>BTHU01000012.1:47253179-48453179 GCA_036184795.1 Tokudaia tokunoshimensis
TGCTGGTGCGCATCATCCCTGCCTCAAGAGGCACAGCATCTGTCTTCATCCCTGTGCTCGAGAAGCTACTGATAATAGCTGGTATTGATGACTGCCACACATATGCTAGGGGCTACACTACTACCTTGGGCAACTTGGCCCAGGCCACCTTTAATACCCTCTCAAGACCTAGAGCTACCTGAACTCCCAGCCTCAGAAAAGAAACTTCACAAATTTTCCTTGTCAGGAACTCATTGGCCATCTTGTCAAAACCCATACCATTTAGAGGACCCAGGCTCTAGCTGTGGCTACCACATAAGGGTCTTTATATAAGAAAAACAAAGTGAGTTAAGTCATTAAAAAATGAAAGAAAGAAAGGAGAGAGAGAGAGAGAGAGAGAGAGAGGAAAGACACAGTTATTTGAAATTTCCCATAATTTTCTTTACATCTTACTGCATTCTGTAGTGTGGCCTATGCATATAACTTTGCTTATGGAGAGAGGCCATAAGATATGCATTGTTAAGAGATGATTGGTCTTTTTAAAAAGTTCATTTAAAAATTATTTATTTTTATTTTGTATGTTTTGGTGTTTTCCCTGCCTGTGTCTGTATGAAGGCATCAGATCCTCTGGAATGGAGTTACAACAGGTGTGAGCTGCCATGTGGGTGGTGGAAATTGAACTTGGGTCTTCTGGAAGAGCAGCCAGTGCTCTTAACTGTTGAGCCAACGCTCCAAACTCTAGAGATTATCTTTAAGATCAGAGAAATTATGCTTTTTTTTTAAAAGTTTACTAACATATTTTTATTATATGAAATGATGAAATTTATAATAATATTTTCATTTAAGTATATCATGTACTTCAACGCTATTCATCCCTCATTATCTGTCCTTTTCCGATCCTGCTTGTCCCTTCATCTTTTCAACGGTCCTCATTCTACTTTCTGGATACCGTATATAAGAAAAGATAGGGCTTTTAGCTCTCTGACTCTGATTACTTTCCTTTGTATGCTCATCTCCAGTTCCATTTGTTTTCTTGAAAATGACATATTTGTCCTTTTTTTTTAGTTAAATAAACATTTATTGTGCATATATACTGTGGTAGTTTTTTTTTGAATATCCAATTTTCCCAGTACCACTTATTAGAGAGGCCGTCTTTTCCCATTGTATATTTTTGGCATCTTGGTAAAAAAACAGACCAACAAACAAACACACACATACACCATGAGGCTTTATATCTGTCTTATATCCTATGCTGTTGGTGTACATGTCTGTTTTGTGGGTGTGTTGCACATACCAGTACCTTGCTATTTTTTGTTTCTATGGCTGTATAGTATGGAAATTATGATCCTGTAGTTGCTCTTTTTCCTCTGGATTGCTTTGGTCTTTTGTGCTCCCAAGTGAATTTTAGGCATTTTGTTTGTTTGTTTGTTTGTTTTGTAAAAGATTGCATTTGAATTTGGTAGGGATTACATTGACATTGTTTATCTCTTTTGGTAATGTAGCCTTTTTCACCATATTAATTCTTCCTACCCATGAGTAGGGGAAATTTTACATCTTCTAGTGTCTTCTCTAGTTTTTTTCTTCAATGCTTTCAAGTTTTTATTATAGAGGTCTTTCACCTCCTTGGTTACATTTATTACTATGTTTAAAATTTTTATTTTACTGGTTCATTTGATGATATTGCAAATTATTTTTCCTCTGATTTCTTCCTCAGCACATTCTTTAATGATAAACTACTGAGTTTTGTACATTGGTTTTGTGTCCTGCCACTTCGCTGAAAGTGTTCATCACATCTGATTGTGGGTAGGGATGTCAGACTGACTCCTTATTACTGCAGTGCAGAACTGAGGGCACATGGAGCAGCTAGAAAAGGCTTAGGCACTTTTCGTGAGTCTGTGACTGGAGCAGTTAATGGTGTTTATCTTTATGTGAAGCTACCATCTCATGTTTACAGATTTCCTTATTCATCATCTAGGGGTCTTAGTTAAGATTAAGTGAATTTGACACAGTTACTTTAAGTAGAAAGAGTCCACTAAAATATTTGAACAGTGTGTGAAGAGGAACAGAGTTTTAAGATGCTCAGAATCAGATAATGGGGCTAAGAATGGCCTAGATTTTGCAAACAGATAGCTACACTGGGACCATTCTGATATCTGCAATGGAGTCAACGTTTGTGTTGCATCTGACTCACATTCATAGGCTAAAATCCTAATTTCCATTGTGGTTGTAGGACGTGAGGCTTGGGGCAGGTAATCTCCCAAATGGGATCAGTGTTCTTTCAAAGGAACTTGGGGTTGCTTTCTTGTCCTCTTACGACAATCCAAGTCTGAAAACATGCAGAAAGACCTTCATTAGAGTAACCTGGTCTTGGAAACTTACTTCCAGAGCTATAAAGTCTTTGATGTTTTTTGTTTGTTTTTAATCTGTCCAAGTTGTATTACTTTATGATAGCAGCCTGGAATAACACAAATAGTATTTCTCATCTTCACTACTTAATAATGGGCAATCCTTCTGCCATTCACTTTCATCTGTAAAGTGCCATGAGTAGACAAAACACTACTCCCTGTAGTCAGTCTATTACACGAAAACACAGGTTCTGATAAACAAACTACTGACTGGATTGATGAAGATTTTGTATTATTTTGTATTGCATCTAAACTAGTCTGATTGATGCAGTCAGTGTAGTTCTCAGTGTGTTCTCTAGGTGTTTGTCCTACTATAGAGCTTATGAAATCCAAGGGGGGAAAACTAAGGGTGACACTATCATACCTAATGACTATTTCGAGGAGTATTATTATAAAGAAACCTATATCTTCCATTTTACTAAGAATTTCCTATATTAGTCCATTATAGCAGCAGTTAAGATACTGAAGTCAGTTTTCACTAACCATTACCATTTTGGAACACTTACCCCTGTGAGAATCGGTCCTTAAAATACCTATGACTAGTAATTAAGTCAGGTGCTATGCTGCTTACCTGTACTTCTAAGTAATTGGGGATCTGGGGTAATATTTGAGCCCAGGAGTTAAGGCCAGCCTTGATAATACAGCATAGCTATATTAAAAAAATAACTTTTAGCACTTTTAGAAGGAAACCTTTTAATGTTTATTGTTCAACTTTTTTTGGTAAAGATGCTGCCTGGTTTATAATTACTTTTTCTGGTTTGTCAACAAAGCTCTAATGTAATGTAGGGCTGGTGCCTATTGGGTATAGACAGTTTAGGGAAATGTTGAAAAGGTTGTTTGTTAAAGGAAATCCAAGACATTGCAGATCCTCCATGTATGATGCGTAATTATAGTGAAGAGGAGAATGGTTCCATAAGCCCAGAGGTTTGTTTGATGCCTTTGTATTGCAAATATTATTCCTTAAAAATAGTTTTATTGAGAGGTATGATTGATATGCAATAGCCTTACTTGTCTACGGTATACGGTTGGTAAAGTTGAACATTATTTGAATGCCTGAGGCAAGGCCTTAGCATGTTCTAGCTACATGTCCTTATCATTTCCCCAAGTTTATCCGTAGCCCCCGCCTTCCCCAGAGAACTGTTGACCTTCATTGACTTGTATCCCTATAATTTGTCTGTTGGCTCTTTATCTTTAATGATTACTGTATCATTGGTTGACTTGTTATTAACTGTCAATTTATTTGTTGGAGTCTGGCATCATTTTTTTTTAAATTAACTTCTCAATCTTCTGAAATGAAAACATTCTAGATTAAGATCATTAAAAACAGCTCTGATGAAGCAAAGTCACTATCACAAAAGGTACAGAAATCTTGCTATTTACAGATGGATAGTATAGTACGGACTTAACATCTGTAATACAACGGATAGGATTTTTAAGGCTTCATTTAGGCATGATTTTACTTGTCTAGCAGAGGGCCACAAGATGGTATGACATAGCTTTCTCTAATAAAGTACAAAGAAATGTAATTTATTAGAATAATTCCCGTTTCTTACACAGTTTTTCATGTTCTCTCTTCATGAACAACATTTGAAAATTATTTTTTCCTGATCAGAATAAAACAAAAAACCAAACCCCTAAACAAAAGAAAACAAAACAGGCAAGTTATTGGATACATCAAGAAAACTGAGGGGTAGCAAGCAAGACTCAGTCTAACCTGTCTTTTCCAAGTCTGTAATGTTTGAGTAGTGAAAAGTTAGAAGGAAGAAAGGTGAAGTCTGTTAATCCCCACTGGGGTCAGATTGACCTTGGACTCACTTCCTTCCATCTCAGCCACTTTAGTACTCAGGCTATGAGCATTTACCACTACCTTCAGCAACACTGTGCTCATTTTTCTTAACTGTTATTTTTTGGCTGATTTTCTCTAGTGCATAAAAGGAGAAATAGTGGCTGCTATTTTGGGCATGACTGATAGAAACACCAAATAAAGTTGCTGGAAAGGGAAAAAGATTTTTATATAAGTCCATGTTTTTAAATTATGTCACATGAGCAACATGATGGTTATTAGAAAATCAGGAAAAAAGGAGAAACTATGTTCAGAGGAACAGATGGAGATACAGTGTGCTTCTGTTGGCTCTGGCTTCCTTTGCATGACATATATGGGGTAGGTGCTAGCCAAGAGCAGGAAGGAAAGCTATCACCCATTTTAATGGAAAGGATTTTTCCTTCACCTTGTGTGAGGCAGAGGGAAAAAAGAATAGTCTCTCCATGTTATGTTCTCTAAAGCTTTGAAGAACAGGGAGATCACACGTTCCCTGAGGAGTGTTTCAGACATGAACTAAGCTTATTCGGAGAGGGCTTACTTAAGCCCCAGATCATTCTATGTGTAGGTTATGTGCTCATATCAGTTAAGAATTAACTGTAAAAGTACAAAACTATCCAGGATCTATAAATGGAAATAGAAACAATAAAGAAATCACAAAAGGAGACAACTCTGGAGATAGAAAGCCTAGAAAGGAGATCAGGAGTCATAGATACAAGCATCACCAACAGAATACAAGAGATAGAAGGGAGGATCTCAAGTGCAAAAGATATCACAGAAAACATCGACACAACAGTCAAAGAAAATGCAAAATGCAAAACGCTCCTAACCCAAAACATCCAGAAAATCCAGGACACAATGAGAAGATCAAACCTAAGGATAATAAGTATAGAAGAAAGTGAAGATTCCCACCTTAAAGGGCCAGTAAATATCTTAATTGTCATTTAATTGTATTTAATTGTCATTGATAGAGTTTTGGGTGATATAATTTTTCTCTAAGCTTGTGTTTTCTCAAGATTTCTATAGTGAGATAACATTTATTCTGTTTTTTTGAGGTTGTAATATAAATTTATAATTGCCTCCTTCCCTTTTCTTCCTTCAAACCCTCCCACAAAACCTCTTTTTTTTTTTCAAATTTATGGCCTCTTTTTAAAAATTAATTATTGTTTCATACATATATGTGTATAAACACACATATATATGCACACATAGATAAAAAACAATCTGCTCAGTCTCTATACAATGTTACTTGTATGTATACATTTTCAAGGACATTTTGTATTGGATAAGATGTGCTCTTCCTTGGGGAAGACTATTTCTTACTCTCTCAGCATTCCTTAATTGCCTTTAATTCTTTGTATAGGGTTAGGCCTCAAGGGCTCCCCCCCCTTGTTATTTTCTCTTTTTTTGTTGTTTTGTCCCCCCTCTCCCCTGCCCTCCCCCCTGCCTTTCCCCCTCACCCCAGAGCTGAGGACTGAACCCAGAGCCTTGCTTGCTTGTGGTTGCTATCAAGCACTCTACTTCTGAGCTAAATCCCCAACTCCTGTTATCCATTGTGTTCCAAGAGTGGATTTAGGAAATAATGTGGAAAACATAACTACAAATTAAATAGTAAACAGATTGGGAAATAATCAAAGCATATGTAGGAAACAGTTATAATTGAGAAAAAGTGATATAAACAAAGGAAACAAGTTGAAATGTAATAAATAGTGTTTAGCTTCATTACTTAATGTTTGTATCAGAGTATACATTTTATATATGTATAAACATATTTTCTTAGGCCAGCATATACAGTTTTTAAATAGTGATAATTTTGTGTTGTATGTGGTTTGTAGAGGAATTTTAATCCAGCAATATGGCTGCTCTGGCAAGGGATCTCTTCTAAAGACCTTCTAGGTCTACATGATCTGGACAAGATACAAACATACCCTGGATTATAGTATAATCTGGCTGGAATACAGCCTCACCCTTAGTACACACCTTTAATCCCTAACAATGTAGGTAAGGCTGGTTTGTAGAAGGAAGCAGCCATATTTGAAAGTGCCATCCATTATGGGGCAGAGAGAAGGATTTGACAGAATGAGTCAGCACAGAAGACAAGGCTATCTAAAGGGGGCTATCTAAAGGGGGAGGGGGACAGAGGGGAGGGAAAGGGATGGGAGGGGACAAGGTGGCTGGTGTGTGTTTATTCCAGTTTTCCCAGGACAGGTTTCAGAGAGAACATACTGGACACAGGTGAAGACAGATGAGCTAGAGAATGAGAAAGAGCCAGAAGATTAGAACATATTGCCAAAGTTAGTATGAGGCATATCAAAACAATTCAGTCAGAAGCTGAGAGAGAAACAGAGATTTAGTTGGCTTGGAAGATCAGATTGTATGGAGGCTAGAAGCTTCCAGGCCTAGGCTTAGGTATAGTTAGAACAGAGAAAGAAACACTCTGGGCCCAGCCCAAGCTATGTATTTGTACAGCACGAGTACATTTTCATCTCATCCCTTCTTCAGAGGAAATAAAGGAGACATTTACAGTGCTTAGACAGTGCTCTCATCTATTAGGAAAAAAAATATGTACAATATGATAAATTTTTTTTTGAAGGCTACTTAGGTAATTTGTAAAAGTGTAAGTAGTTTGATAATTTGTATCAAATAACTTAAAATGCTTCTTTGATACTTCTGTGAAACAAACAATTCCATCTTTGTAACTTTTTCACAGAAGAAATTCTAGATACTTAACATTTTATGTATGAAAATGGAGACATAGTTCAGCAGTGAAATGCATGCTAAGTCTTTAGGTTCAGTCTCCAATCAAAACCACCATCACAAGTAAGTATGTGTAACTGTAAATTAAACAAGAACAGAATAATTCACAGGTATTGGTTGGTTTTGTGTGTCAAATTGACACAAGCAGGAGTCATCAGAGAGAAAGAAGCCTCAGCTGAGAAATGCCAGTGTGAGATCCAGCTGTAATCAGTGGGGTGTAATTGTGTGTGATGCCGCCCCTGGGCTGGTAGTTCTGTAACAAAGCAGGCTAAGCAAGCCCTGAGAAGCAAACCAGTAAGTAGCCCCCCTCATGGCCTCTGCATCAGCTCCTACTTGCCCTGTGCAATGTGGAAGTGTAAGCTGAACAAACTCTTAACTCCCCAGCTTGCTCTCTTTTGGTCATGGTGATTTGCTGCAGCAATAGAAACCCTAACTAAGACAGGTATTTTTTTTTTTTAAAAGAGGTTAACTGTAGAAGAGAATACTCAGTCTATATCGTATGTATTTCAGAGCATCTGAAGATTACTTGTGTTTTTTCTGAGGTATGCATTTGAATGATGCTCTTTGAAAAGTAAACGTGTGGGAGGAAGCGACTTTTGTTGATTGGTGACTATAGCCAGCTGCCCAGTCTCTGTGTCAGTTTTTATTCCTCTGCTTTTTCTCACATAAACACCCAGGGGAGGTTCTGTGCTATTTTGGTGCTGGTTGAGAGTGTTGGGGATTCGGTCATACCCGTGCAAATCCCCCTCTTCTCACTGCTTGCCTCTGTATCATAGTGTTATGTAATTTCTTTTTTATTTTCTTTTTTTAACTAGTTCTGTGACCTCAGAACATTTCTTGATGAACTTGGTATTTATAAAGGCTTTATCTTGTCGGCAGTTAATACCTTGCATTGAACATTCCTTTGGAAGGATGTTGTCCCCTCGTACGGTGCGAGAGACTCTGAGGATGCCAGCTGGACCTGAGCACCTTCCTCTAGGTCTGCGCTGAAGGGATTCAGCCTTTGGTTTTTGAACATTTGAAATATGCATACATATTTCACTTTTACATGATGCATATGTATGTACATTTTATAATTAACATTGTGATAAATACTTTATGCCCGATTATAGTCACATTTTTGTTTTTAATATTATTTTTATCAATGGTTGCAAAATCACTGATTGAAAGTGTAGATATTTTTAGCCCATTTACTTTATCTTTATAATTTTTGTACTTATCTAATAAAGTTATAATACTTAAAGGAAAAGTATTGAAGTGTCAAAACACTTTCTTATGTTTTTAAATGTGTAACATTTAAAACTGCCGACCAAATTTGTGTATGTCTTACTAGAAACACATTATGTCATCCATCTGCTTCTTTTGAGATGTTCATGTGTCAAATAATATATTGTTAATTTGTTCAGATTCTCAGTGAATCCTTGATGTGTTTATTCTTTGAAATCTTTATTTAAGGCCCTGTAAGGTATATTTTTAAGCAAATGTTTCAGCCATAGTCCTATTTTAAATGACTATATTATGCTTTTATTTATTTGTTATGTTGTTGGTGTAGGCTTTCAGTTTTGTTCTCTATAATGCTACACGAGCAGTTCCTTTACATGTTCACTAACACACACACACACACACACACACACACACACACACACACAAGCACATGTTAAATAAATCCAAATGCAATATTTTGGCCATAGAGATATTTGTTTGGAACACTATTATGATAATTCTAAATTACTTTTACTTTAAAATATTCACATATGTATTTGCAAATATGCATACATATTTCACTTGTACATGATGCATATGTATGTAAATTTTATAATTAACATTGTGATAAATACTTTATGCCCAATTATTTTCACATTTTTTTAATATTTTTATCAATGGTTGCAAAATCACTGATTGAAAGTGTAGATATTTTTAGCCCATTTACCTTATCTTTATATTTTTTTCTTGAATTCTAACTTAGATTGAAAGCTAAAGAAATTAGGGAACCAGTGAAATAACACAAGCAGCAATCCTTGAAGCCTGATGATGATGGAAGAAGGCAGAATTCATTTCTTAGTATCGTAAATTTTTTTAGCAAACTGGAAATTATTTAAATTAAAGCTTTTATGTCTATTATTACTGTCTATTCTCTTAATGTGTATATCTGCTTTGGTTGGATTTTTATAATTTATTAATTTTCACAATTTAAATAAAGGTAGATTTCCAGTAATAGCACGAGTTTCATCAATTTTCACTTTTAAGGAAATGCTAAAAATACATTAAACTTGAGTAGATCAACTTAATCTTGTATGTTATGCCACTGGAGGAAATTCAGCACATAGTAGTGTAAATTTTGCTTCATTTAGTACTGTCTAGTAGTCAGACTGTTAGCAGTGCTGCCGCTTTCTGTTATATCCAGAAGTAGCCCCCATGTGATTGTGTTGTATCAGCTCAAAGACCCCATCCTCCAGTCAGAGAATCTGCTCCCCTTTCTATCACTTTAACCCCCACTCCACAGATAGCTCAGCCGTTTGACCCCCAAACATGAGTTCTTTTCCCTCATGGAGTGGTCCAGTTCTCTGGTTTCACTGCATCATCTACCTACAGTTGTAAAGTCTGACATTCCATAAGTGTTTACCTGCTTACTATCTTACTAAATTTAGATTGTTAGTATTTACAACTATCATTATCATAACTTGGGTAAATTCAGTTCCATGGAAGGATTTTTATGCTTAGATTTTTAGATAACAAATTGGAGAAGTAATATTGTCTGTCTTTTGAATCTAAAGCTTTCCTTCAGAATTCTCAGAAAATTAAGTTTATAGTGAAAACTTTTAGGACCATGGCTGTAGTTCAGTGATAGATGCTTAGAATGTATGTGAAAGACGCTGGGGTACATACATATTCAGCATGCACCTATCAAGGAAGCAAAGAAGAGATTTTGTTTTTATTCCCTGAGTATATCAATTTATACTAACTCTGCTGAACAGAATAGTATGTAACATAGTTTGTCATTCACTACTATGTTTTGATTTTGATGGTAGTCTACAGAACATTTAGGGCATGAGTTATGTATTGTTGCCAGTTTGCATCTAAAACTCCTTAAAGCTAAATGAATGTGTCATTTGTCTGTAATTACCTAGTAAGTTTCAGGCAAACTTCAGTTCAAATGATTTGAAGGTATTTTCTGTAATCATTTATTGTGGTAAGCCTTATTATGTCTTTTTGGATCTACATCTCTGAGTTCAAATCCAGTCTTTCAGGTTTAAATAGCTCCAGGATAGCCTGGACTACATGTAATGACCTTATTTCAAAAAGGGGGAGGTGGGATAGAAAGGGGAGGAGGAGAGAATTTGCCTTGATAAAATATTAAAAGAATTGTAGAGTTGTATTTAAACTAATTTAAACCTCAACTTTCATCCTTAAGGATTTTTATTATTTTAAAAATATTAGTAAGCAAAATAGAAGGAATCATATAATTTTTTTTATTTTATTTTTTTAATTTACATTCCAAATCACTTCCCCTTTCCTGTTTCCTCCCTCCCCGAAAGTCCCATAAGCCCCCTTCCCTCCCTCTTTTCTCCATTCAACCCCCTCTCGTTACTCTGTCCTGGCGTTCCCCTACATCCAGTCTTTCCAGGACCAGGGGTCTCTCCTTCCATCTTTTTAGAAATCTATTGATAAGCGGATTGTGTCTGGGGTAATCCGAGATTCTGGGTCAATATCCCCTTATCAGTGACTGCATACCATGTGTGTTCTTTTGTGATTGGGTTACCTCACTAAGGATGATATTTTCAAGTTCTGACCATTTGCCTAGGAATTTTGTGAATTCATTGTTTTTAATTGCACAGTAGTATTCCATTGTGTAGATATACCACATCTTCTGAATTCATTCCTCCCTTGAGGGACATCTGGGTTCTTTCCAGCTTCTGGCTATTATAAATAAGGCTGCTATGAACATAGTGGAGCATATGTCCTTATTGCATGCAGGTAAAGTCTCTGGGTATATGCCCAGGAGTGGTATAGCCGGATCCTCCGGGAGTGTCATGCCCAGTTTTCTGAGGAACCGCCAGACTGCTTTCCAGAGTGGTTGTACCAGCCTGCAATTCCACCAGCAGTGGAGGAGTGTTCCTCTTTCTCCACATCCTCACTGCTGTCTCCTGTGTTTTTGATCTTAGCCATCCTGACTGGTGTGAGATGGAATCTCAGGGTTGTTTTGATTTGCATTTCCCTAATGACTAAGGATGATGAACATCTCTTTAGGTGCTTCTCAGCCATTAGATATTCTTCAGGTGAGAACTCTTTGTGTAGCTCTGTATCCCATTTTTTAATAGGGTTACTTGCCTCTCTGGAGTTTAACTTCTTGAGTTCTTTGTATATCTTGGATATTAGCCCTCTGTCGGATGTAAGGTTGGTAAAGATCATTTCCCAGTTAGTTGGTTGCCACTTTGTCTTTTTGACAGTGTCTTTTGCCTTGCAAAAACTTTGTAATTTAATGAGGTCCCATTTGTCTATTCATCTTAGAGCATAAGCTATTGGAGTTCTGTTCAGGAAATTCTCCCCTGTGCCCATATGTTCAAGGTTCTTCCCTAGTTTCCCTTCTATTAGTTTCAGTGTGTCTGGTTTTATGTGGAGATCTTTGATCCACTTAGAATTGAGCTTAGTGCAAGGAGATCAGGATGGGTCAATTTGCATTCTTCTGCATGTTGACCTCCAGCTGAGCCAGCACCATTTGTTGAAAAGGCTATCTTTTTTACACTGGATGGTTTTAGCTCCTTTGTCAAAGATCAAGTGACCATAGGAGTGTGGATTCATTTCTGGGTCTTCAATTCTGTTCCATTGATCTACATGTCTGTTACTGTACCAATACCATGCGGTTTTTAACACTATTGCTCTGTAGTACAGCTTGAGGTTCGGGATACTGATTCCCCCAGAGGTTCTTTTACTCTTGAGAATAGTTTTAGCTATTCTGGGTTTTCTGTTATTCCAGATGAATTTTTGAATTGCTCTTTCTAACTCTATGAAGAATTGAGTTGGGATTTTGATGGGAATTGCATTGAATCTGTGTATTACTTTTGGTAAGATGCTCATTTTTGCTATATTAATCCTGCCAATCCATGAGCATGGCAGATTTTTCCATCTTCTGAGGTCTTCTTCAATTTCTTTCTTCAGAGACTTGAAGTTCTTGTCATACAGATCTTTCACTTGTTTGGTTAGAGTCACGCCAAGATACTTAATATGGTTTGTGGCTATCGTGAAGGGTATTATTTCTCTTACTTCTTTCTCAGCCTGCTTATCCTTTGAGTATAGGAAGGCTTCTGACTTGCTTGAGTTGATTTTATATCCGGCCACTTTGCTGAAGTCGTTTATCAGCTGTAGGAGTTCTCTGGTGGAGTTCTTTGGGTCGCTTATGTATACTATCATATCGTCTGCAAATAGTGATAGTTTGACTTCTTCCTTTCCAATTTGTATCCCTTTGACCTCTTTTTGTTGTCTAATTGCTCTAGCTAGAACTTCAAGTACTATATTGAAAAGATATGGAGAGAGAGGGCAGCCTTGTCTAGTCCCTGATTTTAGTGGGATTGCTTCAAGTTTCTCTCCGTTTAGATTGATGCTGGCTACTGGTTTGCTGTAAATTGCTTTTACTATGTTTAGATATGGGCCTTGAATTCCTGATCTTTCCAAGACCTTTAGCATGAAAGGATGCTGAATTTTGTCAAATGCTTTCTCAGCATCTAATGAGATGACCATGTGGTTTTTTTCTTTGAGATTGTTTATGTAGTGGATTACATTGATGGATTTCCTTATATTGAACCATCCCTGCATCCCTGGGATGAAGCCTACTTGATCGTGGTGAATGATCGTTTTGATGTGTTCTTGGATTCGGTTGGTAAGAATTTCATTGAGTATTTTTGCATCGATATTCATAAGAGAGATTGGCCTGAGATTCTCTTTCTTTGTCGGATCTTTGTGTGCTTTTGGTATTAGTGTAATTGTGGCTTCATAGAACGAGTTGGGTAGTGTTCCTTCTGTTTCTATTTTGTGGAACAGTTTGAAGAGTATTGGTGTTAGGTCTTCTTTGAAGGTCTGATAGAATTCTGCACTAAAACCATCTGGACCTGTGCTTTTTTTGGTTGGAAGACTTCCAATGACAACTTCTATTTCTTCAGGGCTTATAGGATGGTTTAGATGGTCTATTTGATCCTGATTTAATTTTGGTACTTGGTATCTGTCAAGGAAATTGTCCATTTCCTCAAGATTTTCTAGTTGTGTTGAATACAGGTTTTTGTAGTAGGATTTTTTGAATTTCCTCAGTTTCTGTTGTTATCTCTCCCTTTTCGTTTCTGATTTTATTAATTTGGATACTATCTCTGTGCCCTCTGGTTAGTCTGGCTAAGGGCGTATCTATCTTGTTGATTTTTTCAAAGAACCAACTCCTCGTTTTGTTGATTCTTTGTATGGTTTTATTTGTTTCTACTTGATTGATTTCAGCCCTGAGTTTGATGATTTCCTGCCTTCTACTCCTCTTTGGTGTATTTGCTTCTTTTTGTTCCAGGGCTTTCAGGTGTGCCATTAAGCTGTTAGTGTATGCTGTCTCCCGTTTCTTTTTGGCGGCACTCAGGGCTATGAATTTTCCTCTTAGCACTGCTTTCATTGTGTCCCATAAATTAGGGTATGTTGTGCCTTCATTTTCATTAACTTTCAAAAAGTCTTTGATTTCTTTCTTTATTTCCACCTTGACCAAGTTATCATTGAGTAGAGCATTGTTCAGCCTCCATGTGTACGTGGGTTTTCTTTTGTTTTTGTTGCCATTGAAGACCACCCTTATTCCATAGTGATCTGATAGGAGGCATGGGATTATTTCTATCTTCTTGTATCTGTTGAGGTCTGATTTGTGACCAATTATATGGTCAGTTTTGGAGAAGGTACCATGAGGAGCTGAGAAGAAGGTGTATTCTTTAGCTCTAGGATGAAATGTTGTATATATATCAGTTAGTTCCATTTGGTCCAAGGCTTCAATTAGATTCACTGTGTCCCTGTTTAGTTTCTGCTTTCCTGAACGATCCATTTCAGAGAGCGGGGTGTTGAAGTCACCCACTATTATTGTGTGCGGTGCGATGTGTGCTTTGAGTTTTAGTAAAGTTTCTTTTACGAATGAGGGCGCCCTTGCGTTTGGAGCATAGATATTCAGAATTGAGAGTTCTTGATGGTGGATTTTTCCCTTGATCAGTATGTAGTGTCCTTCTGTGTCTTTTTTGATGACTTTAGGTTGAAAATCAATTTTATCTGATATTAGGATGGCTACTCCACCTCGTTTCTCGGGGCCATTTGCTTGTAAAATTGTTTTCCAGCCTTTTACTCTGAGGTAGTGTTTGTCTTTGACACTGAGGTGCGTTTCCTGCATGCAGCAAAATGCTGGGTCCTTTTTTACGTATCCAGTCTGCTAGTCTATGTCTTTTAATTGGGGAATTGAGACCATTGATATTAAGAGAGATTAAGGCATAGTGATTATTGCCATCTGCCATTCTTGACGCTATCTTTATGTTTGAGTGGTTATCTACTTTTGGGTTTGATTCAAGAAGGTTATTATCTCATTTTTTCCAGGGTGTTGTTTCTCTCCCTGTATTGGAGGTTTCCACCTATTATCCGTTGCAGGGCTGGATTTGTGGAAAGATATTGTGAAAATTTGGTTTTATCATGGAATATCTTGGTCTCTCCATCTATGGTGATTGAGAGTTTTGCTGGGTATAGTAGTCTAGGCTGGCATTTGTGCTGTCTTAGTGTCTGCATGAGATCTGCCCAGGATCTTCTGGCTTTCATAGTCTCTGGTGAGAAGTCTGATGTGATTCGGATAGGTCTTCCTTTGTATGTTACGTGGCCCTTTTCTCTTACTGCTTTTAGTATTTTTTCTTTGTTTAGAACATTCGGTGTTTTGATTATTATGTGACGGGAGGTATTTCTGTTCTGGTCCAGTCTGTTTGGAATTCTGTAGGCTTCTTGTACGTTCATCGGCATCTCTCTCTTTAAGTTAGGGAAGTTTTCCTCCATAATTTTGTTGAAGATGTTTACTGGCCCTTTAAGTTGCAAATCTTCACTCTCATCTATACCTATAATCCTTAGGTTTGGTCTTCTCATTGTGTCCTGGATTTCCTGGATGTTTTGGGTTACACGTTTTTTGCATTTTACATTTTCTTTGACTGTTGAGTCGATGCTTTCTATGGAATCTTCAGCACCTGAGATTCTTTCTTCCATCTCTTGTATTCTATTGTTGATGTTTGCATCTATGACTCCTGATTTCTTCCCAAGGTTTTCTATCTCCAAAGTTGTCTCCCTTTGTGATTTCTTAGTTGTTTCTACTTCCTTTTTTAGTTCCTGGATGGATTTGCTGAGATCCTTCACTTGTTTGTTTGTATTTTCCTGTATTTCTTTAAGGTATTTTTGCATTGCCTCTTTCAGGATTTCTTCCTGATGACCCACGTTCTCCTGCATTTCTCTGAGCGATTTTTGTGTTTCCTCCTCATGGGATTCCATCTGTTGATCCATCGTCTCCTGCATTTCTTTAAGCAGTTCTCGTGTTTCCTTTGTAAGGGCATCTAACCGTTGATTCATTTCTTTAAGCAATTTTTGTGTTGCCTCCTTATGGGCATCCATCTGTTGACCCATATTCTTCTGCATTTCTTTATGCAAATTTTGTGATTCCTTTGTGAGTGCATCTACCCGTTGATTCATCTCGTTAAGCGATTTTTGTGTTGTCTCCTTGTGCGCCTCCATCTTTTGATCCATGTTCTCCCGCATTTCTCTAAGCGATTTTTGTGTTTCCTTTGTAAGGGCTTCTAACCGTTGATTCATGGTCTCCTGTAACTCTTTATGAGATTTATTTGTGTCCTTCTTGTGATCCTCTAATAGGATCATGAGAAGTGATTTTAAATCCAGATCTTGTCTTTCGGGTGTGGTGGGGTATCCAGGACTTGCTGCTGTTGGAGAGTTGGGTTCGGATGGTCCCACATTACTTTGATTTCTGTTAGTTACATTCCTACGTTTGCCTTTTGCCATCTGGATACCTCTGGTGTTAGTTGGTCCTGCTGTCACTGGCTGTTGGTTGGACCTCCTGTGAGCCTGCAAAGCTATTTCTGCCCCCCCTGGATTACCAGGATTCCCCTGGCATCGATTTCTGGGGCCTGCCTGCTCCTGAGTGACTTTGGAGCCCTAATGTGCCTTGCTCCAAGTGATCTTATATTGGGGAGGCCTTGCACATCTAAAGGCTCAGCCTAGTGGATTCCTGGAGCAGAGGTCACCAAAGGGAGGCTGGTAGCCTCCTGCCCTGTGCAGGGGTGTGTGGTCTCTCCTGGGGGGGGAGGGGGCGTCCCTCTGCCAGGCAGAAGTCCCACAGCAGAGCTGGCGTGCTGGTTACTGCAGATCAGCCCAGCACTTGGGAGCCGCATACACACAAGCCGCCCGAGACCCAAGCGATATTATTCCTGGCTGTCCCAACCTCCCAGTCACTGGAGCAAAGATGGCAGAGGACACTCTCAGTGGCGCCGCTCACCCTATAGACGTGATGGCCCACCGATCTGGCACCCAGACGACTACAGCGCTGACCCGTTCTCGGGCACAGACGGAAGCCCCAACAGGCCGTGTCCCAAGTGATGTTATATTGGGGATAGGGAGCTTGGGGTACCTGTCTCTTCAGCGCAGTCTGCGGGATCAGAGGTCGCGGAAGGAAAGCTGGCAGGCTCCCGCCCAGTGCGGGGTCCCTCTCCCAGGCAGAAGTCCCACAGCAGAGCTGGCGCGCTGGTCACTGCAAATCAGCCCCGCACTTGGGAGCCGCATACACACAAGCCGCCAGAGACCCAAGCGACATTATGCCTGTCTGTCTCAGAACCTGGCTGTCCCAACTTCCCGGCCACTGGAGCAAAGATGGCCTAATTTTTAAAATTATCCAAAACTGAACATATAGAGACAACTGTATAACCACGACTACCACCCCCACCTCTTTCCCCTCTGCCTCCTCTTTCTTCTCCTCCTGTTTGCTTGTTCTTTGCTCTTTTGAGACAAGCGCTTGCTCTGTAGCCTAAACTGTCCTGGGAATTGCAATGTCTTTGCCTTAGCCTCCTGAGTATGGAGTTGACATTCTTGAACCATACTTAGGCTATAAAGTCTTTTTATGTCTGTGTATACATTCCTGTGTAAGGCACACACATATATATTAGATTGTACCTGTAAAGGTCAATCTTGGATCATTTATTACAAGCCATCCTCCTGCTTTTGGAGTCATGATCTCTCACTGAGTCTGTGTGGCTTGTGCCTTAAGCTAGACTTATCTAGCTAGGGAGCTCTAGGGATGTTCCTGTCTTGCCTCTGCAGCACTAGAATTACAAGTATGTACCACCATACTCAGTTTTGTATGTGAGGACAGGGTATGCGACAGTAAGCACTTATTGACTGGGCTCTCAGTTTTGTAATCTTGTAATATTACAATAATTCTTACTGTGAAAGTTTGTATGTAATAATTCTACTTTTTCCATTTGGTAACAAAATATTCAGGTCTGTACAATCATGTAAATGGTAAATGCTAAGGTTATTTATGAATTATTTGTTTCAAATGCTTTGCTATACAGAACAATTTTTGAAACTGTAGGTGGAGCTTAAGAAATTTCTGTGTCTATCAGGATATTTACTTAAATTAAAATAGAATCTGGGGCTCTTGCACAGACATGCAGCCCCAGCATTTGGGCAGCAGAGGAAGGATTAAATAGAACATATTTGGGAATTGTCATGTTTTAGAATATTGGATTTGAAAAGGATCCTGGTGGTGGTGGTGCTTGGGAGGCAGAGGCAGGTAAATCTCTGTGAGTTCCAGGACTGCCTGGTTTACAGATAGAGATCCAGGACATCCAGGGCTACACAGAGAAACCCTGTCTCAAAAAAACAATGTGAGAAGGTGTGAGGGGAGGAACTGACTTTAGCAAATCCATAGTGTTTTTGAAAAAGTTGTACATGTTGTTTTGATTCTTTAGTTCTTACTTGATCCTGACTATTAAATTGTATTTTTTTTTATAGATTATCTTTCTCAAGGAATAGATCTTTCTGGGATAGAAGTAATAGAGAATGATCTACTCTTTATTGCAAGAGCTCGACTTGAAGTGGAAAATCAAGCTAAGCGTCTGCTGGAGCAAGGTGTGGAGACCCAGGTAATGAATGTGAAGAGTCTGTTGGGATATAAATGCACATTCACTTTTGAGTTCAAGGTCACACCTCGAAGGAACTGTGTTGCAGAGTAGAGCATGTTTAAGTACAGGGAAACAACATATCTTTATGTATTTAATTCTGAAATACACCCAACTGTATAACATAAGTACACATAAGTATTCTACTATATAACATAAGTAAAATACATTTTCATGTGATGTTCACACACACACACACACACACACACACACACACACACACACACCCCGTGAAGCATTCCAGTGTTGTCTGAGGTATATTTCAACAATACAGTAATGTTAGTAGTACTGTTTTTACATCTTATATAGATGATGAAACAGTTTGATGAATTTGCTAGAGATCATAACCTAGTAAATGAAATGGTTTGAATTCACGTACTTTTCATTAGTTAAGTTTGTACTTAGACAACTTGTACATATATACAGCACACACTGATCACTCGCCCCCAGCTCCTTTTCACCTGTCTTCTTTTCATATTCATGCCTTTGTTTTGCTTTGGGACTGAGATTAATGAGGGTGGTCTGTGTGGCCATGTATTTGGAGCTCTCTATTTGAAGGTCGTGTACTTAGTAGTGGGTTCACAAGTAAAGACAGTGACTTCTTCTATCCCAGATTCCATGAGTAACCAATAGTTCAGTGGTAGGGTAGGCCTTAGGATGGTTGTTGATAGGGCTGCTCTTGTGAGGTGCAGTGTGGGTGATGTGCATTGATGAATGTAGTGGTTGGGGCTAGTCTACAGGAGGCCAGTTTCTGATAATTTACATTTTCTTTTAATTCTAGAATTTCAACAGGAGTTCTATATCTGTATCATTGCCCTTCATCCCTTCTAACTCAATTGTCTACTCCCTCTCAAGTTCATGACTGCTAATTATTATGGCTATATGCAACGTGCTTGCATGTGTGTTCATTCAAACCTATTGAATCCATTTAGTGCTGCTCCTATATACATTAATTTAGGACTTGCCATTTGGAATTGGATAACTTGTTTGGGAGCTAATTCCTGGAGAAAATTGATTTTCCCTTCTCAACAGCCATTGGTTGTCTGTAGCTCTTTATCTAGGACTAGGGACACATTCAATTTCCTATTTCCACACTGTCATGACAAGTGGCATTGTCACAATGAAGGTCTTGTTTAGGCAGCATTATTGTTGAGCGTTCATGGTTGCAGGTTCTCTGTTGTGTCTCTAAGATACTGTCTAGTAGCAGGTTTTCTGGTTTTCTGGCTCTTAGAATCATTCTGCTTCCTATTCTGTGATTTGTTTTTTCCCCTGAGTCTTAGGTATAGGAGTCATGTTGTAGCTGTATTATTTGGAGCTGTGCTCTTTTGTACATGTGAATCTTCAGGCTTTCCCCTTCCAACAGGAAGGATAACTAAAGTTTCTCCCAAGTAAGAGGGAAAAACTAATCTGCTGTTGGAACTCTTCATGACTGCTAAGCCTGTAATCCAGTACTTAGAAGGGTGGGAAAGGAGAGTCTATAGTTTGAGTTGAGCTTGAGCAACATGGTTTTGAGATAGCCAAAATTATACAACAAGATGCGTCTCAATAGACTAAAACTAGAGCCCAAAATAAAACATCTACTTTTATATGAATGCCACTAGTTGTTTTGTTTGTTCAATTTTTTTAAAGACAGTGTCCAAGACTGGCCTAGAACTCCTAAGCGCCTGTCTCAGCCTCCCATGTGCAATGATTTCAGATATGGCCAAGGTCCCAGGTTCACTATTGTTCACTATGTAGCTATGTCCTCATCTCCTTACAATCAAGCTTTTGGAAAGAATGGACTGTTGATGCTGTCTCTCTTTCCCACCTCTCATGTAGCTGCACAGTTCCTCCTTTGTGGTCTCTATTGTATTTTTTTTCCATAACCCAAGATCAAAATGGATTAACCCCTGAAACTGTAACCAAGCCCTCAAGTAAATGTTTTCTTTGATAAGAGTTGCCCGTGGCCATGCTGTCTCTTCCCTGCAATAGAACAGTGAGTACGACAAAGGGAAGGTTAGTGAGAAGGGAAGAATCTGAAGAGTGTGTTGCAGAGACTGAGGAAAGGCCACCCAGAGACTGCCCCACCTGGGGATCCATCCCATATACAGTCACCAAACCCAGACACTATAGTGGATGCCAACAAGTGCTTGCTGACAGGAGCCTGATATAGCTATCTCCTGAGAGGCTAAGCCAGTACCTGACAAATACAGAAGTGGATGCTCACACCCATCCATTGGACTAAGCACATTGGAGGAGCTAGAGAAAGGACCCAAGGAACTGAAGGGGTTTGCAGCCCCATAGGAGGAACAACAATATGAACCTCCAGAGCTCCCAGGGGCTAAATCACCAACCAAGGGGTAGGTTCCTCATAGGAGGAATACCATTATGAACCAACCAGTACCCCCCCCCCCCAGGGGACTAAACTACCAACCAAAGAGTACACATGGAGGGACCCATAGCTCCATCTGCATATGTAGCAGAGGATGGACTTGTGGGACATCAATGAGAGGAGAGGTCATTGGTCCTGTGAAGGATCGATGCCCCCAGTGTAGGGGAATGCCAGGTCAGGAAAGCAGGAGTGGGTTAGTTAGTGAGCAGGGGTAGGGGGGATGGGATGGGGGTTGTCAGAGGGGAAAAGAGGAAAGGGGATAGCATTTGAAATGTAAATAAAGAAAATATTTAATTGAAAAAAGGAAAAACGAATTAAAAAAAATCTTGGGAAACTAAGTGAGCCAGTGAGTACCAACTTTAGAGAAGTTTCTCTACAAGAACAGGAGGAGGTAGCTGCCCTGAGATCCTCTGCCTCTCAACAATTACCTCGGTGATAATACTGATCAAGGACTTAATTCCATCGTCTCTGCCAACCCTGAAAGCAGAAGTGAAATTAACACAGAGAGCCAGGTCTAAGGAGGAGGGAAGAAACATACAACTAAATTCAGAAATACATGATTCCATAGACACAGTATTAGTTTACAGTAAACTCTGTGAACTGAACCCCCGTGTCAGCATGAGCACAGCAGCACTTTAGAAAAATTATCTAGGAAGCTTCATTGGTCTCAGTGTTTTGTGCCTGTCCAAATTCATGTTGAAATACTAATCGTTAAGGCGAAAGAGTAGGGCTGTCTGAGAGGTGACAAGGACGGAGCACCTATTACAGGACACATGGGTCCTTAGGTGCACAATTGCTCTCCCCCATATAAATACACAAAGAGAAGAGGCCATCTGCAGAGCAGGAAGTTAGAACTCACCAAACACCCACTTGCTGGCATTGCCATTTTCGATTTCTCAATCTCCTGAAATTCTGTTGCAAGTCGCCTAGTTTATAGTTTTCTTATCACAGCTCAATACAGAGATAGCAAACTAAATTATAGTCACAAGGATACCTAATACATCTAAATAAGACAGATAAATTTGTTATTAAGAGCTAATGTCAATAAACATGATCCACACAGTCCTGCAAAGAGATGATACTGCCATTCATTGAGCAGTACCCAAACTCTGAACCATGCTGAATTACAGCCAAATGAAAGGTTCTAACGTCTATGTTTCTGAGATTCATGCGGATAATTGCATGTGGACTCACACAGCGCTGAGGGTCAAGCCAGGAATCCATATGTTCCCCACACAGTCACCACTCTGTGTTTCTGAGATTCATGCGGATAATTGCATGTGGACTCACACAGCGCTGAGGGTCAAGCCCAGGAATCCATATGTTCCCCACACAGTCACCACTCTGTGTTTCTGAGATTCATGCGGATAATTGCATGTGGACTCACACAGCACTGAGGATCAAGCCCGGAATCCATATGTTCCCCACACAGTCACCACTCTGTGTTTCTGAGATTCATGCGGATAATTGCATGTGGACTCACACAGTGCTGAGGATCAAGCCAGGAATCCATATGTTCCCCACACAGTCACCACTCTGTGTTTCTGAGATTCATGCGGATAATTGCATGTGGACTCACACAGCGCTGAGGATCAAGCCCGGAATCCATATGTTCCCCACACAGTCACCACTCTGTGTTTCTGAGATTCATGCGGATAATTGCATGTGGACTCACACAGCGCTGAGGGTCAACCAGGAATCCATATGTTCCCCACACAGTCACCACTCTGTGTTTCTGAGATTCATGCGGATAATTGCATGTGGACTCACACAGCGCTGAGGATCAACCAGGAATCCATATGTTCCCCACACAGTCACCACTCTGTGTTTCTGAGATTCATGCGGATAATTGCATGTGGACTCACACAGCGCTGAGGATCAACCAGGAATCCATATGTTCCCCACACAGTCACCACTCTGTGTTTCTGAGATTCATGCGGATAATTGCATGTGGACTCACACAGCGCTGAGGATCAACCAGGAATCCATATGTTCCCCACACAGTCACCACTCTGTGTTTCTGAGATTCATGCGGATAATTGCATGTGGACTCACACAGCGCTGAGGATCAACCAGGAATCTATATGTTCCCCACACAGTCACCACTCTGTGTTTCTGAGATTCATGCGGATAATTGCATGTGGACTCACACAGCGCTGAGGATCAACCAGGAATCCATATGTTCCCCACACAGTCACCACTCTGTGTTTCTGAGATTCATGCGGATAATTGCATGTGGACTCACACAGCGCTGAGGATCAACCAGGAATCCATATGTTCCCCACACAGTCACCACTCTGTGTTTCTGAGATTCATGCGGATAATTGCATGTGGACTCACACAGCGCTGAGGATCAACCAGGAATCCATATGTTCCCCACACAGTCACCACTCTGTGTTTCTGAGATTCATGCGGATAATTGCATGTGGACTCACACAGCGCTGAGGGTCAAGCCCAGGAATCCATATGTTCCCCACACAGTCACCACTCTGTGTTTCTGAGATTCATGCGGATAATTGCATGTGGACTCACACAGCGCTGAGGATCAAGCCCAGGAATCCATATGTTCCCCACACAGTCACCACTCTGTGTTTCTGAGATTCATGCGGATAATTGCATGTGGACTCACACAGCGCTGAGGATCAACCAGGAATCCATATGTTCCCCACACAGTCACCACTCTGTGTTTCTGAGATTCATGCGGATAATTGCATGTGGACTCACACAGCGCTGAGGATCAAGCCCAGGAATCCATATGTTCCCCACACAGTCACCACTCTGTGTTTCTGAGATTCATGCGGATAATTGCATGTGGACTCACACAGCGCTGAGGATCAACCAGGAATCCATATGTTCCCCACACAGTCACCACTCTGTGTTTCTGAGATTCATGCGGATAATTGCATGTGGACTCACACAGCGCTGAGGATCAAGCCCAGGAATCCATATGTTCCCCCACACAGTCACCACTCTGTGTTTCTGAGATTCATGCGGATAATTGCATGTGGACTCACACAGCGCTGAGGAGTCAACCAGGAATCCATATGTTCCCCACACAGTCACCACTCTGTGTTTCTGAGATTCATGCGGATAATTGCATGTGGACTCACACAGCGCTGAGGGATCAACCAGGAATCCATATGTTCCCCCACACAGTCACCACTCTGTGTTTCTGAGATTCATGCGGATAATTGCATGTGGACTCAACACAGCGCTGAGGGTCAACCAGGAATCCATATGTTCCCCACACAGTCACCACTCTGTGTTTCTGAGATTCATGCGGATAATTGCATGTGGACTCACACAGCGCTGAGGGTCAACCAGGAATCCATATGTTCCCCACACAGTCACCACTCTGTGTTTCTGAGATTCATGCGGATAATTGCATGTGGACTCACACAGCGCTGAGGGTCAAGCCAGGAATCCATATGTTCCCCACACAGTCACCACTCTGTGTTTCTGAGATTCATGCGGATAATTGCATGTGGACTCACACAGCGCTGAGGATCAACCAGGAATCCATATGTTCCCCACACAGTCACCACTCTGTGTTTCTGAGATTCATGCGGATAATTGCATGTGGACTCACACAGCGCTGAGGATCAACCAGGAATCCATATGTTCCCCACACAGTCACCACTCTGTGTTTCTGAGATTCATGCGGATAATTGCATGTGGACTCACACAGCGCTGAGGGTCAACCAGGAATCCATATGTTCCCCACACAGTCACCACTCTGTGTTTCTGAGATTCATGCGGATAATTGCATGTGGACTCACACAGCGCTGAGGATAACCCAGGAATCCATATGTTCCCCACACAGTCACCACTCTGTGTTTCTGAGATTCATGCGGATAATTGCATGTGGACTCACACAGCGCTGAGGGATCAACCAGGAATCCATATGTTCCCCACACAGTCACCACTCTGTGTTTCTGAGATTCATGCGGATAATTGCATGTGGACTCACACAGCGCTGAGGATCAACCAGGAATCCATATGTTCCCCACACCAGTCACCACTCTGTGTTTCTGAGATTCATGCGGATAATTGCATGTGGACTCACACAGCGCTGAGGATCAAGCCCAGGAATCCATATGTTCCCCACACAGTCACCACTCTGTGTTTCTGAGATTCATGCGGATAATTGCATGTGGACTCACACAGCGCTGAGGATCAACCAGGAATCCCATATGTTCCCCACACAGTCACCACTCTGTGTTTCTGAGATTCATGCGGATAATTGCATGTGGACTCACACAGCGCTGAGGGATCAACCAGGAATCCATATGTTCCCCACACAGTCACCACTCTGTGTTTCTGAGATTCATGCGGATAATTGCATGTGGACTCACACAGCGCTGAGGATCAACCAGGAATCCATATGTTCCCCACACCAGTCACCACTCTGTGTTTCTGAGATTCATGCGGATAATTGCATGTGGACTCACACAGCGCTGAGGATCAACCAGGAATCCATATGTTCCCCACACAGTCACCACTCTGTGTTTCTTGAGATTCATGCGGATAATTGCATGTGGACTCACACGCGCTGAGGATCAACCAGGAATCCATATGTTCCCCACACAGTCACCACTCTGTGTTTCTGAGATTCATGCGGATAATTGCATGTGGACTCACACAGCGCTGAGGGTCAACCAGGACTCCATATGTTCCCCACACAGTCACCACTCTGTGTTTCTGAGATTCATGCGGATAATTGCATGTGGACTCACACAGCGCTGAGGATCAAACCAGGAATCCATATGTTCCCCACACAGTCACCACTCTGTGTTTCTGAGATTCATGCGGATAATTGCATGTGGACTCACACAGCGCTGAGGATCAACCAGGAATCCATATGTTCCCACACAGTCACCACTCTGTGTTTCTGAGATTCCATGCGGATAATTGCATGTGGACTCACACAGCGCTGAGGGTCAACCAGGAAATCCATATGTTCCCCACACAGTCACCACTCTGTGTTTCTGAGATTCATGCGGATAATTGCATGTGGACTCACACAGCGCTGAGGGTCAACCAGGAATCCATATGTTCCCCACACAGTCACCACTCTGTGTTTTCTGAGATTCATGCGGATAATTGCATGTGGACTCACACAGCGCTGAGGGTCCAACCAGGAATCCATATGTTCCCCACACAGTCCACCACTCTGTGTTTCTGAGATTCATGCGGATAATTGCATGTGGACTCACACAGCGCTGAGGGATCAAGCCAGGAATCCATATGTTCCCCACACAGTCACCACTCTGTGTTTCTGAGATTCATGCGGATAATTGCATGTGGACTCACACAGCGCTGAGGGTCAAGCCAGGAATCCATATGTTCCCCCACACAGTCACCACTCTGTGTTTCTGAGATTCATGCGGATAATTGCATGTGGACCTCACACAGCGCTGAGGTCAACCAGGAATCCATATGTTCCCCACACAGTCACCACTCTGTGTTTCTGAGATTCATGCGGATAATTGCATGTGGACTCACACAGCGCTGAGGGATCAACCAGGAATCCATATGTTCCCCCACACATTCCACCACTCTGTGTTTCTGAGATTCATGCGGATAATTGCATGTGGACTCACACAGCGCTGAGGGTCAACCAGGAATCCATATGTTCCCCACACAGTCACCACTCTGTGTTTCTGAGATTCATGCGGATAATTGCATGTGGACTCACACAGCGCTGAGGGTCAACCAGGAATCCATATGTTCCCCACACAGTCACCACTCTGTGTTTCTGAGATTCATGCGGATAATTGCATGTGGACTCACACAGCGCTGAGGGTCAACCAGGAATCCATATGTTCCCCACACAGACACCACACTCTGGTACTGAGAAACAAGCGGATAATTGCATGTGGACTCACACAGCGCTGAGGGTCAACCCAGGAATTCCATATGTTCCCCACACAGTCACCACTCTGTGTTTTCTGAGATTCATGCGGATAATTGCATGTGGACTCACACAGCGCTGAGGATCAACCAGGAATCCATATGTTCCCCACACAGTCACCACTCTGTGTTTCTGAGATTCATGCGGATAATTGCATGTGGACTCACACAGCGCTGAGGATCAACCAGGAATCCATATGTTCCCCACACAGTCACCACTCTGTGTTTCTGAGATTCATGCGGATAATTGCATGTGGACTCACACAGCGCTGAGGATCAACCAGGAATCCATATGTTCCCCACACAGTCACCACTCTGTGTTTCTGAGATTCATGCGGATAATTGCATGTGGACTCACACAGCGCTGAGGGTCAACCAGGAATCCATATGTTCCCCACACAGTCACCACTCTGTGTTTCTGAGATTCATGCGGATAATTGCATGTGGACTCACACAGCGCTGAGGATCAACCAGGAATCCATATGTTCCCCACACAGTCACCACTCTGTGTTTCTGAGATTCATGCGGATAATTGCATGTGGACTCACACAGCGCTGAGGATCAACCAGGAATCCATATGTTCCCCACACAGTCACCACTCTGTGTTTCTGAGATTCATGCGGATAATTGCATGTGGACTCACACAGCGCTGAGGGTCAACCAGGAATCCATATGTTCCCCACACAGTCACCACTCTGTGTTTCTGAGATTCATGCGGATAATTGCATGTGGACTCACACAGCGCTGAGGGTTCAACCAGGAATCCAATTTTCCCCACACAGTCACCACTCTGTGTTTCTGAGATTCATGCGGATAATTGCATGTGGACTCACACAGCGCTGAGGGTCAACCAGGAATCCATATGTTCCCCACACAGTCACCACTCTGTGTTTCTGAGATTCATGCGGATAATTGCATGTGGACTCACACAGCGCTGAGGGTCAACCAGGAATCCATATGTTCCCCACACAGTCACCACTCTGTGTTTCTGAGATTCATGCGGATAATTGCATGTGGACTCACACAGCGCTGAGGTTCATCCAGGAATCCATATGTTCCCCACACAGTCACCACTCTGTGTTTCTGAGATTCATGCGGATAATTGCATGTGGACTCACACAGGCGCTGAGGGTCAACCAGGAATCCATATGTTCCCCACACAGTCACCACTCTGTGTTTCTGAGATTCATGCGGATAATTGCATGTGGACTCACACAGCGCTGAGGGTCAACCAGGAATCCATATGTTCCCCACACAGTCACCACTCTGTGTTTCTGAGATTCATGCGGATAATTGCATGTGGACTCACACAGCGCTGAGGGTCAACCAGGAATCCATATGTTCCCCACACAGTCACCACTCTGTGTTTCTGAGATTCATGCGGATAATTGCATGTGGACTCACACAGCGCTGAGGGTCAACCAGGAATCCATATGTTCCCCACACAGTCACCACTCTGTGTTTCTGAGATTCATGCGGATAATTGCATGTGGACTCACACAGCGCTGAGGGTCAACCAGGAATCCATATGTTCCCCACACAGTCACCACTCTGTGTTTCTGAGATTCATGCGGATAATTGCATGTGGACTCACACAGCGCTGAGGGTCAACCAGGAATCCATATGTTCCCCACACAGTCAACCACTCTGTGTTTCTGAGATTCATGCGGATAATTGCATGTGGACTCACACAGCGCTGAGGGTCAACCAGGAATGCATATGGTCAGGAGTCATTCACCACTCTGTGTTTCTGAGATTCATGCGGATAATTGCATGTGGACTCACACAGCGCTGAGGGTCAACCAGGAATCCATATGTTCCCCACACAGTCACCACTCTGTGTTTCTGAGATTCATGCGGATAATTGCATGTGGACTCACACAGCGCTGAGGGTCAACCAGGAATCCATATGTTCCCCACACAGTCACCACTCTGTGTTTCTGAGATTCATGCGGATAATTGCATGTGGACTCACACAGCGCTGAGGGTCAACCAGGAATCCATATGTTCCCCACACAGTCACCACTCTGTGTTTCTGAGATTCATGCGGATAATTGCATGTGGACTCACACAGCGCTGAGGGTCAACCAGGAATCCATATGTTCCCCACACAGTCACCACTCTGTGTTTCTGAGATTCATGCGGATAATTGCATGTGGACTCACACAGCGCGTGAGGGTCAACCAGGAATCCATATGTTCCCCACACAGTCACCACTCTGTGTTTCTGAGATTCATGCGGATAATTGCATGTGGACTCACACAGCGCTGAGGGTCAACCAGGAATCCATATGTTCCCCACACAGTCACCACTCTGTGTTTCTGAGATTTCATGCGGATAATTGCATGTGGACTCACACAGCGCTGAGGGTCAACCAGGAATCCATATGTTCCCCCACACAGTCACCACTCTGTGTTTTCATGAGATTCATGCGGATAATTGCATGTGGACTCACACAGCGCTGAGGGTCAACCAGGAATCCAGATGTGTTCCCCACACAGTCACCACTCTGTTGTTTCTGAGATTCATGCGGATAATTGCAATGTGGACTCACACAGCCGCTGAAGGGTCAAACCAGGAATCCATATGTTCCCCACACAGTCACCACTCTGTGTTTCTGAGATTCATGCGGATAATTGCATGTGGACTCACACAGCGCTGAGGGTCAACCAGGAATCCATATGTTCCCCCACACAGTCACCACTCTGTGTTTCTGAGAGTCATGCGGATAATTGCATGTGGACTCACACAGCGCTGTGGGTCAAGCCCAGGAATCCATATGTTCCCCACACAGTCACCACTCTGTGTTTCTGAGATTCATGCGGATAATTGCATGTGGACCTCACACAGCGCTGAGGGTCAACCAGGAATCCATATGTTCCCCACACAGTCACCACTCTGTGTTTCTGAGATTCATGCGGATAATTGCATGTGGACTCACACAGCGCTGAGGGTCAACCAGGAATCCATATGTTCCCCACACAGTCACCACTCTGTGTTTCTGAGATTTCATGCGGATAATTGCATGTGGACTCACACAGCGCTGAGGTCAACCAGGAATCCATATGTTCCCCACACAGTCACCACTCTGTGTTTCATGAGATTCATGCGGATAATTGCATGTGGACTCACACAGCGGCTGAGGGTCAACCAGGAAGCCATAATGTTCCCCACACAGTCACCACTCTGTGTTTCTGAGATTCATGCGGATAATTGCATGTGGGACTCACACAGCGCTGAGGGTCAACCAGGGGAATCCATATGTTCCCCACACAGTCACCACTCTGTGTTTCTGAGATTCATGCGGATAATTGCATGTGGACTCACACAGCGCTGAGGGTCAACCAGGAATCCAGATGTTCCCCACACAGTCACTCACTCTGTGTGTTCTGAGATTCAATGCGGATAATTGCATGTGGACTCACACAGCGCTGAGGGTCAACCAGGAATCCATATGTTCCCCACACAGTCACCACTCAGTGTTTCTGAGATTCATGCGGATAATTGCATGTGGACATCACACAGCGCTGAGGGTCAACCAGGGAATCCATATGTTCCCCACACAAGTCACCACTCTGTGTTTCTGAGATTCATAGCGGGATAATTGCATGTGGACTCACACAGCGCTGAGGGTCAACCCAGGAATCCATATGTTCCCCACACAGTCACCACTCTGTGTTTCTGAGATTCATGCGGATAATTGCATGTGGACTCACACAGCGCTGAGGATCAAGCCCAGGAATCCATATGTTCCCCACACAGTCACCACTCTGTGTTTCTGAGATTCATGCGGATAATTGCATGTGGACTCACACAGCGCTGAGGATCAAGCCCAGGAATCCATATGTTCCCCACACAGTCACCACTCTGTGTTTCTGAGATTCATGCGGATAATTGCATGTGGACTCACACAGCGCTGAGGATCAACCAGGAATCCATATGTTCCCCACACAGTCACCACTCTGTGTTTCTGAGATTCATGCGGATAATTGCATGTGGACTCACACAGCGCTGAGGGTCAACCAGGAATCCATATGTTCCCCACACAGTCACCACTCTGTGTTTCTGAGATTCATGCGGATAATTGCATGTGGACTCACACAGCGCTGAGGGTCAACCAGGAATCCATATGTTCCCCACACAGTCACCACTCTGTGTTTCTGAGATTCATGCGGATAATTGCATGTGGACTCACACAGCGCTGAGGGTCAACCAGGAATCCATATGTTCCCCACACAGTCACCACTCCTGTGTTTCTGAGATTCATGCGGATAATTGCACTGTGGACTCACACAGCGCTGAGGGTCAACCAGGAATCCATATGTTCCCCACACAGTCACCACTCTGTGTTTCTGAGATTCATGCGGATAATTGCATGTGGACTCACACAGCGCTGAGGGTCAACCAGGAATCCATATGTTCCCCACACAGTCACCACTCTGTGTTTTCTGAGATTCATGCGGATAATTGCATGTGGACCTCACACAGCCGCTGAGGGTCAACGCCAGGAATCCATATGTTCCCCACACAGTCACCACTCTGTGTTTCTGAGATTCATGCGGATAATTGCATGTGGACTCACACAGCGCTGAGGGTCAAGCCCGGAATCCATATGTTCCCCACACCTCTGTGTTTCTGAGATTCATGCGGATAATTGCATGTGGACTCACACAGCGCTGAGGGTCAACCAGGAATCCATATGTTCCCCACACAGTCACCACTCTGTGTTTCTGAGATTCATGCGGATAATTGCATGTGGACTCACACAGCGCTGAGGGTCAACCAGGAATCCATATGTTCCCCACACAGTCACCACTCTGTGTTTCTGAGATTCATGCGGATAATTGCATGTGGACTCACACAGCGCTGAGGGTCAACCAGGAATCCATATGTTCCCCACACAGTCACCACTCTGTGTTTCTGAGATTCTATGCGGATAATTGCATGTGGACTCACACAGCGCTGAGGGTCAACCAGGAATCCATATGTTCCCCACACAGTCACCACTCTGTGTTTCTGAGATTCATGCGGATAATTGCATGTGGACTCACACAGCGCTGAGGGTCAACCAGGAATCCATATGTTCCCCACACAGTCACCACTCTGTGTTTCTGAGATTCATGCGGATAATTGCATGTGGACTCCACACAGCGCTGAGGGTCAACCAGGAATCCATATGTTCCCCCACACAGTCACCACTCTGTGTTTCTGAGATTCATAGCGGAAAATTGCATAGTGGATCTCACACAGCGCTGATGGTCAACCAGAGAATCCATATTTCCCCACACAGTCTCCACTCTGTGTTTCTGAGAAGTTTCATGCGGATAATTGCATTGTGGGACTCACACAGCGCTGAGGGGTCAAACCAGGTATCATATGTTCCCCCACACAGTCACCTCTCTGTGTTTCTGATGATTCTAGTGAGGGATTATTGCATGTGGTCTCTACACAGCGCTGAGGGTCAACCAGGAATCCTTATGTTCCCACACATGTCACCACTCTGTGTTTCTGAGTTTCATGCGGGATAATTGCATGTCGGACGTCACACAGCGGATGAGGGTCAACCAGGAATTTCATATGTTTCCCCACACAAGTCACCACTCTGTCTCGTTTCTGAGCATTCATGCGGAATAATTGCATGTGGACTCACACAGCGCTGAGGGTCAACCAGGAATCCATATGTTCCCCACACAGTCACCACTCTGTGTTTCTGAGATTCATGCGGATAATTGCATGTGGACTCACACAGCGCTGAGGGTCAACCAGGAATCCATATGTTCCCCACACAGTCACCACTCTGTGTTTCTGAGATTCATGCGGATAATTGCATGTGGACTCACACAGCGCTGAGGGTCAACCAGGAATCCATATGTTCCCCACACAGTCCACCACTCTGTGTTTCTGAGATTCATGCGGATAATTGCATGTGGACTCACACAGCGCTTGAGGGTCAACCAGGAATCCATATGTTCCCCACACAGTCACCACTCTGTGTTTCTGAGATTCATGCGGATAATTGCATGTGGACTCACACAGCGCTGAGGGTCAACCAGGAATCCATATGTTCCCCACACAGTCACCACTCTGTGTTTCTGAGATTCATGCGGATAATTGCATGTGGACTCACACAGCGCTGAGGGTCAACCAGGAATCCATATGTTCCCCACACAGTCACCACTCTGTGTTTCTGAGATTCATGCGGATAATTGCATGTGGACTCACACAGCGCTGAGGGTCAACCAGGAATCCATATGTTTCCCCCACACAGTCACCACTCTGTGTTTCTGAGATTCATGCGGATAATTGCATGTGGACTCACACAGCGCTGAGGGTCAACCAGGAATCCATATGTTCCCCACACAGTCACCACTCTGTGTTTCTGAGATTCATGCGGATAATTGCATGTGGACTCACACAGCGCTGAGGGTCAACCAGGAATCCATATGTTCCCCACACAGTCACCACTCTGTGTTTCTGAGATTCATGCGGATAATTGCATGTGGACTCACACAGCGCTGAGGGTCAACCAGGAATCCATATGTTCCCCACACAGTCACCACTCTGTGTTTCTGAGATTCATGCGGATAATTGCATGTGGACTCACACAGCGCTGAGGGTCAACCAGGAATCCATATGTTCCCCACACAGTCACCACTCTGTGTTTCTGAGATTCATGCGGATAATTGCATGTGGACTCACACAGCGCTGAGGGTCAACCAGGAAATCCATATGTTTCCCCACACAGTCACCACTCTGTGTTTCTGAGATTCATGCGGATAATTGCATGTGGACTCACACAGCGCCTGAGGGTCAACCAGGAATCCATATGTTCCCCACACAGTCACCACTCTGTGTTTCTGAGATTCATGCGGATAATTGCATGTGGACTACACACAGCGCTGAGGGTCAACCAGGAATCCCATATGTTCCCCACACAGTCACCACTCTGTGTTTCTGAGATTCATGCGGATAATTGATTGTGGACTCACACAGCGCTGAGTGTCAACCAGGAATCCTTATGGTCCCCACCCAGTCACCACTCTGTGTTTCTGAGATTCATGCGGATAATTGCATGTGGACTCACACAGCGCTGAGGGTCAACCAGGAATCCATATGTTCCCCACACAGTCACCACTCTGTGTTTCTGAGATTCATGCGGATTAATTGCATGTGGAACTCACACAGCGCTGAGGGTCAACCCAGGAATCCATATGTTCCCCACCACAGTCACCACTCTGTGTTTCTGAGATTCATGCGGATAATTGCATGTGGACTCACACAGCGCTGAGGGTCAACCAGGAATCCATATGTTCCCCCAACACTGTCACACTCTGTGTTTCTGAGATTCATGCGGATAATTGCATGTGGAACTCCACACAAGCGCTGAGGGTCAACCAGGAAATCCATATGTTCCCCACACAGTCACCACTCTGTGTTTCTGAGATTCATGCGCGGATAATTGCATGTGGACTCACACAGCGCTGAGGGTCAACCAGGAATCCATATGTTCCCCCACACAGTCACCACTCTGTGTTTCTGAGATTCATGCGGATAATTGCATGTGGACTCACCACAGCGCTGAGGGTCAAGCCCAGGAATCCATATGTTCCCCACACAGTCACCACTCTGTGTTTCTGAGATTCATGAGGATAATTGCATGTGGACTCACACAGCGCTGAGGGTCAAGCCCGGAATCCATATGTTCCCCACACAGTCACCACTCTGTGTTTCTGAGATTCATGCGGATAATTGCATGTGGACTCACACAGCGCTGAGGATCAAGCCCAGGAATCCATATGTTCCCCACACACTCACCACTCTGTGTTCTTCTGAGATTCATGCGGATAATTGCATGTGGACTCACACAGCGCTGAGGATCAAGCCCAGGAATCCATATGTTCCCCACACAGTCACCACTCTGTGTTTCTGAGATTCATGCGGATAATTGCATGTGGACTCAAACAGCGCTGAGGATCAACCAGGAATCCATATGTTCCCCACACAGTCACCACTCTGTGTTTCTGAGATTCATGCGGATAATTGCATGTGGACTCACACAGCGCTGAGGGTCAACCAGGAATCCATATGTTCCCCACACAGTCACCACTCTGTGTTTCTGAGATTCATGCGGATAATTGCATGTGGACTCACACAGCGCTGAGGGTCAACCAGGAATCCATATGTTCCCCACACAGTCACCACTCTGTGTTTCTGAGATTCATGCGGATAATTGCATGTGGACTCACACAGCGCTGAGGATCAACCAGGAATCCATATGTTCCCCACACAGTCACCACTCTGTGTTTCTGAGATTCATGCGGATAATTGCATGTGGACTCACACAGCGCTGAGGGTCAACCAGGAATCCATATGTTCCCCACACAGTCACCACTCTGTGTTTCTGAGATTCATGCGGATAATTGCATGTGGACTCACACAGCGCTGAGGGTCAACCAGGAATCCATATGTTCCCCACACAGTCACCACTCTGTGTTTCTGAGATTCATGCGGATAATTGCATGTGGACTCACACAGCGCTGAGGGTCAACCAGGAATCCATATGTTCCCCACACAGTCACCACTCTGTGTTTCTGAGATTCATGCGGATAATTGCATGTGGACTCACACAGCGCTGAGGGTCAACCAGGAATCCATATGTTCCCCACACAGTCACCACTCTGTGTTTCTGAGATTCATGCGGATAATTGCATGTGGACTCACACAGCGCTGAGGGTCAACCAGGAATCCATATGTTCCCCACACAGTCACCACTCTGTGTTTCTGAGATTCATGCGGATAATTGCATGTGGACTCACACAGCGCTGAGGGTCAACCAGGAATCCATATGTTCCCCACACAGTCACCACTCTGTGTTTCTGAGATTCATGCGGATAATTGCATGTGGACTCACACAGCGCTGAGGGTCAACCAGGAATCCATATGTTCCCCACACAGTCACCACTCTGTGTTTCTGAGATTCATGCGGATAATTGCATGTGGACTCACACAGCGCTGAGGGTCAACCAGGAATCCATATGTTCCCCACACAGTCACCACTCTGTGTTTCTGAGATTCATGCGGATAATTGCATGTGGACTCACACAGCGCTGAGGGTCAACCAGGAATCCATATGTTCCCCACACAGTCACCACTCTGTGTTTCTGAGATTCATGCGGATAATTGCATGTGGACTCACACAGCGCTGAGGGTCAACCAGGAATCCATATGTTCCCCACACAGTCACCACTCTGTGTTTCTGAGATTCATGCGGATAATTGCATGTGGACTCACACAGCGCTGAGGGTCAACCAGGAATCCATATGTTCCCCACACAGTCACCACTCTGTGTTTCTGAGATTCATGCGGATAATTGCATGTGGACTCACACAGCGCTGAGGGTCAACCAGGAATCCATATGTTCCCCACACAGTCACCACTCTGTGTTTCTGAGATTCATGCGGATAATTGCATGTGGACTCACACAGCGCTGAGGGTCAACCAGGAATCCATATGTTCCCCACACAGTCACCACTCTGTGTTTCTGAGATTCATGCGGATAATTGCATGTGGACTCACACAGCGCTGAGGGTCAACCAGGAATCCATATGTTCCCCACACAGTCACCACTCTGTGTTTCTGAGATTCATGCGGATAGTTGCATGTGGACTCACACAGCGCTGAGGGTCAACCAGGCATCCATATGTTCCCCACACAGTCACCACTCTGTGTTTCTGAGATTCATGCGGATAATTGCATGTGGACTCACACAGCGCTGAGGGTCAACCAGGAATCCATATGTTCCCCACACAGTCACCACTCTGTGTTTCTGAGATTCATGCGGATAGTTGCATGTGGACTCACACAGCGCTGAGGGTCAACCAGGAATCCATATGTTCCCCACACAGTCACCACTCTGTGTTTCTGAGATTCATGCGGATAATTGCATGTGGACTCACACAGCGCTGAGGGTCAACCAGGAATCCATATGTTCCCCACACAGTCACCACTCTGTGTTTCTGAGATTCATGCGGATAATTGCATGTGGACTCACACAGCGCTGAGGGTCAACCAGGAATCCATATGTTCCCCACACAGTCACCACTCTGTGTTTCTGAGATTCATGCGGATAATTGCATGTGGACTCACACAGCGCTGAGGGTCAACCAGGAATCCATATGTTCCCCACACAGTCACCACTCTGTGTTTCTGAGATTCATGCGGATAATTGCATGTGGACTCACACAGCGCTGAGGGTCAACCAGGAATCCATATGTTCCCCACACAGTCACCACTCTGTGTTTCTGAGATTCATGCGGATAATTGCATGTGGACTCACACAGCGCTGAGGGTCAACCAGGAATCCATATGTTCCCCACACAGTCACCACTCTGTGTTTCTGAGATTCATGCGGATAATTGCATGTGGACTCACACAGTGCTGAGGGTCAACCAGGAATCCATATGTTCCCCACACAGTCACCACTCTGTGCGGTTGTTTTCATCTTTCTGACTAAATTTCGTTGATTGAGCACAGACTTTGACTACAAAGTGAGGACTATTAGTTTAATCTCTTTTGACTGACTTTATACAATGTCTTAGTCCCGGTTTCTATTCCTGCACAAACAACATGACCAAGAGGCAAGTTAGGGAGGAAAGGGTTTGTTCAGCTTACACTTTCCACACTGCTGTTCATCACCAAAGGAAGTCAGGACTGGAACTCAAGCAGGTCAGGAAGCAGGAGATGATGCAGAGGCCGTGGAGAGATAATACTTACTGGATTGCTTCCCCTGGCTTGCTCAGCCTGCTCTCTTATAGAACCCAAGACTACCAGCCCAGGGATGGCACCACCCACAAGGGGCCTTCCCTGCTTGATCACTAATTGAGAAAATGTCTCACAGCTGGATCTCACAGAGGCACTTCCCCAACTGAAGCTCCTTTCTCTGTGATAACTCCAGCCTGTGTCAAGTTGACACACAAAACCAGTCAGTATATACAATACGAACATAATAAAACTATTAATACTTAAGGAATAGCAGTTTTTTAATGTTGTTGGTTCCCCTTTAATTTTTTATGAATTTAACAACTGAAGGAAAATAAAAAATTAAATCTATTAAGATATATATGTACATATATATATAATTGAGCAATTTATTAATCTAGAAAAAAGCTTAAAATAATTTTTAAGCCCCGAATTTCTTAAATAAAAGTTTCTTTAAAAAATGTTAAAATCCCTATCCCTACTGAAAATAGTACTTCAATTTTACAAACTTTGACATTTATTACTCTGCTAGAATTATTTGGTTTACCTCTCTATTCTTCTATAGTAAAATATTAAGAATTATAAAAACTAAAGTTATACAGAGACATATAGTCATAATTCAGTATCCACAAGGTACTGCTTCCTCTTCTACCAGGTCCCAACAAAAGTTCAGGGATGTCCATGCCTATATATAAAGTAAAGTAGGACTTGACAACACACACAAAGCCTTCAGTATACTCATTGTCTTTATTTAACTCTTTATGCCTAATGCAATGTAAATAGGTGATATTCTGTCTTGTGTGGAAACAATCATGGGCTGTCCATACATATTTAAATACAGATACAACCATCACATGCATAGCTTTACAGCAGTACTCAGAAGAGACAAAACCAAATCATGCTCAATGCCATGCATATACACAATGCGAATGCACTCATCTATGAACAAATAATGACATTTGCAGAAAAATGAATGGAACCAGAGACCATATAATTAGTGAAATAAGTCAGACTCAGAAACGATTATCAGGTTTTCTCTCATATGTATACTCTAGATTTAAAATTAGAGATGTATATGAATGCATTTATTTGTTTATATAGATATGATGTAGAAGAAACTCAAAGTAATAGAATTAATGTTAATAGATTTTCTTTTTTATTTTATGTGTATGTATGGGTGCTAGTTTGCATATATTCCTGTGCACCATGTGTGCCTGGTACCAACAGAAGTCAGAAGAAGGCTTCACATTCCCTATAACTGGAGTAACAGATGGTTATGAGCCACCATGTGGGTGCTATGAATCAAACTCAGGTCCTCCGGAAGAGAAGCCAGTATTCTTAACCACTGACCCATTTCTCTAGCCCCATAAATAGGTTTTCTTAGGAGACACTAAATCATACAAAGTAAAATTTAGCTAAGGGAATACTTACCCATCACCGAAAGACACCTAAAAGATAAGCAGTCTGCAGCCAGGCCTGTTAAAGATGAGGGAAATTAAGGATGCTAGGATGTAAATGTGTGTTCACCAGGATCCACTAGCCATTAGTCCCATCCTCAAAGAACATGCCTCTGGCAGCTCAAGTGGTCAGAGCAGAATCACAGCCAATGTGAAGACCCGGGCTGCCATAAAGCCTCCCAGTTCTCTTCCTAGGAAAACGTAATTCTGCCAAACCAGCAAGAAGACCTGAGGCAACAATTTTTGAAACTAATTAAACTGGTGTTCTTAGAAAATATTCTGGCTCTATCTTTGCTGTGAAAAATCTCTCATTTCTCCAAGTAGCCAGACCTAAAGTATCCTGTCTCTATTTAAATTGTTCAAACTAACTTGGGGCAAAACCTAAAAGTTTTAAGATGACAGCATATGTGGGATGCCTAAAGCTAAAGTGTATCTAAGTTAGTGAGCTCACCTATCTAAGGTCGACTTTTCTTTGGGCATCAGCTACTGCCAGCCACATGCTCTCTCAATTCTACTATTGTAAAGAACACTGGGAAGGTATGCTGTTTCCATTATACCTATTTAAATGTAGGAAATAAAAGTATAAACAGGTATGTGAGGGAAGAACAAGAGAGAGTGATAGAGACTTCAGAGTAACAAAGAGAGCTATCAGTTGTCTCTGTACAGCCAGTCCAGAAGAACCAGTATAGGAAGAGTGGGTTCTACTTACAGAAAAGTGAAAAGATCTTCAGAAATTCACAAAGGTCACATTAAGTCACCTTAAAAGTACAGAAAAAGACTTGTGATGCAACCTAAGGAAGGAAGGCAGGTACTAGACACAACTCCAGCTGTGCTGCCCCCAGGCACAGGGCAGCTCGCAGAAGTCTCATCCAAAAGGTAAGTCAGTGAGGCCTGGTGAGAGACTGCAGGCATACCCACAGCACCAGCCCAGGCTCACACAGCTCAAGTCCAACTACAGTTTTAGTGAGACTCTAAGAGGGGTCATCACTTTGGAGGGTCTTTACTGCAGGACTGGGAAAGGAGTTGCTGGCACCATCTTGAGAAGGAAAATACTGTTATAAACTGAACTACTGGAAGGCTGAGAAAAGGAAACATCCACAAATCTAGGAGACTGAACTAACTTTCTCACAACCCCAGAGTCAAATAAAGTACCAGGAAGCAACTGTGGAGGGAGTGGGGCAGGATCCCAAGCAAACTCAAAAGTGAAGCTGCAGGAAGCTTAGCTCAAGCAGGAGCAGCACATATGCGTGGCCTCGACAGCCAGAAACAAGTCTCCTAGATTAGCCCTGCAGCATGATAGTCCATCCAAAACCAGGAAAAACCTAAGAAAGCTATTGGCCAGTTTCCCTGATGAACTGATGTGTAAAATTTCTCAACAAAATATTTACAAATCAAATTCAGGACCACAGGAAGAATGCCATAAACCATGATCAAATTGATTTCAAACCAAGGATATGACGTTATTTCAACACAGGAAAACAAATCAATAAATATAACATCATATAGACTTAAGTCCAAAATCACACAATCATTTCAACAGACACAGAGAGACCTTTACTAAATTATAACATCTTTCATAAAAGTCCCGAAGGAACTAGGAACCAGAAGAGCACACCCAAACATAGAAAGGACTACACATTATGAATCTGTATCCAATATGCTAATTGGAGAAAAGCTATAATCAGGAACAAGAGTGCCATTCTCTCCACCGTTATTCAATACAATGCTCAAGGTCTTAGCTAAGGCAATAAGAGAAAGAACTAAAAGGGTACAAATAGGAAAGAAAGGAGTAAAAGCTTTCCTATTTTTAGATGACATGGTTCCACAAAAGACTCTTAAGGTGCCACAAAAACAAAAACAAAAAAACTCTTAGACTTGATACATACTTTCGGCAAAGGAGTGGGATATGAATTAACATAGAAACATAAATAGCTTTTCTGTAGGCCAATAACAAACTTGCTAAGAAAGAGTTCAGAAAATGTTCCCATTCAAGTGTCAAAAATGTCAAAAAATAAAACATCTATGAATGAATCTAACCAAGAAAAAAAACAACCTCTACAATGAAAACCTTAAAACACTAAAATGAATGAATGAATGAATGAATGAATGAGTGAGTGGGGGTCATGGGAGTGAGTTGGGTGGAGGAGCATATTCTTGGAGGCAGGAGGTGGGAGGATGGGTTGGGGGTTTTTGGGGAGGAGGGGAAACGAGGAAGGGGTATAACATTTGAAATGTAAATGAAGAATATATTCAATAAAAAACCTTTCTGAAAAATATGCTTTCTGAAATTATCCTTTAAACTACCCCATTTAAGACATATATTAATTAATAAATATAACCTATATCCATTTAAGAAAAAATTAGCAATTACAGAAACATGGAAACTGTATAGGGAAAGAAATAAAAAAAACACACACACATATATATATATATATATATATTCTCTCTCTCTCTCTTTCTCTCTCTCTCTCTCTCTCTCTCTCTCTCTCTCTCTCTCTCTATATATATATATATATATATATATATATATATATATATATATATATATATAAAATAAGGAAGATACCAGAGGGATAGAAAGACTTCCCAAGCTCGTGGATTAGCAGAATTCATACTGTAAAAATGGCTATATTACCAAAAGCAACTATATATCTAATACAATCCCCATCAAAATTCCAATTTCATTCTCTACAGAACTAGAAAAAAAGAGCCCTAAGCAGAAAAAGCAATGTTGCAGGTGTCCTAGTATTTGATCTGTGAAGTCACTAAGGGAAGGCTTGTCAAGAGATAAGCACAAGCAAGGGCTATCTGGAAGAGACCTTAAGAGCGCAACAGAAAAAACAAATGGGCTCAGATAAAACTGAATAGTTAAACTCTAAACGTTATCCCATCAACAAGCAGAATAAAGAGTACTTAAGAAGAAATACAAATAGCAACATGTATTAGAAAATGTGTCCAGCATTCTCTGCCGGCAGAGGCCTGCCATTAAGTTATATTGGAATTCCATCTTACCCCTGTCAGAAAAACTATCATAAGATAACGGATGACAATAAATATTGGCAAGTTTGTAGCAGAAGCTTATACACACTGATGATAGGAATACAAATTCATTTAGCCACTATAGAAATCATTGTGGCAGTTCCTCAGAAAATAAATAAATTAATTAATTAAATTAAACTACCTCGTGTACCAGCCCTAACACTTTTTGGTATATCTCAGAATGACTGTAATGAAACTTGTACATTCATGTTGTTGTTTTACCATTCATAACAGCTGAGGAACTGAACCAGTTTAGATCTCCATCGATATAGAAATAGAAAGAAAATGTTACAGTTTTCATATAAATTTTACCTTTGAAGAAAAATAAAATAGTGGTATCTGCAGAAAATGAGTGGAAGTGTATGCAGATCATTATGTTAAACTAAGCCAGAATCTGAAGAATAAATACCATGTTTTCTCTCAAATGCAAAACTAGGATGCAGGAAGTGGCTATAGGTTATGAAACTACTAGGGAACTAATAAGAGGGGAGGAAGGAAGAGAACTTAGAGTGTGGGGAGGGGGAGAAAGATATGGTATGGAGAACATGTGGCTGACAGTAGAAGGGAGGATGTGGCGGTCTGGATGAGAATGGGCCCAACAGGCTCATAGGTTTGAAAACTTGGTCCTCAGCTGGTGGAGCTCCTTGGGAAGGATTAGGAGCTGTGGGCTTTTTGGACAAGGTGTATCACTGAGGGTTTGAGACTTCAAATGTCAACACTAGGGTCTCTCTGCTGCATGCCCGTGGATCAGATGTGAGTTCTCAGCTCCTAAGCCATGCCGACATGTTGCCATGCTCCCATCATGACTGGCATAAGACTTTCACCCTTTGGAACTCTGAGCTCCAAATTAAAAGCTGTCTTCTATAAGTTGCTTTTGAGATGGTATCTCTTCACAGCAATAGAACAGTAACTAAGGCAGAAGACAGTTTGGCAGGATGAAGGTGAGTCTGTAAAGGGTAATAGAAGTGCACTGGGGAGGGAGATATGTAAAATATAGCATAATGACACATGTGGATGAAAATGCCACCAACTAGCTGCTTACTTTTTATGTTTACTTTTAAATCAATTAAGAGAAACAGAGGGTACTGTCATGGAATATGCTGGGAAAGCAGAGGAGGAGACTCACTGGGAAGAAAGGAGGTCAGCAGGAAGGGGAGGAACAAGAGAGGAGTGAGGTTGGAGAACAGACACAGAAGCACCAGGAAGATCTGCAGCTTTGCAGGCTTAGCAAACAAAGATTTATAGTAAAACTCTATTAAAAAATCAGCCTATACTTAAGGTTAATGTGGATTTTCTTAACTATTTGTCTAAGAAGTATTATACAGCTGTCCTTTAAATACTTAGACTGCAATCCACTATTTTATTACACTACTTATTTAACCAATATTTTACTGAGCAATTCAGAAAAAAGAAAGACAGAAAAAATAGAGTTCTAATTCTTAGTGAACCTCAACTAAGTCCTTTCACCATAAATATATGTATTTTAATAAAGAGTACTAAGTTTTTCTTTTTAATTTTTTTTTAATTTAATTTAATTTTATTTTTTTAATTTACATTCCAAATCACTTCCCCTTTCCCGTTTCCTCCCTCCCCGAAAGTCCCATAAGCCCCCTTCCCTCCCTCTTTTCTCCGTTCAACCCCCTCTCATTACTCTGTCCTGGCGTTCCCCTACATCCAGTCTTTCCAGGACCAGGGGTCTCTCCTTCCATCTTTTTAGAAATCTATTGATATGCTGATTGTGTCTAGGGTATTCTGAGATTCTGGGTCAATATCCCCTTATCAGTGACTTCATACCATGTGTGATCTTTTGTGATTGGGTTACCTCACTAAGGATGATATTTTCAAGTTCTGACCATTTGCCTAGGAATTTCGTGAATTCATTGTTTTTAATTGCAGAGTAGTATTCCATTGTGTAAATATACCACATCTTCTGAATCCATTCCTCCGTTGAGGGACATCTGGGTTCTTTCCAGCTTCTGGCTATTATAAATAAGGCTGCTATGAATATAGTGGAGCATGTGTCCTTATTGCATGCAGGTAAAGTCTCTGGGTATATGCCCAGGAGTGGTATAGCCGGATCCTCCGGAAGTGTCATGCCCAGTTTTCTGAGGAGCCGCCAGACTGCTTTCCAGAGTGGTTGTACCAGCCTGCAATTCCACCAGCAGTGGAGGAGTGTTCCTCTTTCTCCACATCCTCGCCAACAACTGCTGTCTCCTGTGTTTTTGATCTTAGCCATCCTGACTGGTGTGAGATGGAATCTCAGGGTTGTTTTGATTTGCATTTCCCTAATGACTAAGGATGATGAACATCTCTTTAGGTGCTTCTCAGCCATTAGATATTCTTCAGGTGAGAACTCTTTGTGGAGCTCTGTACCCCATTTTTTAATAGGGTTACTTGCCTCTCTGGAGTTTAACTTCTTGAGTTCTTTGTATATCTTGGATATTAGCCCTCTGTCGGATGTAAGGTTGGTAAAGATCATTTCCCAGTTAGTTGGTTGCCGCTTTGTCTTTTTGACGGTGTCTTTTGCCTTGCAAAAACTTTGTAATTTAATGAGGTCCCATTTGTCTATTCTTGATCTTAGAGTATAAGCTATTGGAGTTCAATAGTGTTAAAAACTGCATGGTATTGGTACAGTAACAGACATGTAGATCAATAGAACAGAATTGAAGACCCAGAAATGAATCCACACTCCTATGGTCACTTGATCTTTGACAAAGGAGCTAAAACCATCCAGTGGAAAAAAGATAGCCTTTTCAACAAATGGTGCTGGCTCAGCTGGAGGTCAACATGCAGAAGAATGCAAATTGACCCATCCTTATCTCCTTGCACTAAGCTCAATTCTAAGTGGATCAAAGATCTCCACATAAAACCAGACACACTGAAACTAATAGAAGGGAAACTAGGGAAGAACCTTGAACATATGGGCACAGGGGAGAATTTCCTGAACAGAACTCTTTTTAATTTTTAAAATTGCTTTTAAATGCATTTTGCCTGTGTGAATGCTACTCTTGGGTGTTAACTTCATTACCTATGGAATTAACTAAAGCTCCAAAAATGGATGGCACACATATGAGGGAATTTTTGCTTAATTTAAAGTCGAAAGATCCACTTCTAATCCATATCTTTGAGATAGGAAGATGTGCCTTTAATTTGGGCCACACCTTCTGCTGGTTGCCTATGTAAAGACGTGGAAGAAGGATGCTTTTGCTCTTTGCCTGCTTCCTCTTACCTCCTCAGAAAATCCATTCCTTCACTGGCATACAAGCCTACTTCTTTAGGCTTCCAGCATAGATGGAAGACCAGGGGAGACATCCAATGCGAGGAGTGAGCAACTACTGGATTTTTGGACTTTCTGTTCTCAACCAGCCCTTGTTGGATTAGCTGGATCACAGCCCACAAGTCATTCTGATAAGTCCCCTTTCTATTTGTAGAGAGATTCTTTCTATATATTCTGCTCCTCTAGAGAGCCCTGACTGATACAGTCTGTGTATGTAGGCATATGCACACATGAGAGCAGGTATTCAAAGAGGCCATAAGTGGGCATCAGAACACCTAGGGCTGGAGTTATTGTAGTTGTTGAGCTGCTTGATATGGGTGACAGGAATGGAACTCAAAACCTCCCAAAGTTGTAGTGTACATGCTTTTAACCACTAAGTTATCTCTGAAGCTCAATTGTTTTTAAAAGATTTACTTTATTTTATGATTTTTGGTTATTTTGCTTGCATATATGTCCGTGTACTACATTCATTGCCTTCGGATGTCAGAAGAGGCTGCAGATCCCCTGAAACTGGAGTTAAAGATGATTGTGAGCTGCTATGTAGGTTCTGGCCACCAAACCTGGCTCCTTTAGAAGACCAGTCAGTTCTCTGATTCGCTGAGTTGTCTCTCCAAATCTTCTCTTCTCTTCTCTTCTCTTCTCTTCTCTTCTCTTCTCTTCTCTTCTCTTCTCTTCTCTTCTCTTCTCTCCTCTCCTCTCCTCTCCTCTCCTCTCCTCTCCTCTCCTCTCCTCTCCTCTCCTCTCCTCTCCTCACCTCCCCTCCCCTCCCCTCCCCTCTCCCCTCCCCTCCCCTCCCCTCCCCTCCCCTCCCCTCACCTCCCCTCCTCTCTCCTCTTATTTTATTTTCTTTAAGTGTGTGACTGTAACCCTAAAACAGAGATCCTAAACACTGGCAAAAGAGTCAGATATGTCTTCCTAGTGGCTAAGAGAAACACTAGAGATTACAGAATAAATACAAAACAAAAAAATATGAGTTTTTGAATTTCCACAGTTTCTGTTGTTATGTCTCCCTTTTCATTTCTGATTTTATTAATTTGGGTATTGCCTCTGTGCCCTCTAGTTAGTCTGGCTAAGGGTTTATTTATCTTGTTGATTTTCTCAAATAACCAGCTCCTGGTTTTGTTAATTCTTTGTATAGTTCTTTTTGTTTCTATTTGGTTGATTTCGGCCCTGAGTTTGATTATTTCCTGCCATCTACTCTTCTTGGGTGTATTTGCTTTGTTTTTTTCTAGAGCTTTCAGATGGGTTGTCAAGCTGCTAGTGTAAGCTCTCTCCATTTTCTTTTGGGAGGCACTTGGTGCTATGAGTTTTCCTTTTAGCACTGCTTTTATTGGACCTATGAAGGCTTGATAGGTGCCCCAGCATGGGGAAATCGAGGGGGGATAGGTGGGAGTGGGTTGGGTGGAGGGGCATCTTCTTGGAGGCAGGGGATGAGAGGATGGGTTGGGGATTTTCTGGGAGAGGAGGAAACTGGAAAAGGGTATAGCATTTGAAATGTAAATGAAGAATATATTCAGTTAAAAAAAAAGAAAAAAAAAGCAGATGAGTTAGAGCATCAAATGTACTGAAAAAGAACTAAGAGTTAAATATAGACCAAATAAATCTGGTATGTGCAGGGAAACAAAGGCTATCATATAAGCTTAATCTGGAGATATGGAAAAGTTATAAAATCATATGGAGGTAGGATACAGGATTTCTTATAAGCAAGGCCATTGGGAAATTTTAGGTGCTAAGTGGAGATGATGAGAGCATGCTGGAGGCAGCATGGATAGTAAAGGAAGTCTAGACGTTAATAGAAAGCTGGAGTGGTAGTCTAGGTAAGAAAGCAGCAAAAACTGAGAGGACAAACATTTAGATTAGCTGACAGGAGAATTGTGGTTCACTGTGTGCTTTTGTACATAAATTTTACTGGAGCACTGCCAAGCTCATTTATCTGCAAACTGTCCAAGGCTGTGTCCCCTGATACCAAAGCAGAAGGCCATATTTATGATGGAACTAGCATGGCCCACGAAGTCTCAAGCACTTAGGATTTGACTCTTTAGACTATTTCTGATACTAGTTGATTGCTGAGTTTCATATGTGAATGATATACCTGGAACAGCTACAAAATGCAGGAAAAGATACATGTAATGACTCCGGTGTATGTGTGGGGGGCGGGGCATGGGACATGAGAGGTTGTATAATTCCCTGGATCTATAGTTACACGTGGTTGATCATTGTCTAACATGGATTCTGAGATCCAAACTAGGGTTTATCCGCCAAAGGAGCAAGCACTCTGTGACTGTTTTCACTATTAGTTTCAGGGTCGTTGCATTGTATAGTTGGAACAATGCAGGTGACCACATGAGTGATCTTGCCTGGCATCTAGCCTACCTTCCTTTTAGGATGCATTGGCTATGGAGTCCACAAGGGAGTCTATTTGTAGTAAGCGCTCCAGAGTCATCTGTGGTTCTGTTGATTAAACACCTTTGGGGCATTCAGAAGCAGAGTATGAATTTCATGGTTCTGTTGTTTCCATGTTTGGTCCTGGAGGTGTGTGGATTTTCCTGCATTAGAGCTAACTGGCTCTAATATCCAGTTCTATCTTGCTGACTGTTGAATGACAGAACAGAGAACATTCATTTCAAAGGTCAAGGGTGTGTGAAGCTGTTAATTACACTGAGAAATAGCCCAAACAGCAGGAAATTTCCTGACACTAAGTGCTACCAGCAGCCAGTCCTGTACAGTACAGCAACTGCAGAATCCCAGTGTCCTGGGCGACTAGTGCTCTCTGTAACAAACAACAGCAGCACAAGTAAGCACGCAACTTTTACCCTGAGCCCTCCCTCTAAAGTCCTTTAATAAATATCTGACCACTACATTTTGCTAAGTAGATTCTGTTTTTTATAAGCAAATACTAACCAATATGAACAATCTGATTATATGTACACATGTAGCTCTAGAATTTAAAAAAATGGGTCCGGGATTCAGACAGAGATTTGAAAACAATCAGTAGGAGGGAATGTCTGAGCTCACCAGCAAAACCACTTAGAATAAAGAGGCCAAAGAGGTAGAAGACCTCAGCATTAAGGCGGTGAACAGACATTGTCAAGAAGGAATAACTCACAAAGCAATTTCAAGAAGAAAATAAAATGGAAATCAAGAAATACATGAAAGATTAGGAGGTACCAGGAAACTGAAATAATCAAAGTCAAGAAACTTGAGAGAAGGAAAAATGGTCAAGTATTGGGAAATCTGGAGGTCATTCCTCCATAACTGAAAGAACTGTTGTAAATAAATTTCTGTTGTTCATAAGCAGCCCAGTGCTCTCCCCACCCCCTCCTCTCAGCAATAGAAAGGGAAGGCAATAGTCATTCCTTTTGTTGTGTGTCATTACTAGAGACCGACTGCTCAGACATGTGTTTAAGCCAACAGAAGGTCTTCATTAGCTGTTCTGCAACTACAGTGGGTAGGTACTAAGGATCTGAGTGTAGCACAGAACCTTTCTCAGGATGAGCAGCAAAACAAACAAACAAATAAACAAAAAATGCCAAACATATTCTGGGTTGACATACTTGAGTTAACAAGAACATTGGCCAGAAGCAGAAGTACAGATGACAAAAAGCAAGGTCAGTGCATTTATAGCTCATTTCCCAGAACTACGGCTTTGATGGATTGGGTCTTTGTTTTCATTTTTGACAGGCAGTGTTACCTTTGTACTGAGTTTTCCAGCCTGAATGGCACTTCCATTGTGGAGTCAGTTGTACTAAGGTCTAGGGACCTCATAAAGTCTGGAACCATGTTATACTTTCTTTACAAACTTATTTTTAGTAAATGTACATAAACAATGTGATCTTTCTTTTTATTTTTCTTTAGTCATTTGTACAGTATCCATGTTTAGGCTTATATAGCTATATAGCATTACTAAATCATTACTGCACCATTTCTATTTTCAAAATCATAAACCTTGGAGGTATATATAAACTGTTATGTCTCTCTAAGTATAAAAAAAGATAAACATATGTAAGTAAACTTCCAAAGTCAGCATTTTTATTAAAGACTTATCATTTCTATATGCAAGTGATTTATAGTGGTATTACTGACACTTGACAAAAATTTTGGATAGACTGGCACACTTCCTGTGTGGTGGTGTGTAATAGATCCCACTATTAGGGCAAAACTGCATAGGAGCCTCTGTCTCAGACACAGGAAAGATCTGCCAGCCATCCTCAGTCCTTTCTTTATTCTCTGCTGTTGACCCTCAGAGAAAAAATAGTATTTCAGTAGGCTCTATTACTTCAAGCTTTAAAACCAGCTTTCAAAAATAGGTGATGGAGATTTTGATCTGGATGAGTTCCTGCATCACCATAGATACCCGGCCCCCACAGGAAAATGATGACATTTTAATTAGCAAGATGGGTTTAACTTGTGAATTACAAGCTTTCCCAGTAAACAGGCACAGAGCTGGGGAGGCTGTGAGTGTGGTGAAGGAAGATGATGTTTCTGTCTTCAGAGGTCATCATGTGCACTCAGGCCTTTCAGTACCTGGCCCTGGAGACCTCACTGAGCAGGCTTCACACTTGGCTTTTATTCCCAGGCAGGACCTCCTTGGTTAAGTCTGGGGTCCTGGTGGCTATCAGTTTTCAAACAAAAGTGCTGTGCTGTAAGAGTGTCCTCCAGACAGGGTTCTGAACACAGCAGTGTAGGACTGCAGGCCGTCAGTAGAACTGCAGAGCTCACAGTGCGCAGTCAGGCTTGCTGCTTACTTTGTGACTGAAAATTCTGATATTTGTGTTGAATGAATTCTCAAAGTTTACCAGTTTCTTAAGCTCTTAAACTGCTGGAAGTGTTAAACATAGTAAAATATATAGTAAACATAGTAACAATATACTTCAGTAGGCAACTTTAAAGAAATGTTCTTTCTTACATGGGACCTAATAAACATGTATTGTGATGTCCTCTTAAAAATTATTTGCACCCATCTTTCTCCTTCAGTTCCTAGTTTTGGTGAGCACTCTTCCGCTATGTTCTGAGAGCTGACTTTTCACTTTCCACAGATGAGTGAGCCTGTGCATGGACACTGTGGCCTTCTGTGTTTGCTTCTTCAAACATTGCTGCCAATGGCGTTCTATTCGTTTTATGGCTGAGTAGTATTTGTGTGATATCTGCCACATTTTATTCACTTGTCTACTGATTGATGCCTAAATTGTTTTCAATATTGTAATTGTGAATAGTAATAAATGATATTTGCATATATTCTTATATATATAGTGATTTAATTCTCATTGAATACATACATGGGTGTGCAGTCACTAGGTGATAGAGTTGTTCTCTCTTTTTAGGAATTTTTTTTGCTTTATATTGATCTTTTAAAAAGAGTTGTGTGCTAGTTATCCTTCCTTGTGACTGTCTCCTCCCTAGTTTTAGAGCATGGTCTTACTGTCCATCCTCCAAGCTTCCACATTCTACCTTCTGCCACCCTCACAGGCTTGGGTTGTATGTGTGTGGCTGTGCCTAGCTTTTCTCTTGGTTTCCTGGACATGAACTAGGTCTTCAATGTAATATAAATGGTACTGTTCAAACTGCATGTCTTTCTGGCTTCCGGGTTTTGAGAAGCAGTCCTTCTATGAAGTTCTGGCTAGCCTTGAAGTCACTTTGTAGCTCAGATAGGTTCTAGTTTCTTGAGTCCTGAGATTACATGGGTGCACCACTAAGCCCGACTTTGGTTTTTTATATATATATATATATATATATATATATATATATATATATATATATATATAAAAAAGCAAAAACTATTTTTAGCCTACCATTTTATCGGTATAATTTTCCTTGATAATCTTCAATTTTAACATTTTTCTATATTTTTCTTCAATTTCATCAGAAATATTTTCCATGTAAATCTTCAATTTTATCAGACAGTGTCTCTAATTTTACTTTTAATCACCTTAGGAACATTTTTATACCTACCATTTTATCTGTATAATTTTCCATGAAATAGTCAGTTTTAACATGTTTTTCTATATATTTTTTGAATTTTATCAGAAATATTTTCCTTGTAGATCTTCAATTTTATTAGAAAATGTTTATAATTCCACTTTCAAAAAACTTAGGATTATTCTTATGCCTACCATTTTATCTGTATAATTTTTCCATGAAATAGTCCATCTTAATATGTTTTTCTATATATTTCTTCAATTTTATCAGAAATATTTTCCATGTTAATCTTCAATTTTATCACACCTGCCTTTTATGTGAGTGCTGTGAACTAACCTCAGGTCCTCATGCCTGTGCATCAGGGACTTTGATCACTGAACAGTCTTGCCAGCCGTTTCTAGTTTTGTCCTGTGTTCCTAGTGACTACACTCTGTTATTCTCCCTCCAGCGTTGTGTAAGTTCCCTTCCTTCACATCTTCATCAGCATTTACTTTTACTTTTAGTGATCACCATTATAACGGGTGGGTGAGATGATGCTGCATGGGTTTGAAGTGCTTTTGTATGATGATATAATGATGAGACTGAGCACTTTTTCATATGTTTGGCCACATGTATAACGTGTATATCTTTCTTCGAACTATCTACTTCGGGGTTAGTGTGTTTTTAAGAGGATTATTTGGTAGTTTGGGTGCTTGGCTTTTTGAATTGCTTATATAGTCTAGGTGCTGATGTGTTGTGAGATGATCAACTTGGACGTACTCCCCTCCCTGCCTCCTGGTTGTCTGTTAACTCTGCCATTACCTTTGCTGCACAGAGGCTTCACTGTTTGATGTAATTCTCTTGTCCTTTTACTTTTGTTATCTGTACTTCTGAGGGCCCATGGCCCCCCACTCCCAATTTGTTTTTGCCTGCGTTGATGTTTTGAAAATACCTCCTTGAGTTTTCTTCCAATGATAGTTTCATGTTTAATGTGAGAAGCAGGGATCTAGTCCCATTTTTCTGTGAGCGCGCATGCTCACACACACACACACACACACACACACACACACACACACACGACAGTTTTGACATACAGTCTGTTGAAGAGACTTTTCTCATTTGCTACTCTGTTGATCTCTGTGTTTTTGTGACAGTGATGTGCTGTTTTGCTTACTATATCTTCATGGTACATTTGAAGTCTAGAGTTACCTTCTACCTGTTTAGAATTACTTCGGATTTTTGTAGGTTCATCTGAATGTTAGAGTTTTTTTTCAGGTTTTTTTTTGTTTGTTTGTTTGTTTTTGTTTTTTGTTTTAAAGATTTATTTATTTTACATCTGAGTGCTCTATCTGCGTGTATACCTGCATGTCCCAAGAGGGCATCAGATCATATTATAGATGGTTATGAGCCACCATGTGGTTGCTGGCAATTAAACTCAGGACCTCTGGAAGAGCAACCTCTCTTAACCGCTGAGCTGCCTCTCCAGCCCTAGAGTTGCTTTTTCTACTCTTGTGAAAACTTGATGGTATTTTGATAGAGTGGTAGTATAATCATTTTTAATAGCATAAATTCTTCTTACCCATAAATACAGAATATTTGAATTTCTCTGTCTCTCATCCTATATAATTTCTTTCATCACTGTTTTATTGTGGTAATGCAATACTATGAAAATATCTCTTACATTTTAAGAGAGAGCAACTTTTTGCTGGACCTCATAGCCAGAGTTAATAATACATCTTGAAGTCACTTCAGACTTCAGACTGCTAGTCTACTGTGTACTCAGCCTGCTTGTTTAGTCTGTCTTTGAGAGACCTATGTAACATCTTGCCACAAGTCTGCTTGCATTAGATTTCTCATGTAATCAGCTTTTACAGCCTAAGCTAATGCATAGCTGCAACCTTAAGTTGTACTCATTCATGTGCCTGACCCAGAACAGTGCATTGCGTATCATTTGCTGAGAACAGCAAATGAAGAAGTTGAACCCAACTTCTCAAGGCCTTCCATAAAAGTCAAGAGCATATTGGTTGATAAGCAGTGATGTTCCTTGTCTAGGTATATTGGGACAGTGACTTAATCCCTTATAAAACTCTGTTAAAGGTTTCTGTCAGGTACCTTATTCCTTTCCCATTTGATGCTTTCTGTACTGTTCAGTAAACAGTAAAACCCTTAGTTAGGGGTGGATAGACACAGGATACAACACACGCACGCACGCACACACTGATGGACCCAGAAAACAAAAGGAGCGTGAGATAGGAAATTCCTGTCTGTACTTGTTCTTGGTTACATGACCCCAGGTAAGAGAAGTGCGTTTACTTCTTTCCTTCATGTGATGCTTCTTCATTGTTGATGACTTAGAGTTAATCACTGATGCATATAATATGTGCATTTTATAATATCAACTTCAGAGATTTTTTTCCCTACTGTGGTTAAGTTTATCCCCAAATATTTTATTTTGTTATCATTTATGAGATTGCTTTCATATTTCACTCCAGGAACCCTATTAGTGAATAAAATACTACATTTTGTATCAGGGTTTTAGTTTTTGTATCTTTACCTATTGACTTATCAGTTCTAACATTGCTGAATTCATAAAACAAGTTTAGAAGAATTTCTCTTACGTCAATTCTTTGATGGTTAGGGTTTATATCAGCTTGTAAAATCATACTGTTTGCGAATATAGAAAATTTAGTTTCTTATTAGCAATTTGGTTAGCTGTTATTTTCTTGACTAATTTTGGCCAGCTGTATAAAATGAGAGTGGTGAAAGTTGTTACCCTTCTCTTTCTGACCTCAAAGTAAATATTTTTAGTTTCTCTATCATATTTCTGCCTTGTTTTCATATATACAGCCTTTAGAATTTTCAGATATGGTCCTGTAGATAACTTGGTGAGATGTTATTTGCCGAAGGGATGCTTAATCTTCTCACCCCTTTTTTGTCTTTGTCATTGACTGAAATGAACATGTGCTTTTTATCCTTCATCTTATTAAAATGTTCTCTTATATTTTCATGTGTTGACCTGTGCTTGTGCTCCTCGAATACATCCCCTTGATCATGGTGCATATCTTTGTCATATATTGTTGAATTCAACTTGCTAGTATTTATTAAGAAATTTTACATCATCATGTGATGGTTAGTGTTAATTGTCAACGGGACAGAATCTAAAACCACTTTGGAGTGTGGCCTCTATGCATGCCAGTGCCACACAGTCTTGACTGCCTTGCATTGGGAAGATTCACTTCCTGTAGATGCTGCTCCTGGGCTGGGATCCTGACCAATGCAATGGGCAAGGGAAGCTGCGCAGCAGCGTGGACTCACCTCTCTTCCAGTTGTAGCTGTGGTGTCCAGCTACTTCATGCTTCTGTTGCCCTGATTTTCAGACTGTACCTAGAACTCTGAAATGGAATATTCCTGTTCTCCAGTAAGTTGCTATTGTCTTGGTATTTTATCACAGTGACAAGTAAAGAACCTAAGACTCATTCTCTTCCTTCTGAAAATACTTATTATCTTGCTGTTTAAAGCATATTGTTCCCTGCTTTAAATGTTTGGTGTGCATGCTTCAATACTCATCCCCGCTGTTCTGTCTGCTCCTTTCTCTTTTATGGTAGTACTTCAATGACTTAATGATACATGTCTGTGCTTTTGTTTTATACAGAATGTGAAGCAGTACAGTTATTCCAAATGTTAGATTAAAAACACATATCTTTTTCTTAATTTTGGCCAAATTCACTTTCATGAATAACCCAAGAAGTGTTCATCATTCTCTCATTTTATTGCTGTCTTGAAATATAAATTCCTATCTAATTAGTTACCATTAGCTATAAGAACCATAAGCTCTTCTGGCATTATTTCTTTCCATAGTTTTTCAGTTCACTAAGTGATATATCATTTTCATTCTGCTTTTTGTATTTCTCAATAGCTTGGTAATTTTATTAAATTTAATGTAGACCTTTTTATGTACCGTTTGATTAAAATTTGATACTCTTCAATCTGTATATACTTGTTTTATGTTTGTTTTGTTTGTTTGTTTTTTGTTTTATTTATTTACATTCCAGCCATTGCCCTCTCCCCAATTCCCAGTTTCGGTCCCCCCTCTTACAGTTCCATTTTTCCTCCTCCTTGTCTCTAAGAGGGTGCTCGCCCACCCCACCAGTTCTCCCTCTTCCCTGGGGCCTCCAGGATTAAGCGCGTCTTCTCCTACTGAGGCCAGACCAGGCAGTCCTCTGCTATATATGTGCTTGAGGCTTCAGACCAGCCTGAGTATGCTGTCTGGTTGGTGGCTCAGTCTCTGGGAGCTCCCTGGGGTCCGAGTTAGTTGAGACTGCTGGTCTTCCTATGAGGTCACCCTCCTCTTCAGCTTCTTCAATCCTTCCCTAATTAATGTAGACTTTAGGCATCTATAGACCTAGGAGTCCCAGACTTCAATTCAGTGAATGGGTGTAATCTGCATCTGTCTTAGTCAGCTGCTGGTAGGCCCTCTCAGAGGACAGCCATGCCAGGCTCCTGTCTGTAAGCATATCATAGCATCAACAGTAGCAAGGGTGAGGCAAACTTCCTCCTGAAGTACCAGCCGCATGACAGGTATAGTATGGAATAGAGTTTATTTAGAATAGAGTTTATTTAGGGCTTCGGGAGGGGAGTTGAGGGGGTACTAGAGACAGAGAAAGTCAGAGAGAGAGAGAGAGAGAGAGAGAGAGAGGCAGGCAGGACGGACAGCTATGAACATATGAAGAGAGAGACTGGGAGGGGAATGGGGAGAAAAGGGACAGATGAGAAAGAGGGTAAAAGAGCAAGAGGAGAGACTGAGGAAGGGGCAAGCAGCCCCTTTTATGGTGAGTCAGGCATACCTGGCTATTGCCAGGTAACTGTGGGGTGGAGCCTAGAAGAAATGCCAACAATTGTTTATTTATGCTTTTAAAGGGCTTACTGTATGCTCATCAACTTAGAATAACTTCTAATATATTCTAGTCTCAATCTTTTGTCATATATATGTTTATATGATACACAAACATACACACAGAAGTATGTATGTTCTGGATTTGGTTTATTGCTTGTATTATGTTAATTGCGTTTCTGAAATTACATGGGAATTCGCAGGTCTGCTTGTAGGATGCTGAGGGCTGCTGCCCCGATTTGGCTTTGATTGGTAAATCAAGTGGCCATTGGATTCCTGGACAAGAAACATGGGAGAAGAAGGTGCCATGCTGGGGAAGGTGAAGTTCCAGGTCTGGGAAGTGTAGGACAGAGAGACTGCCAACATGTAAGAGTCAGGGACCGGGGCCCAGGGGCCTGCAGACCTGGGTCTGGAGCGGTCAAGATTGAATACAGTTTTTAGTAAGTAATAATTGAGGACTATTGGAGGGAGAGGGAGGACTATGGGAGGTTTGGAAGTGGCCCATCATTGAGCTGCTTAGGGCATATTAAAAATAAGACTCTGTGTGTGTGTGTGTGTGTGTGTGTGTGTGTCTGTGTCTGTGTGTGTCTGTGTGTGTGTGTCTATGTGTGTGTCTATGTGTGTGTCTGTGTGTGTGTCTGTCTGTGTCCGTGTCCCATTGGGTGTCTTCCTTCATTATTGATTAGATGTGACTTACATAGACCCCCAGCATTCATGTACTTTAAGTGTACAGTTTTATTGAATTTATGTAGTTATGAGTTATGTTTTAAAACCATTTAACAACCTTGTTTTGGAATATTGCTCAAACGACAAAACGTGTGCTTATGCCTGTTTATAGCCCTTCCTCTTTCCCCAGAACGGGAAACTCCAAATCTCAGTAGATTAGCCTTTTACTAAACACTTCTCATGCATAAGATAAAGGGGCAGATAATAGTGTGTGTATAGCTACTCTCAGAGTGTGATGTGTCATTTCCATTCATACTGTTTTAGGAATAAGCCTGTTCTTTTGGCTTGCCGTAGTCTGTAGGTTATTAGTTGTATGTAATGATAGGGTGATGGATGTGAGCTTATAGTTCTTTGCCTATTAGTAGTATTGTTACCTACGTCCTTTGACATAAGCTTTTCAGTTTTGATTAAGTCCAGAACTCCATGTTTTCTTTTGTATATGAACAAAAGAATATTTTCTATATCTCAAAAAAATCATAAAATCTTCTTTGTGATTTCCTATAGAAGTTAATATAATTTTATCTTGCAGTCTTCATTTTATGTGAAGTACAAATCTTACCAGTTTCCCATAAGGGTATGTAGGTGTTTGGTTATCTTTTTATTTAAAAAAAAAAAGGTTGTTCTTTCTCTCAATTAATTCTTTGTCACTTTTTCAATATTTTTGTCATCTTGAGAATACATAATTTCTTATAAAAATTTGTGATAATTGTTTGAACATCTACTACTGATTTTTACATAAAACTTTCCTCTCTTTCTGCCTCAATCCTGTCCTGGATGAAGCAGATGGAGCTGTATAGAATGTGAGCTAGCTTAGTAAGGGCTTAAAAAGGCATTGTGTGGCTTTTGGGTGCTAACAGTGTATCATCTGTCCAACAGCTTTCCTCCTGTTTCGTTATCTATATTGTCCTTTTGCTCGTCTGTCATTATAATTACTGGTGACTGTCACCTCTAGGCTATAAGACTGTTGTGAGTGTCAACACAGGACATTGCTAAGCTACCAGTCAAGATGGTAGTGTGACAAAAATATCTTCCCAAAACTGCTTCAGCAGACCATTGACCATGGTCACTCCAGCTGTCAGGAAGATGAAAAAGCCAACATCTGGCACAGAGGATTTAAACAGTACAGCTGCTCCTAGAGGTTTTTTCCAGTAAGAATGGAAGAATGGAAGGGAGGAGGGATGAGTGAGTTTGGGACGATAGCTAATGATGTTTGTGGTAAATATCTTCAGAAAAGCAGATTAGTTCGAATTATGATTTTTTTGGTTGTTAGAGGATGTGGGAAAAAACTGAAATTTAAGAGCACTTGGCTCTGTTATATGTAATGCTGTTGACATTTAACTTTCTCGTCTAGCTTTAACAAGTTTAGATTATTGATGCATCACTCAATATAAATGCTATGTAAATAATCATACTTCATATTGTTTAAAGAATAATGACATGAAAAACACCTGTCCATGTTCAAATACAGATGTACATCTTTTAAAAGTATTATCAATATATAGCTTAATTTGTCCCGATTATTTTTCCCTATGAAAGTTATTTTATTATTGAGGATATTCTTAGTATCTTTGAAATCTTAGCTACTATTATTCAGTATACTTAGTTAACACGGCATTTTTCTAAGTATAAACCTCTGTGCTTTAGGGGGACCAGAGAAATGCATTTTTATGCATTCTACAGGCTTAAGAATGAAGCTGGACTTTTATTTTGCCTTCTAAACAAAATTACATCAAATACTGAAATGTAAAACCTGAAATTATAAAACTCCTAGATAAAACCCTTGTAGAAAAGCTTTACAACACTGCATCTAGCAATGATTTGTTGAACATGGCACTCAAGGTAGGCAGCAAAAGCAAAGGTGGGGGCGCGGCCTCAACCCATGAACAAGTAGCAGTAGAGTGAGTTAACGGGCGACAGAAGAGCTGTCAGCTGCAAACCGCACGCCTGGGAAAGGGCGTATGTCTAACGAAGCCCTATCACTCAACAGCAGCTACACCACAAGCCAGCTAAATGAACAAAGGTCTTAGAACTAAACAAGGAAGATACACAAATGAGCAGTATACATATGACAAGATGCAGAAAACATCACTAGCGTGATAGTAGCAAAGATACTAATCATGAGTGTTACCTTTCCTTCCTAGGTTTTTCTCTGCCCAAACAAAAGAAAGTAATACATGTTGGTGAGGATGTGGCATGATTGTACTGTTACTGGGAGTTCTGTGCCCATTAAAGGACCTCCTATTCCCCTGGTCCCTTAAGTCCTGGCAACCTCTTTTCTTCTTTATGTGTCTATGAATTTGATTGTTCTGGGTTCCTCATATAAGTGGAATCATATATTATTTGTTTCCTTATAATTGGCTTACTTCTTTTTTTTTATTTTATTTTATTTTTTTAATTTACATTCCAAATCACTTCCCCTTTCCCGTTTCCTCCCTCCCCGAAAGTCCCATAAGCCCCCTTCCCTCCCTCTTTTCTCCATTCAACCCCCTCTCGTTACTCTGTCCTGGCGTTCCCCTACATCCAGTCTTTCCAGGACCAGGGGTCTTTCCTTCCATCTTTTTAGAAATCTATTGATATGCTGATTGTGTCTAGGGTATTCCGAGATTCTGGGTCAACATCCCCTTATCAGTGACTGCATACCATGTGTGTTCTTTTGTGATTGGGTTACCTCAGTAAGGATGATATTTTCAAGTTCTGACCATTTGCCTAGGAATTTTGTGAATTCATTGTTTTTAATTGCACAGTAGTATTCCATTGTGTAAATATACCACATCTTCTGAATCCATTCCTCCGTTGAGGGACATCTGGGTTCTTTCCAGCTTCTGGCTATTATAAATAAGGCTGCTATGAATATAGTGGAGCATGTGTCCTTATTGCATGCAGGTAAAGTCTCTGGGTATATGCCCAGGAGTGGTATAGCCGGATCCTCCGGGAGTGTCATGCCCAGTTTTCTGAGGAACCGCCAGACTGCTTTCCAGAGTGGTTGTACCAGCCTGCAATTCCACCAGCAGTGGAGGAGTGTTCCTCTTTCTCCACATCCTTGCCAACAACTGCTGTCTCCTGTGTTTTTGATCTTAGCCATCCTGACTGGTGTGAGATGGAATCTCAGGGTTGTTTTGATTTGCATTTCTCTAATGACTAAGGATGATGAACATCTCTTTAGGTGCTTCTCAGCCATTAGATATTCTTCAGGTGAGAACTCTTTGTGTAGCTCTGTACCCCATTTTTTAATAGGGTTACTTGCCTCTCTGGAGTTTAACTTCTTGAGTTCTTTGTATATCTTGGATATTAGCCCTCTGTCGGATGTAAGGTTGGTAAAGATCATTTCCCAGTTAGTTGGTTGCCGCTTTGTCTTTTTGACGGTGTCTTTTGCCTTGCAAAAACTTTGTAATTTAATGAGGTCCCATTTGTCTATTCTTGATCTTAGAGCATAAGCTATTGGAGTTCTGTTCAGGAAATTCTCCCCTGTGCCCATATGTTCAAGGTTCTTCCCTAGTTTCCCTTCTATTAGTTTCAGTGTGTCTGGTTTTAGGTGGAGATCTTTGATCCACTTAGAATTGAGCTTAGTGCAAGGAGATAAGGATGGGTCAATTTGCATTCTTCTGCATGTTGACCTCCAGCTGAGCCAGCACCATTTGTTGAAAAGGCTATCTTTTTTCCACTGGATGGTTTTAGCTCCTTTGTCAAAGATCAAGTGACCATAGGAGTGTGGATTCATTTCTGGGTCTTCAATTCTGTTCCATTGATCTACATGTCTGTTACTGTACCAATACCATGCAGTTTTTAACACTATTGAACTCCAATAGCTTATACTCTAAGATCAAGAATAGACAAATGGGACCTCATTAAATTACAAAGTTTTTGCAAGGCAAAAGACACCGTCAAAAAGACAAAGCGGCAACCAACTAATTGGGAAATGATCTTTACCAACCTTACATCCGACAGAGGGCTAATATCCAAGATATACAAAGAACTCAAGAAGTTAAACTCCAGAGAGGCAAGTAACCCTATTAAAAAATGGGGTACAGAGCTACACAAAGAGTTCTCACCTGAAGAATATCTAATGGCTGAGAAGCACCTAAAGAGATGTTCATCATCCTTAGTCATTAGGGAAATGCAAATCAAAACAACCCTGAGATTCCATCTCACACCAGTCAGGATGGCTAAGATCAAAAACACAGGAGACAGCAGTTGTTGGCGAGGATGTGGAGAAAGAGGAACACTCCTCCACTGCTGGTGGAATTGCAGGCTGGTACAACCACTCTGGAAAGCAGTCTGGCGGCTCCTCAGAAAACTGGGCATGACACTTCCGGAGGATCCGGCTATACCACTCCTGGGCATATACCCAGAGACTTTACCTGCATGCAATAAGGACACATGCTCCACTATATTCATAGCAGCCTTATTTATAATAGCCAGAAGCTGGAAAGAACCCAGATGTCCCTCAACGGAGGAATGGATTCAGAAGATGTGGTATATTTACACAATGGAATACTACTCTGCAATTAAAAACAATGAATTCACGAAATTCCTAGGCAAATGGTCAGAACTTGAAAATATCATCCTTAGTGAGGTAACCCAATCACAAAAGATCACACATGGTATGAAGTCACTGATAAGGGGATATTGACCCAGAATCTCAGAATACCCTAGACACAATCAGCATATCAATAGATTTCTAAAAAGATGGAAGGAGAGACCCCTGGTCCTGGAAAGACTGGATGTAGGGGAACGCCAGGACAGAGTAATGAGAGGGGGTTGAACGGAGAAAAGAGGGAGGGAAGGGGGCTTATGGGACTTTCGGGGAGGGAGGAAACAGGAAAGGGGAAGTGATTTAGAATGTAAATTAAAAAAATAAAATTAAATTAAATTAAAAAAAAAAAAGAAAGGATTTTATATATATATATAAAGATATGTATAGGGCATTTAGAGGAGGGGTCCAGAGCTCCATGTCCTAGAAAAACCTACCACTTTCCAGCGATCTCCAAGGGTCAGCTGCACAGAGATTCCAGTCCTTTCAGTGTTTAATTGGTGTCAGCACATAGGCCTGTTTGGCTATATTTTACATCTTTTCATTATTGGTGTTTAACTTTGCCAGGGTGTTGAGGAATGGTGTCAGTAGCTTCAGTGCTATAATCCTGCTTTGAACTTCCTTTAGTGACCATTTCCTACTGTGAAGCTGTGTAACAGCTGCCTCTGTACACTGTGTGTGTGTCTCTGTCTGTCTGTCTGTCTGTATGTATGTATGTATGTATGTATGTCTCTCTCTCTCTCTCTCTCTCTCTCTCTCTCTCCCACACACATCATGTGTGTGTGTAAAGTATATGTACATGAATTATATAATAGGCATTTAAATAAAAGATCTATCTATCTATCTATCTATCTATCTCTCTCTCTCTCTCTCTCTCTCTCTCTCTCTCCCTCCCTCCCTCCCTCCCTCCCTCCCTCCATCCATCCATCCATCCATCCATCCATCCATAGTGTCATACCATTAAATTGTGGTCTAGACTTTTAATATTTGAATATTGAGATGGAGAAACAATTTTATAATTTATTTTAGGCAGTATTTTAAAAGTTAACTTTTAAGTGTTTTTTTTAAAGTTTTCAAGACCTGGGTGTAATGACTTATAACTTTAATGCCAGCACTAGGGAGGCAGAAGCAGACAAATTGATGTGAATTTCAGGCCAGCCTGGCCTACATAGTAAATTCCTGGGTAGTTGGAACTATATATAGAGAGACCCTGTCTCAAAATAAGTAAATAAAGTTTTCAGATGAATTCTCTTCTAAGACCCAAGATAGCTTTGCACCCCTGAGCTCTGGTCATCCTACTGCTTCAGCCTCCAAAGTAGGTGGTTCTATTGGTGTGTCCTACCATACTGTACTACTGGCTGGGAGCCATTCGGTTATTTCTGAAGCACTGATAAGTAATTTTAATAAAGTATACATTCAGACATAAATATTGCTTATATTAATTCAGAAAAAAGTCATATCAGATTTGTGTTTAACAACTTAATCATGTATGTGTTTCTTGTTTTGATCTTATATATTTGTCCTAAGCTAAACAATAAAGCATCATTGAATTGTATATTAAGCATTGAAGTAACAACGTGTGTGTGTGTGTGTGTGTGTGTGTGTGTGAGAGAGAGAGAGAGAGAGAGAGCCAGAGCCAGAGAGAGAGCCAGAGCCAGAGCCAGACAGACTCGGGGGTTGAGAGAGACAGACAGACAGACAGACAGACAGAGACAGACAGAGAGAGAGACAGAGACAGACAGAAAGAGACAGAGACAGACAGACAGAGAGACTCCGAGAGACTTCCTTTTACTTCTTAAAATTATAATCAATATAAAAGTGCATGTGTCATTTGAGTTCAACTCAATGAACTTTCAACAGAGTGAACATATAAAACCAGAATTAAGGAAAAGACAACTAATAAAACCAAACTAGCTTCTCACAAGCATTATACAAGCTCATTTTTATTCAACAGATCCCTTGAGTAACTTTTCGAGACATAGCAGAACTTGAAAGGCCCATGTATAAATCCTTGGATTTGAAGGAGGTTATTTATGTAGATCCCACCCCAGCAGACATAGGGTTAGTGGATTTTGGTTCTAACATACTGTCACCCAAAGGCTTTATACAGGTTTCTTTTTTATTTTCCTACTTGTTCCATCTTCCTTAGCTTCTTACATCTTCCCAGGAACTACTTCATTTCAGGTTTGAGCTAAGATGTCTTCCTTTCAGGTGTATTTCCTTATTCCTTCATCCCTCTTTTCCCCTCTCCAAATGTGAGTCACTACATCTTTGTGTTTTCTTTAATTGACTATTTTACCCATTTTTTCAGCACATCTTAATTGCTGACTTATTTTTCTTATTTCCAGTCACACCATAAATATTCAAAGGTCAGAGAATACAGCATTATTTTATTCTCAGTATTCTTGAACAGCACCAGCATATCCTGGGTGGGTTTTTTGGGAAGCTAATAAAATCTTTACCTTTAATAAGGTAATAGTGTCCATCTTTTTCTGTCCTATGATTTTTATAGATCAATGAGACAGGAGCCTGAAATTTGCTAATAAGGGCTTAGCTAGAGCTAGTGGTTAAAGCATGTGGTATTTGTCTATGATAAGACAGAACAATGAGATAAGGATGCAGTTATTTAATATCTGCAGGATATACTTGATCTTCACCTGAATCAAAGCTAGAAAAATATTTCCATTTCCAAATATTCCAGTATTGTAATCCAAGCTATACTTAGAGTTGTCCACCATCACACTTTGTTCTCTTTGATCCCAGTGTTTCTGATATTCATCTCCACTGTGGCTTCTGGTTCCCAGTGCATATTTTTTATTCTTCAGTCTCATTTTCCACCCAGATTGTTTTGCTATGATTATACATTCCAGAAACATTCATATTTCCAACAAAGATGGCCCCACTGGGGTGGAGTGGAAGGAAGGGAGAGGAGAGAGTCAAAGGCAGAGAGAGTGACTACAGCCCCATAACCCACTTGGAGGCATGCCTTCAGAGACAGAAGGACACAGCAGTGCGCCTGTCATTCCTGGGGAAAATGCTTTTATATGTTGATCTACAGAGACCACTTTCTATGTCATAGAAATTCTTATTGCATCTCTCTAGTTCAATCTGTTTTTACTTTTCCTTTCTTCTTTTTAATGGTTATTTGTCAGAGCCAATTGATTCTTTAAACAGCATAGATTATATAGTATTTAGGATAAAAATGATTTTTCTTTTACTAAACAAAAACTTTTAAAAATCACTGCATGCAAGTTAAAGCTATTTGTGACAAGACCCTTGGCATTTCAGATACTTTTTATGTCATCATTTCAGTCCAGACCATAAAACCTTATTTGTTGACTGTCTTAGTGTTCCATTTCTATGAAGAGACGACATGACCTCGGCAATTCACTTAATTGGGGCTGGTTTACAGTTTCAGAGGTTTAGTTCATTACAGTCAGCAGGCAGACCTGGTGCTGGATAAGGAGTTTGAGAATTCTGGATCTGGATCTGCAAGTACCAGGAAGAGAGAGACACTGGGCCTGCCTTGAGTATTTGACACCCAATAGCCCACCCCCAGTGACATACTTCCTTCAATGAGGCCACACCTACTCCAATAAGACCACCCGTACCCCAAGAATGCTACACCTACTTCAACAAGGCCTCACCTACCCCTAAATGCCACATCTACTTCAACAAAGCCAAACTTAATGGCACTCCTAACCATTCAAACATATGGGCCATTCTTTCTTAAACTACCACACTGTGGGCTCTTATGTCATTTTTTTTTTAAACTAGAAAGTACTTATATCCATGTGAATAAATGGCTTTCTTTCAGAGTCTGGCAAGTACATCTAATCAAATTCTTCACTAGTAAATTCTCAGCTGCTGGGTGGACGGTACTAGTGTCATCTGAATAACTGCATGGTGTAAATAAAGAGGTCTCATCTGGCCAAGGTGAATCAAAGAATTTTGGACTTAGGTCCTGTGGACTACAGTTTCCTCAAAATGGTCTTTGGCTAAGTTTTGGGATCTTTTCTATCATCCATCTTCAACATTAAGTTTGTGGAAATAATTCTCAAGAAACAAGCTGGCCTTCTCAGCGTTACTCACATAGTTCTGATTGATTTCTTACTCATTTCAATAATTAAAGTTGGGATGATACAAAAAATTCCACAGAGATGCATTATATCCCATGCTTGTAATCCTAGCACTGAGGTAGAAGGATTTCTGTGAGTTCAGGGCCTTCCTGAAGTGCAGAATGAGATCCTGTCTTGAACTTCCAATGGGGAGGGAGAAATTCCTTAGAAATAGAAATAAAGGCTATTCCTAGAATTCTGACAGGCTTGAAAATATTAATGAATGATCAGAGAGCCAATACTTTCTATTATTCCTATATTCTGTTAGTCAAGAAATGTGTGTTACCTCAGACTTTTGCAGTCATCTGCGGGGTGTAATAATAGAGCCAGCTGTAGAAATGTACTTGTTCTCTCACCTATCAGATGGTAATTCCCAACATCTCTTAGCACACTGGTTAGTTGCTGGGAGTATAATTGTGATCAAAACAAACAGAATCTTCCCTTAGCATTCTCAAGGAAATATATAAATACAATAACATTTGATGAATGATGAGTAGTTTGTCCAAAGTCACACAGCTTATCTACTACAGAGCTGCAGTTCCACTCAAGGCCATCTACTTTAAAGACCCACACCTCTTTCCACCATAGCAGACTGCACTGTACCAAATTATTTCAGGTGTTCCTCTGGCACGAACACGTAATCTTAGCTACTCAGGAGGGGAAGCGGGATTGACTGACAGCACAAGGACACTGCCTCTGCCTTACCTCCACCCTACCTCTTTTCATTTACCCATTGAGTAGGTGGTGTTACTTCGGTATTATGCAGACAAGGAAACTCTCTTAAAGAGGACATGTGATTTGCTTTTGGTTTTAGATATTTAATGTCAGAGCTTGACTTATGATACCTGCTTTACTCAGAAATAGGATTAAGGAAAACTAATAATAGAGTCAATAAAATGGAAAAGTAGTTATTTGGTAAGACCAATAAATTATATTGATAAACATCCCAAGAGCTGTTGAGGAACAGAGAAAAGATGCAAGAACCAATGGCCTGATAGCAGATCTAATAAATCTAAAAAGATGGCAAAAAACATTAGGTTTAACTTTTTACCAATAGATTTAAAAAGTTAGATAAAGTTGTTGAAACTCTAAGAAAACAACCTACAGAATAAGGCTAGAAAGATTGGGTCTAAATAGTTGTACTTCTTTTGCCAAGCTTGTAAACCTTCCTGCTGAGAAAACTACTGAGAAGCTTGTAAACCTTCTTGCTGAGAAAGGATAAGACTCTTCCAAAATCTAAGGAACAAATAAGCCAACATTAAATAAACCCTACCCAAGAACTGAGGAAAGGGGGGCGTATGTCCACTTCCTTTGTGAAGACATGGTGGTGCTGATATCAGAGTATGAGCCGGAGATAGGAACTGACAATCCACATTGACCAGGATGGCTTTCCTTCCTAAGTACAATGTGATGTCTTTTTTTTTTTTAAAGATTTATTTATTTTACTTTATGTATATGAGTATACTATAGTTACTGTCTTCAGACACACCAGAAGAGGGCATTGGACCGCATCACAGATGCTTGAGAGCCACCATGTGGTTGTTGGGAATTGAACTCAGGACCTCTGGAAGAGCAGTCAGTGCTCTTAACTGCTGAGCCATCTCTCCAGCCCGTGATTTCTTAAATAAAGGGAAGAATATCATCTCAGTGGGCTCAGAAATAAAATTAGTCTGTGATTAAAAATACTCCCAGTGGATCAAAAATAAACCTTTATTTTGATCAATGGTTAGAAATGACACAAAGATTTTGCTCTAGGGTATTTTACTCACCATCAACTGAAAATCTCTTAAGAAAAAAATAATAAACAAAGGAAAATTAAGTGGGAATAAAATTACTCAGAAATACCATGACTATATATATATAGAAAAACTAAAATAGTCAATGGATAAATTTTATTACAGAAAACTTTTTAGGTTGCAATTTTAATATAGAAAAATTAATTTTAATATGCTAACAGCACAGCAGAAATCAAAAGTTACTGTGTTAATACTATTTAATTCATAGTTTTTTAAGCAAGAAAATATATGTGCTTTCTTGATAGCAAACATCAAACATTATTGAAAGAAATTAATGAAGAGATGAATAAATAAATAGAAATACTGTATTCATGAGTTGGAGATACTATCATGATACAGATGTCAATTCTAATTTTACTGATATAATTCCATGTTTCTTTTTAAGAACAAAAATTGTCAGGCCAATTCTGAAGTGCATATGTAAGTATCATGAACCAAGAGTAAAAAGTTGACCTCTGGAAGTTGAAGAAAAGAACTGGACAGTAAAAACCTTTAAGCTATACTAATAATTTAGATGACTGATTTTTCAACGAGTAGAGAATTGAGGATCTATAGCCAGTCACACATATGGACACTTGGCCCACTGCATAGGTGACTTTTGAAAGGGAGGAGGTGGGATAGAGTTTTCATTTGCTATGCATATTTATGAGTAAACACTGTTGGATCAATTAATATTCATGTAGAAGAGTGCTGAAATTGAGTCCTCTCTCAATTGTATAAAAATTAATTTCATCATATTTTTACATGTAATCATGAAAAATAGATTTTGTTATTAGATAATTTATGAATGAAACATATCTTAGTTAATGTATGCTAAAAAAACCTTTAACTTACTAACCAAATATATACTTTATTCACTTTTCTTAATTTTTCTGGTTCATTATATTTTATTCTAAACATATTCAGTACCCTCTTCTTTGATTTTTCAATAAAAATTTGACTACCACAAACTAACAAGCAAACTATATTTTAAATTATAGTAAATATATATAATAAAAGTTACCACTTTGCTTTTAAGATTATGTTTTTAGTATTACATAGGGCTGGGGTTAGGGTTAGAGTTCTTTTCTCTAACTCCCTCCACTGTCCCATGCCTCCAGGTAATACTACAATGCCTGAGACTTTCCTAGCCTTTCTGCTTATCTCCATCAGAGCAGCTGTGAGCAGCTGGCTGAGAGGAGGACTCACTCTCATTGTATGATGTGGCTGCTTGCAGGATGCACATGCCCAGAACACATGGCCTCAGACCCATGGACATATTGGTAGTGCTGTTTGGACTAAGGCTTCTTAGTAACAAAAAAGTAAAGAGGATATGAAACTGGGAGGGAGTGAGGGTGGTGAGAACTGGGAGGAGGAAGAGGGAAGTCGTGGGTAGTGGGTGTGATGAATATAAATGCATTAAACTTTTAAATAGTAAGACATAGCATTAAAATACAGGCTGCCCAAAGTGATAGCCATAGAGAGTGCACTGTAATTAGGAATTTATTTTCATTTAATGAAAGAATATTTCATATTAAGAATTTATTATCTTTAAAAGATTTCAGTAAGAGTGAGAGGACATTTTACTATAGAAACATTATCAGAGTGATTACACCTAAAATATACAAGCTGTTTGTATAGATATATACATGACAATAAACAATCAGTTATGACAAAGGGCAACAAGGAATATATATTTTATATGCACACCAAAAGTTCCAAATGCATACCATACACGACGAGGCAGCCTCTCATCATTATTGAAAAGTCAAATAAAACCATAGTGCTTAGTGAAAACAAGATTAGAAGCATGGTTCTCATAGTTGTGAGCTGATAGAACATCTGCAGTTTTTGCATCATCTTTGGAAAATCTATCATATCTGTACACAGAAAGCCTGCAAGCGCTCTATGACTCCAGTCTGCTGTCACACAGCAGGAGCACCTGTGCATATTTGTTCAGAAATGCTGAATGCTAGAATGCTCATTCCTGTATTAATTATAATGCCTACAATTGAGAACAGTTAATGTTTATGTCTACAATAGAATGGGCAGATAGAAGAAAATTCCTACACTGCAATGCTAGACAGCAATAAACATGAATCATCTTCTGTTATGTAAAACAACATAGAAGCATTCCACACAGAAGACACTGAACAAAGGAAGCCAGATACAAAATCATGTCTATTGTGTAATTCCACTGGCATCAAGGTGACAAACAGGTAGAATCAATCTCATATCAAAAGTTACAGTAGTGATAATACTTGGAGGGATACAATTTAGAGAAGCACAGACAGTTTGGAGGTGTTGACAGTATTTGAATTAAAGATCTAGACTTCATGTGTGTATCAGTGTGGGTGCACACATGTATGTAGGTATACTTGTGTATGGATGCACTAGTGCATAGGTACATATACAATATGGAAGCCCAAAGGCTGATGTCAAGAAATTATCCTCATTGCTCTTGCACCTTTATCTACTAAGGCTGGCTTTCTAATCAAACTCAGTACTTATTGGTATGTCTTATCCTGCTTCCTTTACACTTGTGCTCCCCCTCTGTCTCTCTATCTCTGTCTCTCTCCACATGTATAGCATGTGTATATGTGTGTATCTATGCACATATGATTTTATATATATATACATATGTATATATATATATGGACTCAGTAACTAAAATTTTTCATTCAAATGACTGTCATTCATGATGGCTCACTATCTGTAAATTTAATTATTTCATTAGTTGTTATTCTAAACTAAATTAATAAATAAGACAAAAATACTTCTGAAACCTACTGGTTCAAATAATACTATATCTTACATTTGCATACACATGCATGCAGACACAGATATGCAGAGAGCAGAGAGGGGGTAGAAATAGAGAAAATCACAATAGGTCTTAAAAAATAACAGAAAATGGGTTTGAGATTTATTTTTTCATTGAACAAGAAAAAATATTATCTCAAATTAAATGTTCTATCAAGAAGATATAGGCACAACAGTATGTGCATATAAATAAAACTTGTCCCAAACTGTCTTTTCCCTTACCTTTGTTAATCTGGAAATACACTAGTAACTGCTAAAGTGTCAGAGTGTGTGTTTTTAAAGATTGATAATTGTTTTTCTTATTTCTTATTTATATCTGTTTTTACTCCATATGTATTTCAGAATCCAACTCAGGTTGGGACAGCTCTCCAGGTTTTCCATAATCTTGGAACTTTGAAGGACACGGTTACCAATGTTGTGGATGGTTATTGTGCTGCTTTGGAAGACAGTATCAACAATGCATTGGATGTCAAGGTTCTGACTCAGCCTTCCCAGTCAGCCGGGCGAGGTATGGATAATGGCTTATATTTAGATCATTTATTTATTTATAACCGAGAAGTCCTTTGAATAGCGTATGAAACATTCATGTTTCAAAGCAGTCTAATGACTCACATTTTTAGTAGACAAAAATGAGGGGAAAATTATGTTTCACAACCTGGTCAGAGCCTCTAGAAAAGATGTCTAAGCTGTGGCACTGTTCAGTTGGGAGGAAACAGATGCAAATAAGAACAGAACATATTTTTCTTCCTAAAGTCTTTATCCCGACATGTACTTTTTATTGAGAACAAAAGCATTTTTAAGGAATGCTATTTCTACTTTAGCTCTCAGGACTTTTCTATATAATTTTCAGACTGAAAGGCAATGATGGCTTAGGAAGTCAAAATAGATCAAACCCTTGGGAGCATGGCAGCCATGACAAATGGAAGGGAAACTACTATTGGAAGAGTGACAGCCCTAACTAAGTGCTCTGACCTTTCCTGACAGGATGTGCTCCACAGGCCATTCATAGGGTGGCCTTTGTTGTTGTATGTATGTATGCTGTGCCTGCATGTGTCTCCTCCCTCTCTCCAACCTTCCCTCACTTCCTTCCATCCTTCCTGCACTTTTGTACTTCCCTTTCTTACCACGTGTTCTTTTCTTGCTAGTCTAGAAGAAAAGACTTGTCCTTAGATCCCATCCAGTCTGGCTTTTGCTCAGATCTGACAGCTTGTCAGTTTTCCTTTTTCAGAATTTCTTTTTCATCATGCAATAGTCCTATTAGCTTTAGTTTAAAAATCAAGCACATATATCTTCCCTTTCTTTCACTCTGCTACTTTATTTTATTTTCTCAGCCTATGGAAAAATTTACCACATTATTTTCTGTACTAACTGAATTATTTCCTCCCGTATTTTTATTGAAGGCACTCTAACAATCACTGAGTTGTCCTGAAGAATCAACAAAATGACTGTATAAATTAATGACACTTTTAATGCATAGTTAATACAAACGAATTTCATTTTTATATATGACCTTAAGCAAAACTGAGTTCATAGCTCCTGAATCAGTAGCACTAATAAAAAGAAATAAAAGAATCTTCTTAGGTCTCAATGAAATTCTTAAAGGTTCACTTCGGCCTCTGAATAGGTCCCTATTCATACTGTTACCAAAGGAGTTTGTTGAAAAGAAATTGCCAAAGGAGATTTTTCCTCTGACGTTTTACTAGCAATTATTTTCACAAAGTTTGATCTCGTGTTTAAATTTCCAGCAGCAATTTAATCTCATTCCCTTTTGTGTTGTCAAGAAAAGAGGAAAAATGAAAGCAATTTTTCACATGCTGTCAGCCTTAATGTAGGCCACAGGCCTCTTTTATAGAGAATGAAGGGTTTAAAGCTGCGTACTACTATCTGTTGAGAAGTGGATACCATGACCTATTGTAGAAACCCTAAGCACCAATTTCCCATCTTTTAAAAGAATGAGTGTTATCTTTATTTCTAGTATTAAATTGTATTTATGTTATTTTTTATATATATTAAGGTTCCACAGAGTTATTTTAAATACTCACAGAAGCATTGGAATATGGTCGAATATCACAACCATAAATTCTTTTGGTATATGGTTTAGGGCAGAGATTTTATACATTAATTTTAAATTTTCTACATATTTTAAGATCAAATTTAAGATCTATAGAATTTAAGATGAAATAAAACAAGTTTTAAAAATCTTAACTTTCAATATATAAAGAAGACAAAAATGCATGAAAATAGCATAGTGTTAGATAACTTCAGATCTGGCACCCATGAGACTGAGGCAGGAAGAAAGAAGGAACAAATGTGTTTGAGACCTACCTGGGCTACATGGTGAGAACATGTCTCAGGAAAAACAAAACTCAAGTTTGAAAGCAAGCTTGTAAGGTATGTAAGCATGACTACTGATGGTGCAGGACCACATGTACAATAAACATATGAAAGTACTTCAACTTCTTTTTAGGGGATGGACTAGTGTGCTGGTAGTCTTATGCCAACTTGACACACAAATTAGAGTTGTCTAAAAGGAGGAAATTTAAATTGAGACAGTGCCTCCATAAGATCAAGTTGTAAGGCATTTTCTTAATTAGTGAATGGTGGGAGAGGGCCCAGCCATTGTGGGTAGTGCCATCCTTAGACTGGTCGTAGGTTCTATAAAAACAGCAGACTGAGCATACCATGGAGAGCAAGCCAGTAAGCAGCACCCTCCATGGCCTCTGCATCAGCTCCTGCCTCCAGGTTCTTAACCTGTATGAATGAGCTCCTGTCCTGACTTCCTTTAGTGATGAAGAGCAAAGTGGAAATGTAAGTCAAATAAACCCTTTCCTCCCCAACTCACTTTTTGATCATGGTGTTTTGTTGCTAACCAAGACAACCAGTGATAAGGAACATGCAAATTAAGGAAGATACTGTTTTCTTCTACTTGCTTAGACAGAGTCTGAGACATAACTATCAGTGGAGAGCAAAACCCTAGTATTCATATTGTGGGTGAGGGAGATGGTTCAGTCCCTCAACCTTGCCAGTTTGATTTCACAGGTTAAAATTGTGTGTTCCTTGTAACATGAACTTCTCGGTAAGAATATATCCTAGAGAAATGTGTTGCATATGTATAAATTTTAAAATATTATTGTTTAGTGTAAGTGCATGATGTTTGAGGGTTAGTGTGCATGTCTGCTTCATTTGGAAATCTGGAGACTTCCTTGATTTCTTTTCTCCCTCCACCTTTATATGTGTTCTGGGGATTGAAATCAGGTCACCAGGCTTGTGTAGCAAATGCTTTTATCCATCTGCCTACCTCACTGATCCAAGAATTGTTATTGCAGTATGTATATAGCAGTGAAAATAACCTGTGTTTTAATGGAAAATTGGGTAAGCTTTAAAAATATGTATCAGTGTAGGTAATGCTCAAAACAGAATATAAGGAATTATAGAAGATATGTTCTTTATGATGTGTAAAGCCCCAAAGTGTGACAGACTATGTTATGTATAGTTTTGGATATATATTAAAATGTGGGATGACAATCTAAATTTATGAGACCCTTTGCTCTGGAGAGTGAATAAAGGAAACAAGATTAGGAAAAAAAGAAACAGAATATTATTTCATTTTCTGTTGTATTTCTTAAACTTGGTGGCTGGTATTCTCATTATTATTCCATATGCTTGTTTTTGTATTTTTACATCTATTTATTTTGTATATGTATATGTGTGTGTGTATATACATATATATGTATATATGTATATGTTTATGTGTATATATATATATATATATGTTTGGCACATACATGGGACAGTATGTGGGACAGCTAGAGGACAACTTAGCTTGGCTCTGGCCTTTAGCATGTAAGACTGGGGATCAAATTCAGACCATCAGGCTTGGTGAGAAGTTCATTAATTCACTGAGCCATCTTGCCAGCCCTTGCATGTGTTTTCATATGTTGAAATATTTTTATTATTCTTGAATCTAGTTTTTATACTTTCTTTATTATATTTTAAAATGATTTGATTCTCATTTGTCCAATTTCTGTTATCAATACAATAATCATTGGAACATGGCCAATAACCCAGTTAACTGCACTCCCTCCCAAGCCATCAACTGTGAAGAGCCACACTTTAACATATTTGTCACAGTTTTTAAGGACTCTCTTCAATAGTTTCCTGTCTGGAGTGTTTTGTTTGTTTTTGTGTTTTCTGGGTAGAAGGGGAGCTTGCTTTCAAAGTCTCATTGTCAGTTATGTCTTCAGTCAGGAATGCCACTGCAGACAAAGCTTCCTTGCATGTAGCAGTGGTAGGAGCAGGGATTCTGGACTTCCTTCCACATGGCCTCTGGCTGCAGCATGTACTGTGGACGTCCACATGGCCTCAGAAAATGAGCTCTCATTCGTCTCTGATATCTCACTGCTCAGAGTCAGGGTGGCCCTGCAGTTTGGCAGCATGTCTAGGTGCAGGACCTGCTCAAGTTCCAGACTGCTGTTCACCACCTAGCCCTTGCCAGCTGCCCCAAAGCTACTCATTGTGTTTGTAGCTGGAGGGCAGTGCTATGGCCCTGCATTATCTTCCCTGAGCGGGGTGAGAAGTTCAAGTAGCTTGAGCAGCATGGGCACCAAGAGTTGGCATAGTGGATTCAGCAATGGCATGCTCTTCTCTGATGTGGCTGCGCTCCTGTACCTGCTGTCCCCACTCGATATCTGGTTCTACTTCTCTCCACGTTTTTCTATTCAGCCATCCTTTTTTTTTTTCCAATTCTATGAAACCAATTTTTAAAAATGTCTTCCCATAAAGTCTGTCCTTTTTAAAAAGGTATTCTGGAGATATTTCATGTTCTAAAGGCTCATTCCTCCCGTCTAAGCCTCCGTGGGTCTCTTAGGCTCCTCAGAGTGCCCCACAGCCCCATTGATGCTGGGGGCTGCTCCCATCTTGAATCAAGACCCATCATCTCTGGTCTTTTGAATATGTTATCCATTTCTACATTCATCTCTTCCTCCTGTGGATTTCATAATGCAATTGATTTTTTTAAAAATGTTTTAAAGATTCTATGTTTTTGGAGTCCTCACATAGTTGATAGTGTCTTTCGTCCTTGTGTTTAAATCGTTTAGGCAGATTTAAGTTTTCATTCATACCTTCTTTTCCTTAGATTTTGCATCTTTTTTTCTCAATGTGTAATATTTTTCTTCCTTACTGAACTAAAAAAAAAATTGAGGTAGAAATTTAGCAAATAAACCTGGTCTAAAGAAATAACATCATCATATCAGGTCAGAATCATATGTGTTCCATGTTAGCCCTGCCTCATGTACACTGATAATGTGTGAGTTGAAATTCAAAAACTCAGGGGACAGCAGATGCTAGAGAGGATGTGGGGAAAGAGGAACACTCCTCCATTGCTGGTGGGATTGCAAGCTGGTAAAGCCACTCTGGAAATCAGTTTGGCAGTTCCTCAGAAAATTAGACGTAATATTACCTGAGGACCCAGCTATACCACTCCTGGGCATATACCCAGAAGATGCTCCAACATGTAATAAGGACACATGCTCCACTATGTTTATAGCAGCCTTATTTATAATAGCCAGAAGCTGGAAAGAACCCAGATGGCCCTCAACAGAGGAATGGATACAGAAAATGTGGTACATTTACACAACTATTAAAAACAATGATTTCATGAAATTCTTAGGCAAATGGATGAAACTAGAGAATATCATCCTGAGTGAGGTAACCCAATCACAAAAGACAATGCATGGTACCTACTCTCTGATAAGTGGATATTAGCTCAGAAGCTGGGAATACCCAAGATATAATTCACAGACCACATGAAGCTCAAGAAGGAAGACCAAAGTGTGGATGCTTCCCTCCTCCTTAGAAGGGCAAACAAAATCACCATAGCTTCTTAACTCTGACCCAGACAGCAGGAGATCTGCAGGCCTGTGTGGCCTGATTGCTACAGACTGCCAGAGGCCTTTAAAGTGGCCAGTGCCTCCCTGTAGGTGACAGGCTTGTGTTCTAGTAGCAGCCCCACTCCAGTTAAGTCCATATTTTTTTGTTTTTGTTTGTTTTATTTTGCTGTTGTGGCTTTGATAAATAATTTGGCATAGTATATAGTGGTTCTGCATTGTATTTTCATATTCTAGATGTGAAATCTGCTTTTCAATCAATGAGCTCTGGTTTGATTGGTTAAGTTGGGGAAGAATGTTGTAGAAATAACAATGTGGATGCTATAATGCAAAGCTCTGTTTATGCTTTTGCAGATGTACCTAAGGTAGGTGCAAGACAGCTGCATCAGACTCCGTGTGTAGCAAACCTATTGTGTTCATAATTTCCTTGCAGTTCTGTTTGCCTATAGCATATCTGTGCACTACCAAAGTAAGTGTTCTGTGACTTAAAATTATTTGAGCTGTTTGCACCATGTTTGTATTGTTAATTTGATACCCAGATAATTTTATTGAGTCTATATTTACTTGAATTCAGTTTGGGGACTCTCCTTATCATTCTTGCAAAATTAATTTTTTATTTTTTGATAAAAATTAAAGATTTACATGGAAAATGTTTCTGACAAAATTGAAGAAGAATATAGAAAAACATATTAAGATTGACAATTTTCATGGAAAATTAATGAGTAAAATGGTAGACACAAAAAATATAACTAAATTAATTGAAAAAGGAAGTAGAAACATTTTATGATAGAACTAAAGATTTACATGGGAAATATTATAGAAAAATATAACATAATATTAAAATTGAAGATTATCATGGAAAGTTACAGATAAAATGGTAGGCATAAAAATATTTCTAAGTTGATTGAAAGTGGAATTATAAACATTTTCTGATAAAGTTGAAGATCTACAAGGTAAATATTTCTGATAAAATTCAAGAAATATATAGAAAAACATGTTAAAATTGACTATTTCAAGGAAAATTATACAGATAGATTGGTAGACATAAAAATACTTCTAAGTTGATTGAAAGTGGAATTATAAACATTATCTGATAAAATTGAAGATTTACATGGAAAATATCTCTGATAAAATTGAAGAACTATATAGAAAAACATTAAGATTGAGTATTTCATGGAAAAATTATACAGATAAAATGGTAGGCATAAAAATATTCCTAAATTTTTTGAAAGTGGAATTATAAACATTTTCTAATAAAATTGAAGATCTACAAGGAAAATATTTCTGATAAAATTCAAAAAATATATAGAAAAACATGTTAAAACTGACTATTTCATGGAAAATTATACAGATAAAATGGTAGGTATAAAAATGTTCCTAAGGTGATTGAAAGTAAAATTATAGACATTGTCTGATAAAATTGAAGATTCACATGAAAAATATTTCTGATAAAATTGAAAAAAAATATAGAAAACTTTAAAATTGGAGATTATCATGGACAATTATACAAAAATGGTATGCGTAAAAATGTTCCTAAGTTGATTGAAAGTGGAATTATAAACATTTTCTGACAAAATTGAAGATTTACATGGAAAATATTTCTGATAAAATTGAAGAAATATATAGAAAAAATGTTAAAGTTAGAGATTATCATGGATAATAATATATTTAAAATGGTAGACAAAAAACATTACTAAATTGAAAGAGGAATCACAAACATTTTCTGATAAAATTGAAGATTTACATGAAAAATATTTCTGTTAGACTATGTTTTTTGTTGGGGAATTGAGTCCATTGATGTTATAAGATATTAAGGAATAATGATTGTTGCTTCCTGTTATTTTTGATGTCCTTTTTATGTTTGTGTGGTTACTTTCTTTTGGGTTTGTTGGAAAAAGATTACTTTCTTGCTTTTTCTAGGGTGTAGGTTCCCTCCTCTTTTTGGAGTTTTCTATCTATTATCCTTTATAGGGCTGGATTTGTGGAAAGATATTGTGTAAATTTGGTTTTATCATGGAATGTCTTGGTTTCTCCATCTATGGTAATTGAGAGTTTTGCTGGGTATAATAGTTTGGGCTGGCATTTGTGTTCTCTTAGGGTCTGTATGAGATCTGCCCAGGATCTTCTGGCTTTCATTGTCTCAGGTGAGAAGTCTGGTGTAATTCTGATAGGCCTGCCTTTATAGGTTACTTGACCTTTTTCTCTTACTGCTTTTAATATTCTTTCTTTGTTTAGTGCATTTGGTGTTTTGATTATTATGTGCCAGGAGGACTTTCTGGTCTGGTCCAGTCTGTTTGGATTTCTGTAGGCTTCTTGTATGTTCATGGACATCTTTCTTTAGGTTAGGGAAGTTTTCCTCCAAAATTTTGTTGAAGATATGTACTGGCCCTTTAGGTTGGAAATCTTCGCTCTCTTCTATACCTATAATCCTTAGGTTTGGTCTTCTCATTGTGTCCTGGATTTCCTGAATGATTTATCTCAGGAGCTTTTTGCATTTTGCATTTTCTTTGACTGTTGAGTCAATGTTTTCTATGTTATCTTCAGACCCGGAGATTCTTTTTTTTTTCTTTTTCTTTTTTTTCTTTTTTATTTACGCCCACTCCCTTACATATGTCACATACTGAACAGACACCCCCACACCCTTACATATGTGACACTATGAACAGGCATGACCACACCCTTACATATGTCACACTCTGCCCTCTTTACATGTGACATACTGAACACCCCTGCCCCAAGCAAACACCAGCAATAGCTCTGAAGAGCGGATATTTGAAATTTCTCATTTTTTTTCTTTATTGCTCACTTTTCATTGGGATACAAGGCTAATATCTGAAGAGGAGTTCTGGATACAGAGAAGAAAGATGAGGCAGAATAGAGCCCAGCTTCGTGCCTTTGTCCACTTTCTTCATCAACTCTGTGTCCAATTCCTTCAGGAAGTTCTCCAAAGCTGTCTCAATTCCCTCCACATGCTGCTCCTATGACCACTGACTGCCTTCTCATTTTCCTTAATTTGTGTTTGTAATCCCTAGGGTGGTTCACTGACTGTTTTCTTTCTTTCTTTCTTTCTTTCTTTCTTTCTTTCTTTCTTTCTTTCTTTCTTTCTTTCTTTCTTTCTTTCTTTTCTTTCTTTCTTTTTTATTTTCTAAGTTTTTTAATTTACATTCCAAATCATTTCCCCTTTCGCATTTCCTCCCTCCCCGAAAGTCCCATAAGCCCCCTTCCCTCCCTCTTTTCCCCATTCAACCCCCTCTCACTTCTCTGTCCTGGCATTCCCCCTACATCCAGTCTTTCCAGGACCAGGGGTCTCTCCTTCCATCTTCTTGGAAATTTATTGATATGCGAATTGTGTCTAGGGTATTCCGAGATTCTGGGTTAATATCCCCTTATCAGTGACTGCATACCATGTGTGTTCTTTTGTGATTGGGTTACCTCAGTAAGGATGATATTTTCAAGTTCTGACCATTTGCCTAGGAATTTTGTGAATTCATTGTTTTTAATTGCAGAGTAGTATTCCATTGTGTAAATATACCACATCTTCTGAATCCATTTCTCTGTTGAGGGACATCTGGGTTCTTTCCAGCTTCTGGCTATTATAAATAAGGCTGCTATGAACATAGTGGAGCACGTGTCCTTATTGCATGCAGGTAAAGCCTCTGGGTATATGCCCAGGAGTGGTATAGCCGGATCCTCCGGGAGTGTCATGCCCAGTTTTCTGAGGAACCTCCAGACTGCTTTCCAGAGTGGTTGTACCAGCTTGCAATCCCACCAGCAGTGGAGGAGTGTTCCTCTTTCTCCACATCCTCGCCAACAACTGCTGTCTCCTGTGTTTTTGATCTTAGCCATTCTGACTTGTGTGAGATGGAATCTCAGGGTTGTTTTGATTTGCATTTCCCTAATGACTAAGGATGATGAACATCTCTTTAGGTGCTTCTCAGCCATTAGATATTCTTCAGGTGAGAACTCTTTGTTTAGCTCTGTACCCCATTTTTTAATAGGGTTACTTGCCTCTCTGGAGTCTAACTTCTTGAGTTCTTTGTATATATTGGATATTAGCCCTCTGTCATATATAGGGTTGCGATCATTCACCACGATCAAGTAGGCTTTATCCCAGGGATGCAGGGATGGTTCAAAATAAGGAAGTCCATCAATGTAATCCACTACATAAACAATCTCAAAGAAAAAAATCACATGGTCATTTCATTAGATGCTGAGAAAGCATTTGACAAAATTCAGCATCCTTTCATGTTAAAGGTCTTGGAAAGATCAGGAATTTGAGGCCCATATATTAACATAGTAAAGGCAATTTACAGCAAACCGGTAGCCAACATCAAACTAAATGGAGAGAAACTTGAAGCAATCCCACTAAAATCAGGGACTAGACATGGGTGGCATTTGTGTTCTCTTAGTGTCTGCATGAGATCTGCCCAGGATCTTCTGGCTTTCATAGTCTCTGGTGAGAAGTCTGATGTGATTTGAATAGGTCTTTCTTTATATGTTACTTGGCCTTTTTCTCTTACTGCTTTTAATATTGTTTCTTTGTTTAGTACATTTGGAGTTTTGATTATTATGTGACGGGAGGTATTTCTGTTCTGGTCCAGTCTGTTTGGAGTTCTGTAGGCTTCTTGTACATTCATCGGCATCTCTCTCTTTAGGTTAGGGAAGTTTTCCTCCATAATTTTGTTGAAGATAATTACTGGCCCTTTAAGTTGCAAATCTTCACTCTCATCTGTACCTATAATCCTTAGGTTTGGTCTTCTCATTGTGTCCTGTATTTCCTGGATGTTTTGGGTTACACGTTTTTTGCATTTTGCATTTTCTTTGACTGTTGAGTCGATGCTTTCTATGGTATCTTCAGCACCTGAGATTCTTTCTTCCATCTCTTGTATTCTATTGTTGATGTTTGCATCTATGACTCCTGATTTCTTCCCAAGGTTTTCTATCTCCAAAGTTGTCTCCCTCTGTGATTTCTTAGTTGTTTCTACTTCCTTTTTTAGTTCCTGGATGGATTTGCTAAGATCCTTTACTTGTTTGTTTGTATTTTCCTGTATTTCTTTAAGATATTTTTGCATTTCCTCTTTCAGGATTTCTGCCTATTGACCCAAGTTCTCCTGTATTTCTCTAAGCGATTTTTGTGTTTCTTCCTCATGGGTTTCCATCTGTTGATCCATTGTCTCCTCCTGCATTTCTTTAAGCAATTCTTGTGTTTCCTTTGTAAGGGCATCTACCCGTTGATTCATTTGTTTAAGTGATTTTTGTGTTGCTTCCTTATGGGCCTACATCAGTTGACCCATGTTTTTCTCTAAGCGAGACCCTGCATTTCTCTAAGCGATTTTTGTGTTTCCTTTGTAAGGGCTTCTACTGGTTGATTCATGTTCTCCTGTATTTCTTTATGAGATTTATTTGTGTTCTCCTTGAAATCCTCTAATAGCATCATGAGAAGTGATTTTAAATCCAGAGGGGTGTGATGGGGTATCCAGGACTTGCTGCTGTTGGGGAGCTGGGTTCGGATGGTGCCATATTACTTTGATTTCTGTTAGTAACGTTCCTACGTTTGCCTTTTGCCATCTGGTTACCTCTGGTGTTAGTTGGTCCTGCTGTCACTGGCTGTTGGTTGGACCTCCTGTGAGCCTGTAAGGCTATTCCTGCCCCCCCCCCCCCAATTACCGGGATTTCCCTGGTACAGATTTCTGGGGCGTGCCCTGCTCCTGAGTGACTTTGGAGCCCTGATGTGCCTTGCCCTAAGTGATGTTATATTGGGGAATCCCTGTACATCCAAAGGCTCAGCATAGTGGATTCCTGGAGCAGAGGTCGCCAAGGGGAGGCTGGTCTGCTCCCGCCCTGTGGGGGTTTGCTCTCTCCCAGGGGGGGGTTCCCCTCTGCAGGGCAGATGTCCCACAGCAGAGCTGATGCATAGGTGACCGCAGACCTGCCCAGCTCTTGGGAGCAGGGAGCATACAAGCTGGCTGGAACCCAAGCGATATTATGCTTGATTGTCCCTGTGTCTGGAGGTTAGAGTTGCCCTGTTTCCGGAGCAAAGATGGTGGAGTGCACTCTGCACTCTTTCGGTGCAGATCACTCTGCAGGGCAGATGGCCCACAGCAGAGCTGGCGCCCAGATGACCGCAGAGCTGCCCCGCTCTTGGGCGCAGATGGAAGCTCAACAGACTGTGTCCCAAGCGATGTTATATTGGGGGGTCTCTAGGTACCTGTATCCTCAATGCAGTCGATCCCTGGAACAGAGGTTGCCAAAGGGAGGCTGGTATGCTCCTGCCCTGTGCGAGAGTGTTCTCTGCCAGAGCGGGGGTGTGTTTTGGCGGGAGGGGGGAGTCCCTCTGGAGGGCAGATGTCCCACAGCAGAGCTGGCATGTAGGTGACCGCAGACCTGCTCAGCTCTTTGGAGCAGGGAGCACACAAGCTGGCTGAGACCTAAGCGGTATTATGCTTGATTGTCCCTGTGTCTGGAGGTTTGAGTTGCCCAGTTGCAGGAGCAAAGATGGCGGAGTGCACTCTGCACTCTTAGCGCAGATCACTCTGCAGGGCAGATGGCCCATAGCAGAGCTGGCGCCCAGTCGACTGCAGAGCTGCTTCGCTCTTGGGTGCAGATGGAAGCCCAACAGACTGTGTCCCAAGTGATGTTATATTGGGGGGTCTCTGGGTACCTGTATCCTCAGTGCAGTCGATCCCTGGAACAGAGGTTGCCAAAGGGAGGCTGGTATGCTCCCGCTTGTGCGGGTGTCAGCCCCTGAGATTCTTTCTTCTACCTCTTATATTCCGTTGTTGATGCTTGCATCTATGACTCCTGAATTCTTTCCAATATTTTCTATCTCCAGAGATGTCTCACTTTGTCATTTCTTTATTGTTTTTACTTCCATTTTTTAGATCCTGGATGGTTTTGTTCAGTTCCTTCACTTGTTTGTTTGTGTTCTCCTGTAATTCTTTTTTTTTATTAAAGATTTATTTATTTATTATATGTAAGTACACTGTAGCTGTCTTCAGACACCCCAGAAGAGGGCATCAGATCTCATTATGGATGGTTGTGAGGCCACCATATGGTTGAAGGGATTTGAACTCAGGACCTTTGGAAGCGCAGTCGGTGTTCTTAATCACTGAGCCATCTCACCAGCCCTCTCCTGTAATTCTTTAAGGGATTTTTGTGTATTCTCTTTAAGGAAACCTGTTCACCCATGCTCTCCTGTATTTCTTTCAGGGATTTTTTTTTTTTGTTTCCTCTTTAAGGGCTTTTACCATTTGACCCATGTTCTCCTATATTTCTTTAAGGAAGTTATTTATGTCCTTCTTGATGTCCTCTAACAGCATCCTGAGATGAGACTTTAAATCCAACTCTTCCTTTTCTGGTGTGTTGGGGTATTCGGGACTTGCTGTGGTGGAAGAACTGGGCTCTGATGTTGCCAAGTAGCCTTGGTTTCTGTTGATAGGGTTCTTGCGCTTGCCTTTCGCCATCTGGTTATCTCTGGTGTTAGTTGGTCTTGTTGTCTTTGGCTGGAGCTTGCCGCTCCTGTGGGCCTGTAAACCTGTGTCTTTACTCCTTGGAGATCAACTCTCTTCTGGCAGGGTCTGTGCACAGAAGGCTATGGAGTTGTCTGGTTCCCTGACGCAAATGTAGGCTGGAAGGGAAGACTCCTGTCCCAGTAGCTCCGCTGATTGCATGCCCTGTGCCCTCCTAGCTGTACTCCTCCAGAGAGAAGGTGGAGATCTCAGCTCTGCACTCAGAAGTGAAATCTCTGCTGGGAGATCACTCTCTCCTGGTGGGCTAAGCACAGAAGCCTTTGGAGCTGCCTGGTTCCCTGCTGCAGATGGTGGCTCTTGTCTCCCTCTAACACTTGGTATTTTTCTTCTTTCATGAAGTACCTCTGTAGTAGGAATTGATGAGAATTTAAAATTAACCCTGCATATAAGAACAAATTTTGTCTGTCTGTCTGTCTGTCTGTCTGTCTGTCTGTCTGTCTGTCTATCTATCTATCATCTATCTATCTATCTATCTATCTATCTATCTATCTATCTATCTATCTATCTATCTATCTATCATCTATCTATCTATCTATCTATCTATCTATCATCTATCTATCTATCATCTATCTATCTATCTATCTATCTATCTATCTATCTATCTATCATCTATCTATCTATCTATCTATCTATCATCTATCTATCTATCTATCTATCTATCTATCTATCATCTATCTATCTATCTATCCATCCATCCATCTATCTATCATCTATCTATCTATCTATCTATCTATCTATCTATCTATCTATCTATTATCTATCATCTATCTATCTATCTATCTATCTATCTATCTATCTATCATCTATCTATCTATCTATCTATCTATCTATCATCTATCTATCTATCATCTATCTATCTATCTATCTATCATCTATCTATCTATCTATCATCTGTCTGTCTGTCTGTCTGTCTGTCTGTCTGTCTGTCTGTCTATCTATCTATCTATCTATCTGTGGTCATAGTCTCTGAGTTCTAGTATGAGAGCTGAACCTGTTATAATTTTTCTTTAGAAGCAAAATTTGGATAATGCTCATCAAATAAAAGAATGAAAGAATGTGATTAAAATAATGGCAACATTAGTGACATGATTAAAGTTCCAAAAGAGTTATCCATTAGGTCTTAACACAGGAACTAGAATTGACTGTAGGTATTGAAAGAGAAAGGCCCGTAACAAATAGTTGTTTATGGAGTTGATGAACAGAAAATTGCTGAACTGAAGAAAGTATCGTAGTTGCAGGACAGAGTATTGTCTCCTGTGTTACTGGTAAACGTTTGATTCTAGATTCTTGTGACTAAACACTGGAACAATCAGTATGGTTTCCTCAGTGGTCTGTAAATCTTCAGCTCACTGGTTACTAGCTGAAACAAATAGGAAGGTAGCTTTCACCTTTCTTTTATCTTCTACATCTATTGAAAAGTCATCTGATTGGCAGCAATTGAAAGGGGCAATTTTTAGCTTTTCAGCCTTTCTAAGGTGTCACAAAAAATAAAGGAGAATAGAAAATTATTCTTGTTAAGACATACTCATTGAAGACTATATGAATAATCTGGAAATAATTTAGTCTTCTGATGGCAACTTTTCTATTGCCAAAACAAAGCACCAGGACCAATGCAGTTTATAATAGAGAACATTTAATTTGGGGGAAAGTCATGGTTCCAGAGGGTTAGAATCCATGGCCATTATGGCAGGGAGTATGGCAACAGGCAGGCAGGTGCTGGAGAAATAGCTCAGAGCTTACCTCTGCTCTACAAGCATGAGGCAGAGAGTTAACTGGGAATTTTGTGTGCTTTAGAAACCTCAAAGCCCACCCCCAGTGACATGCCTCCTCAAACAAGACCACACTTCCTATCCTTCCCAAACAGTTCCACCAGCTGGGGACCAAGTATTGATCTCTCAGCAAAATTAATTTTAATATAAAACATTTCACCCTCTTTCCATTTTAAGGAACTATCTTCATTAATTTTAGTTTGTTATTGTAGCCCACATGTGATTGTGTGACATTTACTTTTCTTAGTATACACATAGATTGTCTTTATGTTGTACATATGAGACTATTTATGAGAGAAGGGGTTTCTTGGTTTTTGTTTCTCTGTGCTTTTAGAATAATGCACATTCTGTTATATCTTGCAACTTTCCTTTTTCCCATGTGTCTGTTACTCTTTACCAGGAGGCCCCGGGCGAGCCACCATGCCAAGTCCAGGAAACACAGCAGCTTTCCGGGCTTCCCTCTGGACCAATATGGAAAAACTTATGGATCACATCTGTGCTGCTTGTGGACAGGTAAATATTTCGAAACATGCAAAAAGCCTTATAGGTAAACAAACTTCTGCTAATTCTACGTCTTTGGGGACAGATCTTTATCTTTTCTGAGCATGCCAGAACTTCTGCTGGCTGACCATAGTATTTGCAAAGGTCGAAATATTCTCCATTCTCCTGTCCTTATCCTCTTGTCCCTTATAATAGAAGTAATGCTATTTTTGAGGAATTTCTGAAGTACATCTTGCTTTTTCAGTTCCTAAGGGTTACATGGCTTTAACTCCAAAGTGCCCAATTAAATATACTTGGCTTTTCTCTCCTTCTCCATCTTTAGGTACAACATCTACAAAAAGTATTAACCAAGAAGAGAGATCCTGTTTCTCACATTTGTTTCATTGAAGAAATAGTTAAGGTATGTTTAAATAAAGATTTTTTGTATATCTTGCAGAAAAAAGGAAAATATAGGTAATCATTATTTGGGTCACTGCCTTACATGGTAACTGTATATCAAAGGCAGTACATTTGTTGATAACTTTAAATTTCTTTTGCAAGGTTAATTTTAGCTTGGGTGTGGTCTAATTTTTGAAATGCACTACACATTTCCCATTTCTGTCTATGTAATTGATAGCTTGTAACATTTTCAAAATTTCTACTATAATGTGAAATATTTTGATATATAAAAAATTTAAACAGTACTCATTATAACATACTTAAGGGTACATATATAACCCAGTCCATTTTTTGTTTGCCCCGTGTCTCTCTTTGCTGTATTCATGTCTTGTGTTATGAAATCTTGCTTTTGTCCTTACTAATTTGTATTCCTCTCTAGTCTAGGAATCTCTGATTGTAATCTTAGTCATTAATTTTTTGGTACTTCTATAATTGTTAGTAGAATAATGAGTTATAATTCAATTTATGAATGTGCTAAAAAAGAAAATGGTATGTTTCCATTATGATGGCATAAGTAGTTTTATTTGTAGCTTCATATATTACAATATTTTATATACTGTGTTAAGCACCTCTGATTGCCTTCATTTGGGTGATTGATATTTGCAAAAGGAAAAACTTTTATATAAGTAAATATACATAAACACATATAAATTCATACATCTATTCATGTCAGGCCTGACTACCTCTCTCATCCACTTACATAGTTAACACACATTCAACTATACTTACACACACACACATACACACACACACACACTCATATATATATGTGTGTGTGTGTGTATGTATGTATATATGTATGTATGTATATGTATATATATGTATATGTTGGTTTATGGAGTAAACACCTTCATGAGCAGGTCATTATCCAAGCACCAGTGCAGAAAGAACTCACTCATTCTGAAGGAGAATTAAGCTTCAACCTTTATTACATAGAGAAAGAAAAGCTTCCACCTTTTTATTGCTAAAAATGAAAAGAAACCCAAGTTTGTCAGAAGATAAGCCTTGCCCTTGAGCCGGAAAAAGGCAACTGTTGGTTAAGATTAACCTGTCTCCTGGTGAAAAGAAGTCTGCTCTCTGCAGCTCCTCCTTGCTTGTTCTCCTGCTCTTCAGCTCATTTCTGCTCTGTGCTTTACCACGCCTGCTCTCTCTTCTAACCGCTCTGCTCTCTTCTTTGCCTCTCTTCATCTGTGCAGCTCTTCCTCTCTGTAAAGCTTCTATGCTGTTTTACTTCTGCCTTCTGCCTTAGTTTCTAATTCTCTTACTGCATTCTTCATTCTGCTTAAAGTCATCGTTCCTAGTTTTGTACTTTTTAAGGAGAAGATCACATGGTTTTTCAAGCATTCTTTTTTTTACACAAGTTCACAAAAAGTTCAAACATAAATTCAAATCATAAATTGAATAAGGAGTTACAACAGAGATGTTTGCATGTGTTTTCATTAAGATTACTTATCTACCTAGACATCCACTATCTGTCACTAGCTCCACAGATACATTAAGAGTCTAAAATTATTTTTATTTTTAAGTTAACATTGATGTTTTTGTGTAGATAAATCCAGTTAATATTTTATCTTCTGTCCAGGCACCTACAGTAAATCGTTTTTTACCCTTTAATGGCCTTTGTTGATGGTTTTAGGGTCTAAAGGAATCTGTATCAATACTGGCTTTCTGTCTGGCACAGTTTACTTGTGACATATAAAGACTGGCAGAGTCCTGATTGCAACATTCATATTACAGATCCTTAATTGCAGTCCTTATTATACAGGGCTTAATAATTACTAGTATAATTTTAGGAATTCTTACGGAATTGTTAAGAATTAAGAAATCATCTATTTGTCGTGTAGCCTTACTACAAGGCAGTATATCTTCATTGATCTGCAGAAAATCTGCCCAAGACAGTGGGCTAATGCTCAGGGATTATTTTATTAATTTAAAAATGCCAGGAAATGCATATCAATAGCAGGAATCAATCTTGAAGTATCATTCCTTGGGCTTTGCCTGCCAGGGCTCATTCATCGCAGTCTGCAGTCCATGGGGAGCAGTCTCAGGAAGAGCATCTCTAGGCTTAGCCTTTTCTAGATGGCCCCTAACAAATTTTAAAATATTGGTTCTTGAGTTTCTAAATTTTACTTTTAAATGCTTATTATTTTAGAGCAGCCATAGGTTATAATATAAAAATATTAAATAAAAAAATGAATCTTATCATGCAAAGCCCAGGGAACAATGAAATGGTATATAGGCAAATACCTATGTAAACTATGGCTTCAGTGATACATGGATACATTGTTTATTATATTATTAATATACATGTAGTTGTTCATTATTTGTGGCACATATACAACCCCAACTTAAGAGGATTAATTCATATGTAAATGTTCATTATCTTATGTCTATATGCTTAACTTTTTTATGATAGTATTACCTTTCTAGCATCTGAACAGCTGAATTATTAAGGTTTGCCTCCTTAATACCTATTTAAACAATTTCAAAGGAAGACTAGTGTATTGATTAGTAACTTAAGCCTTGGCATCACAGCACTAAGCTTTGTCTAAACTGATCATAGGCTATATAGACTCTCAGAGACTTAGCTATCAAATCCTACCACTGAAATGGAAAAATGAAGTACAGTATAGATTTGATTCAGAATTAGCAGTTATGTGCCAGGCTCAACTGTACAGCCGTGAATAATAATAAGACTCAGTGGTATGATATGATTACTATTACAGTCTTTTAAAATTTTAAAATGCATATTTAAGCCTCAGAAGCTTAGCAAAAATTTGGGTAATAGAGAACCCTGACACATGAAGCAGTCAGTTTTATTAAACAGTTGTAGTAACACAGTGTGTTTGGGTATTCATCCATGAAGAGTATCAGCAGTTTAGATCATTAATCGTGCTTCCTTAAATAAGATAATATGCAATATTCTGAAAGTGTCAAGACTGTATATCTCATTTCAATAAAGTTGTAATCCAATATGTCGTAAAAATTTACTGCTATAAAAATGGGCAAACTTCTTTTGTGTGTGTTTTTTTCTTGCAAGTTTCATGAGACTTAGAATTTATTTTGAAGAATTCATTTATATTCTTTTATCAGATGAAAATAACAGTGGAATTTATTTTAAAACTTTTAGTTTTCAACTTAATATTATTAAGTCTGCTTTGGTACTTGCTAAGGTACTTGATTCTGGGTGATAGAAAGGATACTGTGTCTCAGCATCCATAGTCTAAGAGTAAGAATGTTCTTAGGAGGTAGTTTTTTTAATGCTTACTTGGGAGATTGTTTGTAGATGTCCATCCTGTTGTCAAGAGCATGTGAGTATTGAACAACCGATTGGGTTGAATATAAAGTGATCCTGGACCATTTATGGCTCCTGTAGTGAAGCCTGTGGACATTTCGGGAGAAATGTGGAGCCATTTCAAAGCTCTTCTTTTAACAGAAGTGGCTAATTCTGCTAATTTTATAAAGCCATATAAAATTAACCTGTCTCACTTGGTATGATCATTTTCAAGAAACAAATGCATTCACACTTACAAATTTATATTTTTGTTTTAATTCTGAATTTTTTCTTTCTGTAGTGTATTTTCTCTAGCTTCTATGAGTAAATTATTTTGTAAGTAAAAGTTTGAGGTAGATTATTAGACATTAGATGTTCAAGCTTAGAGGTTGGAGGGTTGGTTCTATGGCTAGAGCAGTGATTCTTTAGTACTCCTCAAGAGGACCCAGGTTTGAATCTCAGCACCCACCTAGCCGCTCACAAGTGTCTGGATCTCCACTGCCAGAGGATCTGACACCCTCTTCCTGCCTTCCTGAGCAGCAGGTGCAGTGTGCACAGACATGCATGTAGGCAAACACTTGTAACACATAAAATAAATATAAAATAATAATAGTAAACACTTAGAAAACAAAACAGATGTTCAATTTTGGTATTTCTTGACCAGACAAGCATTCTAGTGTCACTGTAGAACCATCACTACTCTACCATAACACTTGGCTGCAATATGAGTCAGCAAATTACTGACAGATTATTTAGGAACCACAGAGTGAAAAACAGGCTGTACATTTTCATGGACGGAATTAAGCCAGTTTAACTGTGTGGGGGTGTAGATATGATACTTTCATTTTCTAAACCAGCAATTTTTATCTCCAGTCTTGTAATCATGTGTGTAGGATGCGTTAAGCTAAATTTGGAATGTGAGCATTTTAAGCTGCCATAGTACTAATGAGAATTTTAACTATGCCAAAAATGTGTTTTCTTTTGCCCTTTTCGACATAGCATATGATTCAATAATAGCATTGGAGACTCTAATTAGAAAAGTTTAAGAGCACCCAAATTTGAAATCTTAATGTTATCAGTAAAATATGCAACCTGTCGATGTTATCTTAATGTATTTAACAAAATTGAGTAGGTATAAACCAGTTAGATAATCAATATTACCATTAAATGTTGTATCTGTACAGGTTGGATAATTCTACTCCTATTAGTCTATAGAGATGAGATATTCTTAGGAGCTTTATCACTGCAGCACATGCAAACAAGCAACAGAGAAGCCTTACATTAAGCTGACACCTGTTCCACTGTAGCAAACAAGGGCCTCTGATGCTAACAGGACCTTTATTCCTTCCAGAAACAACTTCAGGTCCTTGGTAGAGGAAAGAATTTGCAGATTTAGTGAGCAGACTACTTTGTGTATTATAGTTCTAGGCACTATCAGTTCACAGCAAAAAATTCCCACTTCTGTAAACTGCAAGTTATTATTAAGATTCAACAACAGTAACAGAAATGCAAAGAAACCTTTAGACTTTGAAAATATCTCTAGAACACTCTGAATTTGGTATATTAGAATTATTTGATGCACTACAATAAGTAAATAACTGAAAATTATTTAAAAGAAAATTGTTGAAAAGAAAATTATTATTGAAAAAATATTGAAAAGAAAATTAAAAAATTAAATTATCAAATGTTATTTTTTAAAGTAGCCAGATAGAACATTTGAAAATAAAACTCAGTGAAGGCTGGTAAGATGACTCAGCAATTAAAGATGATAGCCCTGTAAACCTGGCAACCTGAGTTTGATCCTTAAAACACACATAAAGGTAAAAGGAGAGAACTCTTCCTTTAAGTTGTTCTTTGATTTCTACACAAGCACCATGACACATACACACATGAACACATGTAGTAATAAATGGATGAGTGAATGAATGAATGAATGAATGAATGAATGATTATACAGTTGAAATAAAGGTCAGCTGGTGGTGTAAACATCTGATTATTCAAACCCGCAGAAACTAGTGGCCTGGTGCAGGGAGTTAATGACATTATTTAGCATCTTTCATGAGGAATAAGAATAGTAAATATGAAAGAAAAATGTAGAACTGTAGCAGGATTCTCTCTGTCCAATTAATTTAATTATTCATACAAGAAGCTTATGATTGGACAGGGAAAAGGGTGGAGCAAAGAGTTGCAGAGATGGAGATGGAGGAGACAGGAAGGGGAAGGAAGAAAGATGTAGCAAGAGGAGAATGAATCAGATTCTGTGTGGCTTTAAATAGCCATAGGTAGCTATAAATATCGTAAAAGATAGAATAATTGTGATAACTTGTCTAATTTAGGCGGGCAGCTTATATCATTATCATGAAATTATTGTGTGGGTATCTTGTGGAATTGAAAATTTATTGGTATATAAATCTGACTGGTGGTTAATTATAAGCTTCAAGAGTTTTGATTTTACCGGGTTACTGAATATTGTGACATCTAACCGCGAGGTGGATGGTCATTGCATAAGACTGGCATGTCAGTGACCTGCCAAGGGAACTTAGAGAGTCGAGTGCAGAGATGTTTTGGGAACTCAAGGCCAGAGAGTCTGCTGAGATGAGAACACTCCGCTGGTGCCTTGTGGTCTGCTGGTACCCAGCATAGTACGAGGAACATGCTGTACTTTTTTAAATATTTCCTGTAACATAAAACTATATAGATTTTAATGTAGGTCTTATCAGAAAAAGAAAGCCTGGGAAATATAAAAGAAAATTTCTGCTATCATCTTACTCATGAAAAACACAGGACAGAATCCATTCCTGATGAAAGTTCTTTCTGAACTAAGAGTAGAATCATCATTTCTCAAGTTGGTAAAAGATTCTAATGAAAAACATATAATGGTGAGAACAAATCTTTCTTCCCTAAAATAAGGGAGAGAACAAGGATTTCTCCTTGCTACTTGTATTTCACATTCTGTTGCAGTAGATAAAAAAAAAATAGCGAAAGACTTCCTATTGAGAAAGAAAGGAATTAAACTATAGGTTATAGGATCACCTCCACACACACAGAGATGCACACAGACGTAGTTCCTCTCCCAGATGCAAGCTCACAAAATCTAAAGAAGTAAATAGAGCTAATGAGTTAGTTTTGCATTATTACAGACTATAAAACACATATCTCACATAATGTTAATCAGTGTTCTATTGCTGTGAAGAGACACTATGACCATGGAAACTCTTGAAAGCATTTAATTTGGGTCTTGCTTACAGTTTTGGAGTTTAGTCCATTTTCATCATGGTGGAAACCATGGTGACACACAAGAAGACATGGTACAGGAGAAGTAGCTGAGAGTTCTACGTCCAGATCTTCAGGCAGCAAGAAGAGATAGACCCTGGGCTTGGAATGCACTTTTGATACCTCAATTTATTCACCTCTAGGTCAGGGCGCAGTTCCTCTAACAAGGCCACACCTCCTAATCCTTTCAAATGGTGCCACTCCCTGGTGACCAAGCATTCAACTATATGAACCTATGGGGCCATGCTTATTTAGACTACCACGTACAATATTTAGAATTCAATTGCACTTTCTGTGATTTTCTATTGTCATTCACAGGGAATTGGACTTCATTGACTTTAATAATTATATTGTTTTATATAAAGAATAAAAGAATATCTTTATTTCTTAGAGATCAGTTTATCTGTAGAACCACTGTGCTTTTTACTTATTCTCTCTTAGTTCACAGAGACAAAGAATAAAGATCATAAAGTAATGTGGCTGAATATTAACAAATAGGTTATTTGATTAAACAATTAGTGAATGGATTCTTTTCTTATTTTTGTATATTATCTCTAAATGTAAATTTTCATCAAAATTAAAGATTACAAAAATATATAAGTATACTATGAAGAACTAATTTTAAGAAAAAGTAGAAATGGACACATTTCTAGATAAATACAGCCTTTCAAGTGCCTACTTAGACTTTGGAAGCATGGCTCACACTCTTATAGCCTTTAAAGAAATTGAGTCTGTTGTTTCAAACTCTTACCATCAGCAAAACAGTTGGCCCAGATACTTCTTTAAGTGTATTTTTTAAAGAATTTGAGGAAGAGGAACTCTTTTATCCTAAAGGAGAGGAACACTCTCCACCCACCCAATCCATTTAGTGAGTCTATTATACCTTAAATACTAAGCTCAGACAAAGATGATAAAAAATATTATAATCCAGTCCTACGCAGAAGTATATGTTGAAAAAATGTTAAAATATTAATTACCACAACAGAGTTCAGCAGTCTCACTGTCTTGACATAAAAAATGTATTTGACAATTGATTGGGTGGAAATCTAACAAAAAACATTAGATGAGACATCAGAACCTTTCAATTAGGTATTTGGAATGCTAGCTCTTCATTTGATTCTTGGTTAGCAAATATTTTCTTCCATTATGCTGTGTTTTTACTCTATTATTTTCTGTGTGTATATGTGTGTACACAGATCTGTGCCTGTGAATGGAGCTGCCCAAATTACTGACTTATATCTCATCTTGTGGAGTGCTGACTAGGACCAGTAATATTTTAGTTGACTGGATAGCTGATGACAAAAGATGGGACTTGAGTTTGGAGAGAACTTTTATTTGTTTTTAACATTTGTGGGTGTGTGTGTGTGTATGTGTGTGTGTGTGAGAGAGAGAGAGAGAGAGAGAGAGAGAGAGAGAGAGAGAGAGAGAGAGAGAAGAGATCTAGTTACCCTGACATGTAAAGCACTGCTGTTCCTAGTCACACTCCATGTCAGATGAGATGAGACTTAACTCCATAAAACTGTTTTTGAGAACTTCTTTGTCTTGTATTTGCAAAGCCAGGGTTCCTCTGACTTGAATTCAGAAGATGAATAAGGACTAATTTACAATTCATATCCTCTTGGCTTCTTTGATCAAATCTGCAGGCCTTCTCATTTACAGTATAATCTCTCTGCACAGAGATCTCTGGTACAGCCTTGTCTCTAAGTCATTTACATCCTCTTTTATTTTGATCTTAGCCTGTTTCTCTCTGACCTTTTTTCAGTAAGCTTACTTGACTTAGAAACCTCTGTCAAAGTCCAAAATATGGTGTCCCTGATGACCCTCACTTTATACCTTTGTCTGGAAGGAAGAAGGAAGTTGCATTTTCTCCGCAAGCTCCTCCTATGTTTGTAATGATAAGTACTTACCTCTCTTCAGTCTCTACTTGTAGTAGTTCCCCCTGCCCCCCAATATTTACATCTGAAAACAAAAACTCCCAAACTTGGTGTGATAGTCAGCTTTCTCTAACGGAACAGAAATAATGAAATGAATGAATATGTGTATTAAAAGGTGATGTATTAAAGTGCTTTATAGGCTATGGTCTAGGTATTTTAACAGTAGCTCTCTCCTGATGGAAAGGCAAAGAACCCAGTAGTTGTTCATTTCACAGGACTGGATGTCTCAGCAGTCCCCATCTATTGGTGGAATTTTGGGGAAAATGTAGAGAGCTGCTAGTCTTCATTTTACATTAAAATTCTGAAGATGTAGGTTCTAATACCAGCAAAGGAATGCCTTAGCAACAGGATAGATGAACTTCCTTCCCAGCAAGAGCAGGGGAAACATGCAAAAATGCAAAAGCATCCTTCCATGTCCTTTTTATGTGGGCTGCCACCAGCAAATGTGGCCCAGATTAGGGTGAGTCTTCACACCTCAAATGATTCAATCACAAACATCTCTAATAGACATGCCTAGCTGCTTGGCTTTTCATTACCAATGTAGTCAATTTGACAACCAATGTTTGCCATCACACATCCACTTACTCATTGTCCACCTGAGGCCTAATCACATTTCCTTAGGTCATACTTAGTTTCCAAAGGAAAGCAATGACCAGGTTGTAATTCTATCCTGCATGATGAAACTATCTCATGTGTAACCACAAATGCATTATTTATTTTAGAATAGATATCCATGTTCCTTGAAGAATGCTTGGTCTTTTATTGTCTCATAATTTAAATATGATACCCATTGATACTCTCAAATGATGTTGTAGTGTATGATAAAGAAAATGAGTAAAGAAAATATATATCTGCTTAATATATTTGAATATATATACAAACATATTCTTAAAAAATAGGATAGAAATACTCATGTTACTTATAATCCTTGTTACTGCAACTGGCCTTAGCTAGAATTTTTAACTACCTTCCTCTTACCCATTCTGTATTCCCTCCATATTTAACAATTGCCTTAGCAGACCTTGTTTTTATTTTTTGTTTTTTTTTCTTTTTCCTTGAAGAGTGACCAATAATTTTATTCCTTAAGAGTATGCCCCCTTTGTCATTGTGTGTGGATTGGGTTGTAGTAGTTTCCTTGACTTTAATCACAGGACATGATAACACCAAACCTAAAGGACCTCTTGTACCACAGATCTAATATTTCCTTCCTTCATTGTACAGAAACAATTCAGATTACCCCAGCATTCTGGATCAGTTACTCCTCCCAACACTGGTAATCCTTTCTTTGACCATTTTGTTTAAGGACATCAGAAGCTCAAATTAGCAAGTGTCAAGCTTCAGTTTATTGGAATGCTTGTTTTACTCTGGCAAGAGTGCTCACCTGCCTAGAACCCAAACTTCTGGACCAGTAGAACTTAAGATTGTGGGGACAGGAAGTAAATATTGCCTTACTTTGTCACTAGTGAGTGAAAGACAGCATTTCCTTTCCTCTCCTTAATTCCTGGATTGGTGAATCCCAGGTGTGAGAGCATATGGGGAGTGCCTCATATACAGCAGTTGCTGCCATCTACATGTGGAGGTATCATGGGAGTCAGTTTAGCTGGATCTTGCTTTTAAGCAAAATGTTTGTTTGTTTATTTTTATTAATAAGTATTTTATAAAATTATTTACATTTGTTGCAATAGATGAATTTCACTTGGGTGCCCCACAGACTCTACCAACATGGTCTCTGTGAGCTCTTCTTTCTTTGCCCATCAGTTGGTCCTTCTGGACTTCTATTTTTCTTGCACAGACTCCATCTTGTATCTTGCTTTGATGTGTCATAAATATTTTTTTCATCTAGTCATACAATCTTCTACTTTGGCCTTGGACAAATCCTCTTATTTAGTTCCTAATTTATAGTCTTGTTACCAATCAAACTTCTATATTACTATTAGATTGTTTTTCCTAAACTAAAATCTAGATCATGATAATATTTTCTTGTTAAACCTCTCAAGTGGCTGACCAGCACCTCATATAATGATCAGTTGCCTCTTGACCTTACCCTTGCCTGTCTTACATCTTTACTTTCCTCTTTTCTAAATACATTCGCTCCTGCTTTTTCTCTGTCTCCTGTGTTGTGTGCTCTTCCTTTTCATATCAGAGTGGTGAATGCAGTCTTGCCTTTAGGTAAAAATCAAGAGATCTTGACTTTATAATGAAGAGAGTCCCATTGTTACCTTTGTATTTCACGCGTGGACCACAAATGTCAGAATGATGACTTATCTGCTCAGAGTACAGCATGTTTTTCTCACTTCAAGATCTATAATTCACCATACTAAATAGAAGTATTATCCCTCATATTAATGCATAAGCAGGTTGCTTGAGGTAACCTAAAACCTTTTCCTGCGTTAGTATTTACTGAGGAAATAACTTTAGTTTGTCTAGAGCTTTATGTTGATTATTATTTAGTTTATTGATTCCTGATGTTTATAGTTCTAAATCTTTTTAACAGCTTTGGAAGATGAATCTTTATTTTTGCTTCTGAAAAATGAGACTCAAGATCATTTAAAATTAAAACTCTTTGGAGCAGGCACTAAACGTGGCCTTTGATGGATTTGAAATCTGTAGTGCTCATTTCATGAAGGAGATGAAAGAAAAAGAAAAAGATCACATATAACAACTGCAGAAAACAAAGGAGGGGGACGAGAATCATAAAAGACCATGATGAAAGCCATGGCTGCCCATTGTCCAGACGCCCCTGTAATGGATGGAGTTTCTGGATTATGGTTTAAGAATACATCATGGTACACAAGGAAGAAATGAAGAGATGTGTGGAATAGAGACAAAACTCTATTCCAAAAACTTTTTCTTACTAAATCTGAGATGGGAAATGAAATAGACTTTTCCCAGAAAATATAATTAATTTATTAGTTAAGATATTAATTTTACTTAATTTTTTCAGTTACAAAAGTTAACAAATGTTGAAAATACTTTATTATTCATTTTAATGTGTAAATTTTCTTAAGATTATTTGTGAAGAGAAAATTCCAGTCTATGAAAAGTGCCCCCAGACATGTTTTGAACCTCTTCTCTTTTTTTATCCCTAGCAAGAAAAGTAGTTTACATTAGGAACCATGTAACTGCACTTTAAAAAGAGACATCTTCATCCTTCACTTACATGACTACTCAAAAAGGCAAAGTTGGGTCAATCTTAAGAATGTAAATGTAACACCAGGTGGTGATAGTACATGCCTTTAATCCCAGCACTGGGGAGGTAGAGGCAGGCAGCCTGTTTGAGGACAGCCTGGTCTGCCCAGTGAGTTCCAGGATAGCCAAAGCTACACAGTGAAACCCTGTCTTCAAAACCAGAGAAAAGGAGGGGTGGGGGGAGAGAATGAATGAGAATATAAATATAAAATTTTCAGATATCAAAACAAGTTGATTTCAATAATATGGTCAAACCAGACTGGGTAAAATATACCCTTAGTGACAGTACTCTGGAGTCTGAGACAGATGAATTGTGATGAGTTCAAGGCCATCTCAAAAGAAGCAAATGAGAGAAAATTTATTCTTGCCTAACTTGAGTTGATCAGAAATTTTGAAATATCTCTCTTTGGTTTGAAGTTATAGTGTTAGACAAAGACTTTACTGTCTCCTGAGGCTCAGTAATCTACTAAAATAAACATGTACATTATATTCTAAAGTAGTTCACTGGAGCCTGTCAACAGTGTGAGGATCATTTAATATTAAGGAATCTATTAATACTTCAGTGTCTCCAATAAGAAACATACTTAAGTTTACATTTGTCTTAGTACAGAAAAAATAAACCTTAATATTCAGGGTTATTATTTTTAAAATTCATAGAGACTCACCAAAACTATTTTTGTTGTTGTTTTGGTTTGTTTGATTTGGAAACATTATCTGGTAATGTATCTTACCCAGACTAGCTTCACACTCGGGATCCTTTTGCCTCAGCTCCCTGGGTGTTGCAATTTCAGGTATGCATCACTATTTCTTATACTTTGTGGCTGTATGTGTGAGATATGTGTGTTTGTACATGTGCACATGCAGATGTGGAGGCCGGAAATCAATCTTGTGTCTTATTTTCTCACTTCTCACCTATTTTTTGGAGACAGTCTCTCACTGAATCCAGAGCTAGGTATTTTAGCTAGATTGGCTGGCCACTAACACCCCTAGGGTATAAATTTCTCTCTCTCCCCTTGTACTGAGGTTATACATGTATTCCTTTATGCCCAGAATCCTCACCCAGGTCATTATGCTTGTATGATAAATACTTTATCCACTGAGTCATTTCTGTGCCCCCCAAATAATTTTTGATAGTGGTGAAATAAAGGCTAAAATTTTAACATCGTAACTATTTCTAATTCTAAAGTACAGTAGTGTTACCTATGTATACCATGTTTTCAGAAATCTCTAAATATATAAATATATATACACACATATATATTATTTATCATATACCTATTATTTAGCATATATCTAGCTTTTAGTATTTGACAGAATTTATTTTGGTTTTAACTCTGAATAATATTCTATTTTATGTATATACTATGCTTTCTTTTTAATGTTTTCATTGAAATAGAATGACATCCCTTTCCCCCTTTCTTTCCGCCAACCCTTCCTCAAACCTCAATTACGCCCTCCATGCTAAAAAGTCAATGACTTCTTTTTCTTTGACTATTACATATAATTATATGTTTGCATGAATATCTATACACAAATATACATATATGATCTGCTGAGTCTGTATTTTTTTCTGTCTGTGTATGTATATGGTGTCAAAACTGACCATCTGCAGTGGACAACCAATACCAGGGCTCATCCTTAGGAGTGAATAATTCTTCCACCAATTCTTAGTCATCTATAATTCCTAGTCTAGGGCTGGGGGAGCATGAAGTGTCTCTGTTCCATGTTAGCATGTACATCGATGACACCATTATCCCAGCTTTGTTTATGTAGCCATTTCTAGAAGAGACATCTCAGCAGAATTCCTGGTTTTCTGATTCCTAAAGACTTTCTGCCCCCTCTTCCAACGCGTTCCCTGAGTCATAGATGCAGGAGCTGTGAGATAGATCCATCCATTGAGGCTGGCCTCCCCACGGTCTGTTGATCTCTGTATTGTTGTTTAGTTGTTGTTTTCAGTCATGGTTTCTATTTGCTGTAAAGAGAGGCTTTTTTTTTTATGGGGTGTGGTGCCACAGTTATCTGTGGGTATAAAGCTAAGGTGTAGAGCATATTAAGGAATTATGCTGGTCTAGCAAAGTGTTAGTAGTAGATTCATTTCTAAGGTTCATTATCTCATTAGTGCCAGGAAGCTGGCTGGGTTTCTAGTAGCTGGTAGATTTTCCTACTGTAGAGTGGACCTCAGTATAGTTAACTCACTGTTGCTTGCCCCTGACACGAGTGCAGCTTGCTGCCCCTTTATTAATATCTTACCATGCTGGTAATTGCTGTGGTTCCTAGCTATTGCAGCTGTGTTGGTTGTTCCCCTCCATTGTACAATTTTTCTGGTACCTTGGGAGCTAGACCACAGGCTTTCATGTCAGATCCAGCTTGAGTCATCTGAGTCCTATGTCCTAAGTGTGCAGTGACTTCAGTAAAAGGGGCCCATCCTCAACACCTGAGAGAGAATCAAGGGTTATATTGATTGTCTATGTTGTCTTTGGATTTAGTTGGCCTACCTTTGCCAGTTATTCAAAAAGAAGTTTCTTATGCCTGGAACTGGGGATTTTATCAGTCCGTGGTTCCTATGGGGAGAGGGAGAGGGAGCATTATTAGGCCAAATGGCTTAACTCTGTGTGTATGTGTGATCTGTATATTTTTAGGTAACCATAAGATAACTCCATCACACTTTATCAAATAACTTTGGTATGCTGTGCCTTCCAGCCCTGCATTGCCTCCGTGTTGACCACTTATCCACTAATACTTTGGGATTTTGTAGGTTGCTTTCACTTCTTTCTTTTTCTAAGTAATGGTGCAGTGAGTCCAATGGGTATATGAAATCTCTATATCTGAGATAAATATTCAGAAGTAAGATTAGTAAATCATGTGCCAACTCTATTTTAACATCGTGGGGAGGGACAGGCATATGCCACAGGTATCTGGGACTTCTACTCCCACCTGTCTAGTTTCTTGCCATAAGAAGCACTGGGGTCACCAGTGTGCACTGCCTCCCGAAGCTTCTTATGTGGCTTCTGGAATTCAATGACAGGTCCTCTTGCTTATGTGATCAGAACTTTACCCACTGAGCCATCTCCACAGTCCTACTGTCCTGTATAATGCCTACAGTATTTTACTTTCCTCTCTAAAGTGCGCATGAGCTCTGTTTTCAGAACATCCTTGCCAAAACTTGTTATGTTTGGGTTTGTTGTTTTGTTTTTGTTTTCTGTTTGTTGCCACATGTAGCCCAAGGAGTGTGACAGTGACTGAACACCTCATGGTTCTAGCTCAAAGAAGGTGCTCAAATGACAGGCTTCTTCTCTTTTGCTTCATTTGGATAGTGGCCAAATTATTAATGGGTACAATGTGTCTTTGTGACTCTGGTTTGCACTTCCCTGCTGGCTTATGATGTTGACCTTGCTGTTATTTTATTTGGAGAAATGTCTTCTTAATTCCTTTCTCTCAGTTTAATTAGATCTTCTTTTGTTGTTATAGAGTGCTGTGTTCCAAGCATTAACCCCTCATTGTGTCTGTGATTGGCAAATGTTCTTCCTATCCAATTGGTTTCATTTACAGATCTTTGTATTTACACACCAACAATTTTCAGTTTTAGTGCCAGAATCATATAGTGCCAGAGTAATTATTGTGGTATATGTTGTCTTGGAGCTATGTCACGTTTTCCTTTAGGAATGTTGTTGTTTTAAGTCTTGTTAAAGTCTTCATTTTGAGTTAACTTTTATTATGGTATAAGATACAGATTGTGTTTCATTTGTTAGCATGTGTATACCTAGCTTTCTCAGTTTGTTTGTTCAACAGATTACACTTTCCTTGCATAGCCTTGTTGCCTTGCTATGGAATGTATGACCATATGAATGCGAAGCTTAGGATTTTTGCTACATATTTTATTCTGATGGTCTTGTATCTGACTCTATGCTATAGTTTTGAATTAATTTTTGTCCCACTGGTAGTATTTTATTATTAAAATATATATTATATAGTTATTTTGAAATTAGTATGTAATACATGGAATTAAAATACATAGAAATTAACTTATGAAATTAGTATATTTGTAATTCAAACCTAGTAAAATACCAGTGAAAAACATACAAAAGTACCTTAGTATAGTTGTTCAAACTTCTTAGAATGTAATTTTATTCTAAAATGAAATAATTTTTCTTTTTTAATTAATTTTTTTGAGATTTTCAAAACATTATGTGTATGGATATTTTGTCAACATATGCAGTGTCCACTGTTGTTCATGCAGTGTCTGTTGAGTTTGGAGGGCAGAAAGCAGTATTGGATTTCAGACACGTGGCTGCTGGGTCTTCTGGAAGAGCAGCCAGTGCTCTTAACTGCTAAGCCACCTCTCCAGCCCCTTTGTTTTCTTTTTTAAAAAAATTCTATGTATATCAATACTTGCCCTTTCATTTCAGTATTTAATTATAAAACATTCTCAAATTTGAATACAAGTATCCTGATACTTTGAGTTAACAATTCTGTCATTTTTGTCTCTCTCTTTTTTTTTTAATTTTTTTATTTTCTATATTTTTTTATTTACATTCCAAATGATTTCCTCTTTCCCGTTTCCTCCCTCCCTGAAAGTCCCATAAGCCCTCTTCCCTTCCCCTGTTCCCCATTCAACCCCGTCTCGCTTCTCTGTCCTGGCGTTCCCCTACATCCAGTCTTTCCAGGACCAGGGGTCTCTCCTTCCATTTTCTTGGAAATCTATTGATATGTGAATTGTATCTAGGGTATTCCAAGATTCTGGGTTAATATCCCCTTATCAGTGACCGCATACCATGTGTGTTCTTTTGTGATTGGGTTACCTCACTAAGGATGATATTTTCAAGTTCTGACCATTTGTCTTAAGAATTTCATGAATTCATTGTTTTTAATTGCATAGTAGTATTCCATTGTGTAAATATACCACATCTTCTGAATCCGTTCCTCCGTTGAGGGACATCTGGGTTCTTTCCAGCTTCTGGCTATTATAAATAAGGTTGCTATGAACATAGTGGAGCATGTGTCCTTATTGTATGCAGGGGAAGCCTCTGGGTATATGCCCAGGAGTGGTATAGCCAGATCCTCCGGGAATGCCATGCCCAGTTTTCTGAGGAACCGCCAGACTGCTTTTCAGACTGGTTGTACCAGCTTGCAATCCTACTAGCAGTGGAGGAGTGTTCCTCTTTCTCCACATCCTCACCAACAACTGCTGTCTCCTGTGTTTTTGATCATAGCCATTCTGACTAGTGTGAGGTGGAATCTCAGGGTTGTTTTGATTTGCATTTCCCTAATGACTAAGGATGATGAACATTTCTCAGCCATTAGATATTCTTCAGGTGAGAACTCTTTGTTTAGCTCTGTACCCCATTTTTAATAGGGTTATTTGGCTCTCTGGAGTCTAACTTCTTGAGTTCTTTGTATATATTGGATATTAGCCCTCTGTCGGATATAGGGTTGCGATCATTCACCACGATCAAGTAGGCTTCATCCCAGGGATGCAGGGATGGTTCAAAATAAGGAAGTCCATCAATGTAACCCACTACATAAACAATCTCAAAGAAAAAAACCACATGGTCATTTCATTAGATTCTGAAAAAGCATGTGACAAAGTTCAGCATCCTTTCATGTTAAAGGTCTTGGAAAGATCAGAAATTCGAGGCCCACAAAAGCAATTTACAGCAAACTGGTAGCCAACATCAATATAAATGGAGAGAAACTTGAAGCAGTCCCACTACAATCAGGGACTAGACAAGGCTGCCCTCTTTCTCCGTATCTTTTCAATATAGCACTTGAAGTTCTAACTAGAGCAATTAGACAACAAAAGGAGGTCAAAGGGATACAAATTGGAAAGGAAGAAGTCAAACTATCACTATTTGCAGACGATATGATAGTATACTTTAGCGACCCAAAGAACTCCACCAGAGAACTCCTACAACTGATAAACAACTTCAGCAAAGTGGCCGAATATAAAATCAACTCAAGCAAATCAGTAGCCTTTCTATACTCAAAGGACAAGCAGGCTGAGAAAGAAGTAAGAGAAATGATACCCTTCACGATAGCCACAAACAGTATAAAGTATCTTGGTGTGACTCTAACCAAACAAGTGAAAGATCTGTATGACAAGAACTTCAAGACTCTGAAGAAAGAAATTGAAGAAGACCTCAGAAGATGGAAAAATCTGCCATGTCCATGGATTGGCAGGATTAATTTAGTAAAAATGACCATCTTGCCAAAAGCAATATACAGATTCAATGCAATCCCCATCAAAATCCCAACTCAATTCTTCATAGAGTTAGAGCAATTCAAAAATTCATCTGGAATAACAGAAAACCCAGGATAGCTAAAACTATTCTCAAGAGTAAAAGAACTTCTGGGGGAATCAGTATCCCGGACCTCAAGCTGTACTACAGGGCAATAGTGTTAAAAACCGCATGGTATTGGTACAGTGACAGGCATGTAGATCAATGGAATAGAATTGAAGACCCAGAAATGAATCCACACTCCTATGGTCACTTGATCTTTGACAAAGGAGCTAAAACCATCCAGTGGAAAAAAGATAGCCTTTTCAACAAATGGTACTGGTTCAACTGGAGGTCAACATGCAGAAGAATGCAAATTGATCCATTCTTATCTCCTTGCCCTAAGCTCAATTCCAAGTGGATCAAGGACCTCCACATAAAACCAGACACACTGAAACTAATAGAAAGGAAACTAGGGAAGAACCTTGAACATATGGGCACAAGGGAAAATTTCCTGAACAGAACACCAATAGCTTATGCTCTAAGATCAAGAATTGACAAATGGGACCTCATAAAATTACAAAATTTCCGTAAGGCAAAGGACACTGTCAAAAGGACAAAGCGGCAGCCAACAAACTGGGAAAAGATCTTTTGTCTCTTTCTTAAAAATTTATATCTAGACATTGAGCATTCTCTTTTATAATGCTAGCCATCCTTGATCTGAGTATGTTTTGTCATTCTTGTTACAGTCTCATGAATTGCTTGTGTATATCAAAGGATGAAGATGATAATAGTTCACATTCATCGAGGGTTTGTTGTATGTCATGTACTGGCCCAAGGCTTTTATCAACCTCTGTAATCTTCATAATGTGCTGCATTGATGGTTCTCCTGCCAGCTTGTCTCATAGATGAGGGCTGAGGATGTGTACACTCCAGCGGGCTAATGTGTAGAGGACCAGGATAGGCTACCAAATGATTGCTTGAATGTAAAACAAAACTTAACTCTATTTTTCTGTTGGTGAATTTATTATGTATGTGTATGACCAAGTGTCTGTGAGTGAATGTCACATGTGTGGGGGCACTCTGGATTAGGAGTTACACTAGTTGTGAGCCACCTGAGCGCTGGGAACCTCTTGAGTCCTTGAGAAGAGCAGTCCTTGTTATTACCTGCTGAGTATCTTCCAACCTTTGTCACACATCTTGAAATAAACGAATGTTCTCCTGTTCTGTATCCTTGGCTTTCAGGATGGACAGCCTGAAATTCTATACATGTTTTGGAATGCAGTCACTCTGGCACTTTCTTCTCACTTTCATACAGCAACAAACTGTAAGTTACAATCCACTTGGATTCATTTCAGATGTTAAGTTGCTTTAAAATTTGATGTCAGAAATATTGGTTCATAAAAATAACTTATGCTAAAACTATCATTTTAACATTAATGCTCAATGAGGAATCTCTTAGCCATTTGATTAGTTTTACAAATAGTATTTAGAATAACATTCCTTTTGTTGTTGTATTTGAGACAGGGCTTCTCTGTATAATAACCTTGGCTCTCCTGGAACTCATATTTTAGATGAGGCAGGCTTCAAAATCACAGATATCCACTTTCCTATGCCTCCCAAGCTCTGGGATTAAAGGTGCATGCCACCACTCCCAGCTTAGAATGATATTCTTAATTGAGCTGAGTATTTATTTGCTATATAGATAATTTAAAGCAGTCCATGTTAATTTAGTTAATGCTTAATTTGAGTGAATTCCTTTTTAAATAAAGCTATAAAAATGAAAATTTGATATAAGTAAAGATATGAACTGTGATGAGTTACAAGCTGGGTTGTTAGAACACGATTCTCTTGGGCCTATCAGATGGCTCAAGAAGTAAAGGCACTTGCTACTCAAGGCTGTGACCTATGTTTTATTTCAGGATCCACATAAAAATAGAGAAAACTTGGTTTACATGGTTTTGTGCAAACTGCTGTTTTTTAATATCCTGAGCTAAATAAGATGTATTGCTTAAATCCAAACCAAATTGAAACAAAACAAACAAAAAACCAAGTCGCGGGAACTGACTCCACAATGCTGTCCTTTGACATCCACATGCACACTATGGCAAGGACACCCCCACCCCTCACTGCCATTATATATGTACACTAATAACAAGTGTAAAGAGAAAATAGGATCCACAAAACTTTCTGTTGTTATTTCTATGAGATAGGACCTCAATATAGAGTTCAGTATGGCCTTGAGACATGGCAGAATACCTAAAAACAATGAAATATGGACCAAACTCCAGAACAGTGTGAATATAAGTTTTGAAAGGGCTTTAAGAGTTTGTGTGTACTTAAGTTTTTATTCACAATCCTTTACTAAAATGGCCCACTATATAGTGAACCTTGTTCAGGACTGAGAAGGTAGAGTTGAATGAACTATACCACTTCCTGTTTCTTGCTCCACTTCTAATCAGATATGCTGCACAATTAAGCAGCTACTTCGTTTAGGATTGATTGACTGCTATAAATCACCCTAATCATATATGGGTGCTGTTCCTCTCTCTACATTTGCTTTTTGTTTTTGTGAGCTTTACTGTATAGAGTAGAAGTTCCCAATTTTAACATAAATTATGTGAATGTTGGCAAATGCTTATATATTTATGTTGTCATTACAGTTAAGATATAGAAAATTTCCATCCGTCCCCGATACCCCTGATTCATTTTTTGTTAATCTATTACTTTGAAAGCAGAACACAATTCTCTCTCCTCCCAACCACAATGAACAGGAAATGGCAACTGTCTCTGTTCTTCATGGTCGGTGGATGGCAGAAAAGACTTCAAAAACGGAGATCATGTTTTGGAAATCTTCATGAAAACACACATTTAAAAAGCCCTGCTGATATTAATCTATGTCTTAGAGCTTCTTTTGTTGTGATAAAACACATGACCAAAGCAACTTGGGGAGGAAAGATTTATTTCATTTTAAACTTACTTCTAGGTAATAGTTCATCACTGAAGCAAGTCAAGGCAGGAACTCAAGCAGGCAAGGAACCTGGAGGCAGTAGCTGAAGCAGAGGCCATGAAGTAATGCAGCTTACTGGCCTGCTCACTCATGTTTCTCTCTTATAACACCCAGAACCATCTTCCCAGGGTTTTCACTACCCACAGTGAGCTGGGCCTTCTCATGCCCTACAGACTTACCTACAGACCACCCTGTGGAAGTCTTTTCTCAATTTGACTCTATGGCTCTGTGGCAAGTTGACATAAAATAGTCTAGCCATTGTGATATATTATAAATAGTATGCTAAGTCCAATATAGCTATTGGAATTGATAACTGCCCTGAAATTTTTAATCACGAATCTTCTTGGAAAAGCCCCTTGTAACTGTGGATAATGCTTTGCTTTGCTCTCACCTGTGCTGTATTTCCTCTTCCCTGTTCCTACTTGACTCTTCCTAGCTAATCAGAAGCCCATTCCCAGCAGGATACGTCCTACAACACCCACATTCTTTCTTTTCCTTCAAGGCTGATACTGTGTGAAACTGGTAGAAAATCATAACCTTATCATTAAACATAATATACTAAGAATTAGTTATTTTTGATCCAAAGTTACATACATCTTGAAAATAAGCAGAAGTTGGCACAGACTGACTCTTATCTATCAAAGCAACTGCAGTAACATGTTCATCTCTAACTTTTAAGTTAAACACTGAACAAAGTTTGCAAGAGTTATTTCTAGACCCTGAACCTTGTGCAGGGGTCCGTGGGGAAAGGATGCAGTCTGAACTCTGAGGTCACCCAGCTTTCTGCCTAGCTGCTCCAGACAGCTGGTCAAAACAAAGGAGCAAGGAGTTGCTCTTATAACAATCAGGGTTCTCTAGAGTAACAGAATAATAGAATTACTCTATGTATAGAAAGAGGATTTATTGGAATGATTTACAGGCTGCAGTCCAGCAAATTCAACAATGGCTAGCTATGAACAGAAAATCTAAGAGTTTATTAGTTGCTCAGTCTGCGAAGCCGTTTGCGTGTCTTAGCTGGCCTTCAGTGTATGCTGGAGTCCTGAGGAAGCAAGCTCCCCATGCCAGTGAAGAAACAGGTATGCTAGCATGGGGAGGGAAAGCAGGCAAAGAGCAAAAGCTTTCTTTTATGCCCTTATATTGACTTCAACATCAAAATCAAAAGCATCTATCTTCCTGCCTCAAAGGTCCAAACTAGAAGTGAATTCATCTACTTCAAACCAAGCAAAAGAATCTTTCACTTCATTCCAGACAGTCAAATTGACAACAAAAGAATAGCCATCAAACTGGGTTTGCTCAGTTGAGCCTAAGCACAACAAAATATAGAATATAGAATCACGTAGCCGGCATGTAATTACAGTGTGCACACCTGGGGGAAGCAGCAAAGTAGAAGCCACCCCCAGGAAGAGCGGGGACAGTAGAAAATCAATGACCGAGTCACACAGGAGGTTAAAGTCCTTCTGCAAGCATTTATATTTGTTCAGGTGTTTCTGCGGCAAGTGAGGAAATCAACAGTGAAAGAAACTTATGATGTCTAAAATCACTTCAATAAGTGAGAATAGGAGCAGATTTAACCCTAAAGGATAAGGGGATAAGGACAGGAAGACATAAACACCAACATTGCTCCAAGTAAAGGCCCGAGGAAAGAAGCAAAGAGCGCTTTGACTTTTCTGCATTTGGGGGACTTATAAGTTTAACATATGTGCCACGAAAGTCTTAAAGCTGAGAGAGAAAAGGAACAAAGAATCGTTGAAAATATTCAAACCATCTGTTATGAACTAAATAATGCTTGTGTGTGTGTCCCCACCACATACACACATACAATTAATATATTGAACCCAAATCTCCAGTATGACATTGGGACAGAGCTTGTTGTGTGACTTTTTCTGGGGAAATTCGAAGAAATGTCTCTTCACTGTAGATAGGAGATTGACAGAGCAGTGAAAATCTTCATCCAAGTCCAGCTTGGTGAACCAGAGAATTTGTTAGGGCTACTTATGCAAGCATGATCAACTCAGGATGTACAACTCAGCAGTCTCCTTGATGACTCTTGGAAGCTGCAGTATCAAGAAATCTCATGTCAGTCAATTTTACTATTGTGATAGGAATGGCCTTGTGAGAAGGGGGTTCAGAAGTTTCTAATCGTCATTCCTTTCCCTCCACTCATACCACACAGTGGAAGTTAATGAATTGAAAGTCCTCACAACTGCTCCAGTGTGGAGGAAGCAGCTACACCACAGGGATCTTATGGAAGAAATTAAGTTAAATAGCATCGTAGGGTAGGGCCCTGGTCTCACAGAACTTATACCCCATACAAAAGAGACAAGTAAGAGTTCACCTGCTGTGGGACCCTTGGGCGAGCTGGTAGCCATCATCAAGCCTGTGGTGGGACTCTTGGGCAAGCTGGTGGCCGTCATCAAGCCAGAAAGAGAAAATGGACCCTGTCTGGATGTTTATTTTGGTAGCATTGCTAAATATTAAAATGTACTCTATCACTATTTTTTACAAGTTTTTTAAAATACAGGATTGTTGTAGACATGATTCTTTTTCTTTAATGACTTTAATATTTTAACTTTCATTTTATTTTGTATGTGTGACTTTCTAATATAAGCATTTCATGGCATACATCTGGAGCTCCAAGAACAGCTTTTGAAAGTTGATTTTCTCCTCCTTCTCTGTGATTCCTCAGATTAAACTCAGGTCACCAGTAACTTAGGGTGGGCACTTTTACTCACTAAGCTATCACTGTCATAGTTTGTTTTTAAAATTGTTTTCAGTATGATAATATCTACTCCTCAGAACCTTTAGCATAATACAAATATCTTAAACTTTTTAATTATAATGTTTTTATTCTTTGAAAAGAGTCTTAAGCTTATGTATATTAGAATATTATTTATTATTGATTATCTCAACATTTTTCTAGTAGAAATTGTATAACAATTCTGTAAAGTATCTCAAACCACCTCCCCACAATACAAAATTGGGCCTCTAGCAGCAGGCCTGATCTGAAGTGCCCTGTTTGGTACTGCTCTGTGGCTCTTACTCCTGCTTTTCTGGTTAGATTGCCTTCCCTTGTGTCTCAGGACACTGAATTTCACCTGGCTTGGTGCTCGTGGCCTTTGCTGGCTTTAAGGACTCTTACTGTCTGCTTCAGACACAGACTGACCCTTCTGAGACTTGTTTTAAGATTTATTAGCGCTGGGCAGTGGTGGCACCCACCTTTAATCCCAGCACTTGGGAGGCAGAGACAGGAGGATTTCTGAGTTCGAGGCCACCCTAGTCTACAGAGTGAATTCCAGACAGTCAGAGCTACACAGAGAAACCCTGTCTCAAAGAACCAAAAAAAAAAAAAAAAGGTTTATTAGCAAAGTCGGGGCAGTGATTAATCTAAGAGTAGTCATTTCCCGCTTCAGAGGTAGAGCCTTTAGCTCCTCTCTACATCCCTGAGGTGCACTATCAGGCTCCCAGCCAGGCTATAAGGAACAGACTATTTCCAGCCCTGTGTGAGTAACAGATATCCCTCCTCTAGTGTTTAGGGTGGCTGTTTATCCCTGAGGGATTTCCTCACACATTCTGGGATGAGTTTTGCCACATACTCTGTGTGAATACGTTGCAGGTCTCTTGAGACTCTGTAACTCTCTCCTCTCTGGTATATCCTTCCCTAATGTGATGTACAGGTCTGTTAACCCCGTTCCTGAGCTGTGGCCTGGAAATTCCTTCTAAAAAAGTAGGCAAGCAGACTCTTATTTCTTGCCTCTCAGAGATCATGTCATTTGTTCTGTGATATAAAATGTCTTGGAAACCACTGTTTCAAAGATTGCATCCACTTGTGTATGCAATCATATAGGAGGGCCAGTTTGATTCTTTTGTACCATCTCGACCAATCAGAAGTAGAAGTTTTATTACCACTTACCACCACCACTACTATTATTTAATCTTTATTAGATTTATCTATTTATGGTGGTTTTGAGTCACCATGTGGTTCCTGGGAATTGAACTCAGGACCTCTTTAAGAGCAGTTGGTGCTCTTAACAGTTGAACCATCTTTCTAGCCCCCCTATTGAGCCATCTTATAGGACTCTTAGTCTAGTATCAAAAGTAATGGTGCTGTTAGAGTGTGTGTGTGTGTGTGAGAGAGAGAGAGAGAGACAGAGAGACAGAGAGAGAGACAGAGAGAGAGACAGAGAGAGAGAGAGACAGAGAGAGAGACAGAGACAGACAGAGAGAGAGAGAGAGACAGAGAGAGAGAGAGACACAGACAGAGAGACACACAGAGACAAATAGAGACGGAGATTTTGCTCCTTTTTCCCCTTTTACTTTCTTTACCCATTCCAGATCTCATTGCTTGCCATCCATCCATTCTGCTTTACCTCATTTGTTCTCTCTGAATAATCAGCCCTCTGAAGGCAAGACAGTGCCTCATTATGAAGCTCAGATTCTGAATACCTGTCTTTCATATTAGAGCCAGGTTGACCATCAGCAGCTGCATGGACTTTCCTCCTCCTCCTTGAGCTGGGCATTCACTCTTGCTCAGCTTTTGAGAAAGCTCTTACCAGTATCAGGGATATTTGGCTTTCTGCCTTGGCATTCTGGTTTCTTCTTGAATGTAGACTAATCACAACTAATACGAGCCTTCCTCTTTAGTTTCTGTTTATTCTCCTTTTGTCCTCTTCTCTATTTCTCATGAGAGTGATTTCTACTTTTGTCTTCATTTCCATTCTGTCCATTTCTCAACTAGGTGTAACTAACAGGTCTGACTATCTTCCACCATTCTGTTGAAACAGTTCTCATTAAGGTTACCAGTGACCTACTTCTTAATCATGAAATTCAGTGTATATTTTTCAGTTCTTACCTCTTGGGGCCATCTGTTTGTGAGTCAAAGAAGCTACTGAGAGGAAATATAATTATTTTAGGCAGAGATTCTCATAAATATTTCATGTTTACAGTAGTCTGTATCTTCTGATATCATTATTACTTTAATAGCTTCCTTGGGGAAAATTCCAGAGTAAGTTGTCAAGCATCTTCCATTTTTGTAGCATACACAGTTCCTCTAGTGTGTTGTAGAGCTTCTTCACATTCTAGGCAGGCCATGTTAAGGAATGTAGCCATCTGCAGAGTTGAAGATTACAGACAATGTAACAGATTGTCTAATATTTTGGCAGAATATATCTAAGGGAAAATTTTCTTAGGAACATGCTCTTACTGATTATGCGTGTTCATGCTTAGAAAAAGTATTCAACTAGATAGTATAGTTCTTGGGTTTGAAAAAAATAAATTTGAATTTAGTTTATTCAAAAGTAAAATGCTAAACCTGTAACCATGAAGATAAAATTAATTAGTATAGCAAGTCCTTTTAATTATCTGTGGGTCATGATTAGTTTCAAAATATGAATTCTATGCCTTTTATCTATTCTTTTCTCTTGTAGTTTCCAGATAATAATATTGACTCAGCACCCTGTTGGGTTATGATCCATATTTTTAAGTTTCAACAGAAACAAGCAAAGTGAACATGATTTCTTTTTCTCATTTGAGACTTTTCCCAGAGTTTCTCATCATAAAAAATGTTTCATTACTCTCCATAGCCCATATTAATAATTTATCTGCTGTGTCTAATTACTACCACCACCTGAATATCTGCCCCATAAAACAAGGAGTGCTCTTCATGAAGGTGGCATCCTCAGGGTCTAGTGAGTCACCTGGCCCACAGCAGGGATTCAGTAAATAGGACCTGTCAGACAGAAATAAGAGGGAAGATGCTGGGTCCCTTCATGAAAACTTAGTATTTAAAAATGGTTGGGTTTGGTATAGAGGTGGCTCAGTGGTTAACAACACTGGCTGCTATTCCAAGGTGTGACTCATTATATCCAGGTTTAGTGGTGTATGCCTTTAATCCCAGTACCCAGGAAGCAGAAGCAGGTAGGTTTCTGTGAGGGCAACTTGGTCTACATAGTGAATTCCAGGCCAGTCAGTGTCAAAGTAGGATCCTACCTCAAAGAAAAAGAAAAAGATAAGCAAATGTTACGAGACTTAGAACAAATAAGGTAGATAATTATGACTACTTAGTTTTGTTTGTTTTGTTTTGTTTTAATATTAGAGTATTTGGAAGGCATCAGTAAGATGATCAGAAGATTTTGGCCAGCCTGAACCATACAACCCCTTGTCTTAAACAACAGCACAAGCAAACATTACAGCAATGAAACTAAATGATGCATTTTTCACAGTTGGGGGGGTGGTGTTGGCGATTGGATTTTTTTGTTGTCTGTTTTTTGGTGTATGTTCATTGTACATGGTCCTGTGTTGCATCTGGACATTTATCTAAGCACATAATGAATGCATTTTGAGCACATTCCCCATACCCCTTTTCCTTCTTCCTCTCCTGCCTGCCTCTCGTTAGTCCCTCTTGATTCCTTTAGACAGGTTCACTTCACTTCTGCTTTGATGGCCTATGTACATATAGGAACCCTATGTAAACAATTTAGTTCTTAAAAGTTGAGGTCTCACACATATACCCCAGTGTAAGACTAACCTCATTTTTATGTAAAATGCATCTTAGAGTTTTTATTCTTGCAATAAAAGCATTTTACCTTAGGTTTTGGTTGTTGTTTTGTTTTGTTTTGTTTTGTTGGTGTGTGTGTGTGTGTGTGTGTGTGTGTGGTGCTAGGGGTCAAATGCAGACATATCCTCAAACCTTGGCTTTTTGTTTGTTGGTTTGTCTTTGAGACAGGTTTCCACTATAGAGCCCAGGCTGGCCTGAAACTCAGTGTGCTTGCTGGCTGCTGATCGTGACCTAGTAATCTCCTTGCAATAAATTTACAGAGTGCTGGGGTTATAGTGTGTACCACTGTGCCACTGTGCTTGGCTTCTCTGCATAGTTCTGGGTTTGTTTGGTTTTTTTGTTTGTTTGTTTTGTTTTTTTGGATTTTTCGTTTTTGTTTTTTTTTTTTTTTTTTTGGTTTTTCAAGACAGGGTTTCTCTGTGTAGCCCTGGCTGTCCTGGAACTCACTCTGTAAACCAGGCTGGCCTTGAACTCAGAAATCCACCTTCTTCTGCCTCCAAAGTGCTGCATAGTTCTAATGAGCCAATAAAACACCATTTACCTGACATGATGGTATATACCTGAGATTCTGGCATTCAGGAGGAAGATTCGGAGTTAGAGACCTGCTTCGGTAATTTCCGGCTTTCCAGCAATAACAAGTGACAGCAGATCTTAGAATCATAACATAACAATGACAATGAAAGCACCATCCTATATATACACAGGGGAGGAAATTGGCAGCCTTTTCAAAATGAGGGCTAATTGTTGTGAGGACTTGAGAAAGGTTTATGTGACCTAAAAGAAAGTAAATCAGGGCAGTGCTTAGATTTGACAGAATACTTTTATTTAATTGTGGTATTTTTTTCATTATATTATTGACTTCCTATGTTCCTTGAATTACTTTACTTAGAAATATATGGTAGTTTTATATCTAGAAGAACTGCTCAAACCTTAAGCCTGCTTTGTGATCGAGATCAAGGAAGAGTGGCCTGTGTCCTCAGTGCTCCCCTTCTCCTTTCTAGTCTTTGCTGAGCCTGTTTAGTGCTTTCTAATTCCTGGTGTAATATCTTTTCAAAAAATATTGCTACTTTAGTGTATTCAAATAAAATTGTCTCCTTTGTGCTCTCATGTCTGTTGCTTGGCTTCTCTTCCTGGCATGTTCCTTAGTCCTCCACGTTACATGTGTTTGGAGATCACTTCCCATTCTGTAAAGAGTTCACCTTCTTGTCAGTGAACTGACTGTAGGGTATTTACTATAAGACATTGGGTAGTTTCTCATTAAGCTAATTCAGACAATACTAATTCATATGGCAGTTCTCTACATTTTATTGATAATAAATTCAGAAGTAGAGAATTCATAGGCAGAATAATAACTTTCAGAATTCCATGTCCAGAACCTATCTGGAACAGCAGAAAGGATTTTGCAGATATGACTTTTAGATTTTGAGATGGGATTATTTTCAATTGTGTGATTGAAAACATTGTAATTATACAGTTCTGATAAAAGTAAGATGGAAGAAGAGAAGAAACAGATGTAATAAGAGAAGCAGAGGCCCTAGGACTCCACTAACTAGGCAGCAGCATGAACCAGGACGGAGGTAGATGAAAGGGCCAAGCACCCATTGTTCCCTAGAACAGTCAGAGGGAAATGGCCCTACTGATATTTCAGTTTTTACTTAGGTTTTTGCCGTATTGCTCATGGAAACATCCAGGTGTATAGTAATTTTTTATAGCTTTAGGGATGGCTATACTTGGTCAGAGAGGGTGTGCACCTTCCAAAAAGTGGTCAATGTAGTATGTCAATTTCAACTCCAATTGGTTGTATATATGAGCTTCATTTTTCCATATTTCTGTTAACCCTTGGCATGTTTAGTGTTGTTGGGTTTTGTTATTCTTATGGTTTTGTTCAATCACATTTGATTTAGTTTTAATATATTTTATAGATGTTATTTTTATAGCTTTTCCATGTGCACATTCATCATTTTCATTCTCTTTTATGGGGTATATCTTAGCTTTCTGTGGAATCATGAGGCTTATTAATTCATAAGATTTATGTGTATATTCTGATGTGTTTCTGTGGACTCTTCTTTATCTCTGGGGTCTAGCTGTGTCAGTGCAAGCTGACAGGGCTGTGAAATGGTCAGACTTATCAGTTCTGGGATTTATTTGTACAATTCCTTCTTCCTCTCTGCCCCCCAGTGACTTTGTACTGTCTAATGGGGCTGACTTGTCGGCAATGCAGTCTTACTTAGTATGTCTCAGTCTAGCTTTCTCTCCTCCTTGTTACTTAGACATTCTCATTCTGGGCTTTCAATTGAAAAGTTGAATGCTTTTTGTCCCCTAAACCCAAAGCACTGAGGCAGATCTAAATCGACTCTCCAGTGGTTCTAGGAACTCCCACCTTGTGAGACCTATCTATCTAGAAGATAAAAATTAAAGACAACCCCCTAGGAACCAAGCAACACTGAAGTAACTCAGTGTGAGTATTAGGTGTAATACCTAGGGGGAAACTTGTATATTCTTTTCCACTGCGCCATTCACATCCTTTGCTCTGTTGAGCCTTCTGAAATGTGTTGGGAAGATAGGAAGAGCTGTGGACTCTTGACTAAGTAGTTGTGATATTATTACTATTGCTAAGTTAGATTATTATGTGGGCTATGGGCTGAACTCCAGTGAGCACTTCTAAGAATGATGTGAAAAACTGGGATCTCTTTTTCATAAAAGATTTATTTGTGTACTATTTTTGTGTTTGTGTGTGCATGTGTGAGTTTGCAGCACCAAACGTAAGCAGGAGCCCTGGAGGACAGAAGAGGGTGTCAGATCTCCTGGATCTAGAGCTACAGGCAATTCTTATCTGGCATGTGGGTCCTAGTCCAAAAGCAGGTCCTCTACAACAGAAGCACCTGTTCTTTTTGAAAAGTCTATATTTTTTAACTTGAATTTTAGTGTTTTAGAACTTTATATGGAAGTGCTGTATTTACATTTCCACTCCTCTCTCCACTCTCTCTAGTCCCCCGTGTGCCTCCTATCCCCTCTCAATTCTTGAGCTCTTCTCTATTAGTTACACATGTGTGTCCTATGTTACACACATGCACTCACAACCTACTGAGTTCGTTCAGTGTTGCTCATATGTTCATGTGTTTAGGGATGACAACTAGGGATTGGATAGTGAGTTCATTTCTTGAAAAAATTTACTCTTCTCTCAGCAGTCATTCACTATCTGTGGTCTTCATCTCAAGACAGAACACTGTGAAGTTTTCATTGTGTCTGCAATGTCATCTGGTGTTGTAATTATGCAGGTCTTCTTAAGACAACGTATTATTGAAGTTTCTTTGTTGTGCCTTAAAGATACTATTTAGCAGCAGGCATCCTGGTCCTCTGCCTCTAATACTCCTGTCCCCTCTTCTGCAATGTTCCCTGAGCCTTAGCAGGGGTTGTATTGTAGATGTATCAACTGCGACTGTGCACCTTATGGTTATTTATCTTTTGCTGTTTGGCCAGTTGTGATAAAGGGTGAAAGCTAGACTTACTTATTGAGGATAAGTATTTAGAATATAGTTAGAAATTATGTTGGTTTAAGAAAAATGGTGGTAGTAAGTTAGTTTTCCTCTAGTTTTGTGGCCTTTCAGACCATGGATAGTTGGCTAATGAGTTCCTTCCCATTGAAGGGGCCTTGAGTCCAATTACACAGCTGTTGACTAGTCCCAGTATAAAAGTGCCACTGTTGTACCATGGAGACATCTTGCTGGGCCAGACATTGTGGCTTCAGGCTTTAGAGCTGAGTGAGTGGACTATTGATTGCTCTTTGCCTGTGTAGCTGGCAGATCCCCTTTCAATGCCGTGAAAGCTTCTTCTCAGGAGTGAAGTAACTGAGGCCAAGAAAGACAAGCATTTCACATTTTATTTTGTGAATTCTAGTTTCGAATCTGTAGATTTGAGAATATAACCTGAAGTAACTCCAGAAGCCAGGACGTGCAGAGAGACTTGGGAATGGCTGGATAAGAACAGCTGCAAGTCCTTAACTGCAGAGCCATCTCTCTAGCCCCATGGGCAGGAGAAAACAGATAAGACAGAAGTGCCTCAAGCCACTGAAAACAACATCTAAAAATAAAGGACATTTCTGCAAACATCGAGCCCCTCTAAAACTTAAAGTTGATATATATAATGATTTTGTATCCCTGCCCCTGGGGTAATGGGCAGAGAGACAGCATGTTGTTATGGCAGTGAGGGCAGAGAAGTTGGCAGTCCTTTGTTCGTCCTAGCTTGATGCCTGGCTTGATGGCCAAAGCTTCTTTTATGTTGAGGACACATAAAAATCAAATCAAATCAAATCCAGGCAGCAGCTCAGCTCAGGCGGAGGAAGACAGACAGACCTGCAGACTGCCATGCTACCACCTGCTCTCTGGTGCCTAGCTCAAGCAGGCTGTAGACCCACTTGCTGGAGGGAGTCACCCTGGGGCCCTCCAACCTTCAGCAGGAGCCACCACAGTGTGCAAGTATGTGGAGGACAGATGAGAGAGGAAGAAGTGGAGCAGCTCGAGCATGCATGCATGGCACTTGTTCAGCTCGAGGCTACAAACGAACCTTTGACTTGGTTTAAAAACTGTTCCAATAGTGAGTGAACTGTGCAAAACCTGCCTTCTCGCAGCAGAAGGGCAAGGCCTCTCTCAAGGTTTCTTTTTACTAGTATACAGTCAGCTAGACCCTTGCTTTATTGGTTCACCCTGAAAGAAAATGTGTTAGGGAAATTCAGGGGCCAGTGATGGATTGCTGCTTCATTGGCAGAGGAGGGAAGCCAAAGGGTTCTTTCTCAGCTGTTTCCATTGGAAGCGGCTTTACCTAGGATAAAAGTGGTATACAAAATCTGTAAATACTTAAAGCATACAAGCTGATAAGTTTGACTCATCTAGAGCCTTGTCAGATCATCACATCAATCAAAATTAACCCAACCTGTAATCCTAGTACTCTGGAGGTCGAAGCAGGAGGATTGCTGCAAGTTTGGTGCCAGCCTACACCGCACAGTCAGTGAGTTCCAGGCCAGCCTGAGCTACAGAAAAAGACTCTCATCTTCAAAAACCAAACAACAGTGAAACCTCAGTGGACATTTCCCACCTCCCCAGGTTACAACAGTGAAACCTCAGTGGACGATCCCTACCTTCCCCAAGTTGCTACACTTTATGATCCCTTCCCACCTATCTTACCCCTCAGCCCGCAAACACTGATCTGCCTTTCATATCTGTGTGCTTCTATGTTTTAGAACTCTAGACAAATTAAGTGGTACAGAGTAGATCATATGTTTTTACTTGTCTGTACTCTTTCTGGTACATGCTTTTATTGCGGGTTATCTATACTTTCCTGTGCTTTTATTGCTAGATATTACCCCTGTGTATTATTTTGTCTCTGTTGTATGTGGTTTTTTTTCTCATAGTATTAATGTGTTTATCTATTGATGTTATTTGTTTTTTTTTCAATTTTGGCCTCCTGAAATAAAAGTGGTTTTAATGTTCATGTACAAGACATATATTATTATTTCTTTTGGAATGCAAATTCTAACTGGGAATTCAATGGTGGATCGCTGTCTGTCTCTGTCTCTGTCTCTCTTTTACACACACACATGCGCACTCGCGTGTGCACGCGCACACACACACACACACACACACACACACACACACACGCACACACCCCTACCTTTTTTCTTTGCAACAATGTGTTTCAGAGTTCCATTTCTATATCTTAAAATTTTTATATAGACTTTCATTTTGTTTCTTTTTAGTTTAAGACATTTTCACAATCAATTCAGTTTCGACCGTGTAGTTTTAATTTATAGCTGACAATTGACTGAAGATGTTTAATGTTTTCTAGTTCTTATTTGCCATTCAAAGAGCTTCTTTGATACTGGTCCTCTATTAAAAAATCTGGCTTTATATACTCTGGCTATAAATGCCTTGTCAAATACGTACAGAACATTTTTCCACCCTGGGCTTGCCTTGATCTCTCAGTGGTGCCTACTATGGAAAAGACACTTTGATACAGATTCTCCATGATTCCTTTCAGTGATGGTGACATGGGTTCCAAATCATGTCTTAGCCATGGGAAGGCAAGCTTCCTCACATACTCATCTAGAAAGTTAAATCCTTTGTGAGTTAATTTCTATATAAGGCAAAAGGGTATCATATTGCAAGGAGTGTGCATATAAATATTAAATTGTTATATTTCTTGACACTGGACCCTCACCAGCTTATCTTTGAGTTTTGATTATCATAATTTTTAAAATCTTGAGAACATACAGAGTTTCCAATATTCTCAAAAGTTAATTTTGCTATTCTAGGTCTTTTCTATGGGAAGTTTTAGTCATTTTCTTAATTTCTACAAAAGGTCTGCATTGATTTTTGTATGAGATTGCATTTCATATACAGATTAACCTGAGCATAATTCACCAGTAACAGCCTACTAATTTGGATATTATGTCTCTAGGTATTTAGGTCTCTTTAGGTCACTATCATTTCCACACTGTCATCATATTTTGTTAGATATATGGCTAAAATGTTCACATATTAATGCTTTTGCTAATGTGGTGTTTTAGAACTTCAACTTCTGAGTAGTTGTTGCTGTTGTATAGACTGTGTTATTTGCTCATTGACCTTTATGTGAAGCTTAAACTACTATCTGTTAACTCCCATAGTTGACCGCACTGCCTCTTAAACGCTGTCACCTGCTCCTCTCCAGCCTGATAGTCTGTTTTCCACTACTGGACTGTGCTGACTCCACTGCAGGCTCTGTGTGCTCTTCACCCCCGCCGGGCATCCATTTCAGACCCTGCTTCCCCTTAGAACAGATATTAGGAGTAAATGTTAGGGTTTTTTTTTTCCCAAATATTTTTACTCTATTGGAAGATAATGTGATTTTTTTTTCTTAGAAGTTTGTTAGTATGATGAGTCACACTGACTGATTCTAAAATGTTAAACTAATGATTAATTCCTAGAATAATTCTCAGTCATGTCACATTCTTTTTAAATGTTGCTGGATTACATTTGGAAAAGTTCTATTTTTAATGTTTGCACCTAGAAATGTGTCCTTTTACATTTGTTTCTCTTTACTGTCTTTGGTTTTGCTATTAAAACAATAAAACAAAATTAGATAGACACTGTTTAAGAAAGAAATGGCTGTAATATATTTGATTTTCTATGTATCTATTTCTATCAGTTATCAAGAAGAAAACATATTCAACCAAAATAGTAAATTCTATCTCTTTTAATGTAAATAACATCACAGATTATATGGGTTTTGACCAAATGCAATGAATTTCAAAGGTGTGTTTGGAACATATCTTTAGTTTGTCCTTTACTTCTGTATTGGTCTATTTATTACATATTCATATGAAAAGCAAATTCTGATTTACTTCTCATTGCCTTATGATTTATCTAATACATATTTTCCTTGACAGCTTCTATGTTTTTGAAGCAAGCATTTGAAGGTGAATACCCTAAACTATTACGTCTTTATAATGACTTATGGAAGCGACTTCAGCAGTACAGTCAAAATACCCAAGGGACTTTTAGTACAAGTGGAACTCCTGACCTCTATGTTGACCTCCCACACATGGAAGACGATACACAAGACATGTTCATACTGAAAAGGCCGGATTATGAGTATGTTTTATTTAATTTGAATGAATGGGTTATTGTCATTTTAGGAATTCTGTTTTCTACTTTCCTTATAAATTAGAAGTTAGGAATATACTAGGCTTCTAAGTCTTTGGCATGATTGGTGTATTTTGCAAAATTTCTCTGTAAAGATTAAATTGATCTTTAAGCCATAGCTTAGCATTATACCTTTTACCAGATGGGTTTTGAAGTTTAACACTATGCTGGGTAATTAGAAGCTGGGTGATAAACAAATGCGATCTTTGTCTTTTAGTTGATCTAGTGTGTGTTTAAACTACCAGGGAGATAAAAATCTTATGCTGGATTCTTTCTTAGTCAATGTTTAGAAAAGACTAAGTAGTCGAATCTGTCTCAGGTGATGCGTTAGGTTGCCACAAAGTATGTATTTTGTAACCATCTTTAAGAGTTACATTGGAAACCAATATATTGTGTTTATGAATTCTACCTTGCCAGCTTTCCACAAAATCTGATTTCACATTTCTGCATGAGTGCCAGAGTAGCTTTCCTCAAATTCTAAAATATTGTTTATTGTCCCAGCACTGACAAAGTATTGGTGGATTCTTCTCCCTTACTTAGTAAGAAAAAAACACTGGGTAGTTTCAGGGTAGTGCCAGCTGTTTTTTTCTCTTTCAGTGTTTTCCTAATACAGCTGGCTATGTCTGCTAGAACTGACTGGTGAAGTACATAGCCACGTTAGGCTGGAGCGGTAGGTTGAGACCAGATTGTGTCCTCGATACCTGTTTAATCATAAAAGACAGATTAGCGAGAGGAGGCAAAGCTGCAGAAATATAACAGTGCATTAACTTTGAAGGTATTGCTATAAAATATGATATTCATATCAGTGTGTTTCTGGCTTAGCTTTATTTTTCAGTCCATGTGCATGCGCTAGGAAAGAACTAGAAATAGCACAAAACCAGTGGGAAGAACACTTTATATCCAGAAGATAGAATTCTGATTTTGTGCTTTTTGCTCTTGCTAGCTAAGATATCTTCTGTACAGTCAGCGCTATTGTTATTGTGGCATCAAGAGAAGCAACATAAAGCAGGAAAGACTTGGTTTTTGCTTATGGCTTTCCAGGTTTCTTTCCAGTTTTTTTGTTTTTTTTTTTTTTTCTGGCAAGGTAAAAATATATTGGAGGAAAACACAGTGGACGGAAACAGTCCACCTCACAGCAGTCAAGGAGCAGAGGACAACATATTGCTCCCAGGACTTGCTCACAGTGACCTACTTCTTCCCCTTGGCACCACTGCCAACTTGTTACCCTTTCCCCAGCAATATCATTCACATGATGAGACCATCAAGAATTTCATCCGTTTGTTAAGTCAGAGCCCAAAAAAGTTTAGGTAGTTTCCCAAAGCCCATTACTAGTTGGTAAGTGCCCAATGTCTGTGGGAGATATCTCCTATTCTAATAATAATGGTTTGGTACTGCCACAAAGATATAGTAGAATTCAGAGTGTAGAAAGGACTGCATTGTCTATATTAATTTGATTTTAAAAAGGAACATAATGAACGTTTAATACAGAAGGAGTCATTCACAAATAGTACTCAAATAATAGTCATATGCAAAATGATGAAATTAGACCTTTTTTGTGACACTATATACAAAAATGAACTAAAAGTGGATCATAGATCTAAATGTACACTATAGGGGTTAAACAGATGGCCTAGCAATTGTGAGCCTTTGTTGCTCACAAAGGACCCAGGCTCAACTTGCAGCACCCACATGGTGGCTTATAGCCAGTCATTACTCCAATTCTGGGGGATCTGATTACTTCTTCTGAAGTCTATGGGAACCAGCCATACTACATATATACACATATATGTATGTATATGCACATATATGATACATGCATATATACATACACATACACAGAATAAATCTTTAAAACTTTTAAGTGTATAGGATAAACATTATTATTGGAGAATATAAAGGCATATCTTTATAATTTAAGATATGGTAAGAGATTCTTAGATACAATATTGAAAGTCCAACCAATGAAAGAATGTATGTGTGTGTGTTTGTATCACTGCCTTAAAAGTAAAACCTCAAGTGCATTAGTTGAAAATATGTGTACATATGTCTAACAGCAAATTGTATCTAGAGGATATAAAGAATGCTTCTAATTTAATTTAATAATGAAAATATAGTATTGCTGCTAGTGAAAATCTGAAAAGATACAGGACTCTGAAAAGTAGTTTGGCATTTTTTCTTGTTTTTTTGGTTTTGGTTTTTTGAGATAGGATTTCTCTGTGTAGCCCTGGCTGTCCATGAACTAATGTTGTAGACCAGGCTGGTCCCGAACTCAGACATTCGCCTGCCTCTGCCTCCCAAGTGCTGGGATTAAAGGCATGCACCACCACTGCCCGGCAGCATTTTCTTGAACTATTGAACATCATTTCCATATGACCCAGCATTTTCACTTCTAGGTCTACAGGAGAAATAAAAACATGTTCATGTAGAAATTTGTACCAAATGTTTGTATCAGTATTATTTATTAGAGCTGAAATATAGAAACAAAATAAATGGTTGTTGCAATATCAATGAATAAGTAAACAAGCTTATCTGTAAATGAACATTGTTTGACTATAAGAGGAAATGAAATACTAATAAAGATACTAAGGAAAAATTGAGAACATGAGTGAACTTTGAAAAACATTACATCATGCTAAGTGAAGGAAGCCAATAGTAAAGCATACATACCATTTACATGAAATCTAAACTAATGGTATCTAAGGAAGTATGGTATAGCTTAGTGGTCACACACAACTGTGGACAGAGTATATGTATATATTGGTTGAAGTGGGTGATAATCAAAAGAGAAAAGATTTTTGAAGGGCAGTTTAGAAATAGGGTTTCTCTGCCTGTCCTGGGACTTTCTGCAGATCAGGCTGGCCTCCGACTCGGAGATTCTCTGCCTTTTGAGTGCTAGGATTAAAAACCTGTGTTTTTTTTTTTTTCTATTATTTTATATCTGTCTGTCTATCTATATTTTGTTTGGTTGGTTTGTCCAAGACAGGGTTTCCCTATATAACAGCACTTGGCTATCCTGGAACTTCCTTTGTAGACCAGGATAGCCTTGAACTCACTGAGATCTACCTGCCTCTGCTTCCTGAGTACTGGGATTGAAGGTATACATAAACACACCTGGCTCTTTTTCTGTTTTTTTTTATCTGTTTTTATTTATTTTATGGATATGAATGCCTGCACATATTTAAATATACAATATGGCCATTGAAATCAGAAGAAAATGTTGGCTCTCTAAAACTGGAGTTACAGATGTTTGTGAGCCACCATGTTGGTCCTCTGAAAGACCAACCAGTGCTTTTAACCACTGAGCCATCTCTCTGGCCCAATGATCTTTGTTGTCGTTGCTGGTTTTTTTGTTTTTGTTTATTTTTTAACATGAAAGAAATATTTGATTGATACTGCTGATTGATAATTGCAAGGATTTTATATATAAAAGTATTGAACTGAACTATAGACTTTAAGATATTGAATTGCACAATATATAAATTTATTTTAATAGCACTTATTTTAATGGAAAACAAAGAGGGACATATTTTTCTGAAAAATTTTTAAAATTTTTAATGTTTTTTGGTTTTTAGAGACAGGGTTTCTCTGTTCTGGAACTCTGTAGACCAGGTTGGCCTCAAATTCAAAGATCTGCCTGTCTCTGACTCTGGAGTGCTAGGCTCAAAGATGTGTACTGCCATTGCCCAGCAAACTTTTGTTATTTTAAAGTAAATAGAGTAAATCTACTTATATCAGAATAATAGGAAAAGCATGGAAGACAAATCAAATTGCAAATAAACAAAATAGAATGTGCTCAGTTGTGCTGCGTTGGCCATTGAGACTGAACCGTTGTAGTGGTGGAACTGTATGGGCTGGGTCAGGCCTCTTGATACTAAACATTGTAAAAATGGTTAATGACGTTAAAATTGAAGACTATCATGGACAATTATACCGATAAAATGGTAGGCATAAAAATATTACTAAATTGATTGAAAGTGGAATTATAAACATTTTCTGACAAAATTGAAGATTTACATGGAAAATATTTCTGAAAATAATTGAAATATATAGAAAAAATGTTAAAATTAAAGATTATCATGGAAAATAATACAGTTAAAATGGTAGACATAAAAAACATTACTAAATTGAAAGAGGAATCACAAACATTTTCTAATACAATTGAAGATTTACATGAAAAATATTTCTGTTAGACTATATTTTTTGTTGGGGAATTGAGTCCATTGATGTTATAAGATATTAAGGAATAGTGATTGTTGCTTCCTGTTATTTTTAATGTTCTTTTTATGTTTTATGTTAAATCTTCAGTTCTATCATAAAATGTTTCTACTTCCTTTTTCAATTAATTTAGTAATGTTTTTTTGTATTTACCATTTTACTCATTAATTTTCCATGAAAATTGTCAATCTTAATGTTTTTCTATATGCTTCTTCAATTTTGTCAGAAACATTTTCCATGTAAATCTTTAATTTTATCATAAAATGTTTTTACTTCCTTTTTCACTAAAAAAAAAAGGAATAAAATTTGGCAACTTGAAAAAAAATGGTTAATGGCAATGCCTTGCTGTCTCATTACCTTAGTTTTCTAGCCCTTATATTGTCGTATACCGAGATCATGACTTACTCTTTGAACAATTGTTATGAGATTCTGCTCCCATGTATGTCTGTGTGCCATTTGCGTGCCAAGTGCCTATGATGACCAAAAGAGGGTCTTGGATCCCTTAAAACTGGAGCTACAGAAGATTGTGAGCTGCCATGTGGATTGTGGGTGTTGAACCCTGGTCCTCTGGAAGAGTAGTCAATATTTCTAACCACTGCATGCTACTTGTTTAAACTGATGTTTAACTTTTTATATATTTCCTGTTAGCTTGTGAATTTTACTAGGCTAGTGTACTGTTTTGGTTTTTTTGTTTTGCTTTAACCCAGTACATTGCAGAATTTCCATGTTCAGGAAATTCATGGCAGACTGCAAAAACTTAATGATATTTGAGGGAAGAAAGGAGATAAGAAAGGGTGGCAGATACAGAAAGTCATCTTTATACTTGAACTTCACCTGACTCTCTTTTCATTAGACTGTAAAACACTCCTCATCACTTATCAAAGTGTCTGGTGCTTAGTCTCAGTAAATCTGTGTGGGGAGGAATACTTATTGAGGGAGAAAGCATCAAGGGATGACTAGAATTGTGCTTCAGGAGCCAAGAGCAGTCTGACTCCCAGGCTTGTAGGCTGACAGGAAGGTTGAGAAGAGACTTGCCTATACACAGAGAGCAGGTCAGATGTTGTCAGGGTTGAAATGTAAGGTGAAGGGAAGTTGTCGTAGAAATTATTTAAACCCGACCTGGGGTTTCTACCCCTTCCTAAGACCATTTATTTAGTTCCCAGATAAAAGACACTTACAACCTTTATATTTACAATAAGCCTTAAAAAACACAAAGGCTGGTCAGACACCAACCCTCTGTGCTATTAAAATCTATTTTGCAGTCGATAATCTTGAGTTATTACTTACTATGTTTCATCTGGGCTGCTCTTAACTCCAGTTGGCCAGCCCTTGTGGCCACATTTTTTATGGCTCAACTAACCCATGGTGGCTTCTCTTCCTCCTCCACCTTCTCCTTCTGGTTCTACTCCAACCTCAAGCCCTGGAAACCTAAGCCCCACCTGTGTCTTTTCTGCCCAGCTGTTTGCTAATGCCATTTTTTTTTTAACCAATCTGAAATAACTTAGGGGCAGGGTCACCTGGGTCGACTTGCAGACTCCAGGTCTTGGGGAGGGTGGGGCATACCTAGCATAACAATAGACAGCAAGACCAAACCTCAATAGGAAGTTTATTCTCTAAGGAAAAAGAAGATAGTGGAAAGGTTGCTGAAGGGGTTGTAAGCAGGAACTGTAAGGAGACAGGCAGTTAATCCTAGGAGTAAAACAGTTCTTAGTAGTAGTGAAAGGCCTTTGCTAGTAATTAAAAGAACAGTATACGAACTAGTCATTGACTGCTAAATAGGAGCCTGCAGAGATGGTTGGGGTCAGGGAATGGCAAAGAAAAGCTTAGTAAGAGAACGCCACTTGAGAACATGTATGCTGTTACAGGACTGTCACAAATACTTCTTTATTTTGCCTTCAATCTTGAAGTATTCCAAGAATGGAAATCTGAGGAAGGTCTACCTCTGTCCCCTACCCCTCAGTTTATAGGCTTTATGGAGGATGGTAGCTATGAGTTAAAAGGTTTGAGCTAGTGTGGGAGTAATCTGCTGGCTGCGTCTTGGGTATGCTTTGATCGTTTACAAACAGTCTAGGAATAATAAGCTCTTGCAATATTCTTTTAGTTTCGGGGGACCGCCAATACAGTACATAGTATACTAGATAGCTAAGCTTTATGCTTAAAATGCTTATGTGATCTTTAGTAGGTATTTAGTTATGAAGCATGTTTGTAAAAGTGCTTATAGCTTTTTAAAATAAATTCTTGTTACAACTACAGGTTCTAGCTATTATTTACCTTTTTACATATTTTTTTGTTCTCACAGTCCAGAAAAAGCTTTGAAAGATTCACTGCAACCTTATGAGGCTGCTTATCTCTCAAAATCCCTATCACGACTCTTCGATCCCATCAACTTGGTTTTTCCTCCTGGTGGACGCAATCCTCCTTCCTCTGATGAGCTTGATGGGATCATTAAAACTATAGCAAGGTACGTACTGCTTGTATTATGGCATTCTAGGCTGCCTGCCATGCTTTCTAGTGGCAGTACATTTTGAATTTACTTCAAACTAGTCTAGTGGTTAGGGTTTCAATTAAGTTTTGTAGTAAGTACTCACATAATGCTTGAGATTCTAATTAATAAAGCCATTTAGATACAAATATAGTGTGTATAGTGTAGAAATCATATAATTATTTTGTATCTTAGCAAGATGGAACTATCCCTAGGCCTTTTACTCCTCTAACTTCTTAGTATTACATGGGAAAACAAATATAAAATAAATATACAAACTGTAAAAACTGAGACATACATAGAGGTTTTAATCCAGAAATCACTTCATGACAGGAACAGGCCTAATACTTCTGATTAGCCTGCTATGTTTATTAATTAAGGCTTTCAAGTGAATGTGACAGCTTTTAATCTCAAAAGGGAAGGCGTTTGACAGAGACACTTCTAACAGAGACAGACAAGTACAGTTATGCTGTTGGCTTCAGAGGTATTTTAATGAGATTACAGGTTAGACCTCAGTCTCTGTTGTAGCTGGAAGGTATCATAACTTTATGATTTACATTTTGAGGAGCAAAAGCAGTGGCTGGGCAATCTAGAACCATGAGGTAGGATTGCTTAAGTTTTTTTCAGTCTACAAATTTGAAGATGACAGTTTACAGATGGAATACTTATATGCATATCTGCAACTGTGAATGTATCCATACAGTGTTTCTGCTGCCCTAGTCCTCCCACCATATAATTGGACTTGATCAGGGTTTCACTGTTTGCTTCTCACCTGTTTAGTGTGCTTGTGGAGGGAGACATGCCAATCGACTTGATCTGTTACCTACTTCTACAGCTAAGGATGCTGACTGTCAAGGGGAACAGTGCAGTAGTCAAATATCCTCTGGGCTTTTAAGGATGCTTATTCCTGTGTTTAATAGAATGTAAAAGTGAGCAATCTCAGTACTACATGTGTTGGGGTTCAGGAACTACAACACAAATCATTCAGATGCTGATCTCCGTTAAACAGGGCTGAATTCACACCCCAAGACTGATTGATCAGGGAGGACTGTTGCTCCATACTTGGAATCTAGGAGTGGGGGCCTCAAACAGGACCAGCTTATGAAGACTAAAACCACAAAATCCACAGTGAGCTCATATGCAGGTGCAGGAAGCACTACCCAGTCTCTGACTCAAGACATAACAGTTCATATTGACCTTTAATTTGATGGTTCCTGAGTGAAGTTTATGGTTGTGGAATTTCTTGAGATTAACAAGTCTTATAGCATACCAAACATAACAGCGTATGTGATCAGCATGCCCTAAGTCAAGTTATTTTTCTGTGTCAGTGACTAGCAGGCATATTACAGCAACAATATAAAATAGCTGGCAGCAAAGAATATAATAAGTTGTGCTTGTGGGACAGGCCTCAACTACAAGAAAGATCGTTTTGTCATGCATGCTAGTGTTGTTTCAAACTCTTTCAGTGCCTGTTTTTGTTTTTGTTTTTGTTTGTTTTGTTTTTTTGAGACAGAGTCTCAAAATGTATGTAGCCATGGTTGTCCTGGAAGTCTCTATATAGACCTTCAACTCATAGGCATCTTCTTGCCTCTGCCTCCAAAGTACTAGGATGAAAGGTGTGTGCTCCAAATTCCTGGGTAGCTTCCTTTAGCTTCTTTAAAAAGTTAATCTGATAAATGTGAAAATTTTATGCACTTCAGAGATAAGGCATTTCTTTTCTACTCCATATGGGTTTTAATGCTTGTTGGTATTCTTTCCATGGGTTCTGGAAAAATGTCCTCTTTCCTTCTACAGTCAAATCAAAAGTCCTGTCAGTTCACTGTTTGAGTTGACAGTGGATATGACAGAGAGCCTAAGATTTTAAACATTAAAGTTATAGCCCCATGCTCTTAAGGTATTTATTCTTTACACAGCTATATGAGCTGGCATAGTTTATACAAAACCCAGGTGTCTTATGTGTCCTATGTAATTTATATGTTTAGCCTATGTTCCTCCAAGGTCATCATTTTCATTCAAGAGCTGTCACTTCCTTGCAGATGTCTATGGCATGCAATGCCTCTAATTGCACTAAGCAGTATTAGCATGAGTGTACACAATTTAGTCTCTTAATGATAGGCTGGACCCACACATGGCTCGCTTTTATGAACGTGAAACTGATCATTAACAAAGCCCTTTTTCCTAATGCTTAATTTAGGGAGAAAAACGAAACATTGTAGCCAATTCTTGGAAGCAATCAGCAAAATCTATATAAAGATCTAGTTTGTTCTTTATTGGGTTTCAGGTTATATGATGCTGATTACTTTGTTGATTAATTATGTTTGCTAATAATTGAAATCTGCTTTTGTTTTCTCTAGTGAACTCAACGTAGCTGCTGTTGATGCAAACCTCACATTAGCTGTGTCAAAAAATGTGGCAAAGACCATCCAGTTATATGCTGTGAAATCAGAGCAGCTTGTAAGTGGTGTCCGTTTATTTATAAATTTTAATGATTTGGCTAAAAATTGTTAGTTATACATTCCTTGAGTGGCCATAATTAACATTATAACAAATGAAATAATCTCTTTATACTTATATCTGGGTTGTTCTAGTTGGTTTTGTAATAACTTTTAGAGCAGCATGCTAAGTAATTTACATAGACGGGCCCACAGTGGTAATTATATTATGAAGCTTCCTACTTTCAGTTTCCAAATTATGTTTGCTAATATGGTGCAATTTTCCATTCATTTGTTCTTGTAATCTTGACAAGTAATTTAGAGGCATCTTTTTTTTTTTTTGAAGCTTTGTTTATTAAAAAGAGCCATACAGGGACATGGGAGCTGATTGTAGGCAATCAGATGACTAAGTTTTCTTTTAGACTTCATTTATAAATGTTTATAGCTTTAAACACACACACACACACACACACAAACATGGTATATTACCATAAATAAAATTTGATACTGTGTCCAGTAGAATTTAGTGTAGCTATCTAAGTGCTAGGAAAGAAGTCTCTATGAGATGTTCTGGCAGAGGATAAATGTGATAAGAAAGAGCCAACTCTGCCTAAAGATAGTTCACTCTTTGATGAGAGCAGGTTGAGGGATAACAAAAAGGCAATAGTCATAGAATATATAAGTTTAATTAATATAATAATGACAAAAGGCTTTGAATATGGAAACTCTGTTAACTAAGGTGATTGAATTCCTGCTTTTGGTGACAATCTGTGGCCTAAAAACTCTAGGTCCTCCCTAACAAATATTGAAGACTAATAGAAAATTGTCATTTCCATATTTAATGAAAAGAATTCTTTCTTTACGTGAAATAATTTTACTTTTTAACCTTCATTTTAGTGGATAAGGCAAGCCTCATCATTAAATAAAATTACAAAGAATAGCCAAGTGATGGTATTGTACACCCTTAACTAATTATTAATTAATACTCTCCTGGTATGCACACCAGGAGGCAGAGGCAGGCAGTCAGATCTCTTGTGAGTTCTAGGCCAGCTTAGTCTACAGAGCAAATTCCAGGACAGCCAGGCTTACATAGAGAAACCCTATCTTGAAAAACAGACAAAACAAAATCATTTATTTTAAAACATATTACTAAAAACTGAAGTAACATTTTCTAATTAGTTTCTTGCTAGTATATAACAATGTTTGTGCCATTCTGTTTTATATTTTGACACATTTCCTTTTTTATTTTAAAAGTATTGTTCTTGATTCATTTGTGTATGTGTGCATGCCCACAAGTACATATATGCATGCATGCAGGCCACATGTGTGTGTCAAAGTCACGTGTCAGTTCTTTCCTTCTTCGGGTTCTGGGTGTGGCGGTGCATCATCCCTCCTGTGCATCCATCAGTTTCCTTCTTCAGTTCGCTCATGGCTTTTTAGAACAGTTCCAGTGGAAGCAGTCAGAGGAAAATTCAAAGTTTTTGGTTGAAGAAAGCCTGGAAGCATTTTAAAGTAGAATAAACCACTCTGGGTATAAATGGAAATGTTGATAGGAGATTTGAGATGAAAGCAACTCCTTAAGAAGGGATTCTTTTTATAGTTTAAAATATAAAACTCTAATTCACAAGGTTGAAAAGTGACAGCAGTTAATTCATGGTTGAAATGGTGAAATAAAAGCAAGCTACAAATAGGAATTTACTGAGCATGTATTCAGACAGGATGGTTTTGAACACACCCTGAAGTATACAGCAAGCAGTTCTCCAGATCCTGCCTGTACTTCTCTAAATACTGGAAGGTTCTTGTCTACCAAAACACATTAATATACGAAATTACTGCTTTGATTTATATCAGGAAAAAGCCTAATAAAAAACAATTGCAAGCTGACTTTTTTAGTGTTCTGTGGTGTAACAATGTGTAACAAATCCTTGTGACACACACTACAGGGCGGTGGGCATGACTTAGTAGGTAGAGTGTTTGTTCCATGTCCAGCACCTACAGTAGCCTACAGGAGGCAGAGACAGGGCAGCCCTAGAGCAGTTTGGCCAGCTAGACTAGTCGAGTTGGTGAGCTCTAGATTCAAGAATTCAAGTGAGAATTGCCACCGTGTGTGTGTGTGTGTGTGTGTGTGTGTGTGTAGAGTGATCGAAGAAGAAACTTGCTGCCTTGGCATCCATGTATGCATACATGCTATATATGCGCTCACATCCTAGCACACATGCACCCACACATGCAAGCCCACATACTGAAGTACATGCACACCATACACTGATACAAACACAAAATACATTTACATTTTTGTAATCATAAATTACTAATACGTTTGTTCACCCCTAAGATTTACTGTTATTTATTATCAAAGGTATGTATAATGTAAGCCTATCTCTCTATAAAGATGAATTTTTAAATCCTTTCTTACCAGATAATCCACCTTTTAGTTTTTTCTTTGATTTTTAAAACATGGTCATGTGTCTTGACTTGCTATATAACCTGGTCTGATTTTTTTCTATATCACTTAATGAATTTATAGTCTGTCTTAGTCGCACTTGCTGTGAAGAGACACCATGGCCAGAGCAACTATTTATAAAAGAAAGCATTTAACTGGGGGCTTGTTTACAGTTTCAGAGGTCCAGTCCATTCTCCTCATGGCAGGAAGCATGGCAGTGTGCAGACATGGTGCTCAGCCATTTGCATGCATTTCACAACAATCCTAGTTTAAAATGGAAATATTCGGCCGGGTGGTGGTGGCACACGCCTTTAATTCCAGCACTTGGGAGGCAGAGGCAGGAGGATTTCTGAGTTCGAGGCCAGCCTGGTCTACAAAGTGAATTCCAGGACAGCCAGGGCTACACAGAGAAACCCTGTCTCGAAAAACCAAAAAAAAAAAAAAAAAAAAAAAGGAAATATTCATGTCTAACACTACAGTCTAGAAATCCAGCCTGAGAAAAGTTAGTAGTATTGCCCCTTAATATTACAAAAGTAGAAGGTCAGCAAGCAGGCGTTGTAGCCCGTGTCTAGACTGTGAGTTTTAACAACATTCATTTCTGACATACATGTTCTGTAAAATCTTCAGATTGTACCATCACGCACAAGTGTGAGTATACAGTTTGTATCCATGCAGGTTGAGGCCAGAAGTTGATAGCAGGTGTCTGTTTTTCTTTACTCACTCCAATATTATTGTTTTTGAGCTAACTTCTCTCCCTGAACCTGTAGTTCCCTGATTTAGCAAGGTTAGCTGACCAGCAAGCCCCAAGGACCGGCCTGTTTCCACTTTCACAGTGGTGGGAGTGTAAGCATGTGGTTCTGGTCTGACTTTGTACATAGATGTGAACTCAGCCCCTCATGCAGGTTCAGAAAGCACTTTGTGAGCCTAGCCATCTCTCTAGGCACTCATATTGTTTATTTTGTGCTTTCCAGAGTTCTTCATATAAATATCTGGGTACTTTTGTTTAAAGAGACCAGTACTTTTATTGGTTGTCCTCATTTACATTTTTTATTCTTTTACACTGGCAGTAGTGTGATTAGTTCACTTAATAGAATTTTATGTTGAAAAGTAATGTGTACACACAGGCTAAGAATATAGCTCAAAGCCTGGCTTCGTAGCACACTCCCCTCATCACAGCACTTGCGGGGCAGAGGCAGGTGGATCTCTGTGAGTTTGGGGCCAGCCTGGTTTACATAGAATTCTGGATAGCCAGAACTATATATAGAGAGATCTTGTATCCAAAAATAAACAAACAACAAAAAGAATATAGCTCAGTAGTGGAATATCTGTGTAGGTTATATAAGGCCCTGGCTTGGTTCTTAGCACTACTAAACAAGCAAATAAAAACACAGCAAAACACATACCAATATGTTCCTTTAGGTGTGTATATTATTATGTTTTATTGAACTGAACAAATTCTTTAATATTGATGTACTAGAAATCTGTACATCCTAAACTAGGGAAAAAAGCCACTGATCTTTACAATGTTTGAATGAATGTTTTCCTCTATCCTCTGTGTATTAAAAATAACTTAAAATGTTGTTTTAATAGGGAACTTTTATAGAACTTTAATGTGTGCAAGGATTGCAAACATTTATAATTAAGAAAATTATAAGCATATATACTAGCAAGTATTGTCTTTTAAGGTGAATTATTGGGATTTTCCAGCACTAAAATTACTACCTGGTAATTTCAAGGCATGGAATCTAGACTCCTATTGTAAATGTCAAATGTTTCGAACTGTGAGAAGTACATGGACATATAATTACATTGTAGAGCAGTTGAGGCAATTACAGAATGACATTTAGTAGAAGGTTTCCATTCCAGTGCGGGTCAGCAGCTTTGTATGAGGTCAGAATTTCTAAACCCAGGGTTGTGTTCTAAAGCTTTGTAAATATATACTTTGTTTCATGAATAATTTCGTAAGTGACTTGGAGATTTGACATTTATTTACTTAGGAAGAAAATTTATGTGTGTGTTATTATATGGTGATATAAAGTGACCATAGCTTATTTATTGTTATTTTTAAAGTGGTTATTTAATGGAGAATGTAACATCATATGTATGGATACCATTCTATGTTGTATAACATCACAGTGATCTCTGCTGTCAGACAAAAGAGCAAAGGGGATCTGAAATTCCTGGGAAGAGTTTAATGTGTACATGAGCAGTTGTGTTGTATCCTTGGTTCTCAAGACAAAAGCACTCTGCCAGAATGCAAACACACTTGTCACTTCAGGCTAATGATCCTCTTGATTATCAGGCTGCCATCCATTGTTCCTGTTCTTGTTCTTATCCTAAACTATTCTAAGATCATAGCTTTCTGACTGGTTTTCCAGATTTGTAAGTTATTGTTTTTCTGGAAGCTATTACAGATCAGTAATAGATGGACTGATGGCTTGTCTAAAAGTCAGAGGGGCATCCTGTTGACAGAGAATAATGATAAAAACACTTATTCTCATTATTAAATAGTTTCAGGAGGAAATAATCCAACATTTTTCCTGAGCACTGTTGTGCCCACAGTTCCAGCTCTCAGGAGGCCAAGATAAGAATACCCGTTGATCTCACAAGTTTGAGACCAGTTTGGGCAACAAAGTATGACCCTTCTCAAAAAAAAGTGAAACTTCAGTAGAGTCTGCCCAAGTTTCCCCTAGTCATGTGTCATGAGTCGCCACAGGACAGTCCTGTAAGAGACGAGCTGGAAGCACTCATCTCCAGAGTGTGAAGACTAGAAGAGCAGTAAGCAGTTGCTTGGCTGGGCCGGGCTTTGTCATCTGGTGGTAAGACTGCTCTGCATGTCCGTGACTTTGGCAACAGGCTTGCTTCATGGGAAAAAATCAGGGGCGAAAGCTATCTTGATAAGTTTGACTCATCAAAGCAGCTCATCCAATGCAAAGTTGAAGAGTTTGGGCGGTCTCTGCAAACAGCAGAACCAGCCATGCAACCATCCGCATGAAGCAAGAGGGAATCCAGTTCAGCACAACTCAGTAGCTGGTATTGGCGGGTTATTGTAAGCATATTTAAATACAGTGCAATTTGGGGAAAAGTGTCCTAGTGTAACACAATCTGATGCGAACAAGGAGGCATAATTACATCAAAACTCTTCTCAAAGTACATGTCATTTTTTTCCATGAAGACTACTGTTTTATCTTAAGAGCCTAGGGGAGGATCTGGTGTGGTCTCTATCATATAGATAGTGAGAGGCCATCTGGGCTATTAACCACCTCCATTCCTGGTTATGGGAGCTTGAGGGAACCAGGTGCAGCCTGGGCCTTACACATACCACACAGGGTTACCTAGGCTATTAGTCACCTCCATTCTCAGCCTTTTAGGTTTTCCTTTGAAGATACAACCCTACTTGTTTAACATTCCTGGTTCCCCTAGTGCTGTCTTACAAGCACAACCATTGAGCTCCCAACATAAGAGTAAAGAATGCAGATGCAGAATGCTGATGAAGCCATGCCCTAGAACCAAAGGGGGGAACATGGCAACAGCACCAGAAAAATCATGACCCCACCCCAATTGAATCCTATCAGTGTGTGTGTGTGTGTGTGTGTGTGTGTGTGTACATGTGTTGTTTTATGCATCTGACTACTTTTATTCAGTTACTGATTCACCTATCCTACTTGAAGCCTAAGAGAAGTAGAAGGTAATACCAAAGAAGAAAGAAATGTGTTGCTATGGTAATTTGCTTAATTTGTTAGTACTACAGGTTTCTTTTAAAGAGCTTTATTTGATCTGGCATCTCATTATATTGCCCAGCTGACCCTGAACTTTTGGGCTCTAGTAATCTTCTTTTCACAATCTCAAATACAACAAATGTTCTGTATGACACCTAGCCATGAGCCCTTTCTTTGAGTGTTTTATCAATGATACTGCATATGCTGACCCTGGTCATGTTCCTAAAATATGTACTTCACCTCCTTTTCATTATCACAGGCCATATAATAGTTAAAGAATTTTCTTTACCTATTTCTTCCATTATTTTTCTCAATAGAAATATTTCAGTTTTCCCCCTGTATTCCAAAGTGTGGAGCTCCATTAGTCTCTGTATCCTTCACATTCAGTCCAGGAAATACAAGTGTTAAAGGCTTGGGAAGGAAGGGCAATTGGTTTTAGCGTGTCATTTTTCACTGCTGTGTTCCTTCCCATTTTGCTTCAATACCATCAAGAAGTGCTTCCTTGAGTCTCTCTGCTTAGTGCTTTCAGCCTCCAAGCTCTGTATGTCCTAGGCAGGCCTCAGCTCTTATCCTCCTGCCTCATTCTTCTGCCACAGCATACCCAGCAAGGCTTTTAAAGTAATTTGGTTTTCCAGAAATTGGCATAGTGAGGATTAGTTTTTTCTTACTATTAATGTTTGCTTGTTTGAGACAGGGTTTTTCCGTGTAGCCCTGGTTATCCTGGAACTTACTCTGTAGACCAGGCTGGCCTTGAATTTGGAGATCTGACTGACTCTGTCTCTGCCTTCTGAGTGCTGGGATTAAAGGCATGTGCTACATGGCCCAGCAGAAGGATTAGTCTTAATTACCTAGTAAGCTTTTTACTTAAATTGGAAATCCCAATTTAAATTATATAAAACATTTGTATCTTTTAAAATGTTTATATCTGTTATACTTTATCAAGTATAGTTTTAAAATTCTCCCCTTTTCCAGTCTATGCAATGTAATGTGATTCCTTTCTTGTGATTTAGAATGATACTGTTTGAAAATATATTTCTGGGAGTAAGAACTGTCAGCAGTGAGCAACAGCAAGGCTGTGTCAGTACCTTCCTCACAGCATAAACACAAAGATACACACTATAATGCAGGCATAGTGTCCTTTGGAAACGTGTAAAGGAAGCCTGCCATTGTTTCCTAGGGCTGCTAAGAGTAGAAGCCTGGTGCAACCTGAGGTAAGGTGGCCTCGCCATGGCACCAGACCAGAGTTAGGTCAGCAGTGTCTTGGTTTTTCTGCATGTCTCACAGTTATCAGTGTTAGATTAGATGCCGCATTGAGAACTGCAGGAGTAATGGTGGTGAGGCAGGTAGGAAGCGAGCTTACATGCAGATGCCAAGGACGGACTGGGGAGAGGGAAGAGAAATGAGCATTTTCTTGAAAGAAAAAGAATGCAACCAAATTTGGTGAGTATATGTGAACTCATTGGCATTTGCAACATTATTAAGCCTCTCTTGTTACCTATTAGTACGGAGACATATTACATACAGCAAGCAGCTAATTTCTCTACAATGTTACTATGAGGCTGTGCCATTTGTGTGTACTTGCTCAGATATCCCTAAGCAGTACCAAGTGGTGGCATGTGGAATCTCTATGGTGACAACCAAGAAAACCCTGTTTCCCTTCCTCTAATAAGCTTAGCACTTTTGTATATCTTAAGATATGAATTGGGGCATGCACAAGCACACAGAAGAGACCCAGTGACACACTAGCCACTACATACACACAGAAGACACCCAGAGGTAAGCTGCCTGGGAAGCATGGGAGAGCTGACCCCACCCATCTCATGGGCAGCACAGTAGAGACCCAAGGGCAAGAAAGCAGGAGAACTGGCTTCGTCCCACCCACCTGGCCTGGCCAGTGTAGGGTAGCTGGCCCTGATGGTGCTGGCAAAAGAGAGCCTGCAGGCTGAACACTTCAGCCAACACCCAGGCACAGATCCAGGGCTTTGAGTTGGCCTACCCCAACTATAGACTGCTGGAGCTTGTGAAGGGGCCAGTCCTGCTGATCCAAAGCTGTAAGATCTGCATGACACAGGGCAACAACAGGATGTCTGAGAGGAGTCCTGGTGAGGATCCAGTATTGATAGTATAACAGAAACCAGAGGCCTGGAACCAGACCAATGACTCATTGCAATAAACATTTACAAGTAAAACTGTTTGGGCAAAAGAAACCAAAGGCCTGGACGGTATACTGTGATACACTGTGACACAACACAGCATCCACAGTGTTACACATATTATAGCTTGTTTATCAATAATTTAACAGCTAAAATCCACATGTAAATGAATACATATCTTATTTTTCTTTCCAAGTTACTTCACTCAGTGTATTAGTTAGGGTTTTACTGCTATGAACAGACACCATGACCAATGCAAGTTTTACAAAAGACAACATTTAATTGAGACTCACTTACAGGTTCAGAGGTTCAGTCCATTGCCATCAAGGCAGAAACATGGCAGTATTCAGGCAGGCATGGTGCAGAGGAGCTGAAGGTCCTACATCTTTATCCAAAGGAAGCCAGGAAAAGACTGGACATCCTCAGGCATCCAGGAGGAAGATCTCTAAGCCCAACCCCACAGTGACACACTTCCTTCAACAAGGCCACACCTTCTAATAGTGCCACTCCCTGGGACGAACATAATACAAACCACCACACTCAGAATGACTTTTTTCTGGTTCCATCCACTTGCCTACAAATTTTATGATTTTGAGGAGTGGGCCTTAAGTCAAATCAGACATTGGTTGGTTACAAGCTTTGTGCCACCATTGCCCAAGAATATTCTGCAAGACAAGTTTTATATTTGAGATGTTGTGGCTGGGTTGAAATGTACGTTTCCCTTTTGGTAGCTTGCAGTGTACCTTCCTGTAGCAAAGACACTATATAGGTACCAGCTAGACTTATCCATGTTCAAAGAGTTGTTTGGGTATTGTTTTGAGCAATGGGACCTTGCTGTTTGTTTATGGAGAGTAACCTTTTGCATTGGCAGCAGCCTGGGTTGTTTGGAGATTTCCATGGAACCCCTTGGCCAACTCAGATGAAACCCAGTCCAGTTATTGGAAACTTCCCTTGGTGACAGGAACTGGCCAGTTGGGACTCTGTCTCCCTTATTATTTTGAAAACTTCCTTAGGATCACCTTCACATATTTTAGGACGCTTCCCCTGTACTAAGTTTTCATGCCACCCCTCAAATGCCCCTCAATTTTAGCTAACTTTCCCCACATTTCTTCCTGTAACCCCATATTTTCTCCCCATCCGTACTTGATCCTTCTGATCTTGCCACCTTCGCCCCAGACCACTCACAAAATCTACTCTATTCCCCCTTTCAGGAAGATCCAAGTGTCCCCCACTAGTCCCTTCCTCACCTATCTCCTCTGGGTCTACATATTGTAGCTTGGTTATCATTTATTTAATGGCTAATATCCACATATATGTAAAAACATACCATATTTATCTTACTGAGTCTAGGTTAGCTCACATGGGGTGATTTTTTTTCTAGTTTCATCCATGTGCCTGTAAATTTCGTGATGCCATATTTCTTTTAACAGCAGAATTACCCAGCTCCACGGTGTAAATACATCACATTTTCTTCATCCATTGTTCGTTGAGGGGCATATAGGTTGTTTACAGTTTCTGACTATTGTCAATAAAACAGCAGTGGACATGGTTGATCAAGTGTCCTTGTGGTAGGATGGAGCATCCTTCGGTTATATGCCCAAGAGTGGTATAGCTGGATCTTGAGGTAGATCAATTCCCAGCATTCTGAGTCGGTTCCATGTTGGTTTTCATCGTGACTATACAGGTTTGCTCTCTCGTCAGCAATGAACAAGTGTTCCCCTTGCTCCATATTCTCACAAGTGTGAGCTCTCACTTGTGTTATTGATCTTAGTCATTCTGACAGGTGTAAGATAGAATCTCAAAGTAGTTTAGATTTGCATTTCCCTGATGGCTATGGATGTTGAACATTTGTTAAGGGTTTCTCAGCCACTTGAGTTCCTCTTTTGAGAATTTTCTGTTTATGTCTGTATCCCATTTTTAAAGTGGATTCTTTGTCTTCTTGATGTGTAGTTTTTGAGGTGTTTTTTTTTTTATATTTTTTGCATATTCGCCCTCTGTTGGATATGCACTTGGTTAAAAAAAAATCTTTTTGTATTCTTTAGGCTGCCACTTAGTACAAATGTCAGTGTTCTTTGCAATGCAGAAGCTTTTTGGTTCCATGAGATCTGTTTAGTGCCTGTGCTATAAGTATTCTGTGTATAAAGGCTTTTCTTCTGCCAATGAGTTAAAGATCGTTCCCTACTTTGTCTTCTATCCAAATGAGGACATCTGGCCTTATGTTAACGTCTTTGATCCATATGGAATTTAGTTGTGTGCAAGGTGATAAGTATGCATCTATTTCAGTTCTTCTACATGTATCCTTCTAGTTTGCCCAGTGACTCGGGGATCTCTGCAAGTGTCATGGCTGGCAACAAAGTGATCCTGGTGACTTGAGAATATAACTCAGGTCAACTTGTCCTAGCCAGCCAGCTCTGGACCAAACTGCTGGAGTTTGATACAAAGTGTTTTTTGTTTTGTTTTGTTGTTTTGTTGTTTTTGTTTTTTTACACATTTAAACACATGAAGATTTTAGAAATAAAAAAACAAGCAAGTTTTCCTGTGATAGTTGTCACAACAGAGCTTTGGGTATGACTGTACCAAAACTCCATTGCAAAGGACAACTCTTTAACAAAGTACTTGTGCCCTTTTCCACAAGAATGAGTTGTGTTGACTGGTAAACAGTGCTCAGGATACTGGTCTAAGGAGGAAGGGTTTGTAATAAGCATAAGTCTGATTATTTGAATTAACTCTCCTTTGAAAGTCTGGTATAATTCTGTAGTTAAACCAGCTGACCCTGAGCTTTTTTTTTTGGTTCAGTCTTTTAATGACTGCTTGTATTTCACTAGGAGTTATAAAGTCTGTTTAAATTTCTTATCTGTTCTTAATTTAACTTTGGTAAATGGTATGTATAGAAAAAAACTATCCATTTCTTTTAGATATTTGAATTTGGTAGAGTACAGGGTTTTAAAGTATGTCCTTATGATTCTCTGGATTTCCTTGGTATCTGTTATGTCCCCTTTTTCATCTCTAATTGTGTTAATTTGGATCTTTCCTCTGTTCCTTTTAGATAGTTTGGATATGTATTTGCCAATCTTTTTTTTTTCTTTCTAAGATATGGTTTCTCTGTGTAACTTTGACTGTCCTAGAACTCTCTCTCTAGACTGTGTTTGTCAATCTTAATGATTTTCTCTAAGAGCCAACTTTTTGTTTCATTGATTTTTCCTATTTTTATATTTTGTTGTTGTTATTCTATTTTGTTGATTTTAGCCCTGAGTTTATTTCTTGGTGTCTACTCCTTGTTTTGGTGTGATTTCTTTTTGTTCTAGAGATTTCTGGTGTGTTGTTAAGTTACTAGTATGACATCTCTTCGGTTCTTTTTACATAGGCCTTTAGTGCTCTGAACTTGCCTCTTAGAAGAAGTGTCTTCATTATGGCTTTTTGAGTTTTCATTTTCATTCAGTGTAGAATTTTTATTTCATTGCTATTTTCTGTCTTGGCCCATTTTTTTCCAGTATTGAGTTGATCACTTTACATGAGTTCATGAGCTTTCGGTTGTTGGTATCCAGCTTTAATTCATGGTAGAATAACTAGGAGTTTTGAGCCATGATGGATTCAGATCCCTTTACTCTGTCCCTTGTGTACTCCCAGAAAGTAAATGTTCATGAAAATACTGAAAATGAAGGAGCTGGATTATAAATTAGCAGAAGAATTACCTTATCCTCTAGTGGAATGCCACCAACAGAATGCAGTGGTGAAAATATGAACATGCTTTCCTTGTAGCCTACACCCCAGCTTCTAGAGTTCAGCTACCAAGGGCAGTGAGGGCATGACAAGCATCAGGCAGCATGTGCTTGTGATTTCATTTAACATGCAAATAAGACTGCTTACTAAGACTGCTTAAGTCTACTCATTGACCTCTTTTTCTAGGCTAATGCTGTATTTTAGAGACTTTTGTAAGTCAGAAAATGTCAAAACCAGTTGTAGTCAACGTGGGAAGCAGGAAAAGATAAATATGTATAATGATGAACACCTTGGCTTTGTTTTAAGATTGATTGATTGGTTGGTTGGTTGGTTGGTTGCTTGGTTGGTTGGTTGATTGATTGTGAGTACACTGTTGCTCTCTTCAGAACCACCAAAAGAGGGCATCGGATCCCATTACAGATGGTTGTGAATCATCATGTGGTTGCTGGGAATTGAACTCAGGACCTGGAAGAGCAGCCAGTGCTCTTAACAGCTGAGCCATCTCTCCAGCCCCAAACACTTTGGCTCTTAAACATATACTTTAGACTGAATTTAACAGAGCCAGTATTTAGGAGCCAGTTACTTGTCATGGGTAGGTAAGAATTCCATCTGCTGTTCAACCCTTTGAAGCAAAATGAAGCTCAAGTTTTTGGGAGACTCGTGTGTTTGATTAAATAGTCCATTCATAGCAGACTAAGTTGCTACTCATCTGAAGGAGGTTAAGGAGAGAGGCAGGGATAAGCTCTTGGCACAGACTTGCTGATGTGCACACAGAGCGGCTGTACTTTGTTCATGTATGTTGCTCTTGCTCAACGCTAATACATAAGCAAGATCTGATTCTGTTTCTAACTTTTTTGCTTAGTTTTAACTATCCAAAGATAAACTGTCTCAAGCTGTTATCTTTGATAACACATTAGTATGACAGTTTAGTCTAATGTCAGAGTGTGGCGTTGGTGTTGAATCTGATATATGGTTGCAGATCAAGTAATAAAGTACTGGATAAATTCAGCACCTAGACAATAGATAAAGACCAACAGTGAAAAAAAAAAATCCTGTGAGAGGCTCAAGAGATGGCTCAAGGGAAGAGCACTGGCTGCCCTTCCAGAGGTCATGAGTTCAATTCCCAGCAACCACAGGTGGCTCATATACGTAAAATAAAATAAATAAATCTTAAGGGGGAAAAAGATTTTAAAAAGCAAAGAAAACATCCTGTGAACTGCTAGACTTAATTTCAGAATGCCTCAAAAAGTGATGTTCAAAACAACTCAAAAAGCATTGAGTGAGCTCAGCTATGTCCTACCACTTGGAAAACACCAAAACATCAAGGAAGAGAAGGCTTAGCTCTTAGAATAAGGGCAGAATTCACAAAATCCCTGAAATTCAAAAGGAAAAAAAAGGAAGAAGAAAAAACAAGGAAATACAAACTCTCGGATTTCCTAAGCCACAGCTGTGAGATGGATGGAAGGGCAAGCATCCATGTGAGCCTGCCTGCCAGCAGTGGGTCACTTCTACGGCAAGTGGGACAGTGGGAGACCAGTGGGAATCTGCCGCCTCACTGACACAGACACCACATCAAGGTGATACCCTATATCTAAACATGAAACTAGAGAACTGGGACACAGGCGGTGGAGGGATGTCCTTTAATGTTTCTCGTGGGTTTAGCACTAAAAGAAATTAGTCATTTTTACCATGGAAATTTACGTAGGCAAATGTCCCAATAAATGAGGAATTTCTGTGTAAATTGTTGGACTTGTCCTTTGTAGTACATCTGCAAAAACAGATCAGAGTAAATAAAATATAAGTTTTAATCTGGTGTAAATTATACTTACCTTTTAGGAATATTTTATAGTTTGTGAGGATATATAATTTATATATTTATAGGAAAACTGACATTAATGTAAGTGTTATATAATAATTCTTAAAGTTTTAAGTGTGTGCTGTAATCTGTGAGGAAAGCACTTGATACATGAGCTTAAATTAAAAGCAACTCTTGGACCAATGAGACAGCCCAGCAGGTACAAGTGCTTCTATGCAAGCTTACTTTTCATTCCTGGTTCCCATGGTCAAAGGCAAGTACCCAATCCTTAAAGTTGTCCTCTACCTCTACACATGAACCAAGGCATAGATATACGGCATACATATACACACAATAAAAATAAATTTCAAAAAGTTGTTTTCATCTATGTCATAGCTTGAGTTCCTACAAGAATTTTATTTTTCAAAAAAAAAAAAAGTTCTTTTTGGGCAAGTAAACAGTAACCAAACAGTTTAATTTCTCCTGTTGACTGAAGCCTTTGAGACAGGCGATATGTGTGTGTGTGTGTGTGTGTGTGTGTGTGTGTGTGTGTGTGTGTGTATGTATCCTTCCAGTTTTTAATAGCAGATGACCTTTTCTGGTGTAACCTTGTGTAAGCATATTCAGCAGGTGGCCCTAGGTGACATATTCATGCTATGGTCTTGGTTACCAGTACATCACAAAGTTCCTCTTGGTACAATGTTTCATTTCTGAAAGGTCTGACTTTACTCTTTCTGCTCCTTTCCTGATACTACTACATAGACCAATGTGTTTTGTGTTTAAGTAATGTATAACAAAGCATCTCTTAATATAATTTTTCTGGCATGTGAATTGCCTAAGATACCTGTTTAGTCCCATTTTTAAGCATCAAGGACTTTTTTTTATTTCCTTGATTTTTCTATATTCTTTTCTTAGGATACATTTCCTTTAGAGGAATATGTAGTCTGAATGGAAATGGCCCTCATAGACTCTTATATTTGTATGCTTAGTCCACAGTTGATGAGTGAAAGGATTAGGAGGTTTGACCTTGTTGGAAGAAGTGTGTCACTGGGATTGGGCTTGGAGGTTGCAAAAGCCCACCCCAGGCCCAGTGTATGTTTTTGTCTGTCTGTCTTGGCTGTCTCCCTCTCCCCCCCCCACTCTCTCCCTCTCTCCCTGCAGATCAGGATATAAAGCTCTCAACTACTGTTTCAGGGCCTTCCCTGTCTGCTTCCCATCATCATGATGATGGACTGACCCTCTGAAATGGAAAGCAAGCCCCCAATTAGATGTTTTCTTTTTATAAGAGCTGTCTTAGTCATGGAGCCTTTTACATTTGGAAGAACCATTGACTGGATTTGTGGTTATTGTACCATATGTCAAAAAAATGCAGATAGAATATAGACAAGGTAGGTTTTGTCTGGTGAGTCTGTAGACATAGTTACTTCCTGGTTTCCTGTTAAGAGAACATAAGAGGACCACGATTTCTGTCCTGATGTCTTTTGTATACATTGGAGGCAGGCATGACAATCTGAGAGTCGTGAAAAAAGCTCATCAGTAATAATAAATGTCCCTTATACATGATCAGTTTTGTCATGAGTCTCAATTGGACAGAAAACATGTTAAAGCAAAGTATTTTGTCTTAAATGTGTGCTGGGTAAACTGTTATGAAAGCATTTCATACATGAGAATAAATACAAAGAAGCTAGAGAACCAAGGCTCAGTTAAAAATTACCTTGGCAATTAAAAAAACAGGCTCAAGACTACCAGCACAGTAAGTGCAGGTGTGACGGAGTGTTCCTCAGCTCTTACTTCATCTACTAAAGATGTCTGAGCTGAACATATAATATTCACCCCTCTTTATCCAGGATAGCACTGTAGATTGGGATATCTGCCACATTGCTCTCTATGAAATTCTAGTATAGACTTTCTCTTGTATGTTTTCATGTGTTCATAGAAAAATAGTCTGAAAGATTTTGAAGGGCTAGAGAAATGGTTCGGTGGTTAAGAGCATAGCTGCACTCCCACTTGGTGGCTCACAACCATCTGTAATGGCATCTGATTCCCTGTTCTGGATTGCATGAAGACCGAGCACTCATACACATAAAATAAATAAATAAATAAATCTTTTTAAAAAAATGAAGGATTTTGAAAAAAAATTACACACATAAAAAGTTACCCTGTAGTCTTGACATTTCCATAGCATTAATGGGAGAGCATGGTATGTAGAGCTAATTGGTATTTCCATGAAATCTAGAAAGGAAATTACTCTTTTATACTTTGGAATCTATAATGCATTTTGTTGTTGTTGCTGTTGTTCCTTTAGACACTTTTCCAAGTCAGCTTTAGTGATCCCCACAACACATTTTCAATCTAGAAACTTTGTTCTTCCCTATATTGCCAGTTTTTGCTTTGATTTTGTCTTCAGGGGTGTTTGGGGAGCTCGTGGGCATTTCATTCACAAATTAACAAGCGCCTCCACTGTCGCTTGCTTACTGTGCAGATCTGGGCTCAGCAGCTGTTTCCCAGATCCAGAGCTCATGTGCTGCTCCTGCTGCACACGTGTTCAGATTCAAGCTGAGAAAAACATTTTTTACATAGTTTAGGGAGGAATGTTATTTCTTTCTGGCACCTAGGAATTACTTAAGGATTCATTTAGCTTTTAGATGTGTTTGTATGTCTGTGTGCTAGATAGAGACAGAGAGACAGATTTCTGAAACTCAAACACAATTCTTTTGGTTTCTAGCGACTTTTCAGACATAGTATGGTGCAGCATAATTGTACATGTATACATTCTCATATTTTAGTATGTTGAATTTCTTATTGTTCTTACTTTGGTGCTATGTTTTTACAACTTTGTACATTTTAGTCTGCTCAAATAACTGATTTAAAATGGCAACCATTACTCTAGTATTCTCAGGTCACTGACTAGATATGTGAAAAGTCTCTTTTTTTGTGACATTCTGTATAATATATGTGTAAACTCCTAAAGTAAACTTTAAGGAATGCAAATGCAAGGAATGGCTGGAGACAACAAGACTTAAAGTAAATCAAGATGAGTGGAAGACTCTGAAGTGAAGGGACTCTGTGCAAGATGCTTGATTACCATATCCCACAGAGAGGTGTCCCACTTGGTACCCTCAGACAACTTCACCTGGGTTTGGCCCTTACATGTACATCCTAATCTGTCTCTGCAGTTTCCAGCCCGTCCCGAAACAAGCCATAACCAAGAGGATTGATAATAGGTGTGCTATGTGTCTGGGGTTGCACAGATATTCACCATGACTATGAATAAAATTTAACAACTAAGAGGCTTTATTAAATACTAGTGCCAGATACTCAGGTTGCCTGGATTACTTGAGAAAGCACCTTTTTTTTTCTTTTTATTTATTGGATATTTTCTTTATTTACATTTCAAATGTTATCCCCTTTCCTGGTTCCCCCTCCCTAAAACCCTCTATCCCATCCTCCCTCCCCCTGCTTCTATGAGGGTGTCCCCCCACCCACCCCACTCCCACTTCTCTGCCCTTGATTCCCCTTCACTGGAGCATCTATTGAGCCTTCATAGGACCAAGGACCTCTCCTCCCATTGATGCCTGACAAGGCAATCCTCTGCTACATATGCAGCTGGAGCCATGTGTACTCCTTAGTCGATGGCTTAGTCCCTGGAGCTCTGCGGAGTCTGGTTGGTTGATATTGTTGTTCTTCCTATGGGGTTGCAAATCCCTTCAGCTCCTTCAGCCCTTTCTCTAGCTCCTCCATTGGGGACCCCGTGCTCAGCCCAATGGTTGTCTGCGAGCATCTGCCTCTGTATTTGCAAGACTCTGGCAGGGCCTCTCAGGAGACAGCCATTATTAGGCTCCTTTCAGCAAGCACTTCTTGGCATCCACAATAGTACCTGGGCTTGGTGACTGTATATGGGATGAATCCTCAGGTGGGCCAGTCTCTGGAAGGCCTTTCCTTCAGTCTCTGCTCTACATTTTATCTCCATATTTGTTCCTGTGAGTATTTTGTTCCCCTTCTCAGAAGAACTGAAGCACCCACACTTGTTCTTCCTTCTTCTTGAGCTTCATGTGGTGAAAAAGCACCTTTAACATGCAGCTTCAGATAACATTAGTCAGGGGTTTATAAGGGCAAACCCACAAGGCTATGTACTTCCTGCCTTCATGCAGTTGGGCACACATCCCACCTGCACACGGTCAAGCACACATCTGCCCACATGCAGTCAAGGGCAAACAAGGTTCTTTGTAAGAGCAAGTGAAAACATGTGGTTAATATAAGACCGGGTCCCCCAGCATTCTGGGCAGTTATGTTTTCTTGATCAAGGGAGGCTTACAGGTTAGAGGCATTAATGTTTTATAGGTCTCTTAAGCACAGTGAGTTTTCTAAACTTGTGAACATAATGTTACAGGAGAAAAGAATCAAAAAAAGGACAAAAGAATAACTAGAGTGTAAAAAATACTAATACTTTTTATCTTAAAGTTTTCAGTTTATACAGTGTACTTTGCTTTAATCTTTATTATTAGTTCTATGTTACAGCTAAAGAAGTTCAAGTTACAAGTCATTCAGCTAGCAAGTGACAGACAATTCTTTATATTCCTTAGTATATTGCAGAGAACTGAGAACGACAGAATAGAGAAAACAAACTGATAAATTCATACAGTGGGATAGCAAAGGCAATGATAAAATGAGCAAATGTGTAAATACCGAGGGCATTTTGTAGAATGAGAGAAACCTTTTGCTTTTGTACATATTAAAAGTGAAAACTAAGCCAGGCAGTGGTGGCGCATGCCTTTAATCCCAGCACTTGGGAGGCAGAGGCAGGTGAATTTCTGAGTTTGAGGCCAACCTGGTCTACAGAGTGAGTTCCAGGACAGCCAGGGCTACACAGAGAAACCCTGTCTTGAAAAACCATAAATAAATAAATAAATAAATGTGAAAGCTAAATGCAGGAATGGTGGCCTACACCTTTAATGCCAGCACTCAGGCAGAGGCAGACAGGACTCTGTTAAAGGCCAGTAGAGAGATCTTGTCTCAAGAAACAAATGAACAAACTACTACTAATAAAAATGATATACTGCTATAAAGTTAGCCATGTAATCTGAGGCGAAGCTCAAGGAAACAAGTGTACTGATACCTCAGTTGATTTTGAGATGATTGAAGATATAAGACTAGGAGGGCAGGGAGATATGGTGAGTACTCTCAGTGTGCAGAATGTACTTGTATGAAAATGCCTATGTGGTGTGTCCTTGGGGTGAATGACTGCATTCCAGTGAATGGCTGCACACTTATATAATATATAAGCAGCCCTAAAAGATCCTGGGAAGTTGGGAAGGATGGATATTGGGGGATGGATTGGGGATGAGATGGGTAAAGTCGGGTGATGAACAGGATCAAAATAAATGTATGGAATTCTTAAATAATTAATAAAAATATTATATTAAAAAGAAAATGTCCTTATGTAACATTCACAACAAATACTATAGTGAAATTTTTAAAAATAATTTAAAAATAAGATTATGATATAGATTGAAGAACCAAGCATGGTGACCCAGCCTTTAATCCCAACACTCACGAGAGTGAGGCTAGTGGACCTCTGTGAGTTTGAGGCCAGCCCAGTGTACAAGGAGAGTTCTAGAACAGCCAGAGCTATTATACAGAGAAGCCCTACCTTCATCCTCCCCCACCCCCCGCAAAGATAAAATTTATTAAGGAATAGAGTGATTTAGCACATAAAATGAGTATTATGAATATTAACTGTGGAATAAATGCTGGCAATATATGGAATTCATTGTGTATTTCCTTAAACATCTCTAAATATTTGCTTGTGATCACAAAAAAAAAAGTCTTAGAAAAAAAGAACACAGGTTTTAGCTTTTCAAGAATATCAAATAATGGCAGTAAAGGCTCTCTGTAACAATTCCCTCTGGAATGCTTTAAGGATTTTTTTTTTCTGTAGTGTCTCTAAACAGAGCATAACTTAGAGCCCAAGCATGTTCAGATCTGGAAATCCTTTCCATCCCTGTGGGTTCTCAACACCTTTTTAATCTGCATCATTACAAAGCACTGGGAGGTGGATCTTAGGCTGCGTTGAAACTGGTTCTCCTGTCTGAAAGGACATGTCAGGGAGATGCCATGCAGTTCTTAGTCACAGATTTCAGATCATTGAAAGTATTTGTATTGACCTATGGACGTGATGTAAATATGCAAACTGGCCAGTGCTGGATTGGATTTGCCAAGTCATTTACTCATGAATAACAGTTTGTCATGGAGAAAATATGTCCTCACTTTTTCTTATATAGCATTTATATCAGTGAGCTAAAATGCTGTTTCAAAAATATACAGATAATGCAAACTTCATGGATATAGAATATAATTATTGATTTCAGATAAAAACATTGAAAGAAAGAGCTAACCTATGGGAAAAACTATAAATTTTTATGTTGAGTATTAGACAAATAAAGTAAGTACATTTAAATAGTATACAAATATTACTATTAATTTTACGTTTGTGTTGGATTTTTGGGTAACTCTAAATCTAACTTGAAATACTACTATTGTCAGATATGATGGCTCATGCCTGTAATCTCAGCACTGAAGGGACCAAAGCAGGAGGATTGCAGCAAGTTTGAAAGCCAGTCTGTGGCAAACAGTGAGTTCTAGGCCAGCCAGGGCTACGAATGAGGGCTAGTCTCAAATGAGAGGAGGTGGGGGAAAGAAAGGAAAGAAGGAGAAAAAGAAAGGAGCAGGAGGGAAGGGATCAAGTGAAGAGGGACGGGAAGGGGAAAGGAAACTATGAGGTACTGAGAGGGAATGGTCTCAGTCAGGAGCACTTACTGCCCTTGCACAGGACCTGGGTTGGCTCCTCTTTACCCTAGTGGTGGCTCACAACCGTCCGAAACTCCACTTCCAGAGATGTGACAACTCCTCTCATGTCACAGGTTCATGTATGCACATGGTTAACATACACACTTTTGGGCACACATGCATATATATAAAATATATCATTGTAAATGCTAAGATACCCTTAGTCTTCAATGGTAAAACCATAGGATCTGGTATGAGATAATTAACAACAAATCAAACATCCAAAATGATAGAATAAAAAATAATCCCAGGAGGGAGCCCGCCAGCTTCCCTTCCGCGACCTCTGTTCCCGCGGACTGCGCTGGAGAGACCGGTACCCAGGCTCTCCCCCCGATATAACATCACTTGGGACACGGCCTGTTGGGGCTTCCGTCTGTGCCCGAGGGCGGGTTGGCGCTGTAGTCGTCTGGGCGCCAGATCGGCGGGCCATCGTGACCACAGGGTGAGCGGCGCCACGGAGACTGCCCTCCGCCATCTTTGCTCCAGTGACCAGGTAGTTGGGACCGCCAGGCTCAGAGACAGACAGGCATAATATCGCTTCGGTTTCAGGCAGCTTGGGTGTAACCTGCTCCCAGGTGCTGGGCTGATCTGCAGTAACCAGCGCGCCAGTTCCGCGGTGGGACCTTCTGCCTGCTGGAGGGACCCCGCGCAGGGAGGGAGCCCGCCAGCTTCCCTTCCGCGACCTCTGTTCCCGCGGACTGCGCTGGAGAGACCGGTACCCAGGCTCTCCCCCCCGATATAACATCACTTGGGACACGGCCTGTTGGGGCTTCCGTCTGTGCCCGAGGGCGGGTTGGCGCTGTAGTCGTCTGGGCGCCAGATCGGCGGGCCATCGTGACCACAGGGTGAGCGGCGCCACGGAGACTGCCCTCCGCCATCTTTGCTCCAGTGACCAGGTAGTTGGGACCGCCAGGCTCAGAGACAGACAGGCATAATATCGCTTCAGTTTCAGGCAGCTTGGGTGTAACCTGCTCCCAGGTGCTGGGCTGATCTGCAGTAACCAGCGCGCCAGTTCCGCGGTGGGACCTTCTGCCTGGTGGAGGGACCCTGCGCAGGGAGGGAGCCCGCCAGCTTCCCTTCCGCGACCTCTGTTCCCGCGGACTGCGCTGGAGAGACCGGTACCCAGGCTCTCCCCCCAATATAACATCACTTGGGACACGGCCTGTTGGGGCTTCCTTCTGTGCCCGAGGGCGGGTTGGCGCTGTGGTCGTCTGGGTGCCAGATCGGCGGGCCATCGTGACCACAGGGTGAGCGGCGCCACGGAGAGTGCCCTCCGCCATCTTTGCTCCAGTGACCAGGTAGTTGGGACCACCAGGCTCAGAGACAGACAGGCATAATATCGCTTCGGGTTCAGGCAGCTTGTGTGTAACCTGCTCCCAGGTGCTGGGCTGATCTGCAGTGACCAGCGCGCCAGATCTGCTGTGGGACTTCTGCCTGGCAGAGGGACGCCCCCTCCCCCCCCAGGAGAGATCACACACCCCTGCACAGGGCAGGAGCCTGCCAGCCTCCCTTTGGCGACCTCTGCTCCAGGAATCCACTAGGCTGAGCCTTTAGATGTGCAAGGCCTCCCCAATATAAGATCACTTGGGGCAAAGCACATTAGGGCTCCAAAGTCACTCAGGAGCAGGCAGGCCCCAGAAATCGGTGCCAGGGGAATCCTGGTAATCCAGGGGGGGGCAGAAATAGCTTTGCAGGCTCACAGGAGGTCCAACCAACAGCCAGTGGCAGCAGGACCAACTAACACCAGAGGTATCCAGATGGCAAAAGGCAAACGTAGGAATGTTACTAACAGTAATCAAAGTAATGTAGGACCATCCGAACCCAACTCTCCAACAGCAGCAAGTCCTGGATACCCCACCACACCCGAAAGACAAGATCTGGATTTAAAATCACTTCTCATGATGCTATTAGAGGATCACAAGAAGGACACAAATAAATCTCATAAAGAGTTACAGGAGACCATGAATCAACGGTTAGAAGCCCTTACAAAGGAAACACAAAAATCGCTTAGAGAAATGCGGGAGAACATGGATCAAAAGATGGAGGCGCACAAGGAGACAACACAAAAATCGCTTAACGAGATGAATCAACGGGTAGATGCACTCACAAAGGAATCACAAAATTTGCATAAAGAAATGCAGAAGAATATGGGTCAACAGACGGATGCCCATAAGGAGGCAACACAAAAATTGCTTAAAGAAATGAATCAACGGTTAGATGCCCTTACAAAGGAAACACGAGAACTGCTTAAAGAAATGCAGGAGACGATGGATCAACAGATGGAATCCCATGAGGAGGAAACACAGAAATCGCTCAGAGAAATGCAGGAGAACGTGGGTCATCAGGAAGAAATCCTGAAAGAGGTAATGCAAAAATACCTTAAAGAAATACAGGAAAATACAAACAAACAAGTGAAGGATCTCAGCAAATCCATCCAGGAACTAAAAAAGGAAGTAGAAACAACTAAGAAATCACAAAGGGAGACAACTTTGGAGATAGAAAACCTTGGGAAGAAATCAGGAGTCATAGATGCAAACATCAACAATAGAATACAAGAGATGGAAGAAAGAATCTCAGGTGCTGAAGATTCCATAGAAAGCATCGACTCAACAGTCAAAGAAAATGCAAAATGCAAAAAACGCGTAACCCAAAACATCCAGGAAATCCAGGACACAATGAGAAGACCAAACCTAAGGATTATAGGTATAGATGAGAGTGAAGATTTGCAACTTAAAGGGCCAGTAAACATCTTCAACAAAATTATGGAGGAAAACTTCCCTAACTTAAAGAGAGAGATGCCGATGAACATACAAGAAGCCTACAGAACTCCAAACAGACTGGACCAGAACAGAAATACCTCCCGTCACATAATAATCAAAACACCGAATGTTCTAAACAAAGAAAGAATACTAAATGCAGTAAGAGAAAAGGGCCAAGTAACATACAAAGGAAGACCTATCCGAATCACATCAGACTTCTCACCAGAGACTATGAAAGCCAGAAGATCCTGGGCAGATCTCATGCAGACACTAAGACAGCACAAATGCCAGCCTAGACTACTATACCCAGCAAAACTCTCAATCACCATAGATGGAGAGACCAAGATATTCCATGATAAAACCAAATTTTCACAATATCTTTCCACAAATCCAGCCCTGCAACGGATAATAGGTGGAAACCTCCAATACAGGGAGAGAAACAACACCCTGGAAAAAATGAGATAATAACCTTCTTGAATCAAACCCAAAAGTAGATAACCACTCAAACATAAAGATAGCGTCAAGAATGGCAGATGGCAATAATCACTATGCCTTAATCTCTCTTAATATCAATGGTCTCAATTCCCCAATTAAAAGACATAGACTAGCAGACTGGATACGTAAACAGGACCCAGCTTTTTGCTGCATGCAGGAAACGCACCTCAGTGTCAAAGACAAACACTACCTCAGAGTAAAAGGCTGGAAAACAATTTTACAAGCAAATGGCCCCAAGAAACGAGGTGGAGTAGCCATCCTAATATCGGATAAAATTGATTTTCAACCCAAAGTCATCAAAAAAGACACAGAAGGACACTACATACTGATCAAGGGAAAAATCCACCATCAAGAACTCTCAATCCTGAATATCTATGCTCCAAATGCAAGGGCACCCTCATTCGTAAAAGAAACTTTACTAAAACTCAAAGCACACATCGCACCGCACACAATAATAGTGGGTGACTTCAACACCCCGCTCTCTGAAATGGATCGTTCAGGAAAGCAGAAACTAAACAGGGACACAGTGAATCTAATTGAAGCCTTGGACCAAATGGAACTAACTGATATATATAGAACATTTCATCCTAGAGCTAAAGAATACACCTTCTTCTCAGCTCCTCATGGTACCTTCTCCAAAATTGACCATATAATTGGTCACAAATCAGACCTCAACAGATACAAGAAGATAGAAATAATCCCATGCCTCCTATCAGATCACTATGGAATAAGGGTGGTCTTCAATGGCAACAAAAACAAAAGAAAACCCACGTACACATGGAGGCTGAACAATGCTCTACTCAATGATAACTTGGTCAAGGTGGAAATAAAGAAAGAAATCAAAGACTTTTTGAAAGTTAATGAAAATGAAGGCACAACATACCCTAACTTATGGGACACAATGAAAGCAGTGCTAAGAGGAAAATTCATAGCCCTGAGTGCCGCCAAAAAGAAACGGGAGACAGCATACACTAACAGCTTAATGGCACACCTGAAAGCCCTGGAACAAAAAGAAGCGAATACACCAAAGAGGAGTAGAAGGCAGGAAATCATCAAACTCAGGGCTGAAATCAATCAAGTAGAAACAAATAAAACCATACAAAGAATCAACAAAACGAGGAGTTGGTTCTTTGAGAAAATCAACAAGATAGATAAGCCCTTAGCCAGACTAACCAGAGGGCACAGAGATAGTATCCAAATTAATAAAATCAGAAACGAAAAGGGAGAGATAACAACAGAAACTGAGGAAATTCAAAAAATCATCAGATCCTACTACAAAAACCTGTATTCAACACAACTAGAAAATCTTGAGGAAATGGACAATTTCCTTGACAGATACCAAGTACCAAAATTAAATCAGGATCAAATAGACCATCTAAACCGTCCTATAACCCCTGAAGAAATAGAAGTTGTCATTGGAAGTCTTCCAACCAAAAAAAGCACAGGTCCAGATGGTTTTAGTGCAGAATTCTATCAGACCTTCAAAGAAGACCTAACACCAATACTCTTCAAACTGTTCCACAAAATAGAAACAGAAGGAACACTACCCAACTCGTTCTATGAAGCCACAATTACACTAATACCAAAAGCACACAAAGATCCGACAAAGAAAGAGAATCTCAGGCCAATCTCTCTTATGAATATCGATGCAAAAATACTCAATAAAATTCTTGCCAACCGAATCCAAGAACACATCAAAACGATCATTCACCACGATCAAGTAGGCTTCATCCCAGGGATGCAGGGATGGTTCAATATAAGGAAATCCATCAATGTAATCCACTACATAAACAATCTCAAAGAAAAAAACCACATGGTCATCTCATTAGATGCTGAGAAAGCATTTGACAAAATTCAGCATCCTTTCATGCTAAAGGTCTTGGAAAGATCAGGAATTCAAGGCCCATATCTAAACATAGTAAAAGCAATTTACAGCAAACCAGTAGCCAGCATCAATCTAAACGGAGAGAAACTTGAAGCAATCCCACTAAAATCAGGGACTAGACAAGGCTGCCCTCTCTCTCCATATCTTTTCAATATAGTACTTGAAGTTCTAGCTAGAGCAATTAGACAAGAAAAAGAGGTCAAAGGGATACAAATTGGAAAGGAAGAAGTCAAACTATCACTATTTGCAGACGATATGATAGTATACATAAGCGACCCAAAGAACTCCACCAGAGAACTCCTACAGCTGATAAACGACTTCAGCAAAGTGGCCGGATATAAAATCAACTCAAGCAAGTCAGAAGCCTTCCTATACTCAAAGGATAAGCAGGCTGAGAAAGAAGTAAGAGAAATAATACCCTTTACGATAGCCACAAACCATATTAAGTATCTTGGCGTGACGCTAACCAAACAAGTGAAAGATCTGTATGACAAGAACTTCAAGTCTCTGAAGAAAGAAATTGAAGAAGACCTCGGAAGATGGAAAAATCTGCCATGCTCATGGATTGGCAGGATTAATATAGTAAAAATGAGCATCTTACCAAAAGTAATACACAGATTCAATGCAATCCCCATCAAAATCCCAACTCAATTCTTCATAGAGTTAGAAAGAGCAATTCAAAAATTCATCTGGAATAACAGAAAACCCAGAATAGCTAAAACTATTCTCAAGAGTAAAAGAACCTCTGGGGGAATCAGTATCCCGGACCTCAAGCTGTACTACAGAGCAATAGTGTTAAAAACTGCATGGTATTGGTACAGTAACAGACATGTAGATCAATGGAACAGAATTGAAGACCCAGAAATGAATCCACACTCCTATGGTCACTTGATCTTTGACAAAGGAGCTAAAACCATCCAGTGGAAAAAAGATAGCCTTTTCAACAAATGGTGCTGGCTCAGCTGGAGGTCAACATGCAGAAGAATGCAAATTGACCCATCCTTATCTCCTTGCACTAAGCTCAATTCTAAGTGGATCAAAGATCTCCACATAAAACCAGACACACTGAAACTAATAGAAGGGAAACTAGGGAAGAACCTTGAACATATGGGCACAGGGGAGAATTTCCTGAACAGAACTCCAATAGCTTATACTCTAAGATCAAGAATAGACAAATGGGACCTCATTAAATTACAAAGTTTTTGCAAGGCAAAAGACACCGTCAAAAAGACAAAGCGGCAACCAACTAACTGGGAAATGATCTTTACCAACCTTACATCCGACAGAGGGCTAATATCCAAGATATACAAAGAACTCAAGAAGTTAAACTCCAGAGAGGCAAGTAACCCTATTAAAAAATGGGGTACAGAGCTCCACAAAGAGTTCTCACCTGAAGAATATCTAATGGCTGAGAAGCACCTAAAGAGATGTTCATCATCCTTAGTCATTAGGGAAATGCAAATCAAAACAACCCTGAGATTCCATCTCACACCAGTCAGGATGGCTAAGATCAAAAACACAGGAGACAGCAGTTGTTGGCGAGGATGTGGAGAAAGAGGAACACTCCTCCACTGCTGGTGGAATTGCAGGCTGGTACAACCACTCTGGAAAGCAGTCTGGCGGCTCCTCAGAAAACTGGGCATGACACTTCCGGAGGATCCGGCTATACCACTCCTGGGCATATACCCAGAGACTTTACCTGCATGCAATAAGGACACATGCTCCACTATATTCATAGCAGCCTTATTTATAATAGCCAGAAGCTGGAAAGAACCCAGATGTCCCTCAACGGAGGAATGGATTCAGAAGATGTGGTATATTTACACAATGGAATACTACTCTGCAATTAAAAACAATGAATTCACGAAATTCCTAGGCAAATGGTCAGAACTTGAAAATATCATCCTTAGTGAGGTAACCCAATCACAAAAGATCACACATGGTATGAAGTCACTGATAAGGGGATATTGACCCAGAATCTCAGAATACCCTAGACACAATCAGCATATCAATAGATTTCTAAAAAGATGGAAGGAGAGACCCCTGGTCCTGGAAAGACTGGATGTAGGGGAACGCCAGGACAGAGTAATGAGAGGGGGTTGAACGGAGAAAAGAGGGAGGGAAGGGGGCTTATGGGACTTTCGGGGAGGGAGGAAACGGGAAAGGGGAAGTGATTTGGAATGTAAATTAAAAAAATAAAATAAAATTAAATTAAAAAAAAAAAAAAAAAAAAAAAAAAAAAAAAAATAATCCCAGGGTTACTAGCCCAGGGTGTTCACAGTGAGGCATGTCATTTGCTGAGATTTTTTTTTTTTTAAAAGAATAGAAGATTCAGGAAGATGAGAATCAACAGTTTTGCTTTGGGCATATTAAATTTGAAATAGCAAATAGGCTGAGAAATTACTGAGTTGAATAAATACATCTGGAGAACTCGTGAGAAGACAAGACAGGATCTTCAGTACACTTCCTTGGTCCTTAGCCAAAGAAGATTTTCTGTTCTCTTTTCCCTTCTCCCAGGACATTTTCCAATATCTGTAGATGTCTTAAATTGTCATTTTTTTAGTTTGGGAGTGGGGAGCTAGTGTCTAGTTGTTGGAAGTCAAGGGTTCTGCCAAGCAATCCTACAAAGCATAAGACAGCTCCTCACAACAAAGAATAATCTAACCTACATATCAGCACTGCTGGATTTGGTGCATTTAGAGCAGTTATCTTGGGAGAAGAGAAGAAAGATTGGGACAGTGAGGAGGAGGAGGAACCAGTAAAGAGAAATGAACCTCACATGTAAATGGCTAGCCCAGAGAGGACAAGAGATGTTCATAGTGATGTTGAATGTGGTGATGTTCATAAGGAGGCTAGGAAGGTGTTGAAAGAGGCATCTGATCAACTGTGTCAGGCTGCTGGTCAGAGTCAGATGAGAACCACGGTTTTGCCGATGTGCGGGCCTGTTGTGACTTTGATGGGCATGGTCTTGGTAGATGAGGAGGTTAAAACAAGAGGGTCAGAAAATGAATGGTGAGAAGTGTAAACTACTCTTGAGACTTTGTAGAAAGGAAAGCTGCTGCAGTACTTGTGAGAGATATTTGGAGATTAAGGGCAGAGGACTGTGGTTTGAACAGTCGTCCTGCCTGGCTCTGAGAGGGGAGTGGAATATGTAAGACGCCACACTGTAGTTTTAGATTTAGAGTGTGGCCCATGGAGTTGGTTTACCTTCTCACATCGGTGTGGGTGTTAGCCAAGCATGCCATCTTCCTCTGCATCAATCCTTTCATCCTAGACTCTCTTCCCCCTTGTGTATAAAATGATAGACTACACAGGCCCAATGTGAACTCAGGTACATGGATGTCATAACTTTATGGAATCTAAACCAGAAAGTGTGGAAATAAAAAAAAAAAAAGAGGATCAGTGACACCAATAAGATTGAGTGAAAGGTAGTAGAGTTGAACAGTCCCTACAAACCCAGATTATTGCTGTCAGAGCAACAGGAAAGGTAGAATATGACAGTAGGGTGCCTAAGACCAGCTTCTAGAGTGAGGTACTGGATTGTAACAGCAAGATAAATGATGTAACCACAGAAAAGATAGACGAGTTACCCTGGAGGATAAGGTCTGAGGGGAGTGGAGGTAATTGCCAAGTAATGTTGACTGTGTACATATTCACTTTATAAGTTGGTTGACATTGAAAAAACATAAATTGTTTTAATTTTAGTCTATCATATGAATGATATTACTATGAACATTTGATCCTGTGTATATTACATCTAAGTAAATATGCATTATAATTTCTCTTGTATAAACTGGGGCTTTAATTACTAGATTACTAAGTAAAAATTCATATTTGCTTTTGACAAATTCTTGGAATATTTCCAAAGTGACTACAATATCTTGTCCTCCCAAGAGCAGTTTTGAGTATTCATTTTCTTCAGATCAGTATTTGTGATTATGTATTGTTCTCTACAGCTTCCTAGTGGATGTGAAGTGGGCTTCTGTACTTACAAAACTTTACAACAGTATCAACCCACAATAATGAAATGAGGTCCACAGTTTGCTAACAGGAAATTTTTCTCCTAGTCAAGTATCAAACAACTACATTGAAATAAAATTTCATATCTTTTCCATTCCTTTTTTTTCTTCAAGATTACTTTGAGATTACAAAGAGATTAGATTTTAAAAATTGTACAGTTTCAGGTCAGAAGTTTTCCTTTTTTAACCAAGTTCTGCTGCCCTTGAACTCCTAGCCTGAAGCCTTCCTCAGCATCCTTGGTAACTGTGACTACAGCATGTGCCACTGTGCCCTGCAGCTTGTGGAGTGAATGCCCAGTAAAGTGAGGGTGACACTGAGCATGTGCTCCTGCCTCACGCTTGCTGTTGCCATTCTGCACTAGGAAGGCTTCCTAGTGCCACCTCGGACCCTCCCCTGCAGCAAGTCAGATGGAGTTAGGTCTCCACACTGTCAGTTAAGCTGGATTTGTGAGTTCTTCTGAGTGCTGATTGGTTTTGACATGGTTACTATAGAAAAACAAAGATTTTGTTTTCATTCTTACATTCATACTTAAACACATATTGGCAATTTTGGAACATAACTTGATTTTAAGTTAGAAATCTGTTCTTCCTGAAAGTCAAAAGAAGTTGAATTTTTTAACTTGATGTCAAGATGTCTTATGTTGACTTCATAACCAGTGTGATGGGTTACAGCTTTAACAAACTAGTACTCTTTTATAAAAATTAATACTCTTTTATTACAAATTTCTATTGAAAAGTAGAGGTTGAATTTAACTTTGAGAATATACATTTATGAGTACTATCAAAAGAAAGGAGAAAGATAAGTAGTAGTTCTTTTTCTCATGGTTCACCTGGATTATAGGACAGCAGGAGATGTTTTCTGTTCTCCCTCCTAAAAAGCCAGTGTTCCATACGATTGAGAATAGATCTCAAGATATGAAGTGAGCTATGTTGTGCCCTGGCCAGGTTTGCCTTTGGTTAATAATGTTATAGAGATTAGGCTGTAATGGCATCATCAGGAGAATGGTTGATGTGCAGGTCTTTCTCTTAAGTCTAAACTGTAACTGATTATATATATATATATATATATATGTATATGTATATATATATAAATATAAAATCAGTTTTATATATATATATATATAAAAAATCAGTTTTATATATATATATATATAATCAGTTACATGATATATATATATATATATACATCACAAGGCACGAGGGACATTGGGCACACATGCCTCGATGGCCCATTGCCATGAAGTATTAAAGAGACGGTCTTAGGAAGGCTAACTGGAGTTACACAGTGATGTGTTTTCTCTATGGACATTTCTTGTCCTGAAGCCCAAAGTTATATTTAATGTGACTTGAATATTCCCATTTAACTTTTTCTTTGTCAGCAAGATATGAACTATCTTATCTTCTGGTTAAACAAACAAAAAATACAAGCTGTCATCTTGGTAATGTCTTTGTATGTTGAATTCTTACAGCTCTCTACTCAAGGAGATGCAAGCCAGGTGATTGGGCCTCTCACTGATGGACAGAAGAGAAATGTGGGCGTGGTGAACTCCCTGTTTAAGCTGCACCAGTCAGTAACAAAGGTGACCTTTACCTTTATTTTACAAAGATAGGTATTCAGAAGGCCTGAAGGAAACTGAACCTCTAATCCATATATTGGTAGCACTTGGGAGGCTAAAGCAAAAGCATTTGGAGGTCAGCTTGAGCTACTTAGCAAGACCCATTCACCAGAGAGAGAGGGAGAGGGGGAGGGGGAGAGGGAGAATTAAAGAATTAAAGTGTGGTCTTTACATGAATTTTCAAGTGCTATATTATACTTTGGGTAATTTTTAAAAGTTCTTTTATCAACTCGGATTTCTAAAATCCATGCTTCATATATTAAATGAAAGATATTCTCAAGAGTTAGCAGGAAGTTTTCAGAGAAATAAAATGACAAGAAACCTTTGAAGCTTCACATTCCATTTCCTTTGGTCATTTCTCTAAGGCACCAGGGGCCACCTGGATGGTTCTAGTTAGCCTGTCTTTATCAATACTTATATTGATTTGTAGAAATTGAAACATCTGACCTTAGTATTTTAAATATTTGTGAAAACTATAGTCAGCCTAAAGAAAAGAATGATTTTAAAGAAATAAGTAAATATGGCTCTCTTCTGACCTTTGCCTTATCAGTAAAATTGAATGCCTAATGCGTCTACTGTAAAATGCCTGTTTTATATATTAAAGTAGTTTTCAGTAAATTAGTTTTAAGGCAGGTTTGAGATATTATTACTATAAAGCAATGATAATATGCTAATTATGTTCTAGGAAGTTTTGATATAGTCAAAATTGGCGTCTACAAAAATAAATGACTTAAGCCAAATTGTAACTACAGTAAAACTCTGTTGTAGGTGGTTGCCAGCCAGAGCTCATTCTCAGTGGCAGCTGAGCAAGCGATAATGTCAGCCCTAAAGGTAAGGACGTGTAATCCCTGACTTTATGTATACATCATAGTGGTTTGAATGGTTTGTTTTTTTTTGTTTGTTTTTTTTGCTAAATAGAAGATTGTTTTTAGAATAATTCAAAACAATCTATATATGCCCAAAGTTGTTCATTGTTAATTATTCTGGAGAAGAGATACATATGTGTTTGTAGTTTCTGGAACTTAACAATGGGCTCATTTGTTCACTATAGATTGTGTTGATTTTAAACAATTATGCAGAGGCAAGAGCTTTTGTATTGTTTCCTGCTTCTTGTAGCAGATCTTATTAACATCCCAAAACAGTGGTTCTCCAGCAATTGACTTGTCCCTAAGTGCTGTTTAACAATATTGAAGACATTTGGGGTGATCATAACTCAAGGTGGAATGCTATCTAGTGAATGTAGACCTTCACTAAGCACTTTGTAATGTAAAGGATAGTCACCCCACAACCTAGATCCAGTCCTAAATGTCGGAAATGCCAAGGTTTAAAAATTCTACTCCAAAATACATCTGTAGAAAAATGTAAAGTTAGGGTGTATTCTCATTTTAACACACACACACACACACACGTATGTATGTATATGTGTGTGTATATATATGTATATATGTATATACATATATACACACATACACATACATACATACATACACCTCTCTTCAGATATTCAAGAAGTGGGGTTTGTTTGTTTCTATTTTGTGATAGTGTCTCATTGTGTATCTCTGGCTGGCCTAGAAATCATTATGTAGATCTGGCTGGCTTTGAATACATTGAGCTCTGCCTTCCAGTGCTGAGACTAAAGGAAGTTGTGTGCAACCATGCCTATCTTTTAAAAAGTTTAAGAAACATGATTTTTGTGTGTGTGTGTGAGATTCAGAGACTAAAGTACTTACAACAGAAAACTCTTTAAGCCAAATTAAAGATTCATATAACAGTAATAGATATCCTTCATTTACTATTTGTCAGACATATGAACAGGAATGTACTTTAACCTTAAGCTATGCAGTATTATACCCATTTTGTATTAGAAACAAAAAAAGTTCTGACCCTGATAAATAACAGATCTTACTGGCCATAAGACATTTACCTACTATATCTTGCCACTATAACTCATTCATTACCTCATAATTACTAATTGATGCCCTATTAACAGATGCTGAAACTGAACATTCTGTGCGCCGCATCTCAGTTCCTGGCCTTAATTACCAGATTTATAAAATGTTACAGTACACCCCTGTGAGGTAACAAATGGAAACTGTTAGGTTGGATTGAGATCATAAAGACAGAGTTTAAAAGGTGATGGGGAGATGGAGGCGTACAAATAAACTCCGGGACAAATGCATCCAGAGAGGAGCCGAGGGAAGACCAGACATTGGGAGAATATGCCACAGATCTTAAAGGAAAGAGAAGATTTGGAAACCAAATTTTGTCTGTAGGTTCTGGGTTGGTGACAAACAGGTAGTAGGGCAATGACGTATATTTGTGTGTGCAGAGCTCTGATGGCATATGTTCATGTGTGCAGAGATCTGATGACCTATGTTTATGCACGCAGAGGTCTGATGTGTTGAGGATGAGGATACATTTGCATATTTTTCTGTCCTCCTTTCTCCCAGTGTGCTCCTCTCATTACTAAACGTGGAAGCTGCCATAGTGAAGTAATTGTTGTTAGTAAAAGTTTTTGAAATCATTGATTATCATACTGTAAAATTGGACCAGTATGACAAACCTGAAGGCTCCGCAATTCTTGGACGCCAGCAGGGGACAGATGGTCATTGTCTCTGTGCTCCACATTGTCCTGTCTTCTCCTGAGAGCTAGCTAACATGTTTCATTCTAACAACCATGTGATATGTGGCATTTAATCACGCTGGCACAGTTATTCTGGTCCATGTTTGGTGAGTTTGTCTCTTTGCAGATAGTGACAGTGTTGCTAGGGTTATATATGGGAATGCATCACGTCTCTTTTATTTTGTGGGTTTGATGTTCTCTCAGGGAATATTCCAGATTGTTGAGGCTCTGATATTTTTATAATCATGGCTATTTTAGGAAATTCTTTTAAAATGTATTACAGACTTGCCGGTTTGTAGAGAGCATATGGAATGCACCATGATCTCCTTCTGCTTCCTTTGGTGATTATTTATTCACGCCTATCTTTAATATGATGGCATTCCCCAAAATGCTTTCTGTTTCCTGTTTCTAATGGTCCTAAGTGGAAAACCCACCCAGCTTTAAAGGCTTCATTAGTTACTTAAACGGAGAGTTTTATTTCTTTCTTTTTGGTAATTGTGTTGTTTCTCCACATCCTATTTCTCTTCTGTGACCACTCATCATGTACTGAATAGAGTTGAGCTGGTGAGCTCCTAATCTAAAAGAAATTACTCATATTTTATTATTTTAAGTATAGTAGTAGCTATAAGGTTCATAATGTAATAATGCTAGTTTATAATTTTTCATGAATGACCTTTGCCAAATTAAACAAAATATCTATTTCCAATTTTCTGAAAATTTTAAAATAGCAACGGTATTGTTATTTTCTCAAACAATTGAAGTCATAGTGCAGTCTGGTCTCTTTTATTCTGTTAATAAGATACATTACAGTAATTTACTCTAAATCTCCTGCAAAACCCTTGTCTTGATCTATTATCCTTCTTATGTATTCCTGTGTTTGATTTACTTGATTTTTCTTAAGAGTGCTTATGTTTCTATTCATAAAGATATTGGTATATGATTTTCTTCACCATCACCTTATTCTTTTACCAGTTTAATACTGGTCTCAATAAGTGAGTTTAGAAGTCTTTTATGTTATGTGCCCTTTCCCTCCAATGTTAGGTTTCATTACTGAAGCCATCTGAGCTGCTCTTTTCTTTGTAGGAATGTTTATGAATATAGATTTAGCTGTTCAATAGATAAGTGACCATTCAGTTTATTTACCTTAGAATGAGTTTTGATATTGTAACTTGCCAGGTATTTGTGTGCTCATCTAAGTCATCCAGTTTGTCAGCATAATGTGTCTAAGAGTCACTGTTCTTTAATATTGTAGGACTCTTAATAGCCTCAACATTTTATACTGTTGATGAGTTTTCTTTTTTAATAATTATCTAGTCAGGATTCTATAAACTTTGTTATTTTTTAAATAACAACAACAATAACAGAAGCTATGAATTGTCTATAAAACCCAGAAGACGGTGTCAGAGCCCTAGAAATGGAGTTACAGACAGGTGTGTGCTGCTGTGTGGGTGCTGGGAATCAAACCCAGGTTCTCTGGAATAGCAGCTAGAGTTCTTAGTCATTGAGCCATCTCTCCAGTCTCTCTACTTTATTTTTAAAGACAGAATCTCTCATGGAACCCAAAGCTCATCCATCGGCTAGACTGGCTGGCAGTGAAGCCCAGAGATCCTCCTGTCCCTGGCCCCATCCCTACACCTAGCACTGGATTTACAGACCCAAGCTACAGAGCAAGCTTTCCATGCATCCTGGAGATGCAAACTCAGGTCCTTTTTCTTTGTGGAAGGTATTTTAACCACAAACCATCTCCCCAGCCCTCACATTCTGTCTTTGGCTTGTTTTGTTTTTTTCTTGTAACAACCAAACTAAACACTTAAATTCGTGTAACTCCTTTGAAGCAACTGAGTTTTGATCATTTGTACTTTCATCTTCATTCTGCCTCAAGTATTTTGAAATTTCATTTGTTATTTCTTCCTTCAATCGTGAATTATTTAGAAGCTTTTTTTTTTGTTAATCTCCAGGTTTTTTGGTGTATTATGTATTTTACTGATTTCTAACTTAACTGTTGTCAGGGAACAAGCTTTTGGTGCTCGTTCTTAGAAATCTAATTAGCCTTGTTTTCTGACATGACTTGCATTTTACATGACTCTACATATTGGTATTTTGGATGGCAGTGGTGCACTTGTGTGTGTGTGTGTGTGTGTGTGTGTGTGTGTGTGTGTGTGTGTGTGCTTTAGCTTGGAATGCGGTTTATTTATAAATTAGCTATGTACATGCTAATAATTTATAATCTATTGATTGTACTATCAGATCATTAGTCAAATTAAATAACAAGTGTTAAGAGATTCCATGTCTACTATCATTTTCTGTTTGTCCTATTAATTGCAGAGATAGAGTCAAAATCTTCTAAGTATGTACCTTTCTTATTTCTTTAATTCTATCAATCCTTGTGTCCTCGATTTTGGAAGTCTTTATGGTTGTGTTGTTGAAGGTCTGTTATGAATGTATTTATCATTATTCTTTAATGAACTGACACTTTCACTATTATAAAATATCCCTCTTTAGCTTATTGTTTTGCATTCTGTGTTAGCTAACAGTAATCTAGTCTGTGTATGTTAATGTTTGCATGGTATGTCTGCTATAAATTTTCATTAAATGCCTCTGTGTACTTTTGAAGTGCATTTCTTACAAACAGTATATAGCTGAGTCTTGTTGGTTTTTTTTTTTGTCTGTGTTAGTAATCTCTGCCTTTTGTGGAGTATTTAGTTAATTATCAAGTAATTATTGCCTAGGTTTTAATTGGTACATTGCTTAGCATTTGTTTTTCTTTTAGCTTTCCCCATTTCTGTCTTTTTCTGGATGACTGTTTGCTTGTTTGTTTGTTTGTTTTCAAAGTTCTGTTGTTTCATTGAAGCTGGGTTATATAGGAATCAGAGAAGCTGGGGGAAGGGAGTCCCAGACCAGTCCCTGGACTGGAAAAGGTAATGATAGACCCCCTGCCCCAACACAAACACACACACATGTACACACACATACCACCACCATCAGCCAGGAGGATCTTTTAACAGGTAGAGACTGAAGGATTCTGGTTGAACCTGGAGACCATCATCAGCTTTGACATATTAATAGGCATCTCAGCCTTTTGTCCTGGGTTTGAAACCTAACCTTTTAGCCTTTTTTGTTGTTGGTTAAGGAGCCATATAATCTCTTCTATAGTTGCTCCCTGCTGAAATTGGGGCAAGAAAGCTAGAATGATAGTCAAAGGACAGGCTGCTGACATCTTTGGAAACCTTCAGGATACAGATGCTGGGGAGGCCGGATGTAGGCAGCCTAGGAGATGTCTGGAGTTGAGATCTGCTGGGGCAGAGTGAATTTTATAGCAACAAACTTCCTTTTTTGGACAGTGTTTTGTTGTTGTTATTGTTGTTTGGGTTTTTTTTTTTTTTTGCCAGAAATATTTTTATTGTAGTTTGTCTTGAAGAATGTTTTTACTAAAATTAGGGATTTGTTTTCTTTTAGCTTTTTAAATACATTGTTGCATTGTTTTCTGTCCTCCTGCTTTCTTATGAGATGTCTTCAGAATTGATATCGATTCCCAGTTTGTTACTTTCTTCCTTCCCTAGCACTGCTCTAGAGCTGTCCCCTGGACCCTTGATTTGGATGTACCAAGGCAGGTTTCTCTTTGGAATTATTCCACTTAGGTGGCTGATCTCTCTAAATCTATAAATTTATGCTTTTCATGGTTTGGGTGACTGATCACCTCTAAATAGATCTCATGCCTCATCTTCTCCTTACGGGACTCTAGACCTGCTTCAGCAGTCTGGTTGGTTTCAGTTGTTCTTTTTCCCTCCTCTGGATGGATTTCCATTGAATGCATCACTGATTCACCAGTTTTTCTCTTTTATTCTTCCTTTTCTGTTGAAGCTATTCACAGCTTTAAACTTCAGATAGTACTTTTGGTTGTTGTTATTTACATTTTCTATTTGATTTTGTAGCTTTACTGGCTGCTGAAACTCCATTTATTTATTTATTTATTTTCATTTCAAGGCTAGCCTCTGTCTCCTTGAGGCTTGATCCACAACTTTGTGACTACTGTTTGTATAAACACATAATTTTTAAATATTTCGTCTGTGATTATTGATGATTTTGCTTTTATAAGAAGTTAAATTGGTCATACTCAAAGTGTACACTATCATACCTGCAGCTGGCCACGTGTCAAATCTCAGTTCGTTTTTCTTTTCCCTTCTTTCCTCCTTCTCTCCCTCTCTCCCTCTTCCCTCCCTCTCTTCCCCCTGCTACTAGAGTGTGAACATAGGACCTTATACACTCTGATTCCTGTAATACTGAGCTCCATTCCTGGCTTGGCATTTTTGAAACACGATCTGACTTTGTAACCCAAAAAGTCCTCAGACTTGTGGCAGTTCTTTGGCCTCATCCTCCTGAGTCTGGGATTATAAATTATACATTACCACCCCAGATTTAGCTCACTTCTTTTTCTCTTAAGATGGTCTCATGTACCCCAGGTTGGCTTTGGCTTTCAATTTTCTGTATATCTAAGATAGCCTGCAGCTGCTAGTCCTCTTGCTGTCATCTCCCAAGTTCGGAGATTATACTTAGTAGTTCATGTCTTTAAATAGTATTCACAAGACATATTTAGTTTATTCTGCATAAATGGGGCTTATGAGTCAGATGGAGATTAGTGCTGAATTCAAACGTACAATTAGATATTCCCCACCTCCCAGCCTTCGCCTTCCCATAATTCCCTTCTCACACCATAGAAGTTTTGGTTGATCAAGTTTTATTACTCATTTCCTTTGCAGTAGGGTTCAGTCCCTATTACTAGAGAAAACATAGGGTTCAAGAGGCGCAGACAGGAGTCTAAGGTCATTTTCACCGACATAGGGAATTCAAAGCCAGTCTAGGTTATATGAGACTCTGTCTCAAGACAACATTGCTATAGCTTGTCTCCCAGAAATAATCTTCCCTGGAAAAGACACAGATAAACCAAAAAGTAAAAGCAGGGCAATCCGTATATTAAGTAAGCCAAAAGCAAGCTGGGCACAGTGGCTCTAAAATCTGATAGAACAGACTTCAAGTCAAAATTGGCAGGAAAAGATAAAGGTCATAATACATTAATAATAGGGCAGTTCTTTGAAAAGATACAGTTGTAAATACTTATGCACCAAGGTTGGAATTTTCAGCTTCATAACAAATACTTAGGGACATAAAAGGTCAAATTGGTCTAGGTACAGTAATCTTTCATCAGTAGATAGGTCAAGAAAAAAAAATCAACAAAGAAAAAATAGAACCAAATTGTATTATAGATCAAATGGACTTAATAGAAATCTATGGGCTATTTATCCACTAACTACAGAATTCACATTCTTCTTGGTAGCCCATGGAACAAACTTCTCTAAAACTTCTACTATGTTAGGACACAACAAGCAAGTCTTAAATAATAGAAAATAACCCACATAGTTTCTTGAATCTTTTTGTTTTGTTTTGGTTTTTTGTTTTGTTTTCTTTTTTTCTTCATTTTTTTATTATTATATTCAACACAATATATATTTTTCTACCAACCATAAAAATGATGAACGTTATCAAATAAACATAAAAAGATAAAGTCTTTTTGTTTGTTTGTTTTGTTTTTAGTAAAGATAAAAATCTTGGTTCTTACTGTGGTACAAATCCAAAATAAGAACAATTTTTAGACATTGGAGTTTATTTTAATAAGGCTGTACTTCAAGGTTCCTCACATCACCAAAGGATTTTGCCTCCATAGTAGCTAAGCTAACAGTTGACAGTTCTGTTTTTAGTTAGATGCTTCTTCATATCATAAGTAAAAAATTTAGCCTTTTAGCCTGGCAGTGGTAGCGCGTGCCTGTAATCCCAGCACTTGGGAGCTAGGCAGATTTCTGAGTTCAAGGCCAGCCTGGTCTACAGAGTAAGTTCCAGGACAGCAAAGGCTACACCCAGAAACCCTATCTCAAAAAAAAAAAAAACCAAAACCAAACCAAACCAACCAACCAACCAACCAACCAAAAAACCCCTCAGCCTTTTAAAGATGGTCTTTATCTTTTTCTCCTGTTCTCTAAGGTCCCTTCAGTTTCTCTTCCCAGTGTACAGTGTTAGCCATAGGGGCAGACATATGAAGGGTCTCAGCTGCTGGACTTGTTCACCTATAGCTTTGGACAGCCTTCTGAACTTACCCAAGGTTCTCTGTGTATAAATTATTTCATGAGTGATATAAATTAGAGGGAGTAAAAGTTCTTTGGAGAATTAACTTATTTCTAAGTAAAATACCTACCATATCAAGGATACTAAATACTTAATTAATGCCTCTCCTCCTCCTAATGCTCCAAGGGCACCTATTATTTGTATCCTTTAAATGGCATTTGTGTCATTAATTTGTGCAATAATCTCTAGCTAGTCTCACCAACTCTTTCGGTTTCTCTCCTGTTTTAAAAGCTGGTGACTACTAAGTCTAATCAAACCATCTCAGGAAGTGGGTACCTACATAATAGCCCGATTCATTTTCAAATTGGCATTTCTGATTCTTGTGTTTAACTGAACTTGTCTTTTTTCTTTATATTCCCAAACCAACTTGTGCTACTTTCACATATAATGCTTAGTCATTAGTGTTACTAAATATTAAAACAACAAATGAACATGTGTACTCTTAAATCTCTTCAACTTTGCAAATCTAACTACAAAGCCCCACAGACTCTTCATCTCCTTCCTCGCTGTGTCTAATTGGTTCATTTGGCATTGGTATCTCCTGCAGTCTCATAATTGTTCTCCTGCCTCCAGTCTAATCCCTTAGGCTACTATCCAATATGATTGTTTTCTAAATTGAAATCTTGACTGTACTTTATCTCTAGTCTCTACATCCCTTCCTGTTAAACTCCTTGCTCATAGCACCCTATCGTGAGCACTCACTCCAGCTGCTCCTCTCTTACAGTCAGGCCCTTACGGTCTCTGTTCTGTGCTCCATGGTTCCCTAGGTAGATCAGCATTCTCGGGCTCCTGTAGCTTTGACACGTGTTCCCAGTCTCATCCTTCTCTCTTGTTCTTTCCTATTTGTCAGAGATTCAGTTCAGACACCTTTTATTGCTCATATCTTTTCAGCATGCAGTGGAGTCTCAGTGTGATCCCACCACACTCTTTTTTTAATATTTAATTTACTATCATGTTTCATCTGTATCACTAGACTGCAGACCGAGTCACACATACTTGTATGTATATACACTTGTGTGTGTGCTTATTGTCTTGACAGATGAAGGCCTAAAGATGTCACGTAGAGACTTAATGAATGACTATCCCCCTTATTCTTTTCTTATTGGCTTCAACTATTTTGAACCATGACATCTGTCATGTGATCTTAGTCACCACTGAAGCATGTGTAGTGTGCCTCCAGGTTTTGATTTGGGGTGTTTATAGGATTCTGGTCAGTATTTGCACATCAAAACCAAAACCCTTTAACTAAACCCTAATCTCTTCTACAGACTAACCAGTGGTTACAAAGCATTTTTGCACCTGATCAGCAAGGCTGCTCTGACTTGGAGATCTGCAGTGTGTAGTCTAACCAATAGGGTGTTTCACAGAATTCTTGTCATCTGCTGCTAGATGCTGGTGATACATTCCTCCTCTCTTCTTGGTCTCTAAACCCTGCCTCCTACTCGCTAGGAGCACAGCTGTCTATGGTTGAGAATCACTGCTGTGGAATTCTCCACAGAATCCTACCTTGTATATTGCCTACTGTTCCACCCTGTAGGAATCACCAGTGGTTTTGCTCTATTCACTCTGGTGAAAAAAAAAAATATGAGAAGGTTTCATAGTTAGGGTTTTACGGCTGTGAATAGAAACCATGACCAAGGCAAGTCTTATAAGGATGACGTTTGGGGCTGGCTTACGGGTTCAGAGGTTCAGTCCATTATCATCAAGGCATGGCTGGTGGAGGTGAGAGTTCTACCTCTTGTTCCAAAGGGAGCTAGCAGAAGACTGACTTCCAGGCAGCTAGGACAAGGGGATTAAGACCCACACCCACAGTGACACACCTACTCCAACAAGGTCACACCTAATAGTGCCACTCTCTGGGCCAAGCATTTACAAACCATCACATAAGGTTTCTGTTTTTAAGGAATTACTTGTTTTACTTTTTTGAGAAACAACACCAAAAAATGCCAGTTTGCGCTTCGCTTTGTGAATGAACTGTGTCTGCTCCTTGGCTTGGCTTACGATCTCATGGGCTTGTTTAACCATGAAACCTTTTGACGGAGTGAGATGAATGGAGGAGCTGGGAGTTTTCAGTGCTGTATTTCTAGTATGCTAAGCTTTCTAAGTCATTGCTGCCAGTGGTTAAGGCGAGAAACACACTTCTCTTAAACTATGTATAGTCTGACTGTGATAGAATATGAAAACTGTTAGTCAAAATGTTTCTCACTTCATTTCCTCAGATTTCTTTGTGTCGGTTTCTCTAATTTTGTTTCTCTTTCCCATTTTCTCTTTGTTAGACAATTCACGATCTTATGGGGAATGCCATACAGCCCTTGCTGACGTCAGTGGCAGATGCGATCGAGGCCATAATCATCACCATGCATCAGGAAGATTTTTCTGGGTAAAGCATTTCCTCAGAACTGTTACTAGTCCTCACTGCCTTGATTTTCATTCCCCCTCCCACTCGCCAGGCTCCTTGCCAGCCGGGCTTTATTCTTGTGATAGCATTGGCTCCTTGCCTGCTCCTCTCCCATTGTGAACGAACGGTATTACCATATTATCTTTGTTCTGGTTCCCACCATCTCTCTCCTGGCTTATTGAGATGGAGCAGGTTTGGAGACTGTGCTTCAGGATTGGCTGGTTTGTGCCATCTTCCTCTCCTGTTCCCCTTCCTTCTCAGAGGTGACCTCTTCTTTTCCTGTGTGATCCCCTGGCACAGGCATGGCATTCCTCCTGAAGACTCATCTGGTTCTTGCCTGGCTTTCAGAGCAAGCTCTCTCTCAGTCCTGTAAGACGTGTCCTTCCTCAGAGTTTCTCACTGTGTTTAATGTAAGGAGAGTCCTGTCTAGTGAGAGTTTGGGTATGGAAGGAGGCAGTGAGAGGAGAGCCCCCCTGGTCTCTGGGTAATAGATGTGTACTCCTCCAGAGTAATAGAAAGATTTTGTGATAAAATCTTTTTATACTTTTGGGTAAAGTATAAAAAAAATCTGAGAGGCCAAGTGGGTTTGGCCTTCCCAGGTGAGTCAACTCAGTTTTACGAACATACATGAACTGAAAACAAAGGGACAAAAACAATATTCCATGCGCTAGAGACCAAATGTGAACAGGTACAGCTATAGTTAATGAAAATAGGTTTTAATTCAGAACTTTTAAAATACAGGTAAGAAGATCATTATAAAACGATAAAGGGGTCTCCTCATTAACTAGACATTTAAAATAAATATGCATCTGATATCAGAACACCTAAATATAAACAGATATTTAGAGAATTTGATTGTAACAGAATAATAATCCTTTCAATGACAGACAGATCACACATACTAAAATTTGAGCTATACTTTAAAACAAATGGATCCAACCGACATACTTAAAATGCACATTTATAGGTATGGGATGTTTTCCATGGAGAGTTCCATTTAGACCATAAAAATAACCTGAACAAATTTAGGAGGAAAAACAGCAAAATTAGCAGTATCATATATGTCTTTGTTGTTGTTGTTTATTGTTGTTGTTTTGAGACAGGGTTTAGTCTATGTCGCCCTGGCTGTCCTAGAACTTGCTGTGTAGACCTGTCCTGACTTCTAAGAGATCCTCCTGCCTTTCTCTTCTGAGTGCAGGGATTAAAGGTTTGTGCTACCACTGCCTGACCATGGTGGTGTAAAAATTTAATAGGAGAAATCATAGAGTGTCCACAGATAAGGCTGGCATGTGTTACAGAGCAAACTCTAGGCCAGCCTTGGGAATTTAGTAAGATCTGTCTCTAATAAAAGGCAGGAATAGGAAAAGTGCTTGGGAGGTAGTTAACGCTAAAGCATTTGCTTAGTGTCCACCAAGTCCCAAATTCAGTCACAGTATGGTAAAAAGTAACAGCAAGACAAACAAAACCAGTCCAGAAATAGGAGCTGCCAAAGGCATGGAAGGAGCCCATGTGCACTGCTGTAGGAATTTGGACGATTGCACATGTTGTGGAATTGTATGTGGGTTCCTAGACACATGTAACCCACTGACACAGACTCAAGAACAAATAGGAAATCTGAGCAGAACAAAATGAATGACAAAATTGAATCACATTCCCAATAAGGAAATGTGCAGGAACTGATGGCTCCATGGATGAAGCTTAACCACTTAGAAAGGAACTGCTATGGCTTCTTCTCAAACTGCAAAAAACAAACAAAGAATATGTCCTTTTCTTATAAAGCTAGAATTACCTTTATTCCAAAGCCAGATGAGGACAGGACAAGAAGAAAAATGACAGATTAGTGTCCGGCTGAGCAATGGTAAAACCCTCAGCAGAGTCCCAGCGGAGCAAACAGCAGGGTAAAGAAGGCTCAGGTACCTTGACTGAGTGGGATGCTTGCTCTCTGGGATGCAAGGGCAGCATAACAGGTATAATCAATAGATGTGTTACAGTGAACAGTGAACAAACATCATATCATCCTTTCATCAAATGCAGAGGTATCTGCAGCATTCGCCATCTTCTAGTTAAGAAATTAGATGTAAAACTGCATCTCACCACAGTCTCAGGAAATGCCAGATGTGACAAGGCCATGGTTACTCTTGTACTCAGTAATGAACAGCCAGAAGCCACTCTTGTGTTCTGTGTCCAGTACTGATGTCCCTTGCCAGAATAATTAAGCAAAGGAACAGAAGGCATTCTTAGGAAAAGATGTAGTGGCTGCTGAGGGCGTAGAAAAACCCTGAAGACAAAACATGGTTAGAGCTAATAAGTGTAGTAAAATCAGGATGCAGAACCAACAGGAGGAGCCAGGGACATTTCTATAAGATGACAAGGGACTAGCTATACAAAAAATTAACAAGCAACCTCATTAGCATAGCTTAAATCAAATACTTATCTATTAATTTAACCATGGTGTTAAAAGATTGGCAGACTGAAACCACAGACTAAATGGAAGCTTGAAGAAGCTCATTGGGGATAGTTGGTGTTCATAGGTTCATGGAACTACAAGGAAAGAAAGTACAAGTCAGTGTCTTTGATAGACACAGATATAAAATTCCCAAAATACTAGCAAGCTGAGCTTGGGAGATAGCTCAGTCAGTTCACTTGCCTTGTAAAGACCAGGGCATGAGTTCAAGTCCCAGAACCTACATTTAAACAACAACAACAACAAAAAGTGAATAAAACCAAAAATGGGTATGATGATGAGTGCTTGAAATACCAGCAATCAGATGGTAGAGAGGGCTGATCACTGGGGCTCACTGGTCAAGCCGTTTACCATACCCTTCAAGTTCCAGGGTAGTGAGGAGGCTGTCTCAAAAACCAGCTAAGGTTGACCTCTGACCTCCTCACATGTGAACATGTACCTGTGCACACACTCAGACCTGTGTGAACATGCACGAACAGTAGGCATCTGAAGAATGACACCCAAGGTTGTCCTCTGTGCATGTGCTACACAGGCACCTGTACACACACTGAAGAAATTCACAACTCAAATTCAACAAGTCTTAAAATAGGCAAAAATGACTATACTACCAAAGAATCTATAGATTATTTCTAATCACTATTAGAATTCCAATGTTTTTTTCTCATAGAAATAAAAAGAAACAAATCCTAAAATTCAAAGCCATGGCAACCCAAGGATAAAGAGCAAAGCCAAAGACATCACACTTCCTGATTTTAATCTATACCTCAAAGTAATTGAGGGATAGGGAGATGGCTCAATTGGTAAAGCATTTGCTGCTCGATGGTGAGCTGTAATCCCCAGAGCCCCTGTGACAATCTGAACACAGTGTGTCTGTAATCCCAGTAGCAGGATTGGCGGGGGAGGAGCATCCCTGGAAGTTCACAAACAAGGCAGCCTAACATTCAGCCTCCCACAGAGATCTTGTCTGAAACAAAGATGGAAGGTAAGGACCAACATCCACAGTTGTCCCTGGATCTCCCTATACACTGGCACTTACAAACATGCATGCATGTACACACAGGACTAAACAAAATAAAAATGGTTTAAAAGCTGTAGTTAGTGAATCATAGTAAGGTAATGACACTAAAAAAAGAAAAGAAAACGTTGTCCAGTGGAATAGAATAGAAAGCCCAGAAATAATCCCAGTTTTATAAAAATGATTTTTAATAAAGATGCCAAGAACACAGTGGGAAATGACCGTCTCTTCAGTGCACTGCTGGGAACACAGGATCTCACACCTCATCAGATACATTAATACAGCACAGGATATGAAACCATGCTCATACTAGAGGGAAACATGGAGGAAAGCCCTGACACTTGTCTGGACAGGTATCCTCTTTAATCCTAAAAGCTCAGGCAGTGAGATGGAAAGCAGATGAAAGGGATTGCTAGGACTCAAAAGCCTTTGCACATCAGAGGAAGCCATGGAGAGGGAGAGGAGGAGTAGGGCGTGGATGGGGAGAAACAGTGCTCAAGCAAAGCCTGGGGGGGGCGGGGAGGGAGGGAGGGAGGGAGGGAAAGGAAAGGAAGACAGAAAGAAAGTAAAAAAGGAAGGAAGGAAGGAACCAAAATCTTAATAGAGAGGAAACTTTTCAATAACCTAATTTAAAAGTGAAGGGCATAAATAGATTTTTAAAAAATTTTATTTTTCAAATGAGTGAATATAACTCAGTTGGTACTTGCCTAGTATATACCTTTGGTTCATTCCCCAGCACAGAATAGACTAGCCATGGTGCATGCTTCCCTTTATAGAGGTCAAGACAGGATGTCCAGGAGTTCTTGACCACATATCAGATTGGCTACATGAGACTCTGTTTCAACAAATAACAAAACAGCACATATATGCGCACGTGCATGCACACACACACAAGATGGCTTACATTACTACAAAAAAAAAATTTAGTGGTTAGGTTAGCTATTAAAAAGATGGGCAATTGTAAATATTGGCATTGTTGATGAGGATGTGAATTACCATAGGTATTGTGGACAACTATATGGAGGTGCCTCAAAAAGCTAAAAATACAAGCTGGGTTGGTGGTACATGCCTTTAATCCCAGCATTTGGGAGGCCAAAGGCAAGCAGGTATCTGTGAGTTCAAAGCCAACCGCCCTTCCTAGGGAGTCCCTGGCTATTCAGGACTATGTTATAATACACTGCCTCCAAACAAGCAAGGAAAAGTGCAGCCGCTGTCTGTTCCAGTGTCACTGCTAAGTGTGTGCTGTGTGGTATGAAATCAGCGTCACATCCTTAGTCCACGTTCACTGCAGCATGGTGAAAACTGATACAGTGTCACTGTGTATTATCATATGGCACATTCATGTGTTTACTGTTTGTCCCGTAAATAAACAAATGGATATGAAAACATTTTATTTTTGCACTTAGCACTCTCTCCTGGTACCTGAATAAAAATAGGCCATGTAGTGACCTGAATCTGGTGGAGCAGACCCCACGTGGTGCTGGCCATCACAAACCAAGGCTCCTCTGCTCAGGCAGCACACACCGCCCTGCCCAGACACTGAACCTGAGCATGCTGTACCACGGACCTGGAGGGCTCTCCCTCTTATTAGGACAGCCTTTCGTACTTCTGGACAACATCTTGTACTGTGGAATGAACTCCTGCTTTCCCTAGTCCTGTCTTCCTCTGAAAGTGGAGGACCTCTGATTATAACTGCCATTTCTTTACTGGGAAGGCCATCAAGTTCAAGTTGCTCTCTTTCTCAGAGGATTTCAGTCATGTCTGGTGTTCATCTCTACACCATCTCCATTTCCTCTGCATCATTCTCAGAATTTGGAAACATTTCCCTTGCTTTTTGGGAAAAAAATCGGCATTATGTAGTCAATGATCTCATCTATTAGCTAGGATCAGGTGATTTCTAATTTTGGTATAACCCCTCCTCCCTATAAATATTTCATATTCCTTGAATATATTCTTTAAAGGGCAGTTGTAAACATTTATACGTTATAAATAGTATATCATGAAGCACAGCTGGTATCATCTACTGTTCCAAATTAAAGCCTTTCCAAACCTCATCTGGAGGGGAAAAATTGCATACTGCATATTGTTACACAACCAGTCCCTCTGTCACAGTGCTGCCATTGGACTGATGTGATCAACTACAAGTGCAGAGACTACCACCAAGCATTTTCTGCCCTTGAAAAGTGTAAAATGTCATTTCAGAATCTATTATTGGCACATTCATTTACCAGGCACAACATGGGAGTGGATGGAGAACTGGAAGCTGCGCCAGACCTGGGAAGGCCAGCGTGTGATTCATCTCACACTAGCTGGGTTTCATTCCCAATAATCTTTTAAGTAAAAGCATGTTAAAATGCCTTAAGTAATCCTCATAGGATCTAAACACAAATTTAAGAATACAATTTAAACATTGTTTTATTGTCTTTAATACTTAGCAAAACAAAACAAAATTGGTGCTTTTTATATCACTAATAGGAAAAATAAATTGCACAGGATTGAAATAGTAACCAGGGGCAAAAAAATATCTAAGATTGTAGCTTTGTGCATTAGTGATGAAAATATTTTTTTTTCCTCTTGTAGAGCATTAACCAGCTCAGGAAAGCCTGATGTTCCTTGTTCCCTGTACATGAAAGAGCTACAAGGTTTCATTGCCAGAGTTATGAATGACTACTTTAAGCACTTTGAATGCTTGGATTTTGTTTTTGACAACACTGAAGCTATTGCCCAAAGAGCCATTGAACTTTTTATCCGCAACGCCAGTCTCATAAGACCTCTCGGTGAAGGTGGGAAACTGCGACTTGCTGCTGATTTTGCACAGGTAAAATTGATGCATTGCTCCAAGGGAACTAATGTTTGAGTATCATTGTTATCTATTAAGTAAAGAATACCTAACATCTGTATCTTAACTATTCTTGTAGCAAAAAAGAAAAGAAAACCCATATAAAACTAATTCACTGCACAAAAGTTTTAAAATATTATACCAAATATTTTTTAACAAAATTATCATCACCTCATCTTTGATTGTTCAGGATTAAGGCAAAGTATCTTATGTCACAATAAAGCAACACTTTGTATTAGTTCTATTTTCTCATCCCCCAAAAGCCAATAATAATTGGTTTACTTTGCAATGAGATGGCGTCACAAACAGCAGGACCAGAGCAGCATGCTGTCCTGAGAAGAGGAAGCGCTCTAGCCATTCGTGAGCTTTCAGTGAGCACTGCAGTTCCAGGTTCAGTGAGAGATGGCAGGGCATCTGAAGATACAACTGGATTATTTGGGTTCTCCACTAGGGACAGTACTGTTTTGCCCTGTGGCTAGCCTTAAAATTACTCCAGGCTCCCTACCCCCTTCCCCCCCCTTCAGTAGTCAGAGGCAGAGAAAACATGCCCTAAGCACCCAGTTTCCTCAGAAGGTTCAGAGGCAGATGATTCTCTTTATGTGAAAGGGTGTAACCTTTCAAAGCTGTTAGCTTTACTAACCTAAGTAGTTGTTCATGTGAGTCACCGTAGCAGTCTGCCAGGTCCTCCTCGGACATAAAGATAATTACTGGTGTCAGTACTGTGTCCCACATGTGTCTGAGAGCATGGCCTGGGCCTCCTGCTCAGGGTGATGGCTGTCAGATGCTCCTATCTGGTAGCATACTTACACCCCAAACCTGGCTTTCAAAAAGCCCCTTTGCTTGTATTTGATCAAGCAGTTATTTTCATTCCCCAAATGAGGTCTGTGAAACTACTAGGCCACACAAAATGACCCTTCCTTTGGAAAAGGTACCTTTAAATACATGTGAGAAAAAGAAAAGTAAATGCTCCCATTAAAATGGCTTAACCTTGTCCATTTTTGTCACCTTCCTTCTGAGTAATGACTTATGGAAGCAGTTGTCCGTGTGTCCAAGGACCTGTCTTACTCTAAAATATCTCTGATGGGTCTATCTCCTGTGCCCTCTCCTCCTAGTTTTTGTTTGTCTTTTCTCTCCTCCTCCTTGTCCTCCTCTGCCAGGCTCCCTCCCCCACCAGCTTATTTGCATTCTTCTCCAGCTGGTTCTTGAGTCACTTTCCTGGAGGCAGCACTTCCAGTCCAATTAGAGTGGCAGCTGAGCAGAGATGGCCAGCATGAGTGCTGTAGGAGAGGCTGGCTTATGGGAACGATGTGTTCTCTTGAAAGATGGCAGCCCCCACTGCAGCCAACCCTGGCTCACAGTGCACAGCCTCCAGTGGTGGGGTGAGCTTTCACCTTCCCCAAGCTGCATCTCTCAGAATTGTATCTGCACCTCCCCCCCCTAAAGATATATTACCTTCTGAAACCATTTCCTTAATATAAATGAAACTCTGTTACTTATGTTTGACAGATTCCTCTGTTTAGAAACTGTTTTCTCTGTTCTGAGTGGACTTTCTAGTCATGCAATAGGGCTTAGTCGTGGAGGCTCAGCCCCTGTACCTACCCTTGGTTTGCTACTCCACAGTGTGTCCCAGTTTAACAAGATTCTACCATTCCTCTTAGCCTGGCTCAGATCCCTTGAGCCATGGGTGCAGGAAAGATATGTTGAAGCACTGTGTTTGTGACCAGTAGTACTGGCAAAAATTTCCCAGGTATTAGGGCAGAATCAGTATTCCATTTTTTTTTCAATTAAAATTTGAACTGGGATTTTGATTTCACTAGATCAAAACTATAATTATGTATGAACTTCAGCTTTCAAAGTCCTGCTTGGTTGGAAGTGTTTTGTCTGGATTTGTCAAAACTCTTAAATAACATTTCCCAGAAATTCCCATGCTTCACAGGCATCATTTGGGGACTAGAGCCTTTTAACTGGCTCATAATTGAAGGTCTGTCAAGCTGTCATCACAATTAAACAAGGCCACTGAGGTTACTGGAATCCAGAGCACACAGTTCTCTGTGGCTTTGAAAAGGGTCCGTGTGATGAAAGTCCCTGCTGTTTGACTGAAAGCAGAGTTCAAGAAAAGGCCAAAAGAAGGAATTTGGGAAGATTTTGACATAAAGTTTAGAGGTAAAAACAAATAAGTGAAGCATTGTAAGTATTCTTTAAACAATCCTAACCTCCTCAGGGGCACCTGCACAGAGAAAAAGCAGTTTCAAGCTGCCATCTGGAGGGCTCTTTCTGAGGGAAGTGCCCAGCATACAGTCCCCTAAGAATTAGGTCATGAGCTTGAGGTGGCTTCCTACAGGTAATTAATTTCCTGCTGTGACCACATTGCCTCTTTGTCTACACTAATCACACAGCAGTTCAGAAAGCCCAGAGCTTGTCCATACCCGCAGGGTTCTGCAGATCCCCACTCAAGGCAGACGTGCCCACAGTGTCTGCTGACGCGCCATCTCCTGGCACCTTACTCACATCTTTTTTTTTCCTCTGAGGGAAAGGACAGATATCGAAGTTGGAATTAAATTCTTTAGTGGTGCTCCTAGCAGTTTCTATTCATATATTTTTCTGGTGCCCTTTAAGTATACATTTTTATCTTTCCCACATTGCCTCAAAAATATGAGTTAGAAAAGAAAGCAAGCTTCTTGTGTTGGTTCTGACTCCTCTCGCCTTTTCTTCTCTTGACCATTGTCAGGGCAAGAATGCTCCTGAAACATGTAGATGGGTCCGGTGGCTGACCAGCAGCCCTGATACCCACCACTGAGCATCCCTCTGTAACTCCGCAGACTCCTAGCAGAGCATTCCCTCTTTAAGCATGGACTTCAGTGTTTAAAGGGAAATAATTTTTCAGTACCCTGGGGGTCATTTTAGATTAAAAATTTATCTGAAACATTTAGCCTTTTGAATTCTTTCTGTGTCATCATGGAATTCACAGTCATTTAAGGTGACAATCTTTCATACAGGAACTTTCCCATAGCTATTTAATTGTTTTAACATTTAGTCTTACTCCAGGGCTAGGTCAAAGGTTGTTTGGTTTGATCTTTGAATATAATGAATCACAAGAATAATGGGAAGAAAAAAAATTGACCAAAATATGTCATAGAAATTATATCACAAAATATGTGCTTGGAAACCCTTACGTGCATACCACAGTTATTGGTGGGATAGAATTAGCAAATCAGAAGCATGTGCCGATTACATATGCAAAGTAACTGTTCCATTCTGAAGGAAGCCAGAATTCCATGGCTCAAGAATCAGCTAACTACCCAGGGCCCAAAGACTAGCCCGTTGGCCCTGACTTCTGGGTTTGAGAACAGTGGTCCCCAGCTGTTCTTGTCTTGTCAGTGAGAATACTGGCTTTTTCTTCTTTAAATTTTTATTTCTTTAGCCTTTGAATTGTAGAGTTTTCTAATCTTGTAAGATTTTTTCCCCTTAAGACAGGGAGTATTTATTCTGAATGTTTGGTGTTTATTTTGAATCTTCTGTACCAGATTGACGCTGACCTAACACTAAAGCATCTCAAGGAGGCTGCCCTGCATGTCTCAGGACTCCCTGCAGGCTTCTCAGTGCCTAATAATAAGTGTGTGGACATCTGTATATGTACTGTATTTATTTCAGCAATATAACTAACATTCAACAAAATCATAAAGCTATTTGGGCATGGATATTTGTATGTACATGAACACAGTTATACATGGTTTATGATCTTATTGAATAGTTACATTTAAAAAAAAAACCTTCACCAAATTTGAGAATTCTTGAAAGAAAGACAATCTATTTCTAGTTCTCTACCTCATCCTCACATCTAATTTGGTGCCTGGCTGTGAGGTGGGAGTAGAACTTGCTTCACAGAGGAGTGATTGATTAGGGGTCTAGGGTCCCCATTGGCCAGGAGTGTCGAGCAGTGTTTCCTAACGGTGCTGAGCCTGTGACGGTTGCTTCCCTGTGTGTTTCTTAAATAAAGATTCTGCACTATCGGGGAATGATTTGCCCTCAGCCACTTTCTAAACTTGCCTTTATACGGAGTACCTTTTTAGTCAGCTCGGAGGACCAGTTCCCTCTGAGGACCACACATTGCAAATAATTTGCATGAGCAAGTGGTAGATAAAGAACCAGGAGCCAGTTAATATCAAGTAGAATTTCCAGTCAAAGGAGGAAAATAAAAAGAAGTAAAGCCAACATTTGCTAATTTTTTGCATGGGGACAGATTCACTTAATAGTTTAAATAAGAAAAAATTAAATTCTGATAATTTTAGAATTTTTAAAGACCTATTTTATTTTATATGTTTGAGCATTTGCCTTCATGTATGTATATGTGCCATCTGTGTGCCTGCAGAACACAGACGGTGGCACCAGATCCCTGGAAGTGGAGTTACAAGCGATTGTGAGCCACCGTGTGGGTGCTAAGAACTAAGCCCTGCTCCTCCTCAAGAGTCCTTAACCCCTGTGCCATCTGTCTGCACCAGCTTAGTACTGAATACTCCGCGTCATGCAAGTAGAGCCTGGACATGTAATCTCTGTAATTATGCTAAGTATGTATCATCATCTCCACTTGACTTAAGACAGAGCTAAGACTAGAGTACTAGCTTGTTCAGGGTCACCTTAGAGTGACTGTAGTTTAGAATTCTGCCACCTACATGGCACCGAAATCTTGAGAACTAAAACTTTATAATCACTTGGACCATACCAACTGGTAAAAAATTTCATCAGTTCTGTCAACTATGGAGACTTGCAGTGCCTACATAGAATACAAGAGCATAGTCTAGAAAACTTTTTTTTCAATATTTCAACTAAGACAGTGTTTTAGTTAGGGTTTTATTGCTATGAACTGACACCATGACTAAGGCAAGTCTTATAAAAGACAACATGTATTTGGGGCTGGCTTACAGGTTCAGAGGTTCAGCGATATCATCAAGGCAGGAACATGGCAACATTCAGGCAGGCATGGTTCAGGCAGACTGAGAGTTCTGCATTTTCTTTCTTTTTTTTTTTTATATGTTTTTTATTGGATATTTTCTTTCTTTACATTTCAAATGTTATCCCCTCTCCTCGTTTCCCTTTCCGAAAACACCCTATTCCATCCCCCCTCCCCCTCCTCACCAACCCACCCACTCCTGCTTCCCTGTCCTGGCATTCCCTTGCACTGGGGCATCGAGCCTTCCCAGGACCAAAGGTCTCTCTTTTCATTGATGTCCTACAAAGCCATCCTCTGCTACATATGTAGCTGGAGCCACGGATCCCTCCATGTGTACTCTTTAGTTGGTGGTTTAGTCCCTGGGAGCTCTGAGGGTACTGGTTGGTTCATATTGTTGTTCCTCTACGTTTTCATCTGAAGGCTGCTAGTGGAAGACTGGCTTCCAGGCAGCTAGGAGGGGGTCTTAAAGCTAACGCCCACAGTGACACCATCTACTCCAACAAGGCCACACTTACTCCAACAGGGTCACACCTTCTAATAGTGCCACTCCCTGGACCAAACATATACAAACCATCACAGACAGCATTTCAACTCCTTCTCTTACTTAGAAACATCAAAAAATGTCATCTTGGGCCTCTTTAGTAGGAAGTGTAAATGTCATTAAAGTCTTTACTTTTTAATAAACTTAAGTGGCTTCCAGAACTTGTTTCATGGCAGTTAAGTTTATAAAGATCACAACTTTTTAGGATTGAGGTAAAGTAATGGTTACTCTGTCAACTTGATTGGATTGCAAATGTCCTAGGAGGCTAGTAAAGCACAGCTCTGAGTGTTCTAGGAGGGCATTTCCAGAGAGGATTGCCTGAGGGAGGAAGCTGCCCAGAGTGTAGGTCCGGCCATCCACAGCTGGGGTGGAGCTGAGAGGGGAAGGAGGAAGTGCATCAGCGCAGGCATCCTCTCCCCGTGTGCTGGCCACCACCTGTCGTCATCATGATGGGCTGAAACCTCAGAAGCTATGAGCCCAGATAAGTCACTCTTCTCTTCACTTTCATATCAGGGAAAACTGACAAATACAGATCATGGGTCTAGTTTAGCCTTCAGAATCTGACATATAAAGCTATGGACTGTCTTTTTATGTTTTAGATGGAGTTGGCTGTGGGTCCACTTTGCAGACGAGTGTCGGATTTGGGAAAGTCCTATCGGATGCTGAGGTCATTTAGGTGAGACTTTATTCTTTATTATTGTAAGATGATCATCTTACTAGCAGGTCAGTCCTTTCCTCCTATTTGGGTTAAGCTCTATAAAATTGTCAGCATTCATTTTATATTCTAACAATGCCACTATAAGATGAATCATCTTTAAAGTTACTGTTTAAATCAGAGAACCAACTAGCATTATATACCGTAGCTAATACCTTAGTGGAGATGTGTGTTTTCTCTGTTTGAATTATAATTCACAGGTTGAGCTAATGTGTGCTTTCTAACTTCCCATTCTTACAGAAACATATTAAACAGAAACACTAGGAAATTCATTGTAATAAAGGCATGGCTTTTTTCTGAAAATTTCATTTGTTCATGTACATATTTGTTCTTTTTTGTGTTTGTTTTTTGGGACAAGGTTTCTTTGTATAACAGAGCCCTGGCTGTCCTGGAATTTATTTTGTGGATCAGGCTAGCCTATAGCTCAGGATCTCTGTCCATCTCCCTCTGCCTCCAGAGTGCTGGGATTAAAGGTACACACCACTAGGCCCAGCTGTTTATGTACATTTTTAAACCAATCTAGTTCAAAAAGTATAGAATAAAATATAAACACACACAACTGTCGACTAAAACAGCTCAGTGAACTTAGGGAATGGGTTAGGGAGCTCGGGCTCCTGCAGCCGACCACCAGGCTTAGGACTGAGCTTCCTGCAAACCAGGTCAAAAAGAGGAATAGTGAACTAGGCCATAGGCACCATCTAATGACACAGCAGTTTAATGAAGGAGGTGTCCTGTCCACTCACTCCTGAACACTTGTTAATGGCTTCAGTAGTAGATGCTAAACATCAGGAGCCATTGCTCATATGGTGATTTACGCAGTAAATTTCCAGATTTCTCATGTAATAACCCATAGAAAATATTCATGCTAAAAATGTGGCCAGTCCTATAGACTGGAAAGATCTCCATAGCAACATGTAGAACAATTTCGTGAGTCCAATATGCTGCATAGATGGCTTTTACACACACTGACCAAATGTCCAAAAGCGCAATGATCCCTGGGCATGTTTCTGTAATGCAAGGTAGTAGTCCAGTTACGAGCTTTCTGAAAACTGGCTCAGTCTTGGGAACTAGTCAGTAAGTTGTATGCCATCTTGGTGAAGGCTGTGCTCTCTTATGTCATCGAGCTGATGTCATAGCTGTGTACGGAGCCAGTACTACTGGCAGAGACCATGCTCCTGGCCTTGACCATTTGTAGTCAACAGAATTGCTTTTTCAATGCCAGCAGCAGAGCCTGAATTTTGCTTTTTTGCAGTGGAGAATCAGTGCACAGATGTTCACAATTACAAGAAAACTTCAAGTGAGATCTTATATATTTTTCAAATACCTTTTTTAGATCTGATAAATTCTTTAAAATAAATAAATAAACAAACAAATGAAAAATCTCTAAGTGTTGTGTTAAATTCCAATTCTGCACTAAATTGAAAGTTTGTAAGGGTCTAGGGTAACCAATCTATTGTTCTTCTCTATGAACTGTAAAAACAGTCACATTGAAATAACTGTACAGTCCTTTCCTTTGAGTAAGATGATGATACAGTTTATTGGTTACTTTCCTATCACTATGATAAAGCATCATGACTACCATGACTATGGAAGGAAGAGTTTATTTTGGTTTAGGGTTCCAGAGGAAAAGAGTCCATCATAGCAGGGAGCCACAGGCTGCAGGCAGGAGACAGAATCTGAGAGCCCATCCTCAGAATCAAGCAGGAAGCAGAGAGAGCACTCCAGGGTGCTGTGGGACTTTAAACTCAAAGCCTGCCTAGAGCAAGGCCACACCTCCTAAACCTGGGACCTAAGCCTGGGTCCGCATGTTCAAATATCTGAACTTAGGGAAGGGTATTTTCATTTAAACCACTGCAGATAGCAGGCTGTACCACATGATAAAATGACGCCCTGGCTGGTTCAGTAAACATTCTGAGGGCATTAGTCAAGTAGCCTTTGGTAAAGATCTGAGAAAAAAAAAACTATTGACTTGACATTCATTTGCTATATTAGAACTAGGCTCTCGTTTTCATGTTTAGGTTTATTGTATATATATATTAAAATAGTGCTGATCTTAATATTTGATGAGATAGGATGGCTTTTACCTCAGTACTTTTAAATTTCTGTGACAGTATGGAAAAATAAAATCTGAGGATAAGTTTTATGTAAGACTGATTAACCACTTAAGATGGGAAATTTCCCATTAACTTTCCCAGTTTATATGAGAAAAAGAATGCCAAAAGAAGTCAGGCTTGGGTAACTTCTTACTATACCTACTTATAGAATCAAAAATTACTGTTAACCAATGCGTACATTTTAAAATCATACTTTTTCCATAGATTAATTTATTCACTTTACATGCCAATCACAGTCCCCTCCTCCCAGTACCCCCCTCATTACAGCCCCTCTTCCTGCCCCTGCCCCTCCCGGGTACCAGTCCACCTTGGCATATCCTCTCCCACTGAGGCCAGACAAGGCAGCCCAGTAGGGAATAGGATCCACAGGCAGGCAACAGAGTCAGGAACAGCCCTTCCCCCCAGCCACCCCCTGAGTTCTGGGATTAGAGGAATGTACCATAGTGTTTGCCTGAGATTTATTATTATTGTTGTTGTAATTTAGAGCTTGGTCTGGCACTATATGTAATACCAGTTCTCACTCAGGAGATAGTTATGAAAAGACCATCACTCAAGAGCAACTTGAGTACGGAGAAGAGAGACCCTATCTCAGAAAAACAGCAACTAGGTATGATTGGAGAGCAAGCACTAGACCAGCTTTTAAAACACCTTGAGTTTAATTCACAGTGTTACCAATCCTGCTTACATTTGCATGCAAACCTAGGAACTCAAGCTTATACATGTATATGCAGGACCATATGTACATTTCATGAAGCAAGATTGACCCTCATTTTGTATAGTATTCTCTGACATGGCTACTTGGTTATTTTAGCCTACAGTGGTTTTATGATCCACTAATGTTTGGGTTCCAAAGCTTTCCATTTCCTCACAGGGCTCTGATTCCTGAGCTGCAGATGATCTGCTGAGTGAACACAGTGTTTTCTTCTCTTCAATCCCTGAAATGAAAGCATGGGCCCTTTTTCCTGGGAGCTCCTTGCTGCAAACAGTCCCTGGGCGCCCAGGGCCTCAGGCATATAAACAGGATTGCATTCTGCCTACCCAGCATCCCACATACTTGAATTAATGAAAATATGCAACAGAGATTGATTAGTACCAAAATATTCCTACTAATATGTCATTCTACAGAAATCTACTAAACTGATTCTGACACTTAGCTATTTGATCAGACTGGGGTAATGGTATTAAATTAGATTAACTCCACCCCACAGTTACCTGGCAACAGCCAGGTAGGCCTGGCCCACTATAAAAAGGGCTACTTGCCCCCTCCTCTCTCTCTTGCCTCTTGCCTCTTGCTCTTTTGCTCCCTCTTGCCCCCCCCTCTCTCCCCATTCCCTTCCCCTGTCTTTCCACGTGGTCATGGCTGGCCTCTACTTCCCTACTCTCTTTCTCTCTGCCTTTCTCTGCCACTACTACCCTCTTAACTCCCCTTCCCATGCCCTGAATTAACTCTATTCTATACTATACCATCTTGTGGCTGGTTCCTCAGGGGGAAGGGATGCCTTGGCATGGGCCCACTGAGGCACTCCTTTCCCCCACGCCTCACCACACCCCCATAGAACTTATGTTATTACCTACTTATCTTGTTATAAACACATCATTAGCAATTAAAATAAAACTGCAGTATATTTAGGGTGTTCAAACCAGGCCTGGTATGTGTTTGAGGCTTGAGGAGAAGGGAGCTGTGAATGGGTGGCTCTGCTTCTGACAGTGCTGCCATGGAGAAAAGACAGGTTCTCAACTTCTCTGAGTTGTTACAGGGAGAGGTGGGACTTTGCAAAGCTTTCCTGTGGGAGAATGCTAAGATAGAAAGCTAGCTCTGAGGGCTTGTTTCCTAGACTTCACAGGGGACATGTTCTTTATCCAGGAGAGTATACTAAACCCCAAAAGAAATCTCTTCTAATCACCTAATCATAGGCCCCTGTTTTACTAACTCACAAAACTTATTAATTACATATGACTCTCTTTTTTCCAAGACAAGTATAGAATAGTTGCAGCAGAAGGACCCTTTCTTTTCCTTTCCTTTCCTTTTTGGTTGATTGGTTGGTTCGTGTTTGCTTCTTTGTTTCTTTGTTTGTTTGTTTTGATATGTGTTTTCTCTGTCATAGCCCTGGCTGTTCTGGAACTAACTCTATAAACCAGGCTGGCCTCAAACTCAGAGATCTGCCCTGCCTGTACCTCTAAAGTTCTGGGATTAGAGGTATACACTACCACTGCCTGGCCCTAGGACACATGATTATTAACCTGCGTCCTTCGCATAGTTGCTGAGTCCTCTAACAAGAGCTAGCCATCAGCCAGAAACCCTGTGCATGCTAGATCTTGACTGTCATTTACAGGTTTTTCAAAATTACTATTCCACTGTGACCAGGTGAATAATGGACGGATATTGGATTGGCTCTTAAAATTTTATAAAAACAAAAACAAAATATTCCCTAATATAACACTAAATTAAAAACACCCAAAAAATAAATAAAAACAAGCTACCTAGGAGGTGATTGCTGTGGCTCTCTGTACCAAAACTCTGCTATGTGTTTGTATGGAGAAGGGAAGCAGAGCAAACTACAGCTCAGAATAGGCGTCAAAGTCTTGTCCTTTACATCAGCAATGGTTTTCAGTTTTCAGATTTCCTACTTGTTAAATTCCTCATATTGTTTTCTCATCTAGAAATAATAGAAGAGCTAAAGAATAATATAACATCCATGAAAACGTTTCCTAACCAGGTAGGAGGCAGGCCAGTTACTCAGGCATGTTAGGGAAGCCACAGAAAGCCTCATTCTGCACAGTTGGAGGCAGTGAAGCCAGAGAGGGTATTGGGAACTCCTTTGCAAGGGAGGAGGACAGTGCCAGCCAGATCTTTCTCCTGTTAAGATCTCAGCTACAGGGCTGCCCCTCCCCCACTCCCCAAAGCCCTAGCAAGCTCTCCCTTTCCACAGCACACGCGCTGCCATTTGCCTCTGGGCACTCTCTCTGATGGTAACTTCAGTGGACTAGGTAATTAAGCCAGCAAGCTTCTTGCATACATTTACATTTTGCTGTCTCGATTAGAGTCCCTCAGGCAGCAAAAACCTTTTCATAGTTGGACAGAATGCTGCCTCAGAAAAACGCTGACATTCCGATCTGCCCCTACAGGCTTTGCATTTTCTCTGTGACACGTGTGTCAGAACTGTCAAGACCCCATCCTTGCCCACCTCTCTGCAGTATGACATTAACCCCTGAGCACCAGATGCCTGAAGACTCTGACTCTTGCTATTGCCAGTGTAGATGCCTATGTGGATCTGTGAGCTGACAGAGAAAGGCCCAGAGACACTGGTTCTAAAATATAGAACCTGCCTTCCAGCACACCCCATCACCTTACCCCTGAAGGGACAGTCTCTTTCTGTTGTCTACAGCCTACATTGCTGGAACCTTCTTTATCTGAGGTTATTAGATCAGTGAAAACAGTCAGGAAGTGGGGCTGTGCTGTGCTGGAACTTTTAGAAGGAGACAGGGAGAGCGAGCGAGCGAGCTATAGGCTCAGGAGGAGGGAGTGGTAACTGAGATAGGGTGCTCCTTCGTGCTGGTTTTCACTTCAGGGAGATTGATTGACACCACTTTTCTAAGGCCCTGATCTATTGACCATATAAGTGCTGCTATATCTGATCAGGTAAAGAAGGCTATGTCCATATTAATAAAGGGAATAATTCATCAAGAAGATATAACAATTATAACTACATATTGCGCCAAATGTAAGGACTGTCATGAGTACTGTATGTCACAAAAATGGAGGAACCCTTGCTTTTCCGTAGTGTAAGAGTTTATTGAGTAACAGTACACTGGCTATTTCCATCAGTTTCAGTGACCCAGATTTGCCAGATTGTCTGCCTACCTTAGCAGTCTGGCTGAGGTGAATGCAGGTTCTTTTATTCCAATCTGAATTACTAATATTAGCTCTCATATCAGAACACACAGGATACAATAAATGTATCTATATAGAGCTACACATATATGTGATTTGCAGAACATGTACAAGGTAAAGAGGCTATACAGTAGTACTACAGGAGCTTTCCAGAAATGGGTGGATTGGAATGTATAGAAGTAAGATGCATAATTGCTTATAGATAAGATGAATATATTGATAAGATAACAGATCCAAAGCAGACTCAGGGAAGAAGCTGTTGCTGTAAAGATCAGGCTGTGAAAGAGTCAGAGTAGAGACTGAAGATGTAGTCAGCTGCGGAGTCACAAGAGCAGAGCCTAGTCTGCAGCAGGGGCTAAGTCCAGAGGGACATGCATATGGATGAGTGGATGGTAGTCAGTGGGCTGGGTCAGCAATGGAGGACTGAGCTGAGGGATGATTGGGTCTCCCCCACCTGTGTCTTGATGCCATACTCCAGGTAACAAATGACAGGTTGGTGCAGGCCCCTGCCATGACCATGATAGAAATCTTCCATTTTATGGGGTTCAAGTAAAGGAGTTACTCCCTCTCTTGGTGTGGCATGTCTGAACCATTCTTGGGCCTGGTTTTACTGGTACGATTTTAATGCACTCTTGTGCCCCTGCTATCTCAGTTCACCCCCATACCTTTCTAGGTTAGCACCATTTCTCCTGCTAGGAATAAGTCATCATCTGTCTGTGCTGTGGGTGGTGCTGGACAGATGGTAGTGTTGGTCAGTCTACCTGCTGCATGTAATTATCTTCCATACTCAAAATGGGAGTCAAATCTTTTTGTAAAATGGAGTCTGTCAGGGCAAGGTTCAACCTGACAAACCACTATTTTATACAAAATGAAGTGACTTAGAATAGGACATATCTTGATCTCAACATGCTCTCAGTTTCATAAAAACAAACACTAAAGGGCATAAAAGGTCAGATGGAAGCTGGAGAGATGGCTCAGCAGTTAAGAGCACTGACTATTCTGCCAGAGGTCCTGAGTTCAAATCCCAGCAACCACATGGTGGCTCGAAACCATCTGTAATGAGATCTGATGCCCTCTTCTAGTGTGTGTCTGAAGAGAGCTACAGTGTACTCATAAACATAAAAAAAATTAAATAAATCTTTAAAAGGTCAGATGGGTCCTGATGCAATGATAATGAATGACTCAAGACCCTAATTTTTCATAAGTTATTTAAACTGAAGACCAACAAGAATAACTACAAAACTTCAGACATAATCTATACTACAGGTCAAATGGACATAGCAGGCAGTTGCAGAATATCCCATCTAACAGATTCAGAATATACAATCTGCTATGTGACCCATAGAAACCTCTTAAAACAGGCCAGAAAACAAGTCTTGGCAAATATGAAAGAATTAAAACAATTTACCATATCTTTTCAGATTATAGTTACAACAGCCAGAAACCAATAGCATTAGTAACTATAGAAACTATACAGATATGTGAAAACTGAGAATATAATCTTTTAAAATTTTTATTATTATTACTGTTTGTGCTCAGACATATGTAATTTGGCAAACACATGGAAGTCAGAGGATTATTTAGAGTCTTTTTTCTAAATTCTAGGTTCTAGGGTTCTAGGGCTTGTATTCAGGTCTCCAGGCTTGGAGGGAAGTACCTTTACCCAGTGAATCATCTCATTGTCCGTGTCCGTGTCCGAGTCCGTGTCTGTGTCCGTGTCCGTGTGAGTGTGTGTGTGTGTGTGTGTGTGTGTGAGCGAGCATGTGCGTGCATGTGTATATGCGTGCATACACTCAGCCACACACACTATATAACATTTATGTATGTATTTCAGGTGTAATCATGTGTGTGCCGTAGTATGCGATTGTAGGAGCTGTTTCTCTCCAACCACTGTATGGATTTCAGGGACTAAACCAAGGCCATCAGGCTTGGCAGCACGTTCATTGCCCACTGAGCCATCTCACCAGCTCCCTCTCAGTCCATGCTTGAATGGCCAATGGGATAGCTGAAGAAATCGGAAGGACATTTGAACTTACTAGAATCAAGTGAAAATGAAAGCGCAGTTTACCAGAACCTTTGACTGTCACTAAAGCCACTCTGATGAGAAGTTTATAGCTTTAGTGCTTATAGCAAAAATCAGAAAGATCTCAAGTAAATAAGCCAGCAGGATACTTCAGAGTGTTAGAAAAACAAGGCCAGCCAAACCCAAAAGCAGCATTCAAGACCAGAGCAGGAATGAATGAAACAGGCACGAAAAGTAACATATGAAGCAATGAGACAGAGGTGGTTCTTTGAAAAGGATCCAGAGAAAGAAAGGACCCAAGGATCATAACACTGATTATGAAAAAGAAGTTTATTCTAGACTCTGGTGAGGTGCACAGGATCATCAGGGAGCACTCTGAGAACTGGCTTCGCACAAACTAGAGAGAGTCTAGACATGGATGAATTCCTAGAGATGGGGCCTGCAAAAACTAAACCAAGTAAATGTAATAACTCAACTAGACACATAGCAGTCAGTGAAGTAAAGAAGGAACAAAAAATCTTCCAACCAAGGGCCCGGGACCAGATGAGGTCACTGCCAGGACTACAACCCTGTTGGGAAGAGCTAGCTCCTGTACTGTTCAGACGATTCTACAAATGAGGAAGGGGAGGCAAACTACCAAACCCACTCCATGGAGTAAGCACATTATCCTGAACCAAAGCCAGGTAAAGTCAAAACAGGAGAACCATAGTCAGACTCCTTGATAAATACAAAAACTGTGTGTGTATGTGCATACAGTCGTGCGTGCATGCATGTTTAGGCCAGAGAATACCCTTGGGTGCCTTTCTTCCAGTGCCAATCATTGTCAATTTTTTTTGTTTGTTTGTTTTGAAGTAGCATCTCTCACAGGCTGGGGCTTGCTGATTAGGCTGTTTGTCTAGCAAGCCCTAGAGATCTACACACCTCTGTTCCTCAGTGCTTGGATTACAAGTACAGGCCACATGCCCAGATATTTTAAATGGTTCTGGAGGTAGAACTTAGGTCTTCATGCTTGCAGTAAGCACTTTACAGATGACACTACTTCCCCAGGCCATACATGCAAAAAAAAAAGACTTTTAAAAATTGTTTTAATTCTTTTATGTGTATGTGTGTATGTCAGAGTTTATGTGCACCATGTGTGTGCAGAAGCCGCTGGAGTCCAGAAGAGGGCGTGGGATCCCCTGGAACTGAAATAACAGGTGATTGTGAGCTGCAGAGTAGGTGCTCAGGACTTAACCCAAGTCCTTTGTGAAAATAAATAGTAAGCATCCCTTACCACTGAGCCATCTCTCCATTCCCTAAAATGCTTAATAACTCAGTATTAACAAACTGAATTTAAGAAATATTTTTTAAAAAGGGGGGGGGGGACTGGAATAGTAACTCAGCAGTTAAAAGAACTTGTTCTTGAAGACTTGTGTTTTATTCCCAGCTCCTACTTGGCAGCTCATGAATATCTGTAACTCCATTTCCAGTAGATCTAACACCCTCGTCTGCCCTCTGTTATACCAGGCATGCATGTGGTGCTCAGACATACATGCAGGGAAAACACCCATTCACATAAAATAAAAATCTTATAACCTTTTGGTTTCAACCAAGGATGAAAATCAATAAATGTAATACAACACAGAAATAAACTTCTGTACATAAACTGCATGATCAACTCACATGTAAGATTTTGTTAAGGCCCATGACAAAGTGTAGAATCCCTTAATGAAGAAAGCAAAACTAGAAGGAGCATATCTCAGCAAATAAAAGCTACGTGTGCTAGATCTTTAGTCAGCATCATAATAAATGGGAGAAACTGAAAGCAATTCCTCTGACGTCAGTGGTGAGCCAGGGCGCCCATTCTCTCCCCCTGTTCAGTATAGTGCTCAGTCTTAATAAGGGACACAAATAATAAAGGAAACATGGAAAGTGTCCCTACTTTTAGATGACACGACCCTATATTTAAAAGAGTCTAAAGATTTGATTAGAAAATCATGAGACCTAATACACACTTCAGCAAAATAGCAGCATACTAAACCAACATACAAAAATATCATTTTTCTATATATAATAACAAACTTTCTAAGAAAGGAATAATGGGAAAAATCCCATTTGCAATAAACCAGACCAATAAAAGACCTGGAAACTAACCCACCCGAAGCAGTAAGGACCTCTGCAGCAAAAGCATTAAGGTACTGAGGACACTGAAGGCATTGGAGGAAACGTGCGATTTGCTGACTGGTGTGTAGAATTCATGTTTTGAAGATGAGCAGACTACCAAGTGGTTGCTGTAGTCAATGTAGTCCTAATCAAGATTCTGGTAATGTTCTTTACAGAACTATAAAAAAAATAATTAAAATTGACATCGAAGCATAAAAATTCTAAAATAGCCACATCTGAAGCAGAAAGAGTAATACTGGAGCCTGTGTATCAGACTATATGAATGAGTTACAGGGACAAAACTATATGGGACTAGCAAAAAAAAAAAATGTAGAAAAATCAGTTACATTCCCTGCCACCTAGTCTTTGACATATGTATCTGAGACTTGTGTTAGAGAAAAGGACAGCATATTAACACATGGAAAAGGGGGTCCTATCTGTAGAAGAGAGAAACTAGATCCCTATCTTTTACCCTACACCAAAACCAATTTAAACTGGATCAAAGATGTCAGCATAAGAAGTTTGAAATACTCAGGAAAAACATACTGAAAATACTCAAGTGGTAGAAACAGAGCAGCACAGGAACTCTCAAGATTCAGAAAGACATTCTGAAAAGGGCTTCAGTAGCACAAGAAGTCTCAAAGGTTGACGGTGGTTCTCCAGGAAGTTAGAAAGCTTAAGCTGAGCGTGACCGCATGTGCGTTGGGAGGCATAAGCAGCTGGATCTCTGAGTTTGGGGATAGTCAAGGCTACACAGGGAACCCCTGTTTCAAAAAAGAAAAAAGAAAAGAAAAGTGAAAGAAAAAAGTTAAAGAAGGGAGGGGGAGAGAGAGACAGACAGACAGACAAAGACTAAGGCAGGCAGAGAGGGGACTGCTTCTGCATAAAAAGGGAAATAATAGTGAAAAGACAGCCTAAAATATAAACAAGTGGGGCTGGCGAGGTGGCTCGGTAAAGGCACTGGCCAGTAGCCTGGCAGCCTTCAGTGCCTGTGGTCTGCATGGCGGATTATCAGGTCAGTGGCCAGTGCCATAGCCTTTTAATGGCTACTGGCATGCACACGTGTGCATACACACACTAAATAGAACAAAGAAGGGCCCTTGCCAGCTATACTCTGGACAGGGAATCGATATCTGGGATATATAAAGAAGGGCAAAAGTAAACACCAGCAAGGCTGTCCAGTCAGTAAGTGGGTTAATCAGCTGAACAGACTAGTCTCAGAGGAATCAGTATAAATTCCCAGTTAGTATTTGAAAAGGGGTTCAACACCCTCAGCCATTAAAGAAAGGTAAATTAGAACTGTTTTGAAATTTTATCTCACCCAAGGAAGAATGACTGTCATCAGGAAAACAAATGCTGGCCAAAATGGGCTGAAAGAGAAACCCTTATTCACTACTGAACGTTACCTAGTGCGCCACTGTAGAAGACCTTGTGGAAGCTCCTGAAAAAACAAAACAAAGCAAAACCTAAAGCCGTAGCTGCTATATGATGCAGCTAAACCCTCCATCCCTGGGTGTGCACCGGGTACTTACCACAGTCGTGCTGTCATACAATATTCACAAGAGCTGATGGATTGATTGAATCAGCATAGCTGTCCACCAGGGCGTGACCAGCCCATGTCTTATTTCAGAAGTACCTGTTTGTTTTTTACTCTGATTGGTCCAGAAACACATTAGAATATTTGTCTATTTTATCTAGGAAAATACCAAAAATTTTAAGAGATTGGTGGCAAATTCTTGCCATTGAAAGACTTTATGTTGCTGACTTCTGCTTTCCAACGACTCCACTACAGCTCCCAGGAGAGCAGAAGAGCTCCCCCCCCAACCCCCCACCCCCCCCGGAACGCCTTCCCTCCTGCATGGTCAGTGGTGAGAGACAGGAAGCTCCGAACAGGAGTCCTTCTAGCCTTCTTTGAGACTACAGGTACGCCCAAGTCATTGGCCTCCTGCATCATTCTCTTCTACATCCCTCATGACCCCGAAAATGTCTTGTAGAGAGCCTCACTTCCTGAAGGCTTCCGACAGTCTCTGTTCTGTCAAAGGCAGTCCTATGTCCTGTGTGGGAAAGATGGCTAGATGCTTGGTCCCACAGTGGGGTCACCTTCCTCTCTCTGACTTTGGTTTCTATGGGAGTTTCTGAGCTTGGGTACTTGAACTCAGTATCCTTGCTGCCTTCTTGGGCCTTCTCTCAGAATTGGGGAGGAGTAGGTTTGGTGACAGGTAGCATGGCAGTGACCAGCACTGGTACTGAATGTGGGGTCAGGAGCAGTGGACCTCTGTTGTCCTGCATTTCAGGATTAGCCTTAACAGCCTGACTGAAAACTGACAGCTGTGCAGCCATGACTCATTTAAATGTGACTTTCCCAAACTAGAAATAGACATTTTTTTCTAAGGGATCTAATACTTGACTAATTAACTCTACCTTCTGGCTAGAATCTGTAACCTTGGAAGTGCTGCTATATTTAGAGTAATCTTTAAGAATGACAGGGTAGAATTTCTGCTTTTCATAGCACCTTAATTAATTTTCTTTTGTTTTGGAAAGCACTTCATGTGGTGGCTTTTTTTTTTAACTTGCTGGTGCTTCAGATCCCATCTGGAGTCAGGGAGGACTCAGGCTGTGCTCCCTGACAGAAGGTGACATGTGGGTGACACTCAGCACACCTCTGCTAGTGATCACTGCACAGACTGGTCTTGTCTGAAAGACACCATTGGTGGCTTAGAGCTCTGCGTGGACAGATGACTGACTGACAGCCAGCGTTCACCAGGCCAGCTTTATGAGGCCTCACCCTCCATCTCGGTGTGTCTGGATGCTTCCTTCCTGCCTCCCTCCATCTCTCCCAATCTTCTGTGCTTGCTTTCTCTCCTTGTATCTTTTGTAGTTTGCATTGAAAATATCCTAAAGGATAATTATGAAAAAAACATATAAACCATTTAATTAACTTCCTTGCTAAATTTTAGATTTGGCTGTAAATTTCCTGAAGCTGAAGATAAAACAAGATCAGCTGTCTAGTTCTCCAGATCAGAGGGAAATGAGGCAGCTGTGCAGGGACTGATGAGGAAGGTTGTTCTTAGCACCTAACCCTGCCTGCTTCCTGACGGCGCTGAGACCCTCCTAGGTTTTGTTCCTAAATTTGTCTCTGCTTTTAGCTACCTTCCTGTTTGTACCTCAGTGAACTTCTCTTTGGGTGGATTTTGCGGGTAAGCACTTGGTCTCTGTTCCGAGAGGCTGGTATCTAACATGGGCCGCTTCACCTACTGTTTCCGGAAACATTCTTTCTTCCCTCCGTCCCGTCCGATTTCACAGACCCTGGTGCCCTTCCTGGGCTTTCCTGATTCCTGTCTGCTTTCCTTATTCCTTCTCATTCTGTTCTTTTGCTCCTGTAATTTGATATTTTAAACATTGTCTTTAAAGTCACTGATTTCTTAGGCTTACTGAGGTCTGCTGGTGATACTTGGCAATGTTATGTTTGGTCCATGTGTTCATCATCTGGAGGATTTTTTTTTTAAAATTCATTTTCAAAGATGAGAGAACCAACTATAACCAGCTGTAGTACAGGAATACAGCATCAGGTTGCCCTAAATTCCATGTTCTAAAATGGTATCAATTTCACAAAGTTTTTATAAAATTATAAATCAAAGCATGGCTGATGCATTGTTCGACACATTAGGGTGGGTTGGAACAGAGCCAGAGACTCTTTGTTATAGGCTGCAGAGATTATCTGATGCCATCTTGACCTTCTGTTGTTGCAAAGGATTGGTTTGATCCATGGTCATGTGGATATTGGGTCCCACATGGAGGTAGGCTGGAGGTAGGCTGTTTAAGGGCTGAAGGGAGCCCAAGACTGTCTGCCAGTCTTGCCATCTTAGCTCTCCACAGTCTCAGCCACATCAACCTTGTACGGCTTTTAAGATGTGTTTGACTTTTTTTCTAAAAACATGAGTTCACAGTTCCTTCTGTTGGCCAAGCAATAATTACCTATTGTGCATGCAAAGACTAAGTAGTGTTTTGTGTCTCACGTGCTAGAACAGTCACCAGGGACCGTCACCAGGGACCATCACCAGGGACAGTCACCAGGAACTGTCACCAGGGACCATCACCAGGGACAGTCACCAGGGACAGTCAGTCACCAGGGACAGTCAGTCACCAGGGGCCGTCAGTCACCAGGGGCCGTCCGTCACCAGGGACCATCACCAGGGACCGTCACCAGGGACAGTCAGTCACCAGGGACCGTCAGTCACCAGGGACAGTCAGTCACCAGGGACCGTCACTAGGGACCGTCAGTCACCAGGGACAGTCACCTTGGACCGTCACCAGGGACCGTCACCAGGGACCGTCACCAGGGACAGTCACCAGGGACCGTCACCAGGGACCGTCACCAGGGACAGTCAGTCACCAGGGACCGTCACCAGGGACCGTTACCAGGGACCGTCACCAGGGACAGTCACCAGGGACCGTCACCAGGGACTGTCACCAGGGACCGTCACCAGGGACCGTCACTATTGAACATCATTGCCAGCTCTCTGGCAGTCATGAACCAGGTCTAAATTGTTTCAGTTTCTGAAATACATGTGATGTGTTAACCTAGGAATAGTGTACCTAATGTCAACATAGTAAAAACACGGTGTGTCCTGAGGACTTAAAGGCAACAGGTGAGAGAAGGGGCATTTTTAATCAATTAGAAATGGCATTTTTTAACTACATAGATAATGTCGCCCATCTACAACTATTTTTATTTGATAAGATGGTTTTGTTGATGTTCAGAGTGTTAGTTAGATTTTGGTCTCCATTTTTGGAACTGTTTGGGAAGGATTAGGAGGCATGACCTTGTTGAAGTAGGCATGTCAATAAGTGTGGGCTTTGAAGTTTCAAAAGGCCATGGTATTTCCAGTTAGCTCTTTCTGCTTCATATTGTGTCTCTAGATGTGAGCTCTCAGGTCCTGCTCCAGTCCCACGTCTACCTTCTTTCTGCTGTGCTTCCTGACATGGTGGTCACATGCTCTCTCCCTCCAAAACTGTGAGCCTCAGAGAAAGCCTTCTATAGTCTGCCTTGCTCATGGTGTCTTATGACAGTACTAAAAAAGTAGCTAAGACAATGTGTGTGTGTGTTTATGTATGTGTGTGTGTGTATGTGTGTGTGTGTTTATGTATGTGTGTGTGTGTTTATGTATGTGTGTGTGTATGTGTGTGTGTGTGTTTATGTATGTGTGTGTGTTTATGTATGTGTGTGTGTTTATGTATGTGTGTGTGTATGTGTGTGTGTGTTTATGTATGTGTGTGTGTGTTTATGTATGTGTGTGTGTATGTGTGTGTGTTTATGTATGTGTGTGTATGTGTGTGTGTTTATGTGTGTGTGTTTATGTATGTGTGTGTGTTTATGTATGTGTGTGTGTGTATGTGTGTGTGTGTGTGTGTGTGTGTGTGTATGTATGTGTATACATTTGGGCATATGTATGTGGAAGCCAGAGGTTGATGCTGAGTTTCTTGAGTCTCTCTCCACGTTATCTTTTGAGATAATGCATTACCCTGATCCCAGGGTTCACAGATTTAACTAGTCTAGCTAGCAAGCTCGCTGCAGGCATATACCCCAGTCTCTGCCTTCCAAGAGTTGGGATAATAATAAGCATGTATCACCAGGCCAGGCACACATTTTAGGGATCTGAACTCCTACCATCATGCTTTGCATGGCAAGCGTTTTACTGAATGAGTTAACATCCTGGCCTAGGGAACAAAATTCTTAAATACAAAGTACCATGATGGCTGTTATTAGGGACTTGGTTTGGGTTCTTTTGGTTTTTTTTTCGTTTTATAATTTGGATTAAAAGAGCCCAATTTTTTGGTTTATTTCCTGAAAAGAATAAATGAGGTCAGAGTTACTTTAAGGTAATCAGAGGTCTAAGTCTGTCACAGGACTTTCAGAGCCTTTAAACTGTTATCTTAACATCTTAAATATTAATAGAAACATAGTAATCAAATTGATTGGCTCAAGTTAAAATTCTTTTCCATTTCCTTAGCAGGAAGCTGCTGGTTTTTTTAAGAGTTTGAATTTAAAATAGAGATATCTCCAAATGGAATGCCTTTTGAAATATTTAACATAATTCTTTGCCAATTTAAAAATAAAAAAGTTTTAAAAATCTAAATTATATTTAATAATGAAATGATCTTTTTTTATAGAAGAAGTGAGCAAAAACCTCGAATCTGAGGTTAGAGATTCAGTGGTTAAGAATGTTTATAGATCACCCAAAGGACCTAAGTTCAGCTCCCAGCACCCACTTTAGATGACTCATAACCACCTGTAACTCCAGCTCCAAAGAACCAGATGTCCTTCTCTGTATTCCACTGGAACCTGCATGTGTTCTCACTGCACTGGCCGTGAGCTATAGAAATTCATGTGCTGGGATTGTCCTTACCTGAACCCAGCTTGAGGGTAGCCTCTGAGGTTGGGTAGAGCTACTTTTGGACTGCCAGCAGGGCCTGGGAATAAGCACCAAGCTAGGTGGAGCCACAATTTGTACCCTAGGGTCGTACAAGTAAGTTTAGCTCCTGTGCACTCAGTCTTCCTAATGCTGTGACCCTTTAATACAGTTCCTCATGTTGTGGTGACCCTCCCCCCACCATAAAATTAATTTTGTTGCTGCTTCATAACTGTAATTTTGCTAATGTTATGAATAGTAATATAAATATCTGATATGCAACCCCTGTGAAAGGGTTGTTTGACACCCGCACCCCACCCCAAAAGGGGTCTCAACCCACAGGTTGAGAACCTGCCCTACAGGGACACTTGACTCACATCTCCCTGCCTGGATTCTCTGAGATTTTTGGCTAGGCAGATTGCTCTCTAGAGACATAAGCCAAGTTAGGCGTGGTGCAGATCTTTGTGAGCTGACAGCTGGGGTTTGCCGGTAGGCTGTCATTTGCTGGTGTCTGATTAGACACCATTGCTCTCAGGAGCACAGCTGCTACTCAGACCGCTACACTGGCAGCTCTGAGCTCTACTTCCTGTGTCTTCTTGACTCCAGAGTCCAGCACTGTGGTGCTCTGGGGTAGAGTGCACTTGGCCGTGAACGCTAGGAAAGCTGGATGTCTGCTTCTTGTCCGCCCTTGGATCTTGTGGGTGCAGGCAGTTTTCCTTCTGGTGCTGTGCCAGGAACAGAAGGATGCTGTAGTCCAAGCTAGGGCAGCAGTAACTTTCTCAGGTACTTCCTGCATAGTTCTGCCATCTGATCTGCGTGTGGGCCAGTCTTGTTTCTAAGAGTTGAGTTTTTATTGGACTGTTCTCTCCTGTGTGCAGTTTACTAGTTGTGATTTTGGGATAGTGAAGCCTGAGACCTCTTGCTGTCCTTAAGTCTGAAAGCTTTCTGTGTACCTGATGCAATCGTGAATGCTTAAGTGCGAGCTATTCTGTTGATGATTGCAACACTTTCCTTATTGAAACTAGCAGCTCTGACCTAGTAGTGAAGATAACACCATCCACACAGAGGAGGATGCACAGTGATGCCTCTGGGCAAAATGAAAACTACCCCAGCAGTGTGTTCATGACTCATTACACCGAGGACCTGAACCTCTTCAGCATGGAACACTGAAATGACTTTGGCTTTGAACATTTTCAAAGTAATGTACCAAATTCTCAGTGCGGCCACAAGAAGAATTAGGTTCCTGGCTTTCTGATTACAGACAATAAAAATGAGCGTTATTTCCCAATAATTAAAAAGCTCGGTAACAAAACAATGTTATTGATGAGGCAATGCCTTAGTCTCCTTTTACTGTGATCAGGCACCAGGACAAGAGTGCCTTGGAGAGGAAGGACTTGGTTCACATTTCCCCTTTATGCTCCATCACTGTAGGACAGCTGAGGTGACAGCATCTTGAAATAGTGTCATCAGACCCACAGTCGAGATCTATGAAGTCCTGCAAGCTAGTGCAGGCTGCCCTTCCAGGGCCCCTTCTGTGACGTGCCACTGCCTACAAATGGGATGTTCTTCCTCCTAATCAACCCGTGGAAATCTTTGACACGAACGCCCACAGGCCAGACCAGACTGTCCCTCAGTGCTGCTCCTTCTCTGGTGATTCTACATTGTGTCAAGTTGATAATCAAACTAACCATCATACGCTGTTCAGATGTGAGCATTTTTTTTCAGTTAGGGTAGGTTGTATTTGTAGGATTATTACTATAAGAATGTTTCCCTAATATTTTGGATCCAACAAGACCCACGTGTCTGTTGAGCACACTCTCCTGGCTCTTGATATAAATGCTCGCTCGTTAGTGAAAGGAGGGGGGGCACTGTCTCACACAGGCCTGCTGCCTTCACACATTGCCATAGTTGAGATGGGTGAGGAAAGAAACCAGGACATAGGCCTATGCTCCATATCGTATCTGTCTGTTCTGCCAAGAAGTGTGGGGCTGGCTGGCTGTTTCCAGTGAGCCTCTAAAGCCAGCATGGACTCACTAGCTCAGAGCCAAAGACAGCACATCATTCCTGCCCCGATTGTGGTACAGAGTGGTCAAGAATTGGTAATTGTGGGCGTGAGGCCTGGAACTAGAGAAGGAAACTAGCATAAATCGCTGGACTAATCAGCAAAGTCATTACTTTATACCAAAGATATAAGTGCCATTTAGAAAGACTATATAGAAAAGGTTGAGTTCGTTCATATTAGATTATAGCCCAAAGGAGGGGTTAGAGAAGGTGAGAGCTTCAAGGATCAGTCAGGCTGAGAATCTGTTACTCACACCAATGTGAATGTTTTGCTTTGTGCTTGTTGATGTTAACCTGTTAAATTACCCTAGAGGAAATGTTGCTGTCAGTGAAATAACATGAGACCCACTGAGAGGTGCTGAATGCTGAGGAAGGAGCTTAAAGGCAGATCAGGCTCTGGGACTGGATTTCTATTTTAAATAGGGCTGGAGGTGGTGATGCACCGTTAATCTCCGCTCTTAGGAGCCAGAGGCAGGTGGATCTCTGAGTTCCAGCATAGTCTACAGAGCAAGATCCAGGGCTACACAGAGAAGCCATGTCTCAAAAGAAAGAAGGAACAGGAACAGGAAGACTATTCCCGCAGAATGATTCCCCTACCAGATCACCCTTTCGGTGCTGAACCACGTGAACTAACTGCCTTTCCTTCTAGGCCGCTGCTCTTCCAGACAAGTGAACATGTGGCGGAGAGTCCAGCAGTGGGAGACGTCATACCGTTCAGCATCGTCATTCAGTTTCTGTTCACAAGAGCACCGGCTGAGCTGAAATCCCCCTTCCAGGTAATGAAGTGAGGGTGTCCTCTCAGGCAACTGTGTAAGGAAGTGTCCTCTCAGACTGAGTAGCTGGCTCCCTCCAGCTTTAGTCAGCCTCTCTAATGTCTCTCTGAAAGTGAACAGAGATGGAAGGAAACTCCAGTGCCCTGCATGAGCTTTCTTGGCAGACAGTCTAAAATTTACCTCTTGAGTCCAGAATTAGCCCCTTAAAAAAGTGTCAACTGATTACAGTGTCCCACACCTGTAATCTTAGCACTCAGGAAGCTGAGGCTAGAGGATTGCCATGAGTTCCTTGCCTACCTGAGGAACAGAGTGAGACCCTGTCTCAAAAATGTTGTGAGAAATATTTAAAAAATCGAACTGTCTTGTCCCGCACTAGTGCTAGCAACAGTGTGTTCTCAGCGGGCTACTCTCCGGCGTGTCCCCGCTGCGCCTGCTCGCTGCGTTCCCAGCCCTCATTCGCTTGTCCCGGAGCCGCTAGTTCTTCCTCGGCCATAAACCCCTGTAGTCGGTGAGCCCACATTGCAGTAACTATATGGAACCGCCAATATCACTATACCCGGTAAAATCAAGACTCTTAAAGCCTGTAGTTAGCCAATCAGATTTATGTACCAGTAAAATCACAATTTACAAGATGCCAATACAATAATTTCAGAGCTAATTGATAATGATAAAAACTTCATCCCAATTATTCTAAACTTATGAAATCATCACGTTGGCCTCCATTCTCCTCTCCCTCTCCTCTGAGACTCTGTCCCTGCAAGTCTTAGCTCCGCTTCCCTTTTCCCTGTCCAATCACAGGCCTCCTCTACATTAATGTAATTGGACAGGGAAAATCCTGTAACTCAAAAATCACCATCGGGCCTGGGTTTAGTGGTACACGCCTTTAATCCCAGTGCTCGGGAGGCAGAGGCACATGATCCCTGTGAGTTTGAGGCCAGCTTGGTCTACAGAGTTCCAGGACGGCCAGGGCTACACAAAACCCCGTCTCAAAAAAAAAACAAAAAACTATCATCCTCAAACAAAACAAAAATGACAGAAATAATTTCTATTCATGATGCTCTCTTGATAGTCTTGCTTGCTTATTTATTTACGTACGTATGTGTCTGTTTGTTTATTTATTTTGGGGGGCCCATGTCAGCAGATCTTAAGGGTTTATGGTAATCAGGTGCATGAAGCTCTGTACCACCTTCTGAACTTCCTTCAGGAAGTGTGAAGATATTTTACCTTCAGTCAGGAGTGCTTCTTGTGCTAGTATTTGCCACCATTTGCTGAAGAATGCTTTCTTTTCTGTGTTGCAACCCTGCAGAGGGCAGAATGGTCCCATGCACGCTTCTCCCAGTGGCTGGATGATCATCCATCTGAAAAGGACAGGCTCCTCCTCCTCAGGTAAAGCCGTGTGTTCTAGGGGTCCACAGGGAGACCCAGCATAGAGAATACAGGGTGGGTGGTGAAGGGGCAGCCATTGTGTGGGTACACATGCAGTTACACATGGTACACATGTGGCCACTTCACTGCACAGGCATTTGCATGCTGGATCCCTCTGCAGTGTATGTACGGCTGGGTACAGGGACCTTCACATCCTCCTGTACCAATATTTGTGCCAGTATTGGCCGTATTTGCTGAAGAATGTACTCTCTTCACTGTGTTGAAACCCTGCAGAGGGCAGAGTAGTCCCATGCGCACTTTTCCCTGGTACAGACCTAAGGAGCATGAGCTCCAGCTGTAAATCAGTGTCACTTCTGAGAGGATTCACTTTGGCTCTGCATCTCGTGTGGTTTTCATGTGCTGCAGTCACTGACATGGTGGCCCTTGGAGTCAGTGAACTTGGAACGGTGACAGTTCCTGGTAGGAAAGGATAACTCGGAACCTACTTAGACACCACTCATTCCCTGGCTATGGCCCAGGTGCATGTGCACATCTCCAGCCATGAGTCTGGTGCGTGTAGCTTATTGAGCATGTTTCTTCCATTAATACTCCCCTCTGAAACCATGCTCAGAAAACATCACTAGAGAGCTCCTCTCCCTGCCATTTTGTTCAGTTGACTCGATGAATTTTATTGACACCTGATCCCACCTTCCTGAAGCTTCCTTCCCTTGTTCCTGATTGAATCTTTCTGACTTCTTCCCCATCTGTCCCAGCCGCTGACTTGCATCTTTTTGTCCATTTATTAAATGTCATTGTACACATTTTGGTTTTTTTTTTTTTGTACCCAGGTAAGCTAGTGAAGACACATGCATGTTTTAGACACACACACACATACACACACCCCTCCCAACAGGCCCAGGTATGGAACTCACTTGCATGGGGCCTTAGGCCAGCCAATTTGCTGTCAGACATCTGCATTCAAATATACCACAGAAATTTCAACCCCAAATGTTTTCATTTAATCATCCCTCAAACACCTATATTCCTAGATACCCTATCATGGGAGGCTACCATCACCTAACCAGCCACACTAGAAAATGAGTAAATCGTCAGCTCCTGTCCACCTGGTTTTCTAATTCCAGTTAGTATTGCTTAACCCCTGAATCCATTCTCTACCCTGCCAGTCTACGTGTGTGGATAAGACAGGCCAGCTAGCTAGCCTCAGTGCAGGGAGCAGGCACATGCATGCAGGTCATTCTCACCTATGTATGCACATGTGAAGGTGTACCCACTGGAACAGTGGGACTCAGTGTGCTTTTCAGGTAAAGGACTTCACTGAAGAAGGAGAGCCACAGGTGTGGTGCCAGAACCTCTGGGAGCCTATGTGGGTTAAGGAAGAGGAGCCCAGGCTTCTATTGCTCCTTATCTTTCCTCACTAGGAAGCTGACCCATAAAAGAGAAATGCTGAGAGGTGAGCTTCCTGTCAGTAACCAGGCCTAGTTAAACCTGCCTAAAAAAGCTTAGGAAAAGGCTTAGGATGTAGTCAGGAAATATGGGTCTCAATTTGCAATGTCTCTGTGGCTTTTTTTCTGAGTCACAAATATGCACTCAGCCTGAGTTAATCAATTTATATCATCAATATAGTTGATAATAGGAAACGATTCAGCAGACCTCCATTTTTATCATGTTAAGGCCTTGAAATTATTTCATCCACATGGCTGTCATGCTGTGGGTTCGTGATCACAAATCTGTTTTCTTCTACTTCTTTTTCAAAATGGGTGATCTCATCATCGATGCTGTTGCTAAGCTCACATTTAGCAAGTGAAAGCCATACTCATAAATACTGCCTAGTCTCAGTTGTCTGTCACACTGTCTGTCACACACACACACACACACACACACACACACAGCAGATCCCAGAACCTCCCTGCTCCCAGCCTGCCCGGGGGATCCACAGAAACTATACTACCACAGCACCCTGCCTCTTAGCAAGAGAAAACCTTTGTCTCAGAGGGTGTGCTTTCTTATATGTTACTCAAAATGTGTTTGATCCTGCCTACCAAAGATGGATGATTCTCTCTCTATAGACAGACCCAGGGCAAATGTGGGTCTCAGATGCCAGCATCTCCTTTAGCTCATGGAGCAAGCCCTGGTGAAGCCTCATTCTGCTCCTCCATGTTAGGCTCTTAGAAGTAGGGAAAGTGCTCAACACTAGAGTGCTGCTGCAGAGGAGACTGCACAGGTGAGTTCTCTTCTGCCTGCCTAACAGTGAGGTCGACTTTAAAGTCAGAGCAACCACTGGCCCACGCCAGGTAGGGAAGTTGAGGGCTATACCAGCTCAGCTACCAGATGTTCCAAACATGTGGGCTTGGGTGCAGAGGTGACCACCTGGCTCAGACCATGCTTTCAATGAAGACAAAACATCAGTTTGGGTACAAAGATTCCCAGCCTTTGCAGAAATGGTTGGATCTACCTGTGCATCAGTATTTGCAGGGGAGAGCAGCACATCATCTTGTTGCCCTTTGAGGACACATAGGTTGTAACCATTGAGACGTCTTCACCAGACCCTAATGGTTTATCCATTGTTACAGAAAACACTCACAACCATGTGAATTCTTGAACCCTTAGCCATCTTGCCACTGTCCTGAACCCATAGGCTAGATCTTATTTTTCCAGCTTGTCAGTTTCTAAAATCTTAAAATGCCTTAAAATTTGCTTAGAATTTTAGTACTAATTACAATGAAGTTTTTAATGCCTGACAAATTGTCTATAAAACACCTACTTGGTGTGTCACCTAACAGTGTGATCTGTTAACTCAGGCCAATCCTTTATCAAACCCATTGCTTTTTCCTCTGTCATGGTAACTTCAGCAATCTTGTTTGGTTACAAACCTCTTACATAATGCTTGGCCTGACTTCCAAGAAAGCTAATGTTTTCCTGAAGAAAATGAAGTAATTTAATAAATGCTTGAAAATCCTGCTCTGATTTTATGTGGGAGGGCAGCTTAATCTGTTTTCTCACTGTCATTCTTAATGGTGTTTTTGATGAATATCGAAAGAAAAATCTAACCAAACTTACTTCTGAGCTTTCTTCAATGTGATGTATATATACTTAGCCCTACAAATGCAAAGGAAAGAGTGTTTTTTTCTTTAAGTGCATTTTGTACATAGAACAGTGTGCTCAATATGGAACACTAGTTTCTAAGGTTTTGCATTTATTTCTTAAGACTGGAAAATGTACGTGTGTGCACATGTGCATGCACACATGCCCAGCTGCCTTAAGATGGCTGAACCCTTTCTCAGCCCAGCTTTAAAGACATATGTGGAATTGGGGCAGCTGCCTGAACTGGTATGCCAAATGGCAAAGAAACAATTTGATTCAAATTAAACAATATAGAGAACTCCCTAAGGGTTGGCTCTGATACCTGACATTGGAACATCCCACAGAATGATGCTAAGAGCACTGACTTCTGTCTGGTAGTTAGGATTACTGATTAATGGGGCGTGGGTCTAGGTATTATGACCAGAGTAACAGGATTACATCTTATTGGAGAAGTTGGCTTAGTAATGGCCTGCCCATACTTTCACATAGCCAAAGGAAGCACTCACTTATACCTTGAACACAGCTTGCTGGGTACTGTGTAGTCAGGATTTTCTTCACATCTGTGTGACTCCGGGGAATTGTTTGCTACCTAGAGTTAGGATGGGTTTTATGACAGGAAATTTTTAAAGCTGAGTCCTAAATGATAAAGAGCTGTCTAGGGAGAAGATGAGAAATGACATTCATCCCAAAGACAAGTCAAAGTGTGCAGATGATAAAGAGAACCCATTTCTTTAATTGTAGGATATCTGCATGGTCAAAACCAAGCAGGGCCTCTGCCAACCCCTAGCTGAGGGAGAAATATCCTATTTCAGAGTAGGGAATACCTTGATTTCTTCCCTGATTGGATGATGGCCTTAACTGCAGCAAGTGAAGTACAAAGTTAATTTGTGAGTCTTTTTCAGACTGCCATGAAGCCCTAAGAGGCATAAAGGGCTGCAGTTGTTTCCAACAAAGCTGGCTTGTTTGGGACCTCCCACGAACAGTGATGTTAGCGAGCAAGGACCAGGACGGCCACCTCAGAGACCCAGCTAGCAGCTTTAAAGACAAGATAGAAAGCATTTAAACTGAAACAAAGTTGTTGGCAGGGGGCCAAATGTAGAAACAGGTGAATTTGAGAACCTTGTAACTGATTCCTACAGATGGCACTGAGAGTTTGAACAGAACTAGTTCCCTCGCTCCATGAAGAAAAGAGGAACAGAGCAATGCCAAGCACTTGGTAGATGACCAAACACACCTAGAAGCAATGTTACTTGAAATGTCTAGAAGACAGGTGGACCCAAGTAAAGAACACATCTGAACAACGCTGGCTCTTTCCAGTGTTTGGGAATAAACAACAGAATTGCTCAACAGGGCGTGCAGGGAGTATGCATGCAGAACTGTGGAGATTTATTTATTTGTATAAAAAAGTACAAACCACTCTTAGCTTTACTGGGTGGACATACACAAGTCTTCCCATGAGACCACAGTTGTAGCCTTGCAGCTGCCCCTACAACTCTGCTGTGATATTAGGGAAATGACCTTAGGTGTAAAGGAACAAGCCAAGAGCTACGAATGCTGCTGCCATTTGCTGACTCCTGTCCCCATTACAAATCAAAGAACATTACCAAAGCAATGGTATAGCAACACATGGAAGTACTTAACTAAGTTCAGGCTTCCCATCACAAAACCTACCAAAAACTAAAAGCCCTAAAATGCTGTAGCTGTAGGCTGCCCTGTCTGTTACTGTGTGTGCCACGGGGTCTGCCTGAGCATGTGTCCAAGGCATTTTCTCCCCTAGATGAGCTCTGGGGGAGACACAAGCTGTGTCCATACTTTCATGTGCCTTCAGCACATACTGAAATGTAAGACTAAAATTGGCCATACAACTACTGGAGCTCTAATGCACGTTTGAAGGCTGCTGATACTGGCCTGTGGCACTGGGCTATTCCAGGAATGGATGGACTTATTTCCATATCGGTGCTACCATAACTGTTGGACTTCTGACAGTTTCCTTTTGCATTTACAGGGGAGCCCTGGAAGCTTATGTTCAATCAGTGAAAAGCAGGGAAGGCAAAGAATTTGCACCAGTTTATCCCATTATGGTTCAGCTGCTTCAAAAGGCCATGTCTGCTCTTCAGTGACCGCAGTCTCCGTGCAGACCCGTCCAAAGGTGGCAACTAGCAACTAAAGATCATAGTTGATTTTCTGTACTTCCTATTGCTCTTTCCTTGTTACCTCTAGTACTTTTTCTTTAAAATGTCAAAATAGATCAATCACCACAACCTTGAGATTGTATACCCATGGTTTCCTGTTCCACATTTTGGCGGAAGGCTATTTTATTTGCTGTCACACAGTTGACTCCCTATTATTTGCACTGCTTTTGAAGGGACAGTATCAAGTCGCCTGGTTTCCCCAAGCCTGCCACTTTCTTTAGTGTTAAGCATATAACCAACAAGTGAAAGAAGAGTCACATCAGCAGGGAGTTCATGAGTGTACTCCTTACAGAGCAGCTGTACCCTGGCAGTCAAGCCCAGTAACTATGGTGGAGCCCAAGGCTGAAGCAGACACACTGCTAAATGTGCTTTACTGGACTTAAAGTCAGTGTTTCTTTCCACTGTCATTTTAGTAAAAACAGGCACTCAGGGCTTTGCAACAAATTTAATTTCCTTTCTACAAAGATTTTCTATAAAGAGTAATATAAGTCCTTCCTATTTTTCTATCATCTTTACTCCATTATTTTAATTTTTAAAACCCCACCAGAAACCTACTTATACCACCAGAACTCAGTTTTATCAAGAATATTTTCCATCTGCTGATCAGATTATACTGATAGCTATACATGAATTCAGTCAATCAGAGATAGACCTTTTTTTCCTTTTATTTGAAATAATATACAAGAATATAGTGTGCAAAATTGAGGGGCAATATGTTTAACAAGTGTAATGAACTGAAATCAATTTTACAGCTGTGATTCCTAACCGAAAATACCACTTGGTAAGTAACATGAGAAGCCATGATTGTAGCTCAGAGCAAAAGCAGCTGTGCTGCCCAAGTACTTGCTCTATTTTAGAAGCCGGAGGGAGTAAAGTGCAAGTGTTGCACTGCAGTAAGTGCAAAGTCTGCCCCCACCATAGAGAGACAATGACAACATAGGATATGTGGCTGAGGAGACAGGGAACATGGTAAAATACAATGGTGTCGACTGATAACAGCACCATTATGACTGTCCCAATGCTATTAACTGACTGCACCTTGGCCTGGCTTGGGCCCCGCTGGAAATCATGGAGGTGTGCTGCCCCCTGGTGCATCCACTCAGCACATGCCCATGGTATCTGAAGCAGGTGGCTCTTTGAGCTGAGACAATGACACCATCCACCTGCCATGTTATGTTGTCTCTTGGCACTGGCCAGACTAGAAGCAACTGTGTTTGGCAGAGATGCTGGGCCATGTGGTGGCTATTCATGGAAAGGCCAGCTTCTGCTTCATTCCTGATATCGTGGGTACAATACAGATTAATAAGCAGTAAGGAGCTGATGTATAAACAGCAGTTACATATTCTTAAATCCCCCTTCGTACAATTTAAAATAAAACATGTATACACATCTCTTTCTACTGTACTTTAGCACCACAGGATATCAATTTTCAAGCCTATATTACCTGATAGACATATATGAAGTTTGGAAGGAAAATAAGGCAATTTGGTTTACAATGTTGATAGTTGTAGCTTACTTAATGCTCTAATGGAGAAAGCATTCTTCACCCATTAAATCATTACAAAACTCAATGCTCCCAGCATTTTATGGTCACACAAATGTAGGACAAATGGTGAGACCAAGGTCTTCCAAGCTTTTCCATCCAGAGTCAGTACTTATGCAGATAAAGACTTACAAACACAAGCATCAGGTTTAATGCTGTTGAGAGCCCTGTGGAAACAAAATAGGGAATGCTTACAGAACACTGTGCAGTAACCCTATAGACTAAGCTTGGATGTTTATGAATTTACTGGGAAGATTCTCAGATTCCTAAGGGCTCATGGCTTCAGTATCTGGAAAATATAAACAAATGTGAGACCAGCATGCACAGAAAAGTGCTAATGTCCCACATGAAGTTCCAGACATTAGAAAATTTGTAGGGAATGGGTATGTGACTCCAGAGATAGAGCTTGCCTTCAAGCACAAAGCCTCGGGTTCAAACCCCTGCACTAAATAAAATTGTACCTCCAAAGCAGAAGGCAAGAAGACCAACACTTGAGTTTGTCCTGTGCCTTTAATGTATATGGCTACACTCACACAAACATGTACACATACACAGAACCTGAGGGTTGTATTACATGCTTATAATCCCTGAATTAAGGGTTTGGAAGCAGAAGGATCAGAAGTTGAAGGTCCTTGGGTACAAAACCAAGTTTGAGGCTAGCCTGGGCTATAGGAAACCTTGACTCTCACACATGTACACCAAAAAAGCACAGAAAAAAATCTCTACATTGTAGTTCAACTACTTCTGGCAGCTGACCCTACTTTAAAATAATTCCCTGAGCCATTTAACCTACAAATTATATAGGACTGGCTAAAACACCCTTAATAAGCCTTCTTCCTGATAACTGTTCAAATAATCTTAAGTTTTTAAAACAAAACATAAGTTCATTCTAGTCTATCATATGTATTTTGTGCTAAATAATCTAAAACCTGAACATCTAGGATGCTAGTCAAGTAAAGAACAATTGTAAGACTGGAGTCTACCAACCAAGACAGCATTTTGAAACTCCTTTCCCATCCTTCCCATTTCTTCAGATTCTTAAGTGGTTTCTGCCAGTAGCGTAAGTCTGCAAGGATGTTACTGAGTCTGAGGCAAGCCACCAAAAACTAGAGAGATTTTCTTCTGTAATGAGTTAATGGTGTCCATGTTTTAACCATGTTAGTAGTAGTATACTCTAAAACTTCCTCAGCACTTGGGGCATTCTACAGCTTGCTGTCCCTCACACATGGTTCTTGATGACAGAAAAGGCAGACTCCATTATTAGGTCTGAAGGATGATGGTGAGGTATCTTTAAAGGCTCTGACATGCTATCATGGGCACAAGGACACATAGCATCACATCAGAACTGCTATACTGCTAACACTTACTGAATTGGTTCTTTTTCTTTTCCAACAGTCAGGATTTAAACGCTTTTGTTCTTCAGCCAAAGCCTTCGCCTCTAATGTGTACATCCTCCTTTCTTCGTTCTTCATTTTTTTCCACCTGTCACCAAGGATCACACTTATGGCTCTGCAAAGTAAATATTTACATACTGTAAATTTTTATAAAATGTGTAGCAACTGCTACTTCAGGCAGAAATGTACAAAAAACAGAAGGGGAAAGATCAAGACTATCATGGTCATTTCAACAAAACCCTGTCATATGCATCCACTTATCAGTATCTTGGTGGAATAATGACAATATTTACAATTGTTCTAAAACATCCAAAATTGTCAGAAAATTGGCTATTTTCCAAAGGAAAGTTCAGTGTCAATGGCATGGAGCATTCAACTTGTATTAAAAACACAAAATTTATTTTGTGTGAAAAGCTACTCAACCTTTTGTGGTTATGATAATAAAAGCTTTATTCCCCCACACAGTGCAAGCCAAGTGAGAAAGAGTTTATGACTAGTGATCTTTTTAAAAGTACATTTTAGATTAGATTTGTACTTAACACAGGAGACACTGGATTAAATCCAAAAGAGGAAGAGAGAGTCAAGTTGATAAGACACATTACTATACAAACTTGAAACTATTTTCCTAGTCATTCAGATACCAAAACTATTAATATACAGACAGAAATCACTTTCCTTCTGTGAGTAACTTTTAGCAGTGACATGGTACCACACAAGAGACTCTTGAGGGAACTGCAGTCTCTGTACTTACAGGTAAAGAAGATGCAGACATTGATGCTTCAGGGGGCACAGTAGCCACAACTAAAATGTATATTAAGTGTATCTGTCTTGTGAAGTCCAACAAAACAAACAACTGAATGTGCTGTATTTTATTTAAAGCCAACTTGTATAGATTTCTGGTTAAAGACAGCATATAAATGGCTGACACATTTGCCATCTAAACCATAGGAAATAGACACACACCAGTAGTCTTGGTTCCCAGAGTTAGTGTGTTTCGAATGGGGTGCTGATACATGCTTGATGTTTTCTCTTAGGTTAAACATGGTGGGCAGGTTGAGGCGCACTGTGATAACAAGTGTCATCCTATGTGCCCGCCCACTGGCCGAATAGTTCTCTGTGTCTACATTCTGCCCCTCATGGAAAACTTCCTTATTCATGGAATAAAGATCTACCTCTATAGAAGGAAAAAAAAAAGAAAGAAAACCAATCTTTTTTTTTTTTTCAGTGACTTTGGAAAAAGGTCCATTTGACTCATTTCCCTTTCGATGACTACTAATGTGTCACTCACATGGAAACAATAGGAAAATGCACAGGAAAGTAAGAGTTACTGAGTTATATGGGAGTTATCTATGATAAATATATCCTAAAATAGAAAAACAAGAAAGTGGAAATGAGACATCTACTTTCAGGGAAGTCCTTTCCTCCAGAATTTAAGTAAACCCAAAGAGCTACTGGCAGTCCAATGTTTAGAAAGTCTTTTTAATATTATACAAGAGCACAGATACAATTTCTAGATGTCTGAGGACATATTTAATAAGCAAGTACCAGACAGGTGTGAAAAGAAAAACACATGCCACATTTTTCAGGAAATCTCCAAGATGACCTCCACAGAAAGAGGGTGAGGGGGAGTGGGCCTAAGTCATATTTAAAATGCTTTTAAATTTTAGAAGTATGTTTTCTGCTAAACTATAATATCTTCCTGATCAGAGACTATTCCAATGTGAATTAAAAAAAAAAATTACAGGGTCTCACTACTTAGCTCTGACTACCCTCAATTCTAGTTCTAAAGCAATAACCAAATACTAGGAAAAGACTATTCTGTAGAAACACATCAACTCTTTAAAGATGCACTTGGGATGCAAAGCTTCTTTCTAAAATGTAGGTAGTATTTAGAATTACATTCTTTGAGGGGCTGGAGAGATGGCTCAGCATTTAAGAGCACTGACTGCTCTGCTCTTCCAGAGGACCTAGGTTCATATCCTGGCGCCCACATAGCAGCTCGCAACTGTCTGTAATGCCAAGATCTGGCACCCCACACAGACAAACATGCAGGCAAGGCACCAATGCACATAAAATAAAAAATTACATTCTTTACGACATTACAATCTGAATTGGAAATTTAGTTATTTTAGTGTTTTAACTTGTGATCCCAAGGACAAAGGAAATGCTAATTTTGTTTCTCAGAAAAATAGGAAGATTGCGAGAAGTTACCTTTAGCATGTAAAGTATAAGACTGAACTCAGGAACTGATCCTGAGCTAAGTAAGGCTATAGCAAACAGGACTGGCATTCTACTTGCTAAGTTTTGGCAAATCTTATATAAACTGTCAACGCTCTATGTGTCATGGTGAGGATCGTATATAAACCCCACCAAATCTGACCCAAGAAATTTACCTGTCCTCTAACAGGTAAATTAAACTTACTGTTTTCAAAGGGAGTACATAGTATAATCTATGTATTACAAAAGCAATATATATAAAGTCAACGTAAGAAAATAGAAAGAAATCAATAGAAGCTATTGAAGGAGTTTATTTTGGCAGGTGCAGTTACTGGTAACCGCCCTGACAAATCAGAAATTGTAGTTATTACTATTTACCTGTTATCTTTCCCTGGATACATCTGAGTATATTCAACTCTGTATTTTTTGGCAAAAAGCATGAAGGCATTCATTGGTCTTTTGCACTTATTAGGAGAAGTGGCACTCACAGTCCCTGAGCTGTGGCTTTTGACAGCTTTAGCATACAATGAACTAGAAGAGAGCTGTGATGATCCAGGTGAACCACAGCTTTTACTGAGTTCCGATCCCGCAAACTCTTGACCAGTACCAGGTCCTCTACAAGACAGAGACGCACGGCGCTGACGAGCCATACTACTCAAAACATAAACCGCAGAAGAGTCCATGGGTGTGAAGTCATAGCTAGAAAATTAACAGACAAAATTAGATTATCAAGTATCTAAGACAGAAATGTAAAAACTTCATCCTCTTCCTTACCTGATGTGTCCTTACCAGCACTACTTTAACAGCTTCGGCTACTACGCTTAGAAGGAAACCTCACATATGCAACCGAAAACATCTTTTAAAAAGCCAACCTCAAAGGCCCACAAAAGAAGTCATAGGCAGCACATCTCCTTCACAGCAGGTAACTTCTACAGACCCCATAAATACATCACTCTTCAGATTCACTTTTTAACAAATTTAATCTCACTTTTTGCCTAGAAGTGTAGACCTAAGAAACTAAAATGGAGTGGGCTGTATTCCAGGCCTGAGAGCTAACAACTCTGAATGCCAAGACACAGCTAGAGGGCAGCATTTAGGAAACTCCGGCAGATGGAGCCCCAGAGGCAAGCCAGAGCCACACAGAAGGTTCAAGGCCAACCTGCCTAAGATGAGACCTTGTCTCCAAAATTGGCTGTTAGATAATTTAAAACACACAGCAATTGGAGAATTTGTATAGATACAAAAAGTTGTAATATATACAGGTCCACCTCTGTATAGTTAGTATCCTAACCCACCCACATCAGTAAAGGCCACATTTTGTTATACAAGTTCAATTTGCATAGGCACCAAAGCACCAAAACAAACTAGGCATAGTCCTGCTCCTCAACAAGCCTGGATTTGGGGGAGTCCATTGGCCCCCTTTATATGTAGAAAAGAGGTGAGCCAAACTATACAGTGCCTGGGATCCAAAGCCATTTCCTCACCCATATACCAGTACCTTCATAATTCCAATGGCCAAATTCAAAGTAATCAAGCAATCACCATATTAATTAAAATATTAGCTGAAAAATCAAAGCTAATATATACCATACCCTAAAGATGCACCCCTAAAGAATCCTTTTGAATAAACTGTTGACTCTTTCTGACTATATTTTCTCAGCACAAAACCTTTCATTTAGCAACTTTCTCTAAAACCAATTCTGGTATAACATCAAAGTAGAAAAAAGGTGAAACAGGAGATCATAAAGTCTCTTGAAAACTCAGATGTCAAATGGACAAAGCAGGTCTACACCATTAACAGTAAAAATGACTTCTACCGATTATTAGCCTCATGCTATCTTTTTTCTAAAGGTATTTGATGAAATAAATGTAAAGAAAACTATTAAGTTAAAAATTTTCATATATTCATATATTTCATGTTTAGAACTGATATGTTCTTAAGGCTTTGTAAACTATCTTAAGCCCTTACCAAATGAAATTTAAAAAATTATGAAATCTAGTAAAATACCAATAGAATAGAGTAAGCTAGTTACTAAAATTTGAAAACTCTACCATCTAGTGGCAGAAATCTGTCATCTATTTCCTTGAGGATACAAATTAATTTGCTTTCATAAACTCAGTAACCAAGCCCAGAACTAAAGAGCTAAAGCAATGACTACATCATTAGGTGGCTTAAATGCCTCGCTGTACTCTCTCTGTAAGCACCTGTTCTTACCATGGGACCATCCTTAATCCTAGTACATGTTAGTCTTCAAACACCTTCCACGTTTAGCTACTCTCTTCTTTTAAAGATGGAGTTTATTACTTTTAACTGTGTATTTGGCAGGTATACATACAGATGCTTATGGAGGCCAGAGGCCATTCGGGTCTGGACTTACAGACAGCTGTGAGCTGCCTGGTATGGGTCCTTAGACCGACCAGCACCTGGGTCCTCTGGAAGTGTGCTTCGTCACTGAGCCATCTTCCACAGGCTTCATCACTACTCTCAAAAGCACTCTACAGTAATGTAGAGCCTGTTAATCAAGTCATATATATTAACTTATTTAGTCTTTTTAAATTAATCACTACTTAAAACACTATCTTTGTATAATGAATTATAAAAAGAAACTACAGAGAGCTAATTTACTTTATCTAAGCTTCCGCAGCTAGCCTTAAGGAGGACGTGGAGGCACAGTCTAGCTCTAGAGCTTATGCCCCCACTAGGTCCAAGGCTTGTCAATCAGCAAATAGCACACTACATACCTACCAACCCACTTCCTTCCCAAGAGTGGAAGCAGAGACATACCAAAAGTATTTAAATTACATAAATTAGCCCTACAGTTAATTTAAAGTGCACTTTAACTGTAGAGTATGTGATATTTTAACAGGGTCAAATTCCACCTCTTCCTCTTATGAGTAATGTGAGCTTGGAAAAACTAACTAGTGAAGGAGAGGGGTCCTGCTGTCACACTCCAGCCATTCCACAGGACATGACACAGTACATGGCCAAGATCTTCCAGATAAGCTAATCTGAGCCCACTTAGCAACTAAGAATAGGAAATGAAATGAAAACTTGCTATCTTAGAAAAACAAGACCTGGAAAGCCAAATTTCCCCTTTTGCTTTAAAAGTGAAGTTTTATACCATGTAATACCTAGTGTATTAAAAATGAACGTAAGTGCTGGGCGGTGGTGGTACACACCTTTAATCCCAGCACTTGAGAGGCAGAGGCAGGCGGATTTCTGAGTTTGAGGACAGCCTGGTCTACAGAGTGAGTTCTAGGACAGCCAAGGCTACACAGAGAAACCCTATCTCAAAAAAAAAAAAAAAAAAAAAAAGGACGTTACGAACCATGAAATAGCTATAGTTATTAAGGTATATTAAATAAGAACTCATCATCTAAAAGGGCTCACTGCACAACATGTGTCACCCCAGAGACACTCTTAGCCTTTAATAACGGTCACAGTGGAGTTCTGTGAATAAAAAGACATTATAGACCCTTCTACTAGGCTTTCAAAGGTCTACTCACAGCACTGGTCCATGACTCACAATTTCATTCCAGCAACTAGCCTTAAGTGCAGTCAGGAGGATGTGAAGGCAGACAGTCCAGCTCTAGAGCTTATGCCCCTACCAGGCCCAAGGCTTGTCAGTCAAGCCTTGAATTTCATCCCAGCAACTGCTAAGAGTACCCTTAGTGAGCCTGAACTATGAGCACATGGTGCCATTTTAAAACTGGGATTTTGGTATTTGCCAGGAAGAGAATCTTATTTGGCCAGGCTCTCAATAAAAAAATCCTATGTCATGAGAGTCTAACAAACTCCTCTGGCAAAAACATTTCATATGTTTGTATTTATTCCTGGAAGCTGAAGATATGCTGAGTGAGAACTCCAAAAGGTAGCACTTGTTATTTCTTCTGGGGTTTTCCCTGCCCTGACTGCTCCGTGTCCTTTTGCCATCATAAACTGTGACATGAACATAAATGCATTTGTCTCCTGAGTTTACCTAGTACAGCCCAGGTTAGCAATACTGAAATGGCCTGTGAACAATTCAGCCAGAGCCATTTACATAATTTTATACTCATTTACAAGAATTTCCACCCAACAAAATGGCTCATTGGGTACAGAAGAGTCTTTCTCAACCGCTCTCTACCGTCTCTCAACTGGACTGACTGGCTGACCAGTTTGCTTCTCGGGGCCCTTGCCTCCTTGTTCCCACTGCTGGAGTCACAGAAGGCTGCTACACACACCTGGCAATCACAGGGTTCTGGGGATGGGTGTACTCAGATAGCAAGTGGGCCAGTTCCCAACTCCTTTAAATTCTTCAACCCTTTAAACCTTAGCTTCAGTTATGACTCAGCAATCACTAGGAAAGAAACTTCAACAGGAAAGAAATGCATCATTACCTTTTAAATGTATCAAAAACACCTGAATCATCAAAATTAATGGCATCAGGGTGTCCAGGAGGTAGACATACGTCACCAATATGAATTTCACAACATGGAATGCCATGCTGTACCACAGTCAAGCTTGGATAAAATGATGACCAACCTAGAGTTAGACAACAGATAAAAGTGAGGAATGAAACAAAGCACCCATTAGAAAACACATGGTAAAAAGAACAAGTCTACTTAAGTCTGACACACCACGTCTCTCACTTTCAAATAAAACCATTACTAGATTAAGCACTTTGTTTCAACTATGTAAAAACCCCCACAACTAGTTTAATTCAGTATTTTATTTATAAACCTCTAACAGATAGTGACCACTTTCAAACATCTCCAAACAGTTAAGTAATAAACTATGAAATAGCCTATGAATTACTAAATTATAGAAATACATAAGCTCTCAAGAGCAGGCTACTTGGTAAATACAAACAAAAATGTTGGCCGAGCCCACCACTCCACACATTACACCTGAGAGCTTACCGTTTGCTGCATGAATGACATTTCTCATACACATGGAGACATTTTTTTCTGATTGTGGCTAAGGCACTTAAACAATATTACGTATAATTATAAACATCTATTGAATTTTATTTGGTTTGAAATAAATTTTCAGTATTTTTCTTTTTTAAATTTTATTAATTAATTTATTTTTAGTATTTTTCTTAAAGCCACAAAATATAAGTTTTCTTTAAAGTTTTTATAAACTCAGGGCTAAAGATGGCTCAGCAGTTAAGAGCACTGGCTGGTCTTCTAGAAATCTGGGGTTTACTTGGCAGCTCACAACCAGTTGTTAACTGAGGTACCAAAGGATCTGATATCCATGCAGGCACACACATGACAATAATAGCGATGTCTGTATAAATTCAGTTGAAGCCCTACCTTTATTTCTAACATAGAAAGGGTGGTCCAGCTTGCACTCCACAGTAAGCAAGCCATCTTCTACTGTACCAGGATCAAATGTCAGCTTCAGTACAGACTCGCCGAATGACACACTCTCTTCATGGGATAACAACTTTAGACCATCAGACCCATAGCCCTGAAAGCATAAGCATGGACTAAATAAATTGGAAACGTTCAATTCAACACACAGTGAAACTCCAACACATGTCTTAATTGGAAAAGGCAAATTTGGTCAGTATCTCCAGCTTTAAAGTAGTTTCAACCAAGCAGTAAAGAAACACACACATATGTAAATGACCACAGAATATGTCAGATTGAAATATGCATTTTAATCCAAATATAAGTAATACGAAGTTTAATAAACAAGGACTAATTCTAAGAAAGACTAAGGGGGACTTCCAGTTTCATTTGAAGTGAGATGGAAAAGACAGGTTAAATTTAGAAAAAGAAAATGCCTAGACTAAGAACAGTTGCATGTAACAACTTCTTTGAGTAGTGCTAATTAGTAGTGTTTAAAAACAAAAAACAAAGAAAAAAAAAAGGTTAAGTTCAGACTTATACAAATAAGGCTAAAAATGGGCCAGTTAGTAGAGGGCAAGATTAAATTTCACTCAGAAGGTGTTGGGAAGTCAATGAAAGTATTTTGTCAATTTTAAGATCATGATGATGCAAAAGAAGGGGACTCTAATATGTAATTATTTTTAAAGATTTATTTGTGTTTGTATGTGTGTACAAGCTCTAGTATCTATATGTACAGGTGCTCTGCAAAAGCAGCAACTACTCTAGCTATCTTTCCACTCCCTATATTTCAAATATTTGAGGTTATGAGATACCCATTATACTTCTTGAGTCCACACTTAATAAGAACCAGATGAAATTTAAATTCAGTGGATATTTACTGAGTAATATGTCAGGTGGTGGGCTTATAGAACACATAAACAAGATGAAAAGAAAAAACCCACATTGTTTACCCTTGCATTCACAGAAAAAGACACGTGCCCACAGCTAGCTATAGCACCCAATTGTATACTAGGTAATCAACAAATAATGGGATAAGATTGTTGTGAATCCTTATAGAATAGTAAACTGAATATGAAGGGATGAGAGGGAACATAATGAAAGACAGTTTCGTGGTTTTGAATGTGATCTGCAAAAATATTTAAAAGGAAATTTAATTTAAAGGACTACATAAAAAAGAATGAGATGAATAACCCAAGTCATACTAAGCTGAGTGTGAAAAATTGATCATGACTCATTAGTGATGTCTAACATGTAGCTGGAAAAATAAAGGACAGATTAACATAGTCAAATTAGTCTTCTAGGGCTGGAGAGGAGGACCATTGTTAAGAGCAATGGCTGCTCTTCCAGGACCTGGGTTCAATTTCTAGCATCTACATGGTAGCTTACAACTGTATAACTCCACTCCAGGGGAGTCTGACACCCTCACACATACATGAACATGAAGGCATAACACCAAAGCACATAAAATAAATAAATGTTAAAAAAATTAGCCTTTATTTCTTAAAGCTACTAAGATTTTAATCTGATTTCATATTACATATCAGGATGCCAAAGCCCAGATGATTAAAGTCAGTCACATAAGACTTGCTGGAGTATAGAATGAATTCAGTGCTCTCTACAAAGATGCCCGGGTGCTGTTAGTGCTCCAGTCACTAGGGCTGTGAGGAGGAAGGCACTCACGCAGACAGCGACAGGAGAAGACTGAAAACTAGGGTACCGCTGCTGTGTAAACTAAGGAAAGACAATGTCAGGAACTAGTCCAATGTAGCAAATGTTGTGGAGATTTTAAAACTGGGAGACAATTTTTATGTAAGGCAGAAGAAGCAAAATCAGATCGCACACTTTACTAAGTGAAGAGGAACATCAAGATGAGGACACCATGCTCAAGATAGTCAAGACTTTTCTCAAGAAACGCAACAGGAGACAGTCAGCTCCAAAAAGGAATTTTCAATTAGTATTTTATATTCTCCCATTTCGTTTATTTATCTATCCCTGCAACAGAGATCGAGAAATTAAAAGTTTTAAAAGTAAAATATATCAACAGATACTTATTCTAATGTTGCTTACTACTGTTTTTACTTTTAAATGTAGAAAATGGTAGCTTCCTGGTGTCATTTAAAAAGTAACAACAAACTCCCAACTAACCACAGAGGAAATGAACTGCATTATATACCTAAGAACTGAAGGTTTTAATTAGTTGACTATTTGTCTTTAAAGTCAGTTTAGTTTTCCACAAGAGCATTTAAAGCATAAAGCTGCCACGTTACACAGGCCGCCCACCTTCGAAGCATAACTGGGAAGTGCTACAGTCATGGTTCTATCCACTGTACTAGGCAGTGAGCGGTCACACTCCCACCCAGAGTGCAAGGTGCCATTTTAAACAGGAATGCAAGGAGGGGGTTCCTCTAGATTAACCAGTTTGAAATTCTTTAGAAGGATTTTAAATAAACCTTGTAAGTGCCCATTTGGATCTCTTCCTCATTATCACAGCCGGCGGCTCTAGCGAAGTCTTCCACATCTTGCCATTCTTTATTGCTTTCTTTATGGAAGCACAGTCGTGTGCCTGAAGTTGAATGAGAAGGGATCAGATAACATGCCTAATGCACTACCCGAGGCAGCTGCAAAACATTTAAGTATTCTTTACCTTTCAGAAAGCAGTGCCAAATAGTTGATGGCCAGGAATTGCACCAGCCCAGATCATCATCGTCTGAGAGGGAGGACATGCAGAAAATGCCTGACTCTGACTCACTGTTTGCCTGTAGGGAAAAAACAGAAACCTGTTCTGTTATTTTTTTTAAAGATCTTTTAATACTTCTTTTAAACTCGAGCTTTCAAATATAACTTAGTTGTAAGCCTAAGAAAAAGTAAGCTTTCACTAGTGAAGGATTTTTTTTGAAGTTTTAAATACTGTCATTTGTAACAAACTTTCTTTTTTTTTTTTTTGGTTTTTCTTGGTTTTTCGAGACAGGGTTTCTCTGTGTAGCCCTGGCTGTCCTGGAACTCACTTTGTAGACCAGGCTGGCCTCGAACTCAGAAATCCTCCTGCCTCTGCCTCCCAAGGGCTGGAATTAAAGGTGTGCGCCACCACTGCCCGGCTTGTAACAAACTTTCTTAAAATAGAAGTAAATACAGAATCAAATAAATATAATTGATGAACAATGATATATTTTTGTCCAACTGTATGTTCTTCAAAAGAATTTCTCAGATGGGGGAAAGGTAATGTTTTTAAACCATTATATAAACTTTGTAGAAGTTTGACTTCATGAATAAACTTACCCTTTCATGTCTTACTGGTGTTTCTTCCTTCCAGTGGTCATGAGGGAAGGCTGGCCCGCTCTTTGAAGAAGAGGACACTGGTGGTGGGCGTGCATAGGAATGTAAACTTTTGCTAGTAGCTATGATGTGTACAGGAGATGATCTAAAATAAAGCAGTTTTTATTATCAGTGTAGGTAGATCCATAAAGAACATCTTTTCTCTTGATAACAGCATAGTGCCAATGCTGTTACACATGAGACAACTATGGAAAGCTCTAGTAAAGACAGCAAGCTGTCCCTTGAACTTAGTATTAACCTTCTCCACAAACAAACTCACTGGTATATGCTAAAGTGTTCTTTCTTATCACAAATTCATCACATTTTCTTAAACTTTTTAAAAATTCAAAGTGGCAAGGAACTTGGAATTTTCCTGCCCCAAGGTCAGGGATTGCACACATGGACACTACACCTGATTCCCATGTTTTATTTCTGTACAGATAAATACACATATTATTATGAAGTAAATAGCCATCTGTTTCTTACACTCAGCAAACTCAACAGTGTTCAACTGTCTAGCCATGCATCACTGGGTGAACTGCCTTAAGAAAAACTACGAATAGAAAACAGCCTGCTTCTGTTTCTTGTAAGGAGACTGTGTTCTAGTACACACCTGGACTTTGTGTGTTCTAATACACACCTGTTACACATAAGCACAGAGTCCAGTCACTTTCCCACAAGGATCACTTACACATCTTCTTCCTTCCCTCGGCAAAGACTCTACTGAGCAGTGCACTTTCAAGCACACAGGGATCCCAAGAACACACTAAGCTCAGGACACTACAGACCCTAACCTTCAGTAACTCATAGCTAAAGCTCTAAGTACAGCACAGGGAGTCACTAACAATGACGGGAAGCAGGGAAGAAAGCAGGACGACTCGACTCTGGTGAGCAGCACAGAAAACACCTCCAAGAATAAAACTACATCCACAGGGCGACCGTCCCTTAACTTCTATCGTTATTTATAATCATTCTCTTGTTTTACTTACTTCCCATGAGCTTTCCCTTTCTCTGCAGTACTTCAGATAAACTCAGGTTTTATCCTGTACATGCTCAGTAACACTCTTCTACAGAGCTGGGCCTCAGCCCTCCTATAAACTGTAACTTCAACGTGAAGATGAAAGAAGGGTAATACTTAAAATCAGGATATTTTTGTTTATTTTTGATGTATGATTATAATAAAGGAGCCAGGATGCAGCTTATTGGTAAAGTTCTTTCTGAGTATGCAGAATGCCCTAAGTTAAAAAGATTACTGTGAAAAATAGGAATACAGAGGAAATGATACTCTGAAAGGAAAATTTCCTTCCCTATGGAAATTTATATAGAATTTAACTGAACTGAATTGCTCTATCAAGACCAATCTCCTACAAAATAGACATGCAAGGTAGCTAGGCTTTCATATTTATATCATGTAGCACAATATTGTACAACTGGGGACCAATACCAAAGTCCAGAGTTCCTCCTACTTGGCTAGCATATTCTAATCTAATTCTTCCAACAGAGTAACAACTGGGGCATTTCTCCAAACTATCATACTTAGTAAAATGATACCCACTTAGGTCTCCCTAGGAATAGCAACTGGGATTTTCCATAGTTTCAATGCTGATTAACCCATTTTCTTGACCTTTGGTCTAAATATATGAAGTGATTTTATTACTGGGAACCTAAGGGGTTTTTTGGTTTGTTTTGTTTTTTAATGTTTAGTTTTACTTCCATCATGTGTATGAGTGTTGCTCGATAGTCTGTCAGTGCACCATGTGTATGCCCAGGGCCCAAGCAGATCAGAAGAGGGCCATCAGATTCCCTGGAACTGGAATTAACAGAGGGTTGGATGTAAACTACCATGTCAGTGCTAGGAATCAAACGTGGGTCATCTAAAAGAGTGCTCTTAACTGAGCTACATCTCCAGCTCCTACTTTAAGATGAGCAAACCTTAGAATTAGCAAAGATAAACAAAGTTATACACACAATGGAAAATAACTATAAAACAGAATGAAACAATGTACAGTGTTTAATTATGGTTCTTTAAACAAATAATTTTTATTTCTAAAAGTTTATAAAAACATACTCCTTAGACTAATTTTTTGACTTTTTAAACACAAATGTTTTTATGCTATTTATTTTTTTCTCATAGTATTATTTGATTTTCAAAACAATGAAATCATCTTTGATCATTATACATATTAATTCCAGTGACTTTAAACATTAATCATCCATTAAATAGCTAATGCGATTACTGTAAAATTTGGAGATTTCAAAACAGTAACTTTTTGAAATTAAAATTTCATTTATGTGTGTGTGTGCAAGCACTACCACACATGAACTCAGAGGATAACGTGCAGGTGTGTTCCTTCAGGCTTGGCGGCAAGCTCCTCTACCCACTGAGCTGTCTGGGGTCTCCACACAATGGATGTGAATACAGCAATGGTCCACTGCCTGAACCATGGAATTACAAGAGGCCCTCATGATACAAGTTTGAAGTGCAAACATAATCAATATTCCTACCTGTTATAAAACGAGCACTGCATAAGTGGACTTTGAGGACTAGTGGCAATATTTGCTAACTCTGTTAGCCAGTCCACCTCATCTTCACGGTGAGTATTTTCCGGTATATCTGAGGTATTCTGGCTCCAAGATGATCTTGGATACTCTTGATGAGATACATCTGAACTCAGCTGGTATATGGCCGACTGGGTAGGGTCACTTTGAACAGCCTGAAGTTCAGGAAGGTCATCTGGAAAGAAGCCCAAGAGTATTTTTAAAATTATTATAATAAATAATACAGTAACTTCAGTTAGGAATACACATATTTAACTAATATGAGAGGAAAAATAAATTCAAAATTAAAATCAGTCATTTGTTGACAGAAAAAATTTTTACATAAGCAATACCTGTCCATATGGCTCTAGGAAGCCTGCGGGATAAACACAATGGATGTGAATACAGCAATGGTTCACTGCCTGAACCATGGAATTACAAGAGGTCAGAGCCTGAAAATCAAGGTTCAGTTTGTTTTCTATACCTCATCTGGGAACGACCTATATACCAGTGATATGTTCCTACATTAACAGATTAATGAAGAAAGGGGCATTTAGTGTATACATATAGTACTTATATATAAACTTTATTGACCTGTTAAACAAGCAACTGCAATATTGAAGGCAACTCCTAACAATGTGACCAGAGAACATATTATCAAGTTTCAGGTAGTACTACTTAATACAAATCTACTTTTTGTGAATTGCGTGTCATGACACATGCTTAAAACTTCAATATTTGGGAGGTTCAGACTAATGGATTTCAAGTTTGTAGCAAGCACGGGTTATACAAAACCCCAACTCAAAACAACAAAGAAACAAAGAAAATGGATTCTGTAAAGTCTTTTTTCAGTTTTTTTTAGGGGGACCGGTGATGCAGGCTGTAAACCAGGATCTAAGAAGCTGATTGATAAAGAAAAGCTGTGGTTAACTCAATGTCAGTCTGACAACACCGTAAGACCTTAGATCAAAACAGCCTAAGACAGTACTCCCAATTTTATATTTGGTGCTACCATCCCCCAGTGCATTATCCCCAAAGATAGATCACAGAACCTAGCTCTTCGAAGGAAAAATTAGGAAATTACCCAAAATTACTAAATTCTTTAAAAGATGGGATGGGAGGAGGGGCGGAATCTCACAGGCCTTTTAAAAAACAAACAACCATGCATGGTAGTGTAATCTTTTAATCCTGGTACTCAGTAGGCAGAGACAAGTGGATCTCTGAGTTCCAGACCAGCCTGGTCTGTATAGTTAGGACAACCAGAGCTACAAATTATAGAGACCCTACACCTCAAAAAGAGAAAATACAAAAAACAAAACAAACCAACAAAAGTAACAGAAATCCCCTTGAAACACACATCCACATGCTCTCTACAGATCTGCAGAGTTCCTTAAATACACAAGTCTTTTTTTTTTTTTTTTCCCAAGACAAGGTTTCTCTGTGTAGCCCTGGCTGTCCTGGAACTCACTCTGTAGACCAGGCTGGCCTTGAACTTAGAAATCTGCCTGCCTCTGCCTCCCAAGTGCTGGAATTAAAGGCGTGTTAAAAGGCTCTAAGTGAGATTTTAAAATAACTTTTCATTTTGCTTACCAAGCTCCATGTGTTCATCACAGGAGTTGTATCCTGGAGAGGATGGCAAATTCTCATTACACTGCAGCAACTCCAATGAGTCATTCATTCCTGAAGCTCTCTTGTCCATCACCAGCAGGAGTTTCTGTACTGCATTAGGCATCTGATTTGTCTTCACTTCCCACACCATGTTATGGTGTTCCGACTTAAAATGAAAGAAAGACAGTGTCATGTGACTTGGACAGTGATAAAGTCAATCAGTAGGTCAATACTATGCTGCATTTCAAATCAATCACACATCGCTATTTTATTTTGCTCAACTCCTCCAGAACAACTGCACAACTGTGCTCAAACTGAATCACACAGAAATCTCAAAGGATTAACATTGTTAATTCAGAATATTTCCCCTTTAATAGTTAAAAGCAGAATTATACATGCTTTCATTTTTTTAAACTAGTAACTCTCTCTTCAGATACAAATACTAACAATTCATATTTCAGAAATCAAAAGAAAATTAAGCCCAACCAACTTTCCTGAAGCAAAAAGACTAAATGATCTGTGGGTAGTGGCACACACTTTTAATTCCAGAACTCAATGGGTAGAGGCAGGCAGATTTCTCAGTTCACGGTCAGTATGGTCTACATAACAAATTCCAGGCCAACCATGTATACCTAGTGAGACCGTGTCTTTAAAAAACAGAAGAAAAAACCCAACAAAACAAACAAACCCCAAAGAATAACCCAATTCTTCTGTTTTAAAGTCTTTACTTTGCTTCCTCATATTCTGAAATTGGGCTATTTTAACAGACCTAAAATTATATTCTCTTTGAACATTTAAGAGTTTTTGAATCTTACAATGGCTATAGGATATTATACTTCTCCTAAGAAATTAAAATGCTTTTAAATTTTCTTCAGATTTGGGACTTAGCCATGAAAAAAAGGTATGCCATTCAAAGTCAGGCATGGAGGCACACACCTTTTGTCTCAACATTCAGGGAAACAGAGGCAGGCAGATTTCTGAGTTCAAGGCCAGGCTGGTCTACAGAACTCCAGAGCAGCCAGGGCTACACAGCGAAGCCTTATCCCCAAAAATGAAAGTGGGTGGGGGACATTCTATATGGAGTGTATATTAACTATTATTTCTCAGAAAGTTGCATTAAAAACTTAATAAATTTAGCTAAACAATTACTAAAACTACCTTCATATCAAACCAGTGCCACTAAAAATTCATTTTCTTCTAAAGAAACTCAATTTTTTTTAATCCCACTGGAGATAAAGTTTTCAGCTTTAATTCCTAGCTAACTTCCTTTATGGAGATTCTTTGTGAAAGCCTTGGCCAAGTTATCACAAGGAAGAAGGCAGTACAGTCTAATATACCAATTCTCAGCAAAGTCCTAATGTAAATGTAATGTAAAGTCTGTGTCACACTCTCAGTCTTGACAACAACTACATCAGTATCTTACATACTAACTTGATTCATAGCACAGGGATACTCTGGCTCTTCAGACCCTACTCCAAATTTTATTTTTTTGGAAATTCTAAAAAGCACAAAACAAATCTTGATTTTCCAACAATCTGTAGGTTCTTTTCCCTCAAAATAGTTTGATTCCTGAAAGGCACAGTGGAAGGAGACAACCAACTGCAAGAAGCTGTCCTGTGATTCCACAATGCACCTCAGTATATGACAGGAATCATTTTAACAAATGACCCTTACCCTGGGCACTGCTTAGAGGCTCAGCTCAATATCAACTGTAAGACATGTTACAGTGTGGGAGAAGGATGTTTAGATAGAAGAAAATATGGTGCTTTAACTACCGTTTATCTCACCTTATGAACCAAGTGACTGAACTTGTAGCTAAGTCAGTATCAAATTCACAATTATAAAACCTTGCCCTACTTTATCTGAATAGTCCTTAAGATGAATGAGAAAAGTTAAAAGTGTAAGTTTTTAAGCCCAAGATTGTACAGCGAAAAAAACATGTTGTGGGGGCTGTTAATGTCCTAAATAAACTCGTCACCGAAAGCAATCAGCAGTACATAACCATATAGCTCTCTCTAGTTTGGGCAGTCTCTTCCTGGAAAATCTGACAAGCCATCCATATCTTGGAACAGAGACAGAGCATGCTATCTATCACTTTAGGTACTTATGAGTTTATCTGAAAGTATTCTAGAAAAGTCTTTGTTTTGTCTTGATTACTACAACATTGTAATTCATCAGTCTTAGCCCACAGTTACACCAACACTGTTGGGATGTTATTTCCAATAAATGGGACGGCCAGACTAAATGTGACTTATCAACTATTAAATCATGCTTTCTGTGCCTCTCTCTACCCAGTCCTTGAAACACTGAACAAATTTACCTTAATCAGTGATTCTCTGACACTCAACTCTGCAGCACAAAGAATCACACATATGCTAAAACAAATGTTGCCCAAGTGCCATCTCCTAAGGAAATGATTTGTTTGTACCAAAAATCTGTTTACTGGTTTTGTTTTCAAAAACCCAAGTGTAGTGAGCTAAGAATTGCTGGGATTTAAAAAATGACTGTCAATAAGTTGGGGTAATGTAGAGCCAATGGTATACCACCTGCCTGTCATGTCTGACTAGGGTTCAGTCGCCAGCGCAAGAATATCACTTCCTTTTTAATCATTAAAAGTTAATTTAATGAGTATTATACAAGGCACTACAATAGCTGCAACAATGAACAGTTAACCAGAACACCACGGGACCTAGGCTTTAGTGGAATAGGCTTTAGTGTATAGAATAAGGCTTAACTTGTCAATAGGGAAAAGGTGGGCTCCCAACAAGAAAACACATCTGCAAGCCGTTCTGGGAAAGTGCTACTGGATGACGTCAGGAAAACAGAGGAACTAATATCACCAGGATGTATGATGGCCCTGAGCACTGTGTACTCATGAATACTAAAGCTGTAAAGTAAGGTGAAGTGAGGCTTAATCCTAATATAAGGAAATGAAGGAAGAGACAGGGTATAGACTGTAAACCAGGTTTGTCACTAGGCTAAATGCTCTGAACAATCCATTTTAATATCTTGCCTTGTAAGTAAAATGGAATTAAAAGTACATCAACAGTTGTCGTAAAAACCTAGAAATAACAAAACACATTTCAAATACTAACATAAATCACATATTCAATATGAAATGGTTGGTGATATTAACCAGTCAACAGGCAGCTGCTGATGACTTGTGGACCTGAGATCTGATGTGAGTGAAACTACAAACAGCTTCTTCCAATTTGTACAAATCACATTAAAACACTATCTGAATAGACACATGTGTAACACATGCAGGTTTTATTTTGCTTTAAGAGCACTCATCCTCGATTTCTGTCTGAGCCAACTGCTTCCGGAGTCCTTTGCAAGCTCTTATAAAAGACAATAGTAGTTACAATGCAGACTCCTTATCTAGTCACTCCCAAGGCACAGGAACTAGTCATTCTTTCCAAGTTCTCTCAGACAGCTAATACTAACAGTTTGGATCACATAGACTGTAGTTTATCCTATAGAGATCTATTGAACTTAAAGAACGTAATACAATATCTTCACGATTTCAAATCCTTCTGAACATCTGTACTATGTTCTTTGGACTGAACCAGACTTCAACTCCAGCTGCACCTGGAAACACCCCCACTTCACCATCATTTTCAGTTAGCCTTTGTCTCAACAGTGCTGTTCTGAGTTTACAGGATCCTGCCTGGAACTGTCTTGTTTCTCTCCACCTGCAAAGAGCCACTCTTCCCAACTAGGTCTCCCCCTCTCCCCAATCAACAGGTTGCAGTGCCAACCACTCGACACATACAGTATACTAACTTAGAATTTCTACCACTCAGAAATTCAGCACTTGCCCTACTTATCGCAATATGATTGTGTGTAGGGGGGAATCCTAACTTTAATTTTAAAGCAGAACTACCTACAATTAACAGGCCAAGTGAATATGTACTGTTTCGGACATTTGCCCTTCCCACTACTTATGGTGAATCTGGTTTTGGCGTAGGCTTTGCTAAAATAAAGGGTTTTAATTTTATATGTTTTAGGTCATTGTTTTGTTTTGTTTCTATAAAGTTTTGATTTTATGTCCTATACAGGAAAAGAAAATCTAAACTTGCAAACAAAGGGCTCATGTTTTACTTTTCTGGTTGCATAATCTGTGCCCACTAATTTTATCTTCACACTCCTAGTGCTACTTATCTCATGGGGCCAGTGTAATATGTAATAATAAAGTACATGAAAATACATATATACAAATTGTTGGTCTGTCTTCTTTCAATCCATGTTGAGGAAAGCAAGCCCTTAAAAAACAAAGGTACACCACTTCAGTCTTTCCTCAAAAACAATCCCACAGAGGTGATAGAAATTGATAGTGTTCTGATAAAAAAAGCTCAGTTCTTAACACCCCCTGGTAGAGTCAACCCTATTGTTCATTCATGCTGTATACATTACTTTGGTATTAGAACATGCAACAGGACTTGCCTTGTATCTAAGTTAAATATGCACTTATTAATTCTTCATTAAGTCAATGATTTTCAAAGGTTCAGTTTTCTAGTTGTACTTAAAATTCCATGTTCAAAAATTCAAAATTTAATGTTTTGTTATAAACTTTCAGAAACAAGTATCCACAACCTCTTAGGCGAGAACACAAGAAATGGGGAAAGTGGGTTTAAACACCTGCCTCCAGAGCACTGTCACACACTTCCTTACATCTCAGTTACCAAAACTGCCTTGTGAACGCTATGGAACGACTCTGACCACTGAATGGGACCATTTTCCTTCTAAAGAAATGAAGAGAAAAAAATTAAGTAAACATTTAGCTCAAAATATGTTAGAGTCTGGCTTTCAAGAGTTTCTATGCCAGGAGGTGGTGGTACATGCCTTTGGTCCTGGCAGAGGCAAGTGGAACTCTGAGTTTAATGACAGCCTGGTCTACAGAGTGAGTTCCATCAACATTACCAGGGCTCCATATACAAACCCTGTCTAAAAAACCAAACACACAAAAAGTTTGTTTTCTAGATTCCTACGTCTGTTCAGTGATCCTTACAAACTTTGTGAAAGGCCCCTTGGACCTCCATAGAGACTTCCATGCCATCCAGACTGTTTAAATTGTTTTCAAAGAGGAGATAAAGAGAAGGGAATGTACCATAAATATGTAACTTTGACAAGAGGAACTGAAGTACTTAAAATGAGTTATATGCTTACAAGCTACAAAAGGCACTAAAACTATCAAATTATTACTTAATAGTTAATAAAAATATTAAATAACTAAATATTAAATTCAACTTTCCATATCAAAAGCAATCAGGAGACTTTACTACAGTTCTTTTAGAATACCTTCACATATTTTAAATGTCTGTTCTTTGACAACTGTTTCTGCTACTCTAGCTTGCCACTGAGCTAAAAAATGAAAACAAGAAGCCACACTGTGGGTTTGGTAAACTACACTGCTATAGCTTACCACTTACTGCTTAGTACCACCTTTGTGCTTTGGAACAGTCTAACCACTGATACCTATTTCCTTATTTGTCGGTAAAACTAAAACCTATCCACTCCTCAAAATTGTTACAGGTATAAAAAAAAATACATCTCACATCTTCCTTTGCTGAATATTACAAATCACATCTAAGAAAATTATTTTCATGTTCGGTCAACATGAAACACTAATACAGACTGTAATTTTCCATGAACAGTACTGCCAATTCAAGTAATATTTAAGGCAAGTCATTTTGAAGATTCAAGGGATAGTAGATTCCTCTTTCAGGGGCCTCGGGTTCAACTCCCAGCACCCACAGCAGCTAACTATGGTCTGCTAGCTCCAGTTTTAGTTGGTAGCTCCCACTACCTACCTCTCTGGCCTCCTTGGGTACTGCAGGCATGCACTACAGAGACAGACAAGGCGGCAAAACATCCATACACATAAAATAAAAAAGTTTCAGTCATTTTATAAAAACTTGAAAACATCTAAAGCTTATATGAAAGAAACTATTTTCCTAAACTTAAATTATAATCCTGAACATTTTCATATTATTACAACAACTTGTGAAACAGCTTTTTTTTTTTTTGGTTCAGACATGATGGCAAACTTAACCTTAGCACTTAGGAGGCAGAAGCAAGAAGATCACTGTGAGTTTCAGTCCAGCCTGGTCTATACAGTGAGTTATAGATCACCAAACAAGCAAGGCAGCATTTCTATAGCAGCGTTAATGGCTTTTTCTTTTTTTCTTTCTTTTTTTTTTTAAGACAGGGTTTCTCTGTATAGCTCTGGCTGTCCTGGAACTCACTCTGTAGACCAGGCTGGCCTCAAACTCAGAAATCCTCCTGCCTCTGCTTCCCAAGTGCTGGGATTAAAGGCATGCGCCACCACAGCCAGGCTGGCTTTTCATTTTCAAGGATTGCTAAGGATGGAGGATAACACTGGCCTGGACTGGGACTCAGTATGTGGCCAGGGTCATGACCCATTTTTCTGCTTGTACCTCCCAAATGCTGGGGTTACAGACTAGGTTTGGGAAAAAAAAAATCTAACTTCTATAATGAAAATCTAATATAAATTATGACTGGGAGTTAAGTAAATGCAGATCAAAATATGAAAGTACATGGAATAATTATTGACTTTGGGCAGTTACAATTAAAATGTTTCGAACTTCCTTAATTATGTGATTTATTTTCCCCTTCTTGTACACGTGAAATTTAAAACACATAAAACATCTGCCCTTGTTTTATTAATAGTTAGGGAATAACAAGATAACTTGTAAAGAGTACTGCCATCTTTATTTCTAGCCAACACACAGACCAGACTGTGATGCATTCAAAGAGCCTTCAGGCCCAGAATCTAAGTTCACACCATATGTCCGCTTCCCTGGGAGAGTAAGAAGCTAAAGATAAAATGCGGTAGTGACAACCTGATGGCATATTAGGAGCGGAACAAGCGATCATGTAAATACAATAGAGAAATGTATGACAAAAAACACTGAGAAGGCATCCTTTTATTTAAGTCGGGGAAAGGAACAAAGGAAGGGCTTTCCAAAAAGGCAACTAGGTTTATAAAAACTAAGCTGGGAGCTATAATATAAAATGAAATTTAAAAAGACTGAAACTTACTAATTGAGTTGGAAGTAACGTTTAAATATCCCTTTCTTCTTCAAAAGCCTAAGGTAACTCAAAAACTTGACTAAGTTCCTTTTTTTAATGTAACTCAATGTCTCCCAACACTCTTAGTTCAACAAAGCTGGGGATTAAAAAGAGAGGTGAAACACCGGAACCAATACACAAAATTACAGCTCAAAATCACTGTGGTAGTTAAGACTACTTACGTATTTATAACTGTTAAAATCATCCTAATTCTTAAACCTTAACTCATCCTAAAACCCCTCTCCCCAGAGGATAAAGGTCCCTTAAGCCCTACTGAGTCCCGGCAGCAGGTACAAAGTGCCAGCAATCACGTCCCGCCCAGCTGTCAGTGGCTTCACCCGACTCCATCCGAGAAGTCCCAAGGACTGAACTCGAGTGCTCAGCACCGGGAGCTCGCTGGAGCAAGGCTAAGAAACCCGGCTGCGCCCCAACTCCTTTTTGTTTTGTTTAAATCTGCCTGCGGAGGGAGGAGCCTGGCCTCGCCCGCGGGCCTCGTCGCCGGGTCAGGCCGAGCAGAGCCTCCCGAGCAGGCCAAGTCCACCCCCACCTCTTTCGCCATTCATCGCTTCCTCCCCTCCCCCCATCATGTGACCACAGCCTGGACGCCAGGCTTGTTTTTCCCCCTCGGCGCAGCCCCACCGCGCAGGCGCCTCGGAGCCCATTCATTCGAACTGCGTAACAATGAGCCCCGGGCCCGACGGCTCCGCGAGCTCCCCCGCCCGGCCCGGGCCCCAGAGGCAGCTTCGCCTCACTGGAGCCCCCGGCCCGCTCGGGCTCGCGGCCCGCATCCGCCCCTCGGCCCCGCTGCTGGAAGTGGCGAGTCAAACTTTCCGGAGCCCTCCGCAACGCCAGGCCCCTCCCCTGCCCCGGCCCCTTCCCCGCCAGCCCCCACCGCGAGCGCGACCGAGCCCCGAGCTCCGCCACCCCACCGGTCCGAATCCTGGGCGCCGCGGCCCTCCAGCCCCGGAGAGCTGCCCGGCGGCCCGGGCGGCGGGCTCTTCGCAGGGGGAAATAGTGCCCAGAGTCCCAAGGGTCGCCGCTCCAGCGGCCGCTGCCCGGCCCCGATGCTCCAGCCCCTCCCTTACCCACCCCCACCCCTCAGAAACCCAGCGACCACACAGAGTCAGGACGCCGGTCGCCTGTCGCGACAGCGTCGCCAGCTGCTTGCCTGAGCGTTCCCCGACGGCCGCCCACCTTCCTGGTGCGCGCCGCGACTCCCACCGCTGCGTTTACTCCTCAGCCGAAACTTTCCTACTTACCAAACCCGTCGCCATTACCAAGTCTTTCAAGCTTCGCCTTCCCCCTCCCCTGAAGCCCCCGGGGGGCTGAGCCTTCGTCCACCTTTTTCGTCTTTAATTGGTCTGAAGAACTGCCACTCTAAGGTTCCGCTTTACCATTGGGTAGTGCCGTAGTCTGTCTCGGTGGGCGGGCATGTATTGACTTTTCTGTTGTGTTTACTGGAGAAGGTGACTTGTCAATCACTACAGAAAGCGCTTTGGATTGGATTGCTGCCGAGACTCTGGGGACGGGAGCCAAACTTTGCTATCGAAATGGATTGTGGGTTAGTAGTCTCAGTCTTGCTCCTTAGCTGAGGAAATTACCAGGGGGAGGAGCTGACTGAACTACACATCCCAGAGGTACGCGCACTACGCAGTCTTGATAGTAAACAAGAGTCATAGGGACACGTGTATCAGCTCGTTTGTTTTGGTGTCTGAGACAAAAGGGAGGGGGCGGAGGAAAGGAGTGTTTTAAAGCCAGGGCCACCTCTCTTCCTTTTGGCCTCCCTGAGAGCTCGGAGCGTCCTAGGTTGGTTGTTCTAGCACCCATTCCAGGCTATAAACAGCAGAGTCGCTTGCTGCTCAAAGTTTGGCTGGTGGCCAAGGTATTGTTTTAGTGCGAGGGGAAGAAGATGACTGCACAAGCGGAAGCAGTGCAGGCTCGCCTGGGACTTGATCACTTACAAATCACGGCCCAGGCACGTTGGGGATTACAAAGGTTGATTCAGTACTGCCCTCCCGCAGCAGATGAGCTAGATAGATTTTTTTTTTCTTTACTCAACTAACCCTTGACTCAATACGCCAACACCTGGGGAAGATTTACCAATGTCCAGTTTGACCAGAATTCGTTGAGAAACAGCCAAGTCCCATGTACTGTAGGGTTTAAGAATGAGACAATATCGGGCTCGAGAATGTATACAACTGTTAAGAGGGACGATTGCTTTGAATTTGAGGCAAAGCTATGTTTCCATATTGGCCTACATTTTCTTTAAGTTCACAAAGAAGAGTGTGGGGTAGACTGGATGGCCCGAAGTTAGTTGCTAGATTACTTGTGTCTTTGGTGAATATTTTAACTGTGTCTCTCCCTTCCTAAGCGTTCAGAAAGAAAACGGTCTTTCCACTTTGTTTCTACTAGAAATTCCTCCTGATTTTTCTAAGGCAGTTACCAAAAGTGGGGAATGGCTTTTCTGCTTTAGTTACTTCCTTATAAAGGAAGTTGCTCATAGCATCCGGGTGCAGCTAGTCTGTAATTGGCATCTTTACTATTCACATCATAAGCATTACTATCGGCATTATTGAGCATTTTTCTTTGAACCTGAAGTGTTTAATCATGTAAGCTATGGATAAGTTTTATTTCTTTCGATTGCTAGAAATGTGCTGAAATCGAGAAGGAAAGGAGTACGAATTCTGCTAAAGTAGATTTAGGAAAGAACTAGAAGTCATCCTTCTCTTTAAAACTGCCCACATTTCTTGAAATTTAAATGTATCTGAAAGTGACATAGCAAAATCAGGAAACAACAGATTACTTGTGTATATGGTTGAAACCAGGTTTCAAATTCCTTTGAGTCCTGCTTTTGGACTCATGAAGTGGAAACTATTTCTAAAATATCCCGCCCAAGTGAGCAGGGATTGAAATTCTGTTCACAAATAGTAATAAAGCAGTTTTCCTCAAAATAATCCAGAGGAAAGCCCTCCCAAAACTCCTGATCCCCACCCCCCCAGTAAAAAAGACCACAATGTACAACTTTCAGATACTGTAGAGTGATCCCCAAAAGCATGACCGTGTTTCAGTTATTTCGTGTGTGTGGTACTTTTTCTTTAGAGGAATGCCATCAAGATCCATAACTTAAAAACAGAAACACCAATATTAATTTCTTAACCTAAACAGTAGTAGCTTCTATCCTTAGAGTATACTTAATATTGTAATACAAGTACCTGTGATATTTACATGTTCTGGAAACTAAAAAGTTGTGTTTTCCAAAAATCAAGCTGAATCTTGAAAGCTTGAGCCATTGATGTACACTCTAACACCAACTTCCCGATTGTTAGGAAAAGAGACCCGGTGGGTGCAAACATAAAGGTCTTTCCAGGTTTTACCAAAAGCCGTAGTGGGTTTGTTTTTTGTTGTTGTTGTTGTTGTTTGTTTTTTTTAAAGCTGTAAATTACCAGGGTGGGAAGAATAAATTTGACTTCAGATAGAGGTATTGCATGTTAATTATAAAGTCTTATTCCTTGTTAACTGTAGATCTTTCCCATTCATTCATATATTTAATACTATGTATTGACCCCTTCTACTGAAAGATTTAAAACATTTGTCATCTTATGTGCAGGCCACTAAATATGTTAGCTTCAGATACTTTAATCAAAGAAAAATACAATTATTAGAATCCACCCCCCCCCAACTTGTAGCAGATATTTAACCCTTTTAACTTCCTTGGGGAACTAAGTGAACACCTTAGTGCTTAATGCATATTTAACATGATCATCATTTAATTCTTGGTTAACCAACAAAAGCAGCCAACTCAAAAGCCAGAACAAAGACCAATAAGATCTTAGAAAATCTTATTCTTCAGACATTTTCAGGCTAAGATTAACATTAAAAAAATTTAATGCCTCCTCTTGGTTACTGTGTATATTGTGCATATGTATAAGATCTATGTTAAAATCAAAATACCAAGTTTGAACATTTGTTTTAAACAAATTTTAGTTGGTTAAAGATGGTTTAAAAATAGTTTAAAAATTAGAGAAACACTACTTAAAATTTATTTCATCTATTTAGAAGTGAAATTAAGCAATATCCCTGGATCTCACCATCTCTAGAAACAATTATTACTTTGCCAATCAAACTAGAAAAGAAAGCCTGTGACATCTACCTGAATATTTATGAAACCACTACTCTCCTTATCAAAAGGTTCAACAAATACAACTGAGACCAAACCATAAGAGATGAAAATACTGTCACCAAAGTTTCAGATAGCTTCTTAGTATATTTAAACTCACACAAATAGCTCCCCATATTACCTTACGGTTTGAAAGCAAGTTCATTTTATAATTAACTTAGTTCAAAGCATTCATGTAACATGTGGAAATGCCTACAAGATAATGGGCGTCATTTTGGAGCTGAGTCACAATGTGCTTCAGACCTTTGATGATGCAACTAGAAGTTTAGATTTTGTTCAGGTGACCAGAAAGCAAGGCCCATCAGGAAGAAGAATCAACCGAGGTCGAAGCAAGAATGATTGTTGGGTCTCTTGATCGAATAACTGAGATTACTCATGTTCCCATTCAAATATGGGATAAGGGAGAGATTTAGGTCCTGGAAGTAGGGGAAAGGTTAAGTTCGAATTTAGATGACAAGCTTGCAATAGTGGCAAGAAATTTGATTATAGGGAACCTATAACAGTTATATCTGGACTTTAAGAGGTGACTGTCCATAGAAATAGTTGCGTACCCTCAGAAAAGAGAGGAGATTGCTAATTTTGGCTGTCATTTGTTCTCAACAGTTCTTGCAGATTGGCCCAAGTTGGTATAAATGAAATGAGAGTAGTCATTAAATAATTGTTTCGTCTCACATCTGGTTTATACCCTCAAGCTGAAAAGACAATTCTTAGGTCTTTTATGAAAAATGTTCAAGAGTGGAGAATTCTTGTTTTCTGACCTACCTAATACAAAGTTCTTACGATATTTTTTGACATTTCTGTTTGGAGGTTCAGTATACATTTTTATTTGCTGGTTAAAAGTACTTCATTTTAAGGATAACTAAATTTCATAAAGAATCTTTAAAACCATAGGAATAGTTTCTATGGCCACAGCTTTCATAATGCTATGCTAAAGAAGTAGTACTTAATTGACAATGCATCCTCCCCCAGCCACATGTCTGCCACTCTCCATCCCTGTAAGCATCTTTTGATCTGGCAAATAAGCAAGGAAGTAGGTGTCTGGTGAGCAGTGAATATCGAGTGGAAATGAGCAGCACGGGTTTACTGATGCATCACGGAAGCCATGTGCTGTTTTGAACTTTTTAAAATACTTGCTATATGCTTTCAAGCCGCATGCTTCCTCTGTGTCGACATTACAGGTTAAGCAGCACTAACCAAGAAAGCCTGGGTGCTGTGGAGTCTGAAACCTTAAGCATCATTTCTCAAGCAATTTTTTCAGATTGCAGCACTTTCCAGATCTCACATTTTCAAATTATCTGTGCTCGGTGGCTAACCTATGCAAATACTCCAAATTCCGAAAAGATCGGAAACTTTAAATGGCCCCAGGCATTTCAGATAAGATACTCCACTCGTACAGCTTCCGGATCTGTTAAATACTATTTTTGTCTCCTTCACCGTGTCAATAATACAAACAGAATGTACCTCATTCTCACACCCACCTCAGCACCATCAAGTTCTATAGAGTATCATAACGCACGGCAGTTTTAAAGTGTTGACAGTATTCTGGTGGCCCTCTAAAGAATAGTTATGAGGGGGAAACATTCTTATAACGGACACCTATCTTAAAATAACTAAATATGCCACTCCTAACATTATCTGTAATGGAGAATAGTGACACTTGCTTGTAGTCCCACCTGCTGGGGTGGGGGTGAGGTCAAGAGAAGGCTTGAGAACAAGAGTGCAAGAACTACCTGGGCAACTCAGACTGATTCAAGGGGGGCAGGAGGGAAGAAAGAAAGACAAAAAGAAAAATTATTTGTTCACATTTCAAGTATGTAGTCATGTAAACGAAGGCACACTTATACTGAATGCTGGCCTAAAAGAGGCAGCTTACATTTCAGGGTTGTGCAGATGATTCTCTTGTTGACCGGTAAGACATAGGTTGATGTCTAGGTAGGACAGAAATAGAAAATGAACAAATTATAAGTAACTTCATCTGAGGCTGGAGAGATGGCTTCTCAGTTAAAAGCATTGGCTGTTCTTCCAGAGGACCTGGGTTCAATTCTCAGCACGTACATGGCAGCTCACAACTGACTGTAGCTCCAGTTCTGGGAGACTCAACACCCTCACACAAACATACACACACAGGCAAAACAGCGATGCACATAGTTTAGTTTAGTTTTGTTTTGTTTTGTTTAAAGTAACTTCACTGGGCTGAAGAGAAAGCTCTACAGTTAAGAGCACTGGTTGCTCTTCCGGAGATCCTGAGTTCAATTCCCAGCAACCACATGGTGGCTCACAACCATCTTGTGACAATAGGATCTGATTACTTCTTCTGGTGTGTATAAAAACAAGAGCATTCGTATATATAATCAATAAATTTTTTTAAAAAAAGTAACCTCATTCAATATTTCGACTAAATTACTCAAGGATTCTTGTAAAGCTTTTCACATTAAACATAAAATGTTACAGGCCTGATATGAAACTTTTGCCCTGGTGTAGATGCCCAACACTACAGAAAGAAAAATAAGGCCAGGCAGGGTAAAGCCCATAACCCAGCCCTTGTGGAGACTGAAGGAAGGGGATCCTGAGCTCCAGGCCACTTGAGGCTTCATAGGAAGGCAAAGGCTGTAGAGAAGGTAATAGAGACAATTTAGAGTTTTCTATCAGGGTGGCTGCAGACAGGGCAGGGTAGAGAACTTACTAGCTGGGTATCCACTGTTCTCATTTGTCCAAAGCCTGATCAGTCTGTGCACATTTCTGTGTTGTGTATGCTACATGTGTGGCACACACACATGCTATAAAGCATGCATGGAGGTTAGAAAACAGTGGTTAGAAAACAGCTTTCAGGAGACTGGTTGTCTTCTTCCTGTGGGAGCAAGGGATTTTCAGGCCATCTTACCAAACCCCCACATTTTAAATTTTATTTTGGGGGCCCCTAGGCTGGTTAGGTCCACTATTCCTTCATCTCTACACCATTTAATGGAGCACTCCCAAGTATTTCCCCTCAACTTTTTTTTTTTAAATTTATTTACTTATATGTAAGTACACTGTAGCTATCTTCAGACATACCAGAAGAGGGCGTCAGATCTCATTACGGATGGTTGTGAGCCACCATGGTGGGATTTGAACTCAGAACCTTTGGAAGAGCAGTCAGTGCTCTTAACCACTGAGCCATTTCTCCAGCCCCCCTCTACTCCTTTATAAGTCAATGGATGAATCCACAACACTGGGGAAATCATAGAGAAGATTGGGATTCCAGAAAGGCATCTGTGTTCCATTCACCATGGGTGGTTCGACTTGCTGCATTTCCCAGTTCATCTAATAAAAAGAATCAAATGGAGAAGGAAACAACCAAGGCTCATTTTGTTCTCTAACTTATCCTTGTACATGGGAGTCACTTTTGTTTTTTTCAAGCCAAGAGTAAAAAAGTGTACTAACATGCTACCATGAAGCAATTATAATTGGTGCTAACAAAATAAGTGTAAATGTGTGTACACTTATGTGTATATTCTGTTTACATCCACGCACCACTTTGTAGTGTAATGTTTATGTCTGGGAGAATGGGAAGATTCAGGCTATATATAGTTAAAATCTAAGGAAACCATGTCTTCAAGTAGGTGGCACTTCATTTTAATATAAACAATAAATTCTATGAAAAGATCATCACGTAATACCATATTCAGATACTAAATTAAAGAATTTTAGAGATTTTTTAAAGTTTGTAAATTCATCATATACAAAAAATAAAGACCTACATGTTAATAAAAATTTTTCCTCTCAAAATTGACTGCTAAGTAATTACATTATAATTGACATTAATTGGATCATAGGCCAAGATTTTAGCAAGAAAAGAAATCACAATTCTTCCTGAGTTCTGCCATTGATGTATAACAGTCTTGATGAAGTCATGGACTCTCCTTGGTATGTTTGCATCTGAACAGAGATAATCTTGTAGTTATTATTGGATACATAGGGTCCTCTGAAAAGAGTATATTTGGCTACTTACATTTTCACAATTCATGAATTACAATAAGATTTATTTATATTGGGGGCTTGGGGTTTTTGTTTTATTTTGTTTTTTGATTTTTCGAGATAGGGTTTCTCTGTGTGGCCTGGTCCTCCTGGAGCTCACTCTGTAGACCAGGCTGGCCTTGACCTGAGATCTTCCTGCCTCTGCCTCTAGTGCTGGGATGAAAGGTGTGAACCAACACTGCCTGCTTGTTTTCAAATAGTTATAAATACAACTATATTCTTAATTGTTTAGCCAGTTTTGATGCCTATAAAATTATTCTGGAATGGGTCGTTGTCTAAATTCTTACTAAATTCCTGTCCTCTAGTCTGCACCTCACATCACTATTAATGTTAAAAGCCAGCATCCCTACTTCTGTCTGGAGTGCTAGTGTTTTGTCGATAAAAAGTCCCTTGTTGGCTGCTTAAGGAAGCCCCAATGCGCCGCCAAGCTTGCATGGTGTTTGAAGACCACAGAAAGCTATCTGCTCACCACAACACTTCTTGAAAAACTTACCTGTATTGCTAAGTATACTTTGAAAACGAAAACAAGTCAGCACATTTCTCAGTAAAATCCTAAGTCCTTATTTCTCTGCAGTCTCCACCTAAAACATGCTATGTGGTCTGGATGCCTGTGTGAATAGGATCCCAAAGATATTTATCCAACTTCTATTGCAGGTAAGAGTTTTGGTAAAGCATAGATGCTAAGCCCGAATTCGTACTGATAAGCAAGAGACACACAAAGCCTTCTGAACGTATTTCAAACCCAAGAACAAGACTCTAAGACTGCCTAGCACTCTGCTCAGCCGCACGTGAGTGCTTACGAGGTGGCGTCTCTGAACAAAGACCTCACCAAAATAGTAAGATTCCTCACTGCGGATTTAATAATGGTACGCACAAGCCAAACGAGGTGTTTTAACTGGAAAGCCTTACACATAAATTACCCAGTTAGTCATATTTGACCAAAATAATACACAGCATACCACAATAGTTAAAAACTTAACAATTAGTTAAGATCTTTCACAGACTTACAGTCGTGTAAGACTGTGCTCTCTTACTGCTATATGCTATGGGGTTACAGCTTCAGGAACCAGCTCCTGGTTTTTTGTTCCATTTATACACTAGACAAGTCATAATAAAGAAGAAACAGTGCTTGGAAAATTTATTATAAAAGTGTGCTTTATTATAAGGAAAATTTAAATATAACCAACAATACTGAAAATAACATAGCTGGCATTTCTAAGCCTTGGTTGGGGTTCTTTCCTGATCCATGAACGTCAACGATCAGCCTCTGCAATGCAACAAAAGAGAACTTGGAAAAGTGAGTAAAGAACACAGAAGGATGATTCAGGAATCTGAGTGGCGTTTTTCTTGTTTTTCTGTTTTGGGAATTGTTCCTTGTTTAATACATGGCTTCTAAACTCTGAAATAGAAAACATGTTTCCTTCATGTAGAGAGAGCACTTTTTCCTACAGAAAGATTTTGCAAAACTAATATTTCAAAATATGGCCAAAAGTATAGTTAATCATATAACACTTTAACTTCTTGTTTATACATTCTCCATTTAACATTCTAGCCACGTTTTCATGTACAAATAGGACTATAAACATTCTCTTATAAGATTGTGACAGCCATAGATGAATTTAACATACATAGATATGTTCCTTAGAAACATGTTTCCCAAAATGAAATTACCCATTTAAACATGAATAACTGGTGAGAATTAATGTCTCTAAACATTTGGTCATGGGGCCTGAAAATCATGTGAAAGTATATTGCTTTGGTTATATATAACAATTCATTGTATTTGGCATAAAAATCTTGTTGGCCAAAGAAAAATTTGCACTTTTTGTACTTTTAACTGTGAGTTGACTTTAAAGCTAAGGACAAGGCCTAATGATATGCAGTATAGACAGAAATTACATTACTCATTATATATGGCTTTACTTATACACAAACTTATTTCCACCACTGCAGTAGAGTTTTTGAAGGTTGGAAAAGAAAAAACACACTTGATTGACTGCTGATCAGTGAGCTTGCTGGTTGGTGCTCAGGACAAGGAAGAACAGAGGACCGTGGGCACAGACACATGCACAGGGTGGCGACACTAGGACCGTACAGAGCAGAGCCATATTCTGTGGGCGCATGGCTAAGAATCCCAAATGCCTTTTGATACTGACAGGAAACATTTCCTTTTTCTAAATATAAGATTCAGAACTTTTAGAGGACAAAAAACTGTCAGATTAAGATTAAACTGCCTTGAAAAAAAATTACAACCTTTGTGACATTAAGTCTCAAAATGCTATTTATAAAGAATACAGGAGGTTGCTAAATAAAAAATGGGAAGCAGTGATAATATAGAGTTGATAATGAAAGATGCCAGTTATGATCTTTCATCTTAAAAGACTGTTTGCCCAATCATCATAACAACTAAATTATCAGGCCTCAAAAGCCACTCAAGTACACAGGCTGCTGACTGACATTTGTCAAAGAAGTTGAAATGTACTTTATTGCAAAAATATAAAAAATTTTAAAATTGCATATGATTTTCACATCGTTTTTTACCAATAGGCCAAGGCTAACACAAAACTTATCAAGCCAGAAAAGGTAGAAAATGAAATGATTGACATTTTACTGTCTGACGAATTATAAAAAGAATGCGATACCACGTTAGAGCGTATGAGCCACTGCCAGCTTCCCTCTTAAAGGGGCATAGTTACTAATACGATACTTGAATAATCCAAACACACAGATTGGCCTACAAGTACATCTTTTAATTATCTTCTTAAACATGTATGCTTTCAATATATTATAACCATTTGAATAAACCTTTCAGTCAATTTTATGAAATAGAAAGTCATTTTTATGATTATGTTAATTTATGAACTACCCATTAGAAAGTGATGTTAAAGCCTACTGACTATTAAATCACTACTGCTTACTGATATATTGTAAATGGTTTTCTGTTTAAAAAAGGAAAAACCTGAAATCACAGAAAATGCTTGGCATCTACACAAACACACTCTCAGTGGACTAACCACTACTCTGCAACTGTTTCGCTAATGGTCTGTCTTCTCCACACTTTCTCTTCATGCAGTGGGCTCAACAATATCCATGTTTGTTCCAAACAGCGCAACTAACTGCTCTTCATAGGTGGTAATGTTCCTCTTCATAATTTCCATGCAAGGTCCCAGAAGCCTTTCAAATGCTTGCACATCCATAGCTGAGAAAAGAAAAAGTTAAATTAGAAATACCATTCCTTGAAAAACCCAGGAAGTGCTACATCATTCCTTTCTACTATGATGTTCTATTATATATCATTTTGATATATTAACAATGCAAGAGGATTTTAGGTAGCTATTATAAAATATAAAAAAAAAAGTTGAAACGTTCTACTTCAAAAAAAGAAATAGGGACATCTCTGGGTACAGTCTATCTAAAAGGCTTTGACAGATGATGGCCTTGTGATGCAGCTGACAGAAGGAAGGTCCTGACCTGTGATGAGGAAATGAGGGTCTCAGCATGGCAAGGTAAACTGTGATGCTTCATCTAATAATATAAACACCCCCAAAGAGGTACAAAAGTGTTTGCTACCCTGTTCTCAGAGTTTACAATATCATGCTGTGATGTTTTACACACTTAGACCATTGTTGATGCAACTCAAAAGTGATAGCATAAGGCTTCCGCCGGCTCCTGTCAGCAGGCACTTCACTGCTTCCTGCCTCATGCATTTTATTTTGAGTGTTTGGTTTTGAGGCAGCCTGGTTATATAGTTCACACTGACCTTGAACACACTGGGCTTGAATTTATGATCCTTGTGCTTCAGGTGCTGGAATTACAGACAGGAGACAGCAGACCTGGCTGCCTCGTGCACTTTTAAACGGAGTTTATAATACACAGTGGTAAACAGTACACTGCTCTAACGTGTCAAACTCTCTCTCTCTCTCAAATTTGCAAAGGTAAAAAGGGAGATGTATAAGGCTTTATGGGCATTCTCCTATGGAATAGCAGGCACATTAGTGAAGATAAAAGTGGCCTAGCCATGTGTACTGTGTCATTAAATAGGCAAATGAACTATTTCTCTAAACAAGTAGCCAATAGATTAAAAAAAAAAATCGCCACCTGAGAAATCAGATCAGCACTACACTGAGATGTCCATCTACCTCAGTCAAAGTAGCCTGTCATCAAAAAACAATAAAAGCTGTCAGGGACTCTTGAGCTACATTATTGTAGCTACTAGGAAATCGGTTTAGAAGTTCCTCATTAAACTAAAACCAGACCTACAATTTTATCCAGGCTCTCCCAACCCTAGGCCCATGTCTGAAGAAGTCAAAATCAACATATGATAGAGCTATCCACCTGCCTGTGTATACATGATCGCCAAGTTATGGAGTCAGCCTAAGTATATCCATCAACAAATGGAAAAAGAAAGTGTATATACACAATGGTGTGTTACTCAGCTATAAAGAAAAATAAACTGTTTCATTTGCAGAAAAAAGAACAAAGCTTGGGTACCTCACATTGAGCAAACTGTAGATTTTCCTTCAAATGTAGAATCTAAATTAAAAAAAAAAACACAAAACTTTCCCTGAAAATGGAGAGGGCCTATTTGAAGAGCAGAACAGGACCAACAGAGAGAAGGAGGGGGTAATGATGATGAATATGCAAACCCATACTGCTCATGAAAGTGTTATTTATAGATGTAATATATACTATTAAAGAGACTTATTTAAGAAGACCTGGTCAGAAAACCATTTCTAAGGAAAAACTAAAAGTCATCTATGCATATATATACACACATACAAATTAGACCCAAAGCCCAGAAAACCTTTACCAGTGAGTGATTACACAATTTATTGTGTGTGTATTTACCTAATAGAATGCAAAAGTTTGATGTATTAATAAAATTCCTATAGTGGAAACATGTTCAAAAACAGAAAATGTATACACAGATCAAACAGAAAGGAATTACAGTAGTGGAAATCACTGGCAGATGGTGGCAACATGGGTGTCTTAGGTTTTCCTATATTTTTCTACACTTTCTGTATTTCTCCCACACCCTTTAATACAACTATTACAGGATAAAGTAAGAACCTCTCTCATGTCACCTTCACTCTGACAGTCAAGAGTGCTGAGAATCTCTATCTGCTTTCCTCTTTACCAAAGTATCATTAACTAATTAACTAAATTAACTAATTAATTAACTAATATTACATCTATTGTAAACCTTTTACAAAGTGACTCTGTAAGGAATTAATTCTGAGGATCCTTGAAGAATTGTAAAAGCCCTGAAACTAACTTTTATCTTTCTGAACAGTGAGGAACATGGAGAGGATAATTATTGCCAAACCATTTTTTTTAAATGTCACTTATGTTCCTATTTCCTGAACTGTGTTTTTCACCAGAGTGAGTGATTTCTCAGACACAAAATCCTTACGGTGGCATTTCTGCCAAGCTCCCCAGGTAGAAGAGAGCAGTCAGAAGCCGAATAAGAACAGTTGGTTATGCTCCAGCAGACCTAAAGCCAGTCCTGCAAAAGGATGTGTACACCCCTCACTGGCCTTGCAACTTAACAACAGACCGCACAAAACGTGCCAGTTTAGCCTTCTCTTTTGAGGAACACAACATGTGGCATTTTCTTGACTACAGAGAAATAAAACTTGCTAGCTGGGAGTTCTTATCTCAATAGTTACGTAAGTCCAAACCCTGGTCATACTTTGTGAGGCTCATAGCACTTGTGAACCAACAAAAGGAAGGCCTGGGACGCAGACATGACCAAAGCCCGCCACCGTGACCCTACCTAAGCATTTGACAGTCCCGATGGCATGTGCAGATGCTGCTCTTGGTTTGTTAGTGACCAGGGCAAGCTCTCCAAAGTACTGTCCCCGGAAACACCGAGCGATTTCCACAGCTCCGTTCTCTTCAACTTCTGATTTACCCTAAGGAGCCAACAAGTCAGTTACATTGAAGTCTGAGATTGTTTAAAAAAAAAATCCATTATTTTCCTTTCAAATGTGAGGAATTTGGGGACTGTTTACCTTTCTTTTCATAGTAATTTTCACTTCTCCAGATTCTACAATGAAGAAAGAATCTGCCAAATCTCCCTATTAAAACGAAAAATGTAGAGTGAACATGCAAGTTACACAGCAACTCTTGAAATCATGCCTTTGAAGCTGGCCTACAGGTTCCAGTCTGTAAAGTGAAGTCACAGACCAGTCTACATCCTGAGGTTATGATAATTCTACAGTAACGTCTTAGGCATTCTAAATATACCTTCTCTACCAGAAAATATGGCAAACAACTCGGACTAGGAATCTTCCCCAAATTTTGTGCTGAGCAGTGTCCAAGAAAGGGTAGCACTGCTGTGTGTCCCAGCAGCCCCTCCCAGCAGCAGGCTATGTCAGTACATTCTGTGCTACTTGGGAAGTAGCACTGCTCCCCGTGCCCACTCGAAGTAACCAGCATTAGCATAGAGACTTGCCAGGAGCAAAACCACCTGAGAGCTTTTGGAAGCCATAGCTGTTGACTCTGGAGCTTTTACAACCATTAGGCACCAAGCTGACATGCTAGTCTGTGACCGTGTACTTCCGGGCTCTGAAAAGACTGTTGGGACTGAAAGGTCTGTACCCTCTCTACTTACACACCCAGTGTTCCTGGTTTTTGCATGAACTCTCATTAGAAATCCACTCAACTCATGTGCATCTTTCAACTGTCTATAAAGCCTACTTTCTAGGAGCTAACAGGTACTGTAATACAACTGGTTCCCACTGGGAGTTCAGAAAACAGGAGGGTTAGAGGGTATTTTTATTAAACGCATGCAGTGCTTGCACATGGTACAATGTGAGCTCTTTCTGGTGAGTGTTATCTGGAAGCAGGTCTCAAGAATTAATCACACAAAACTCGTCTGCCTGTGGACCTGGTTTCTTGGTAATTTCATGGGATAGCCACCACTTTTCGCTCTTACACATGACATCATACTCCCACCATACATATGTATTTCATGTTACAAACTGCAAACGACTCAGCTAGGTAATGGTTTAATGCACAGTCACTAGGAATAAATTATATAAACAAAAACATCCAGATTACTTACCGGTGTAAAAGCCTTTTTAATAAGTTGTTTGGTGGAAGTAATTTTCATTTAATCCAACACTGCATACTAATTATGAAAGCAAAGTTGAACTGGATTTCTAAGACCTTCTGGAATGCAACCCTAAACTGAATGGCAGTTCAGGACCATACCTGAGCAATGATCTGTTCTCCATCATTGTAAACTTTGGTGCCAATCACATCCACCACCTTCAGGCGTTCAGAAACCTACAAAGAAGAATGTAGTGTTAGAGACTGTGGGCTCTATTCTTAGTTATAGCTTAACTACATCTGGAATTAACTAAAACCCAAGTGGCTGTAAACACCTGGGAGGGATTGTTTTCCTTAAGTCACTTGAGGTGGGAAAACCCATTTTTAATCCAGATCTTTTAGGTGGGAAGATCTATCTTTAATCCAGAGTTTTTGAGCTGGGAAGATCCACCTTCCACCTGGGCCACACCTTCTGCTGCAACCTATATAAAGGATGTGCAAGAAGGAAGCTCTTGCTCCCTCTGCCTGCTTGCCCTCACTCGCACTAGCAAGTCTGTTCCTGCCCTGGCATCAGAGCCTACTTCTTCAAGATTTTGGAGTACACTGAAGACCAGTCGAGACATCCAGCCGTGTGGACTATTGAATTCTTGGACTTTCCATTGGGGGACAGACTTTTTGGACTTGTGGGACCACAGCCTATAAGCCACTCTAATAAATGGCATGCAAGCATGTATATATCATATAAACTGTTCCTCTGGAGAACTCTTATAATACACTGACCAATTATGTAATCTTACCTGTTTTACTTGTTTCCAAGGGGTGGCCTATACAGCTAAATAAACTCAACAGTTTTCGCTTGCGTAGTTGTTACATTAACTGCTAGAGTCCTGAAGTAGAAAAAATTGTATTTCTAGTTTCCTGTAAAATACCAGAAGACTCAGCCAACTCCCAGCCCAAATTTCCATATGGCAGCAATAAGCTATGGCAGAGTGGCAGCTGTTTCCTTAGAGGGAGCACATGTTCTCCAGTTTGCCAAAGTCCCTTCCTGGGTTGCTTTCTGTCATGTCACATGGCTCGATCTGACTGGATTACCTCCCTGATGCCTTCTATTTGAGGACAGGAGCTTCTAAAGATCAGCTGCCTGTGCATTCCACAATGTGGTCAAGATCCTCCCAGGCATAAACCAGCAACTCACAGAGACACTACCATGCCAGCATCTGCTATTTTACAACACCATAGGTACGTATATTTATTTCTCTATAATCACTTTCAAGAGAGTTCAAATATGAGGCTTTATCTATTATAAAATGTCTGGAAAAGCACTTCACAATGAATTTTGGCAAAGCTGAATTTGTAAGTGTAATTTCATTACGTGTCTACCTTCAAAGATAAGAAAGAACTGGTCTCACTGAGAAGACATTTGAGCCGTGAAATGAAGGAGATTTGTGGAGGAGCCATGGAGTTGTGAAGGAGGCTGTTCTAGGCAGACAGCGTACGCAGGTCTAAAGTGAGGGCTGGCATGTGTATGCGACAGCAGGAAGCTAATGTCTATGGCAGGATGAAAGTGGAGCAGTTAGAAATGTCCAAGAGGTACAGACTCGGGGCTCAGGACCTGTGGCCTTCTTCAAAGTTATCCTGTCCTGGGAAGGCTGCTAACAAGACTGCACTGATCTGGGATTTAAAAGGATTCTTCTGTAGGTGGCTGATAAAATTCATACAGGAGGCAATGAAGGTACAGACAGAAGGTGAGACTGGTGAAGTTAACAGAAAATGATTGGATGCTAAAGATATTCTGAAGACAGGGTAGAGATGATTTTCAACACATTGAATGCTAGTGGGGAGAAAGCTGAGTGAATGCTGACTTTCTTACACCTGCTATCAGACAAATAGCACCTATAGACTTGCTATAGGCTCTAGATAAGAACTTTATTTCCAAAAAGCAGGATAAAATGTAGTTACAGGTAGTATAAGAAATACCAATAAAGTCTTATGTTGCCATCTGTCCTTTTCATAGTAAAATACTTTAAAATTATTACTATTACCATTATAATCATCATCATCATTATTACTATAGGGTACTACAACACACTCTGTGTGGAAATCAGGGGACACTTTTCCACCTACATATGGGTTCTGGGGACTAAACTCAAGTTAGCACAGTTGGCCTCGCAAGATGGCCACAAGAACTTTTCAGGAAAAGAATGCTTCCGAACAGAGCAGCCCCCCAGTGGAATGAAAGCACAGCTCACCTCCAGAGACTTGAGGAATGGCAGTGACTCAATAAAGCTCTCATACATCTTTCTCTTTTTGGCATTGTTTTTTACAATTATTCTCCTGAAGGTCACCCTGTCCTAAAGAGAGCACAGCAAGTACAAATGTAGTTAAAACCTCAACAGACTGTTTCTTTCCCTACAAGGAATACATAATAATTAAATACTTTAAAAGTAAAAATTATAGCATAATTATAATCTCAATTAATAAAAATTCCTTATTTTTATTTCTTTAGGTACAACATTTGCTTATAAAACCGTATAAGATTTTCCTTCCTTTTTTCCTTGGGAAAGGAAGCATTCATTTAGACCACTGATTCTCAACCTGTGGGCCACGACCCCTTTGGGGATTTGAATGACCCTTTCACAGGGGCTGCATAGCAGATATTTACAATACAATTCATAACAGTAGCAAATTATAACTATGAAGTAGCAACAAAATAATGTTAGGACTTGGGGTCAGCACAACAGAGGAACTGTATTAAAGATCGAGACATACAGATTTTGACCAGCACATGGGCTCCATGCCCACAAGGAGGCACTGTCACACTATAAAAAAAAAAAATCCCAATACCGTTCCCTCCCTGTAGATGGCAGGGTTACAAATTCAATTAAGTAGACAGGACCAGACCTGAATTTTTGTATAAAAACAGACAGACACAGTCTCAGAGCCCATTCTGTGTAGTATTATTTTTTTATATATCTACTTCAGTAAGACACAAAGACACAAAAATAAATGTACTGGTACTGATGTTCTTGAAGAATACATACACAGATATGAAAACTATAAGAAACACTGTTAAAAAGAATCCAGAAAGAATTCATTCATAAAAATACACACTTATTAGGCTCTTTTTCATACCCATATAATATCAGAATTTTCCTTTGAAAATGTGAAGGTACAAAGAAACTGTATTCTTGACTGGGGTCTTTTCCCAGAGTTTACCATGTTTATAGTTTAATTCTTTCATATTTTTATAATCTCAGAAAATGAAGATCTTAATTTAGGAATGACAGAAATGTTTACACAAGGCAGCTCAAAAGCTATTTTTCCCCAAAATTTTATGAAAATCTCATAAAATGTTTTCATTCTTATGTAAATATCCCATAATCACATAGTTTGGCATACACCGATCAATAATTATGTCACTTTAGTAAAATTAAAACAGGATATTAATCAATACTTTGTTATTCCAATATGCTATGGATATACCTCTAACCATGATGAACTGAATGTGTCTGTCCTCAAATCCATATGTTGCAATCCTAACCCTCAGCACGGCCCTTAGGCAACAGGCCTTACTAGGTGATTGGGCCAGTGTGAAGTTGTCATAACAGAATTAGATAATTCTCATTAAAAAAAAAACCAAAACCTTGAAAACTGCCTTGCCCCTTCCACCAAATGAGGACATCTAGGAGCTGGCCCTCTACCAGACACCAAAGTTCCTGTGCCTGAATCTCAAAAGCTCTTAACCTCCAGATCAGTGAGATGTCAAAGCATGCACCATCTTTAGTGGTTTGTGCTAACAGCCAGACAGAATGAGACACTTGGAAAAAAAACATCTTGTTTCCAGAGTTGGTTTATTACCATTTAGATGACCAATGTACTTTGGCACTAGTTGCCAAGCCTAATGGCCTGTCTTTGATCAGCAGGACACAAATGACCCCTACATATGGGTCCCCCAATACACGCAAAATAAAAAGTAAATATAGTAAACTATATTTTTTAACTTTATGAGTTAATTCACAAAAACACTGAGGTCTTTTGAAGCCTGGCTCTACATTAGAATTTGCTGGGATAATTTTTAAAACAAAAGACTTTAGTTAATCAAAATTCCTACATGTCTGGTGAAATAATTCGTACCCATAAAAGTGTCCAGTGTGATTGACACTGTCCTGTGTATATTGTCATATACAGTCAGATTTGAGAAGCAGGTACATTTTAAAGACAGACTGTTGTTCTTTTGTTGAAACAGAGAACCTGAAGTAATTCAGCCATTTAGAAATAAATTGTGAATTGTGTATCTCAGGAAGAAATGTCTATTAATGGCCCACCATTTTACAACCCATTGTGACCAAATTTAGGAAGCCCAATTTCAAACGCCTTCTTCCTAGTCACTTCCACAATGGCCTTTCTGAGTCACTGGAGTGGCCATGTCTTTGGCTAATCTCTCAGCGCTAAGAGCTGCGGGGTGCTCTTTCCTGAGTGAGGCTCTAGGATGCGGACTCCTCTCTGCCAACTGCTGCTCTTTACACCTGCACTTACAACTGCTGGGCTGCAGGCCATGGGTTCTAACATTTCTGCTCTGCCTCGACTTCCCCTAGAAGCAACTGGGTATGCAAACTGCTCTTACAAAGCAAGTTTCAAATATAATGAAAGTATGCTCATTATAATTTTAAAGATTTTATGCATGCATACAAAACTATCACTATCTATAAATATTAACACGTATAGAGCACTAAAAGAAATCTCTGAAATTTTTCTTAGAAGCTTAAGAACTATGCACACAAAAACTCCAAGCCCTTTGTACACTGGTTACCATTAGCATCAGGGCTGAAACTATCCATGCTGGTGGTGGTGGAGTGACAATCTGAAATATGTGATCTTGAACCAAGGATGCGTGAGGACACCTCATTACTGTTTGACACCCTGACTCTGACTGGCAACTCCAGTGGGACTGCTACATTTTAGGGTACCCCTTCTGTAATAGGCAGGTCATGGCAGACACAGGATCAGCCCCCTGCCCCTCCCACACACACACTGTGAGTCCTTCCTGCACACAGAGGTCTGTGCTGATGCAGCTGTCCTCTGTTGGTTTTAAGGCATCCTTAACATACTTGGGTGACGTGGTTCTTTCTTTCTTTTTTTTTTTTTTTTTTGGTTTTTCGAGACAGGGTTTCTCTGTGTATCCCTGGCTGTCCTGGAACTCACTTTGTAGACCAGGCTGTCCTCGAACTCAGAAATCCTCCTGCCTCTGCCTCCCAAGTGCTGGGATTAAAGGCGTGCGCCACCACCGCCCGGCTCGACGTGGTTCTTTCTATATGAAAGAATCTCCATTTTTTTAATACTATAACTTATAAAAAAATAACTCATTTAATAAGCATACAATGACTGCTTGGCTCCAATAAAAAGAAGTTTTAAGTATCCTGTTTTTTCTTTCAAGCGAGATGTTTTATGAGTCAAAGCAGAGATGAATGGTATATTCTCTAACTCAGTAACCCTCTGAAACTGGACAGTTACAACCTCTTCTACAAAGAGCTGAGGGGGAAACCTAATGCCTGCATGTCACGAACATGGGATGTACTGTTTTGTGTCCCAAACGATCGTCACTGTGGTCTGAGGCGAAGTGTGATGACAGGCAGTGTGGACACCTCCTAGGAGCTGATTCCAAGCAAGTCCAGGCTCACCTTAGAACACAGATGTACAATCTGCAGGGTGGTAAGTGGGTTACCAGGGGAGTCTGCAAGCTTACCAAACAGAGACTGAGAGCCCCACCTTAAAGCCAGAGTCAGTTGTTGCTACCTTGGGAAAGCACCCACACAGCTTCTCTAGCTCCGCAGCCAATGTGTCTGCGAACCAACACTTAGCAGAATTTCTACCATTAAGGCATCTATTCAAAGATAGAGACTAAAAATCTCTTGTCTGAAATACTTGAGACCAGAAGTATTTCAGACTTTAAACACCATCCCCCATCCACCTAACTCCCATTCTCAGCCCTTCTCCCCCACTCCTGACTGCCCAGACTCTGAAAAATCCTAACAAAGTAGCTTGGGAGCATGTTTCAGGTCTAAACATAAAATCCATAGTTCATGTATATCTCGTATACATTGTCTAAAGGTAACATATAACTATTGTAATGTGCCTTGCATTTTGACTGACCAGTAATATTAGGTGAGGTATAGAATTTTACAGTTGTGGAATAACATTGGTGCTCAAAAAGTTGTAGATTGGGGGCATTTCAAGCTTTGAGTTTCCAGATTAAGAATGCTCAGTCCATCCTAACATTCATGTCCCACCCAAAGAGAATGGTTAGATTTGTGTAGAACAGAGGCAAGATTTGCATCCAAAAATGAAAAGAACAGGTATTTTACTCTACATTGCCAATCAGCATATACCACCAAGAGAACCATTTTTTTTTTGTTTGTGTGTTTTTTTTTTTTTTTGGTTTTGGTTTGCGTTTTTTGCTTGTTTTTTCAAAGTGCAGGACACGTCAGAATCACATGGAAGGCTTCTGCCAGTAGAGGAATGCTGTGCTCCCTTTCCAGAGTTCTTGGTGCAGGAGTTCTTAGGGGCCTGGGATGTTCCTAACAAGTTCCCAGTTGTGACTTTCAGTAGGTCACTGAAAACCACTGGTTTATAGACTATACTACTTACCTAGAGATCTAGTTGAGAAATAGGTTCTGTGTGTGTGTGTGTGTGTGTGTGTGTGTGTGTGTGTGTGTGTTCAGTATAGTATTCACACTTGCTAGTTGAAGGTATGTGCCTATATGTGATCAGATGTTTGTGCACATACGCACATGCACATATAGGGGCTAGTGATGGATGTCAGTTGTCTTTCCTGGGTTGCTCTCTATCTCTGAGACAAGGTCTCACTGAACCTGGGGTTCACTGATTGGCCAGGCTGGCTAGCCCATGAGCTTTGGGGATCCGTGTGTCTCCACGCTGCTTCCCTGATGCTGGAGTTACAGGCACAAGCCACCATGCTCAACTTTTTACATTGGTTCTGGAGATTCAAATGCCATCCTCATTCTCGTCCAGCAGGAACCTGGCTGACTGGGCCATCTCTCCAGCTGTTGTGGCTTGTGGATTTTAAGCATGGATAAGAGAGGAGCATTTTAGATCTGAGGTCATTCCCAAGGACCACTGTATTCAAGCTCCTGACTTGGGGAGAGACAGGACACAAATCTTTGGTTCAGCACAGACTTTGGGCTTAACAGTGTAGCATTTAGCAGATGACTTGTGATCCCAAATAAAACCCCCAATAAAAATTAAAATACAGTATTGGGATATCTGCCTACTGTCTTGATAATTTTCAAAAATAATGTCATTTAGGTCAAGCAAATATTTTACTCACCAAACCCCACAGAGCACCAGGAGAGGTAGCAGTGATTGTAGCTGCTCTGGGCGTATTGTACATTAAGGCCAGTTCTCCAAAACTCCCACGATTATCGTAGTTACCGACGCATCTTCCAACGCCATCACATTTTACATAAATATCAAATGTTCCTCTGTTGGATGTATATAAATTCATATGGAAATCAGAGACAATGGACTCAGGAAACATTACAGTGCAGCAGAACTTCAGAGGAGAGCCCTGTGCAATGCAATCTTGTTGCTGCCTGACTCTCCCAATAACTTAAGAGCTTATCTGTTCCAGACCTATGAAAAAGACCATCAACTACACCAGGACAGGGACAACACAAAGGGAGAATGGAACTAAACAAACGGAGTTAGAATCAGTAATAGAGTGTGTGCAGAAAGTCATCGACAAACACTAGTTGAACTTATCTCAGACAGTAAGAACCATGAAGTAGTCCAGGTTACTGACTATGTACTGAATACTTGTATGTTTATAAAAGAAATAAATGTACATGGCTTCTGAGACCAGAAGAAAATGGCTACTTTTTAAAGGAATACAGCTCTAACAATCTGCTGATGAGTGGCAGGAGTTGGCCCCCGGGCCAGCTGCCAATAAAGTCTTATTAGAACACAAATGTTGTCTTTATTTATTATACATAGCTGGTTTGGGTTACAAGTAGAATTGAATTCTTGGGCCATAATGGCCCACAAAGCCTTAACACTACTTCCTCGACCTCTCTCTTTAGGTCAACTCCAAGCTGAAACTAGAAAGTGGTAGAGATTCAGACCAAGCCTCTGGCCTTGGTCTTTCTGTAGATTTTTCTGTACTGGTTTTCCCCTGAGGTGCTTTTTGCAGGCAAACAGACTCCATTCGCATGTGCCTGTGCTCAGGCGGCCAGGCCCTACACTCATAGAAGCAGTTTTTCTGTACAGGGCCATCTTCCCACATTCTGTACTCAGTAGAGAACGTGGTTTCAAGGATGGCTGGGGCACCTGGGAGGCAGACAAGAGACGTTCTTTACTATTCTGTTGGTGAAATCCTGCACAAAGATCTGGTAGTGCAAAAGCAGACAGCTTTTGGTTTGTTTGGTTTGGTTTTTCCTGTTTTGGTTTTGATGACAGAGTTTTCTCTGTATAACCTTGGCTGTCCTGGAACCCACTCTGCAGACCAGGCTGGCCTCAAACTCACAGAGATCTGCCTGTCTCTGCCTCCCAAGTGCTGGATTAAAGGTGTGCACCACCACCTGACAGGGACAGCTTTTAAGGATTAGGAAAGGACTGTGACTAGCAAAAAAAAAACAAAAAACAAAAAAACCCTGACAGAAACAGAAACAAAAAGATATTACCTAATAAGGGAGAAAATCATTGCCTTTAAATGTAATTTGCAGCTAGAATGGCACTTCTGAGGATACACCCTAGAATTTGTTTCATGGATAATTACTTTTAAACTATTATTTTAAACCCTGCCATTTCTACCCTTTATTTCATCACTGACATTGTTTTGTTTTCTAGATTTCCCATTCTGAACAGGATAAAATGAAAAACCAAAGCGTCCAGGTGAGGGTGAAACAGGCTGCCAGCCCAGGGGAGGGCCTCAGTGGGAAGCCTGTTAAACAGGCAGGCTGCTCTCCATACCGATTCCCTCCCTGACATCATGAGGCCTCAGGCAGTGCATGACAGAGCAGCGAGCTGGTGACAGGAGATCTGGCTGTGGGCCAGACGCACTGACTGTGGGTGACCTCAATCAGCTGCTCCTGTGAGCTGGAGTGTTTCATATGCCGATGGGTGGTTAGGCTCTAACTGAAAGAGATCGTTGTAAAGCATACCCACTGCATGAACTGAACCGCGCCTGGGCTCTCACCTATGACTCAATTAAAAAAAAAAAACTGAATGGATTTCTAAGCGGTTTTGTTAGTGAAGGCTATGACCTCAAAACTATGACTCTGCCTTACATAAAGGGATACGTTAGGGTCAGGCTTTACTACATTTTTTTTTGTAATTATTTTATTTTATTTTTATTTTCTGTATTTTTTTTTATTTACATTCCCAATGATTTCCCCTTTCCCAGTTCCTCCCTCCCTGAAAGTCCCATAAGCCCCCTTCCCTCCCCCTGTTCCCCATTCAACCCCCTCTTGCTTCTCTGTCCTGGCATTCCCCTACATCCAGTCTTTCCAGGACCAGGGGTCTCTCCTTCCATCTTCTTGGAAATCAATTGATATTTGAATTTTGTCTTGGGTATTCCGAGCTGCTGGGTTAATATCCCCTTATCAGTGACTGCATACCATGTGTGTTCAGGCTTTACTCCTAACCCTGGTTAGCACTTCGGTGGAAGGTCGTTAGGGCACCAGGATAGAGAATGGAGAGTAAACACACCACTGAAAGGCATGGCGACATTCTACCCATGAAACTGGTAGGCAATGGGAGTGCACACCTTTAATCCCAGTACTTGGGAGGCAGAGGTAGGTGGATCTCTGTGAGATTGAGGCCAGCCTGCTCTACAGAGTGAGTTCCAGGAGAGACAAGGTTATACAGAGAAACCCAATCTCTTGAAAAACAAAAAACAAAACCACCACCACCACAACCAACAACAAAAAGGAAGGAAGGAAGGGAGAAGAAAAGCGCATACACAGTTCCTATACGATTAGGAAAGGGAGCCCAGAGAGTTCTAATTACCAGCTGACCACAATTCTACCCAGAGGATCAAAACTGTTAGTAGATCAGGTGGGGAGATGATCCGTGTTCCTCACAAGACTGAACAGCTAGGGACAACTGCCACAGAAACCCCGCCTGACTCAACGAAGGTGAAGAACACCCTGCCAGTGTGCTAAGGATGGTCTGAGGCTCATTCACCATATTGTTCTCTGGGTAAGTAAAACAGTCTAAGGTCTCTGAAGATTATCAATACTAGTAAGTGCATAACCTTTCTGTTTAATAAAATATTTTCTATGAGTTGAAGGCCAGCCTGTCTGCACAGCAAGTGCCCGGCCAGTGAGAGCTACATAGTAAAAACCTGTCTCAAAACCAACAAACAAACAAGCAAACAAAATAAAACAAACACCATCCTGAAACATTTTAAAAGACAAACATAATACTACACAATTTCTGTGAGGACACATGAACTGCTCACTCTACTGATTAAAGGATACTAAAACAGCAGGGGAAAAGACTCATTCCTTACCTCATGCCTTCGGGAATACCTGAGTTCTTTTATAGTTAATAATAAGGACATTGTAAAAACATGGCAATATTGAGTGGGCTCTACCATCACTTAGATTCTTTGATACCATGTCTTACTCCAATTCTTACTGTAATCAGCATCTACTATATGGCAATATTACTTTCTACCTACCAAATATAAGTTAGCAAATCAAGGCACATTAACGACTGTGACTTAGAGATTCATTTCTTCTATAAACTGGCTCCTTGCATGACCTAGCGCAGCTTTATTGTATATATTCACAAGACGTTTACATCATAAATGTAAGTTGTAAGGTCGAAGAGAAACAACTATCAGATTAACCAGTTGGTTGTCATAGCAACTGCTGAGATTTTGCACAGTAGGTTTTTTTAAACTTCAGTAGTAAAGCCAGATAAAACTTACCTGTCAATGACATAAAAGTTGTCACCATCATCGCCTTGATCGATTACGTGTTCCCCTTCTTTGACCAATTTTTCAAACATGGCATCTAATACTTGAGACATCTGCTCCTGTTTTTTAAATAAACAGAATAACTTTATGTGTATCTAGAACATAGTTCCTCAAGTAATCATATAATTTTTATATTTTTTGTGAAAGATTTCAAAGAAATGGGAACATCATTACCATTGAGTTTTATCAAAAGAAAAAAACCCCACCATTTAGTCTCCCTCACCACATACAAATGAGGTTATTTATTCTCATATTCAACATCTGAATGAAAGTAATGATAATTGGCCTACTTTAGAACACTTAAAAGTATCACCACTTCACATGGAAAAGAACTACCAAACCACCATACATCTTGAGGAAAATTTTTAAAATCTAAACTAACTAGGGTGGTAAAGAACTGTTTCAAATTTCGGTAAGCTATCTGTTCTTAAAACCTCTGCTTATTGCTAGAACTAGGGAGGACGTTCCCTAAGTATCTGGTGAGATTACATCCTAACTTCAGTTTTACAATTTGTGTCAGTGTCCTAAACAAAATGGAACAAAATACAGACTGAGGTGCTGTGGAGGGGAGCTAAACAAAAATCAAAACAACAAAATGACTGTAGCAAAATCTGTCACTGTCTTTTCTGTCATGACATCTCTCTTCAAAAACCAGTATCTACATCTCTAGGAAAGATCTTTACGAATTATTAAAGCTGCATTTAACAGTGCTTGAGGGGCCAATGAGGATAGCATGGGAACCATTCAGACTAAAATTCTGAGGTCCACCAGGGTGGGGCCAAAAGACAAAGATGAAAGCAAGCTGAAGGGTTTAAAGGTACAGATGGATGGGTACCACCTTCCCATAAAGTCCCTCTAGCCCAGACAATGCTGAGTAGCCCAGACTTGACTTAATTTCCCAGACAAGGATCAGAGAGAAATCAAACAAGCTGGAGAGAACTAGAATAGACGCACCAAACCCCAGTGCCCGGAAAGCAAGCCCTTCACTGCCGGGGAGGCTCCCAGGTCGAAGAGCGAGCTCACAGGGTCCCAGGTCGAACAGCGAGCTCACAGCCAGCTCTACTTCCGCAGGCTTGATCCACATTTTGTTGGCAGCCTCAACGCAACCCCATGCCACGGTGTCCCAGGAACAGAGCAGAGGTTTAGACAGTGCTGCTTATTCACCCAGAGACGGTTCGGGATGACATTATATACACAGGCATATAAAAAGGACCCTTACAATAAAAGACAAAAAACTTAAAACATGACTGCTATTGTTTTCCTTTAAAATCAACTTCTTGGGCAGTCTTAGGTCCACAGTTGCACTGAGACAAGCACAGGGCTCCACACTCCCTACTCCACTACCAACCCCGCCCCCCAGCACTGTGGGAGGTTTGGTACAACCAATAAGCGCTCAGTGACTCTCGGACCCAGAGTCTGCATTTACCTTAAGGTTTTTTCTTGGCGTTACACATTCATTCTACAGGTATTATAAACGTCAAATGACACATTGCCGCCCGACTGGATTATTTTAAGTATATAAAATAAGAAAGGGTAAAACCCAAACCACGAAGTCAACAAAGAAAGGAAAGAGGTCTAGAGGAAACAGAGAAAATGAATATGGAATGAATTTTCCAGAACTGGAAGACACAAGTTTTTAGGCTGAAAGAGAACATCAAGGATTAAAGAGAACCGGGCTCTTCTGTGCCAACCAAAGACCCTGTGTCTAGAGATCTGAAATACTTCTGAGGAGGGTGTGCCTTAAAATACTTTTGGAAAGAAGATGCCCAAAGTCTCTCAAAATAAAGAGAAACGCAAATTAAGATTGAAATAGGATACCACTCCTCTCACTTAGCAACGCTCACTTGAGGAGGATGGCATGCTGTACTGGAGGCGCCATGAGGAAGACATTCTCACTGGCTTCTATGGAAAAGTACAAATGGAATAGACATCATGGCAACATTTAGTAAGATCTCAAATGTGCAACCTCCACTCTGACCACTCCTCCAGGAAGTCACTGTGAGGTGACGTATGCGGTGCCACTTCTCACAGCATCATCAGAACAAAACTGATGCCCTATGGTGCTGGGTAAATAAATACCCTATGCCATGTTCCTATACATTCAGCACATGGGGATTCTCCTGCATCCCGCATTCAAGGGAGTCGATGACTGTGGCAGGACTCTCAGAAAGGACACAACTAAAAGTGAAAACCTGCTTAGAGGAATGGGCAGAGGAAGAAATGACCCACATATGGATACATTAGCCATCTCCTGTCTCACTGGTCTGGCCCCAAGGCCAGCATGAGGACCACAGGGTTCTGTGGAGGTTTTGACATGGTGACACGGTGTAAAGACCTGCCTAAGCTTAAGAGCGATTGTGGAGCTGTCCTGCTGAAGCTGTTCTCTGCTGCTGAGGCAACGCTGAAACGCAGGCTCCCATGCACAGAAGTGCCTTTCAGACTGTGCTGAGTTCAGGGCTTCGTGAAGAGAGACTTCAGTCTGCAAAACAGTTGATTCCAACTCCATCCTCAAAGGATGTTTTAGCCACTACATTTTTATATTAGCTTTTTGAAGTTAGAGTACAAACTAGCCGGTTTTATCATGGGACTTTGCCACAGTGTCATTATCTGCTATATCTGTTCTCCTTCCCTGCTGATGTTCCCTCTGTTCCTTGTCCCTTGACTCGCTGCTTCCTTTCCATCTCCCAGTCATCCCCCCCCTGCTCTCACATCACTCACATTCGTTTACTCCCCGCCCCATTTCCCCTTTCCTTTAAGTTAAGGTCATGTTCTCCCTGATTCCCCTTCCTAGTCCCCTCCCTCCCTACATGGAAACTAGAAGCATATGGGCTGGCTTATATCCCCAAACATAATGATCTCTGGTTTTATCCCTTTTCCTGCGAGTGTCAGACCTAGTCCTTCACAGCAGCTACTAAATGTTAAAATTAGTGGAAATCAGCATGTTTGAACTAGCGCACTGAGACCTTATTATTTTTCAGAGGAGTTGTAGTTTCATAGCAAGCGGTGAGGGGTGCAGAGATTTCCCATAAGCTGCTTGCCACCATACTCGGACAAGGCCCCCTCGACATCACTAGTCCCCACCAAAGAGCTCCATTTGTTGCCTTGAACACAGATACACCATTCCCACTAGGTCAAGTTACAAGTGAAAGGACATGGCTACAGTTTCTCTGCCCCAGTAAGATTCTGAACCCGGCTGTTCTTTTCTGTCCCTTGATTCCTGGTAACCACTGAGTCCATTTTACTGACTCTATCACTTTCTATTACAATGACTGACAGATTCAGGTAGGGCTAGCCTCTTCAGACTGGCTTCTTTGACTTACTAATACGTGTCTTTTCATGGCTCTACAGATCATTTCCTTTCACTAAATAATTTTCCACTGTCTGAATGTACCATAGTCTATACATTCATCCATGGAACATCTGGGTGGCTTCCAACACTGGGCAGTTATACGTAAAGCTGCTATGAAGGACTGTATCCTGGTTTTTGATTCCTGTGGGTAAATAAAGAGGAGCAGAAGAGTTGGAGTGTGGGGAAGTAAGTGTGGTAGGGTACCGACAAACCAAGCCCAAAGCGGATAAGCCACTTTGAATCCCCACAGCAATGAGTCATGGCTCCTGTTGCCCCACACCTTCACCACCACACCAGTGTTCTAGATTTTCGCCATTTTGATGGGTGCGTAGTATCGCGTTGTTTTGATTTCGATGTGCTTCTCCCTGGTGACATGGGTTACTGAGCATCAACCCTCCCTATGAGGTCCCAAAATATTTTCATTACCCCAAAAGGAAATCCTGGGTCTATTAAGCAGTCATTTGCTACTTTCATGGTCCCCTAACTCTTCAGAAACCATGAATCTGTTTATTCTATGTAGATCCCTATTTTCTGAATATTTCAATATAAAGGCATGATAAAATGTGTTTTCTTGTATCTAGCTTATTCCACTGAGCATGTCTTCATGGTTCATCCCCAGTGCAGCATAATCAATAATATGCATTTCCCATCTTGAGTAACATTCCATGAATGTGACACGCCATTTTACCTATTGACCTATCTCACCAGTCTTGATCTAATTTTCAATCAGGTTGTTACTGTTAAGTTTTTTTTTAAGTATTAGTATGTTTGTTTAGCTGCTCTTTATTGGGTGTATCTTTTTTAAATTTATTTTTAATCTCATGTGCATTGCCATTTTGCCTGCATGTATGTCTGTATAGGGGTGTTGGATACCCTGGAACTGGAGTTACAGATAGTTGTGAGCTGCCATGTGGGTGCTGGGAATTGAACCCAGGTCCTCTGTGAGAGTGGCCGGTGCTCTTAACTTCTCAGCCATCTCTCTAGCCCCTGGGTGTATCTTTTGCAAATATTTTCTCTCTGCTTATAGTTTGTTTCTTCATTCTGTTGCTAGTATCCTCTATAGTCCAGAAACTTTAGGGGTTTTTTGGTTTTGTTTTTTCTTCTTGAAGCAGGGCCTCACCATGTAGCCACACATGTCCTATACCTCATAATCCTCCTGCCTTAGCTTCCTAAGCTGGAATCACACTTGGCCTTAGAAACAGTTAATTTTAGTGAAGTCCAGCTTATTGCTTCTTTCATATACTGTACTCTTGGTACCCTATCTAAATAGTCATCAAAGTCCAGATCAGCTAGGTATCTATAACTTTTAGGAGTTTTAAACATTTTACATTGAGGTCTCTGATCCATTTGGGGTTCATTTTGTGAGGGGTATAAAGCCTGTCTAGACTCTTTGGGGTGCAGCATCCACTTATTCCAAAACCACTTGTTGCCTTTGTGCCTTCATCCTGTTGATTCACATGGAGCTATTCTTGGGCTGTATTCAGTTCTGCTACTCCACATATACATTTCTTGCCAGTATTGGTATCATACCTTAGACTAAGTGTTGAAGTCATTATCAATTCACTGACTGTCTTTCAACACTGTGTAGACTTTTCTGGGACTTTGCCTCTCCAGATTTATCTACTTCAGATGTAAATTTTAGAATCAGTTTTCTGGGCTAGCAAGATGTCTCAGTGGATAGGGGGCACATAGACCTGATGACCTGAGTTCAATCCTCAGTCCCCACAATCTGATAATGGACATTTAGATAGTTTCTACCTCCTTCCAGCTCCTGTGGACAGTGCTGATATGAGTACTTGTATATCAGTACTTGTCTCAACCAGTGTTTGATCTCACTCCTTCTGAATGTCTATGAGAGGAATTTCTGACCTGTACAGGACCTCTACACTTAACTTTGAACAGCTGAACCACTTACTTACTTTCCACTAGCAATGTGTGAGAGTTATAATGTCTCATGTCCTCAACATTTGTTGTTGATATTGTTGGTTTTGTTTTGTTTTGTTTTTTACTTAATTATAGACATCCTAGTAGAGATGAAGTAGTATTTCATTTGATCTTGATTTGCATTTTCTTAATAAATAACCCTGCCAGGAATCTTTCTATCTGCTTGCTTGGCATTTATCTTCTCTGGAGAAAGCTACTCAAGTACTTTGCTCATTTTAAAATTGGATTTTTTTAATATCTTACATTATTTAAATATTTTGAACACTAGACCTTTTTAAAGTATATGATCATTAAATATTTTCTTCCATTCTATAGCTTGTCTTTTCGCTTTTTTTTTGAAGTGGGTGTAATGTTCTGTGACTTATAAAATGTCTGTTGATATAAAGTCCAATGTATATCTCTCTTCTCATCCTTGCTTTGGTATCTAAAAATGCACTGCTAAGTCCAAGGTCAGAAATACTTCACCTTGTGGTGTGGTTTGAACGGTAAGTATTTGTGGGCACACACACAACACACACACACACGCATGCATGCACACACACGGAGTTAAGATGCAGATATGGAGTCACCCTATAACAGGGTAACAATGCTCCTCCTAGACAACAAAAACTAAAGTCAACTCCAGGAATGATTTCTTCTTTGGAGTTGTTGGGCAATGAGCTCCCACAGACCCTCAAATATTATAAGCTATTACCACTGTTCTTGGTTACCCTCTAGAGCATGACAGTAAGAATGTATTACTGAAGATATGACATAGTTGAGTCATAAAACATGACAAGATCAAGATGGTATGGACCTAGAAACTCCATCCCTACCAGCTAGCTTTCACAGTGCTGGAAGGGGCTATGCAGGCACTAGGAGTGAACAGTACTCATCTGAACTCCCCAAGCTGCAGCATAAGAGAATAAGAGAATCCTGAATGTGCAGCTTTAAAGGGACTATGTATACTGCGCCCTCCCCACAAGGTTCAGGTACCACTGCAGAAGAAAAAGCAGGGGCAGTGAGTGACTTCTGACTTTTAGGTAAGAACTTCTAGACTCCCCAGCAGGGCAGCCCCAGAGATGAATTTACAGCAGCTGCCCAAGGCCAGATCAAATCCCAGCACAGACATGGAAGTTGGGCACACAATCCCACCCTTAGATATGCAGTGATTGACACCTGTTAGATGCTGGAAAAGAAAGGATCAATTTTTCCTAAGAGGATAGCCTGGTCAGAAGAGCACACCCCAGGGAGAAGGCCACACAGCCAAGGGTATTTGGGGCCGCACAAGCTGGTCTTGAAAGGTTAATTTGTTGGGTGGCTTAGGGAATGGAGGGTGGATCTGGGAAGGGTTGAAGGGTGAGTGTGATTAAAACGTATTGTGTAGGGAACTTGAAACTTGCAAAGAACTAATAAAAAATTTAAAAAGTAGAGGCTCTATGTACATATATGTCTATGGTATCTAATGCACTAAATGAGAAGAGATCAGAGCAAAGCACTGCCTAAATATTGCTGCCACTAAAATGTTAAAAAGAATATATTTGGAGCTGGAGAGATGGCTCAGCGGTTCAGAGGTCCTGAGTTCAATTCCCAGCAACCACACGGTGGTTCGCAACCATCTGTAATGAGATCCAACGCCCTCTTCTGGTGTGTCTGAAGACAGCTATAGTGTACTCATATAAATAATATAAATAAATTTTTTTTTAAAAAAAGAATATATTTGTACATGCATTATATAGTCCTGAGAAATAAACATGATAATATAAAAGGCCTTGTCTACTGAGAAATGGAGATGCTGGAAGACAGAGTTGCAGGGAAGTTCCTTTTCATTAACTTTTGTTCATTGTAGAATTTTGGTAAATTTATGTGTAATGATTAAAATTTCTTAATTAAAAAAAATACTCTATACAGAGAACAACCTTTCAAATCTTCACATGGACTGAGAAGCATGAGGAAATGGTGGTGATTGGTTGAAGAAGCATGAGGAACTGATGGTGATTGGCTGTAAGGGTTTTCGTCCCTCCCTGGTCGTGGCTGAGCTCTGACTCCTCTTCATGGGCAGCAGCCAGGGCTGCGGATGGAGCCAGGACAGAATAAAGCAGAGATTTCCCAGCACGGCGCTAATTAGCCCCACGGGGAGCTTTTACCCAAATGAGTTCATTAACCTCAGGTATCAAAATTCTGAAGGTTAATTAAATGACTTACTGATACTATACCTTACTTGTTACTTAGGATTTGTTTCTTTGAGGGCAGGTAGTGGGAAAATATGAGCTTTATTGATTAGTTCTGACTCTAAATGTCAGATGGACAAAAAATGAAATAAATTGCTACAGTAAAATTTTTGGTTATATTAGAATTAGCCCCATTTTAAGCAGACATGAAGCATGGCTTTTAATTATAAAGCTAAAACACTCATACCAGCATATTAAAAATTCCTAATAAAATAGAGAATTTTGCTTTTTAAATATTTTCTATGTGACAGGTGTCTGCTCTAGTCAATCAAAATCTAATTTCCCCGTAATTACCCACGGGGTGCGGAGAACTTAGGAAATCTTTAATACACAGAGGCTTAAGGTGCTGCTGACAGCCATTGTTGGAAATCCACGTCAAGTTCTCTCACAAAATGCAGACTTGAAATGGAGCTTGGTAAAGGCTCTGAGTCACCAAGGCAGCAACAATTCACTGAACCGGTGGACGAGCCTACAGTGTAGCATAGGCAAACTGTGCCAGTTAGCCTTGAATTAGACATATTTCAGGAGGAAAATGGCCCACTGAGTTGAGCATTAAAATATTCATGAAGAGTACCTTCAAAGACACTAAAAATTAGAAAATCTGTGCTTCAATATACAAATAGACAGTACTCTAAGGGGGAAATGTGCTGAGGTCCGAGAAGTGTGAAATTTTCAAACTAAACAATGACTCCAGGAAATAAATTCTGATGAGACAGTAGCTACAAAGCCAGTGTTCCTCTTTGCTAATTGGTAATTACTGTTTCCCCTTCATCTGTGGAGCTGTCCTCGTTCTGGAACGCTCTTGCCGTCTCGGTCACTGCAGCTGAACCCTAGCAATCACCCTAGACGTTCCCGCAGGCCCCAGGAAGGCCTGGGAACCCTGAGGTCTGGGAATCCAGCATATGGAGCAGCTGTCCCCGGGCCACCTTAGTTCAGGCCCATGTCTCCCCTAGATCATGGTATGGCTTCCTTCATGATCTCCACTCTTTCGTTCTAGCCTACATACCTACACACCTCTCCTCATGTCCCCTTTAAATGCCAAGGGGAACAAGTAAGACTGATAAGTCCCCTGCTCCAAACACTTCAGTTGTACCCACTATGTTCAAAAAGAACGTAAGAGCCCAAGGATGGGGAGGAACGTTCTCCTCTGCACAGAATGGGGCTGTCGCACACAGGAGCTCACTCGCAGCGGCTGTGGCTACCTGTGCAGGCGCAGCCCTTAGCAGACAAGCTGCTGGGATTGATGGCTACTGGAGGAACAGCCACTTTCCTTTGGAGGCTACTGCCACTGAGAGGCTCCCCCATGTGCCAGTGGATGGCCCTCTAGTGTGCCCTCACACCCGTGTACACACTTACACCCACACATGTACATCTGCACACGGACAGACACTGATACACACAGACAGGTGATATGCCAAAAAAATTACCAATTTAAATTTAATGGTTAGAGTAGACAACATCCCAGGAACGTTTATGTTGGGCATACTAAGAACTGCCAGAAGTCCTTGCCTGCTTTCCAAAACTGGGTTCCTTGGAGATCTCCCACACCAACTTCCATGACTCAGTGTCAACAACTCCACTATCAGTCATCGCTAACAACCTGGCTCCTCCCTCACAGGAGCCTTATCCCCATAAAGCCGGCCATCACAGCCTGGCCTATCTCTGTCTTCATCCCTGCTCAGAGACAGCCATTCTGTGCTCCCTTTCCCCCAATAAATCTCTTGCGTGAGGTACGTTGCCTGGTGTCATTTTTGTGGTATTCCTTACCCCCTGCCTCATTGCCAGGAAACCCTCACAGCAACACCCTTTCAGTGTTTAATTAGCAATTGTTTCACTCAGTCATTAGAGAAGCAGGCATGGGAGACAGAACATGGCTGACTGCATTCATGGTCACACCATGCCTCATCATGGTCCTCGAAGTATGTGGGCCAGAAACCTCAGCATCACCTAGACACCCATGAGGAATGCAGACTCTGGGCTCCACTCAGACCTGCTGGATCAGGGTCTCCAAACGTACTAACAGCCCTTGATGATTCACAGTCGTATCTAAAACTTGGGAGGCACTGAAATTCTCCCGTGTAAAATCCTAGTAAGCCGGGCGGTGGTGGCGCACGCCTTTAATCCCAGCACTTGGGAGGCAGAGGCAGGAGGATTTCTGAGTTCGAGGCCAGCCTGGTCTACAAAGTGAGTTCCAGGACAGCCAGGGCTACACAGAGAAACCCTGTCTCGAAAAACAAAAAAAAAAAAAATGTTTAAAATCCTAGTAAAATGGTAGAGGATCTTTAACAGTAAGCCCACCCCTAAATATAAATGGCTCAGTGATGCCCAGAGCAAACATGCAGTGAGTGACTGAGCAGATAGACTCGGCCTGCACGGATGACGCCAACCAGAAGAATGGAGCTGCAGTCAGGGGCACTGTAACCTTTTTTAGCTACACTTGTCTGTTCCTACTATCTTCCAAGTGGGTCGAATCCTTTTTATTTTTTAACAGCTTTATGCACGCATATGAGGAGTTTGGGCAGTCTTATCCCCATCACCCTCTCTTACTCCCTCCCTCTGAACATCTTCCCAACAAGACCTCCTCCTACTTTCTTTTCTTAAGTGACCCACTGAGTTAAATTCAGGTTTTCTGCATAAGCATAGGATGGCTAAACATCTGAAAAAAAAAATGGCACCTCTCTTGAAGCAATCATGGTAAAATCACGATAAATTTTAATGAGACTTGATTTAGATTGTCTGTCTGTCTGTCTGGTGTGTGTATGTGTGTCTATCTCATGTGTCTGTCTGGTGTGTGTGTGTGTGTGTGTGTGTGTCTATCACATGTGTCTGTCTATCTATCTATCTTGTGTGTGTGTCTGTCTGCCTGTCTAGATGCCAGAGGTTAACCTCAGGAGTCTTCCTCTACCACACTCTACCTTATATTTTGAGACAGGGGCTCTCAGTGAATACAGAGTGAATCATCTGGCCAGACAGGCCTGTCAGCAACCCCTGGGGTCTACCTGTCTACCACACACCACCCCTTCCCTCCAGCGCTGGGGTTACAGGCACATGCTGCCACATCTGGTGTTTTCACTGGTACTAGAGATCTGAACTTAGGTCTTCATGCTTACATAGTGGCCATTTTACTCATGGGGCCATCTATCCCCAGTCCTAGACTGTCTTTAAATATCATCACTTTACTAAAATTACCTCATTTATCCAAAATATTACCACTAAGGATGCATACCTAGACAAAGAAGACACGGGAATTCAGACTGTTCTAGTTTCAGGCCAGCCTTTCTTTTTGAGACACTGATAAATACAGAAGGCACTGGAGACATATGCTACGTAAAGAGAGAAATGAAGCAAAAAAGAATGTGGACTCTATCCTCAAGAAATGAATAAGTGAAGCAACATATAGATTTTTGTTTAGTCAATCTGAAATGTCAAAGATGATAATCTGAACTCAGGGATGACATGTAATTTTTTACTGTTTGCTCCAAAGTCCAAATATAAATCATGTTCTTGGAGAACATGATAAAAGATTATATAAGAAGCCAATGGAGATCTTAGAAACATTTCAGGGTACAAACATGACCTTATGTAAAGTGGTATGATGTAGTACCTTAATGTTTCAAAAAAAAAATGTCCGGGGGAGGGGAGAACCTCACCTTAAAAGCAGTGGGACTTGACACTCTCAGACATCAATCTGAAAATTAGGAAATGTGGAGTGTGGAAAACTTAGGGTTGAAGTAAGCTAGAAAAGTTGGTCCTTCACGTTTGGAACGAAGCCGCAGTTCCTCCTAAATCACTAGACAGCAAAAGCACTATCTGTGATGACAAAGCAGAACACTTGAGTGTGAGGCGAAGTCTGAACACTCACGCCCATACCAAGTGGTACGCTAGAAACACCCTCTGTGGAGACTAGAGATGTCAAAATTCTTTCAAAGAATCAAACACTCCCTTGCCTTAAGCCAAGTAAAACACTCCATTTAAAATATGAACAACATAGAGCTTAATTACATTCAAGGATTCCTATTTCGCTGTTGGGAGCAGCAGAGGACCCTTCTAAGAGCCTTACATTACAGAGAATGCAGGGGTCTAACCTCTCTTCCTCCCTGTCCCACCCCAGGACTAGGCAGGGGGCTAGCCTCTCCCTCCCTGTCCCATCCCAGGACTAGGCAGGGGTCTAGCCTCTCCCTCCCTGTCCCACCCCAGGGTTAGGTTTGAGGTGCATGACATTCTCTTCCCTTGGTGCCTTGACACGGCATATCCACGGATTCAAGCCAGCAAGGGCATGTAACCACACAGTTTCCACCGTGATCACAGAGTGACCTTAGCTTGGAGAGACTCAGGTCCTTGCCCAGTTCTTAACCCACTTCTATTATTATGATTTCTCTTACTGGATCCAGGTTCTTAAACAGCAGGATGTCCTTGCAAGCCTCTTGCAATCTGTTTCTTTGATCATCGGTTTTGGGATGTATTATCTGAAAAGACAGCAAAATCAAGAAAGCAAACACAGTAGTCAATACCAGGTAAAATCCAACAAAACCAACAAGGAGTGCTGGAGAGAAGAATGGTTAGTGCTCCTGTCCACTCTCCCAATTGGTAGGACATTCACTTTGGGTGGCAAACAAGAATTAGCCCATGAGCACAGGAAAATGACACCACGTCTTCTGGGTGGAAAGACCATCTTCCCCCCAGATTAGAAGGCACATTATGAAAAGATGCATCCTTGCCTATAAGGTGTGTCCAAAGGACAGAGTGTTACATAGTTATACTGAAAAGTTAGACACTGTCTTCATTCCATTGTTACTGATCTTAAAATTTTCCAGAGACGGCTCTTTCCCTTAAACTTGATAATGTTGGCAGAAGCAAATAAATTCTTAAATGTATACTTCATCCAAGATTAAAGAAAATTTTAGGAAAATTACAGGTAACTTCCCTGACAGCAGATAAGGAGTTTCGAGAAGGGACCCAGCAACCATGCACCGCCCTCAAGGGAAATGACTCCAAGAAATACTGATGCTATCATTTTGGGGTAAAGTCAGGAGAGGCCAGTGTTCTAAACTCTCACTGAATTCCAGGACAATGAAGAAGCCAGAGGGTCCTCTGTGAGACTGTCTCAGTTAGGGTGTTACTGCTGTGAACAGACACCATGACCAAGACAAGCCTTATAAAGGACATTTAATTGGGCTGGCTTACAGGCTCAGTGGTTCAGTCTATTATCATCAAGGTTGGAGTATGGCAGCATCCAGGCAGGCAAGGTACAGGATGAACTGAGAGTTCTACATCTTCATCTGAAGGCTGCTAGAGGAAGACTGGTTTACAGACAGTTAGGACAAGGATATTAACACCCGCAGGGCCACACCTCCCAACAGTGTCACTCCCCAGGGACAAGCATATATAACCATCACAGAGACTCAGTGGACCAACAGGTTGGGTTCTTTTTTTGTGGCATGGGAATGCTTGAGATTGAATCCAAAGCCTTGTCCATGTTAGGCAAATGCTCCACCACTGCACTATATCCCTAACATCAAAAGGCTCTTTTTACTGTGAACACTGTAGTTTGTGAATATAAAATGAGGTAAAAGATACTCCTAAAAGCAGGCATGAAGTGGATTCCTGGAAACCCAACACTCTACTTCTCTTATTCCAATGTTGATTCAAAGAATAACTGTAGGATCTCATGAGCAAATGCCTCACTGTCCCCATCAAAGCAGCCAGACTCAGACAGCAATGAGCCTGTGCCCACACAGACACCAACACTCACAGGCACATTTAACTTAGCAGAAGAGATAGCTAAAAAAACAAAAACAGAAAGCAATGGACTCTAAGCCTAAAAGAGCTGACATTACCGTACAAGGAGAGGATTCTGATAGGTACCACTCCTGCACCTGTGATTTATAGGTAACATAAAAGATTACGAGCTAGTGAATAAATCCCTACAGGTCTTCAACAGAGTGCTGTGCCTTGAGACTCCGTGTGCCCCAGCCCTGAGCCCTGTGTTCATGCTGCTCTGAAAACTGGGGGCGTTAGCATGTGAGGTCCAGCTCACAGACGCACATGGCTATGGGTAGGCCCTTCTTATAGCTGCTTGTCTTTCCAGACCAGCACCCTCTTTCTGGATGCTGCCCTGTGACATTCTTAACACCAAGGACTAAGTCACTGTCACCACCACCCCTCCCCCACACGAGGGACTAAAGCTGCCCAGAAGCTGGATCCCAAACAAACCTTACTCCCTTACATTATGTCTTTTGGCATTTTCTTTCTTGTGATATGGTTAGTCACCACACAAGGGGAGAGGAACATGAAACCTTTGTTTACTATCTGACCCCCATTCATCTGAACCTAGACCCTACGAAGACAGGAGAGCACAATGCTTCTAGCCTGTGTTACACAGAAACCTTCAAAACTTAGGTCACAGCGTGATCCTTTACCAGGCCACAGGCTCTTTTGGTGTTTATTAAAATTTCTCACTTCAGGATACACATCCTGCTAAACAAGCATTTATGTGGCATTTGATATATGCTAAGCAGTATTTTAAGGGCCCCATATAAGTTCATTTCATCCTGGTAACAGAGGTGAAAAAATAAACTCCCACCGTTGACTTTATCTCACAGTCTGTAAACGGCAGACCTTAGAGTCATGCTGGATACCGAACAGTGAGTCACACCCACAAGCACAACTTGACTGAACGGTCTCTGAGCTGAGAGTGGCTCTAACTTATTAATCAACCTCTGTGTGTGTCTGTGTCTCTCTGTCTCTCCGTCTTTCCATCTCTCTGTCTCTGTCTCTCTCTGTCTCTGTCTCTCTCTTTCTCTCTCTCTCTCTCTCTCTCACACACACACACACACACACACACTCTTTCTAACACATGGAAATTGGATGAAATTCAAGTTCGACAGGCGTGCTTTCATTTGCACCCTGCCTGTGCTGATTTTGAGCCACAGCAGCAGGGCTGAGTAGCTTGAAGACAGCTTCTGACTCCCAAATATTAAATATGCATGCTGAGGAGTAGTGAATTTTCAGTCAAAAAAAAAAAAATTCCCCACTAAAGCATTTGCCAACTCCTGCTCTGAACCTCTACTGCCTTGCAAGGAAAACAGTCAGAAAGGCAACTAATATGGCTTCCTTAGTCATGCCCTCCATATGCCGGTACAGAGGGAACCCTGCACACGGTCCACTTCATTCTCCAGTAAGACACAAAGGAGACCTTTCAAGCATCCAATGAGAGCACTCCATTCTCCAGCTGCACACCTCAGTGGATCCCACACCTGTGCTGAGGTACACGGCCATTCTTCTGTCTCTGACCTCGTGTGAGCCCTGAGCCAATCACACCTGCCTCCACCACACAGCTTCATGCCCCGTTTCTGGTGGCTGCCCAGGCACGACTCTTGCCCTGCCTCATGTCTTACCTCAAGGAGACTCCAGTCACTTCAGACTTTAATCCCTATACAATGTCTGGCTGTGCTTTGAGCACTTCTCATTTTGTAGTTACTTACTAATTTGCTTGCTTGCATCTGCCACTAGCCTCTAATAAAGAGGACAGGGGCTGCTTCATTAGACACGCCTAACCCCTGGCCAGCTATGCAGAGGTGCGCCCAAGAGATTTTTGGAGGCTAGAACGAGGAAATATACCACTCTTTCCTCCAATGGCACATGCTAGACATAGACAACGCTTAAATTCTCTTTTATTATTGATACTCCAACTAAAACCCAAATTAGGTTTTTTCCAAAACAAGTCTTAAGTATTTAGATTTTCTTTAAATTCATATGAAGATAAATACCCATTTTTATTAGTTTACAGATTTCTTTTTTTTCTTTTTCTTTTTGGTTTTTCAAGATAGGGTTCTCTGTGTAGCCCTGCTGTCCTGGAACTCACTCCGTAGACCAGGTTGTCCTTGAACTCAGATATCCACCAGCCTCTGCTTCCCAAGTGCTGGGATTAAAGGCGTGTGCCACCACTGCCCAGCTAGTTTACAAATTTGATTGTAAAAATTCCAGATAATAATACGAAATGTTACTCTATCAAAATATAGTATATATTTTCCTCACAGATATTTTTCATTGCCCAACTATCTAAAGCTACCTAATTTTGACATCTGTAATAATCATTCCTAGGAAACTATGGTACAGTTTACCTTACAGTTTTAGGCCAAAGGCAAGATATAATCTTTAGTATGATATCTAGAAGAAGTCATTCTCAACCTAATCAAAATCCTAAAAGTACTTTATCATGATCATTAATATGTAATTAATGCATTTCATAGAAACTCGAAGTATGAGGAAGAGCAAGGCTTAAAGTGAGTCTCCACCCCATACAGACTCCAGTGTCTTAGGGTTTCTATTGCTGCAGTAAGACACTGGCCAAAAGCAACTTGGGGAAGAAAAGGTTGTCTTCATCTTATAGCTTGTAGACCATCATCCAGAGAACTCAGGAAAGAAACTCAAACAGGGCAGGAACCTAGATCCGGGAGCTGATGCAGAGGTTATGGAGGAGTACTGTTTACTGGCTTGCTGACCATGGCTTGATCGGGCTGCTTTCTTTTTCCTTTTTCCTTTTCTTTTTGTTTGTTTTTTTGTTGATTTGTTTTTTTAAGATTTATTAATTATTATATATAAGTATACTGTAGCTGTCTTCAGACACACCAGAAGAGGTCATCAGATCTCATAACAGATGGTTGTGAGCCACCATGTGGTTGCTGGGATTTGAACTCACCACCTGTGGAAGAGCAGTCAGTGCTCTTAACTGATGAGCCATCTCTCCAGCCCAGGATGCTTTCTTACAGAACCCAGGACCACCAGCCTAGAGATGGCACCACCTACAGTGATCTGGACCATCTCATATCAATCATCAATCAAGAAAATGTACCACAAGCTTGCCCACAGACCAATCTAGTAAGGGCATTTTCTCACTTCCAAAACAAATTCTGCCTTATGTCAAATTGCTGTAGAACTAGCCAGCACACCCATCTTTCATAGAAAATGCCTGTCCTTGTTTATACAAGTGGTCTCTTGAGTCTTGATTTTTCTAGCCCTACCCCAACTGGTCAACATGGGCTTCTTAGAAGCTCCTGCGAAACCAGGGTCTTGAAATGAAAGACAAGAATAATGAGAGAGTGTTGGGTGAATGCCCTTAACAGTACTCAAAGTCTACACCTTTGCTGCTGAAGAACCCTAGAAAAGTGGGTCTCAACCTTCCTAATTCTGTGACCCTCTAATACAGTTTCTCATGTTGTGCTGACCCCAACCGTAAAGTTAATTTCCTCGCTACTTCATAACTGCAATTTTGGTATATATGAATCATAATGTAAATATCTGATATGCAACCCCCAAAGGGGTTTAGGTTGGGAACTGCTGCCTTGAAGGCAGGCAGCCTTATCTAAGGTATAGCCTCTGAACTTTTTTCTGGAATTGGTAATATGTCCAAACATGTATCCAATAAGCTCACATTGGTATTTTCTATGTTTAACTCCATATGATTGGCTGCTAAGTGAATATTTACTACCATGATGATGAACTATCTAAACCATTTTACTTAACTAACTCAGACTCAATGGTAGCTAAAACTCTTCTCAAGGTCTCAGTCTTTGAGTCAGTGAGATACCAAATGTTGCTTTCAAACTTTGTCTCTTAGTTTTAGACTTTTAAAACTAGTTTAAACTACCTCGCATTATCTTGATTACTCAGTTTTACCACAGATAGTTAACCAGAAACATAAGGAATGTGTGTAGCCCTCAGCTGTCATCCATTACTGTTTCCTGTAGAGTCATGGATGGGGTGCATGATAGGCAAGGCAGGAGGGGGAAGAAGCAGGGAGGAAGGGAGGAAGGCAGGCAGGGAGGGAGGGAGGGAGGAGGGGAAGGTAGGTTGGTTATTACTTGTCTTCGTGTTCGAGCACAATAATCCTATTTAGTTTACTTTTTACTTCATTACTAATGGGAGAAGTGAGTTAAGGATACAATTGGACAGCCTCATCAAACTACGTAAGGCAAATCCTTACAGAGTCATGGGGCCTCCAAGAACCAGTCTGCACTAAGTGTGGTGAGTGCTGTGCCAGCAGCTTCCTTGTGATGCTTCCAGGCCTGTCTCTTTCAGAGGAACCTTCTGTTAGCAACTGGTAGGAGCAGAAGGTCTTCACTAGGATCTTGCTATACTAGGAGCACTTGTTACAGATAACTATGGCTACAAGAAAATTAGCTCAAAACATCTTCCCTCCTCAGGATGCCTGAGTGAAAAGGACTGAAGCCGCACCTTCAGTGAGCACTTATGTTCCTGTTTCATTTCATCCAAAATCGACTCTGGGGTTTTAAAAATAAGTCTACAGAATCTGAAGTAGAAGCAGACGATTAAAGTACAATGAGGAAAAGAGATAAATCCTTTGATTTTTCTCTGCTGAAAGCCTGTGCTGTTAATACTTCTATCATTACTTCCTTACATAATGTGAGAGCATCCATTTAACATCCCCTAGTTGGGTAAAACTACATACCCTGGACTCTGCATCATCTTCTTCTTCATCAGGATTATAAGCTTCTGCACAGACTGCAAATATAAAAGGGGGACATTTTAAACATTTGGTCAACAAATACATGTAATAAATATCTTTAAAAATTAATCATCAGTGTACTTCAGACACAGGACCCAGAGGCCCCTGAGCTGGATCTGACTTGAAAGTCTCCTCCCTGAGGACTCGCTTCCATGGTACCAGAAGGCGCCATGCAGGCTTCCAAAGAAGGGAAGCAGCCAACAGTCCTACCACAATATGATCCCATGAGCCATAATGACCACAAGCATGGCGCGGTAGACCCGGGATGCAGTAGGCACAGGCACAACTTGGCAGTAACCCACAGCTCTCTCACTGGGCTTAAGACCTGTCAACAAGAGGGAAATCATGCCTGGTACTGGAATCCTAGCCAATGGGCTACTGAAGGCATCAATATCGAAGGAGAATCTGCAACCACCATTTTACTTAGCCAGCATAATCCCTAACTACATCTAAATATGTGTCCTTATACCTACAGATAAGGGTAGTCCTCACTCCTCGTCAAGTAGATGTCTCTTTGTGACAGAGACCATTACAGAAAATCACAACCAATCAAAAAACGCAGAGTTGCCAAGCCTAGTTTCACTGGATACATCTACAAAACATTCCCACACCAAAGGCTCAGGGAACGCTGTGGAAGAAGGGGTGGAAAGACTGTGAAAGCCAGAGGATCAGGGAGTTTGCTGTGTGACTGTGTTACAATGTCAGATGGGTGTAGCAATGTCACATGCTACACCCACAGTCTTTCCAACATGACTGCCTAAGTTTGAACTGAACAGGGATGACACCCACGGACATGCTAACATAGATGGAGGAAGATTGGGAGGCCCCAACTCCACAAATAACTACAGGCAACTAAGGAATGCTGAGAATGGGAGAAATAGTTTTCCCCAGGGAAGAGCACACCAACTGTTTACCCACTACCAAATGGTTAGCCCTAAAAACATATAGTTACTAGTAACATTATATAGTAACAGACTGAGTAGTATATATATATGAATGTGTATGTATGTGCATACATTTATGTTAATAAAAATGAAAAAGGAGGTTATGAATTTGAAAGAGAGCAAAGAGGAGAGTGTGGAACTGTTTGGAGGGAGAAACGGAAGGGGAAAATGGTATAACGATATATAATCTCAACCAAAAAAAAGAAATTTAAAATTAATGATCATAAAGAACATGATGGTTTTAAAAAGCCACTAATTACAAGGCAAGGAATCTACCCCCTAAAATTGTTTATAGATCATAGTTTATGTAAAATTTTCATAATATAAAACCATACTTGAAAACACTAGCCATTGCTTTTTGCTTATTTCTATTCAAAACTTTACCCTTTTAATATTTATTTCCAAGGCAAAAAATATCTATAACCTAAAATTACCTAAGAAAACATGAACAGCAAAAACATCTGAGTTTGCCATGAAATGATCAATTTAATCATACAGTTAAGAGAAACTCTAGTGAATTATTCATAATCCACTTTCTCAGTACCAAATGTTGCTAATACTGACAATATTTCCTCCTGGTCTTTGTTGGAGTTGAATTTATACGGCACATGCAGACTGAAACCTACTTCCTTTTCCCTTAACACTAAGAATGTCTGTGCCACCAGAAACACTAAATATTATTCTTAAGGACCACAAATGATGTACCTCGTTATAATTAACTCCATTCCTAATACTGAGCATTTAACTAGCTCTTTATTACAGTATTTTTGCAATAAATTTCTTCACCATAAATATATGTAGACATGTGCATTATTTCAAATGTTATTCAGGGAGCCTAAAAGGCATGACAAATCTTAAGGGATATTTACTGTGTATTTTTCTACAAGAGATTGTACCCATCCACTGTTCTGAAAAGAATATAAAAAGACTCTCTAGCTACATGAAAGAGCTGGATGCCAATTTAAAAGAAAGGATTTAAATCTTTCAAAACTTATATATGAACAATTTGCAAATACTTTGGCTATGTATATCTCCTCTGTATCTCATCTATGAGGAATATATTATTTCCTTTTAGAACGAAGTCTCTCTCCCTCTCTCTCTCTCTCTCTCTCTCTCTCTCTCTCTCTCTCTCTCTCTCTCTCTGTCTGTCTGTCTCTCACTCTCTGTCTGTCTATGTAGCCTTGACTTCCTAGTACCTACTATGTAGATCAGGCTGACCTCAAACATAAGAGATCCACGTTCCTCTGCCTCCCAGCTGCTAAGATTAAAGGCACACCACCATACCTGGACAAAGTTAGCTTTTTAAACATTATTTTATGGTTAGACTGCTCAAAACAATTTAAATTTTTGTCTGTTTATGCTTAAGAGAGTGATGTGTGTTGAGGAAGAAAGTACGCCAATGTGACTTAACCCCAGCATTCAACATCATAGGAATACCCACTTCACAAGCTTAGACATCATTTTCTCATTAGCAAATCTAAAGATTTAATACTTTTCTTTCATTTTTAAGAGGTAGGTGTTTTTATTTTTATTCAAGTCCATACATAGGGTTTATCTTGGCTAAGATACAGGAACTGAAAGCTGGGAACTAATAATGATGACAATGATTGATGATCATAATGACAGGCTTACAAATGGTCCCAAGGGTCTCAGGACAGTATCACAAATGGCATCTGTCCTCCTCGGTGCCTTTATCATCATTATTATAAAACCCACCATTATCTTCCTTCAGGCCCTGCTCTGTGCAGTCATGTTTTGCCCTTCACAGAAGATATCTGTTAATTCCCAGAGACAATCTGATCATCCAAGTGTAGGGGGCTAGGGAAGGCCATAGACATATGGTAGACTTGGGTCAGGGATGCTGTTTAAAGGTCTACCACATACCCTGCCACACACAACCAAAAAACAAAACAAAAACAAAAAACAAAACCAACCCCAAACACAGCATTACCTGACTTTAAAGACTGATAGTTCTGAAGCTCAAAGCCCTAACCTGAATTTTCTTACTCAGTCCCATAACCCTACAACAGTTATTAATGTAAGTATTTCACAGATGAAAGACCAGGGCATAAAATGGTCAGGGTCACACATCCTAGTGAATGACAGGACTCATATTTGATCCTAGGACTGTCTGTCTTGACTCCAGGACCCTTGCTGTCAATAAGGACTCTGGCAAATGTACCAGCACAATGCCTGGACTTTAGCTTGTGTCTCAGAAACCCAGCAGAAACAGGGTTTCTGGAGAGCATGCTCATATGTAAAGACCTCCAATGATACATAAAGCCAGAATGCCAATTTAGTAAGTTCCTGGATGAAGTGTGAAGTCAGCATGACCAGTCAGTTCTCTCCCTGCCGGAAAACCACAGGTGCAGCCAGACCATAATTAAGAAGTTGCTTGGTGATCAGGAAACAGGAAGTTAAGAATCTGTCAAATAATTATCTGGCTGGATAGTGTATGTGAGCGTGTGCGTGCACGCACACACACACACACACACACACACACACACACACACACGATGTATCATTAGATAATATAGCTCACACGCTTTAATTGGATAGTCTACAACTTTCCACAGGGGATAAAAACCTCTTCTAGGCAAGGCTCTGCAACTTTCCTTTCCATCTGCATGAATGACAGACAGACAGACAGACAGGGAGTGGGACGGCTCTATCATTTGTACAATGCAAAAAGGAAAGCAGGGACCTTTTATCAAAATTCTTAGACTTCACAGAGGGCAGCAAAGGAGAAAATTAATCCAAATGGAGGGTGTGTGTGAGCATGCAGACTGTGAAGGTGACAAGCTCACATGACCAACATACTCAACATGAAATGAAGCAGCTAACTTATTCGGCTCCCCAATGACTTGTGATCTATATCCCCTGACTCATTAGTGTTATATTACATTTCAGCTCACAGAAAGTATTTTCTGAACCTCTGTTTTCCAAACTGCTGGCCACGATCCCCTAACTAAACAACTTAGGATTAAAAAAAATCTGTTATTTTGCAAGCAGTTTATCAATTGTGTCCCTGTCATTAGTCACTTGACACCCCTATAACGTGAGTATCTTTATCATCAATGTGTTTGTATTGGGCCATCAGCTTCACTACTGGAGTACTTGTCAGCATTGTGACTAATTCTTGGCACTACTGCCATGGTCTCACTGACTAGAATTGACCTCCTATACCCAAATGACACTTGCAACTCTGAAAGGTTGCTGCGGTGGGCCTTAAGGTCCGCAGAGCCATGCTGCAGTTTCCTTTCATTAGAACTCACCTTATTTTCTCCCAAGCCACCCCTTCTCCCCAACCACAAGTTAAAAGTCAGATCAAGAGTCATGGGTTGTGGATATAGGACAGTGGTATAAGACTTACATGGTACCCATGAAGTCCTGAGTTTAATCTTTACCACAATAAACTATCTCCAAAACACCCACAAATTGGGGCAGGGGGCAGGGGGAGGCAGATCTTAACCTTTCACCCACACAGAGCTAATTTAGGTGCATTCATTTCAGAAAGGACCTTTTGTGCTCCTCCAAGAGTGAGGGAGGACTCACTATCATAACTTAACATACTATGTTCTTTCAAACATGGTATGATGTGTTTGTCTCACCACCCTATAGGGAATGACTGGGTATCTTTGTCCCCTAGCAGGGACAGGGCACAGTGCCTGACTTGATGTACATGGGAAAGACTTACTTCCATGGTCCTGGAGAATGGGACGCTGTTTCTAGTAGCTTCCAGTAGCATACCAGTGTTATAGATTCTCAGACACATTCTAAGTAGATTAATGATAAGCTGTTCTGGGTTATTTGTTCAAGAAATGGGGACACAAAGAATAAGTAAAAAGGGGACTTCTATTGAATTCACTAAAAAGCTCAGAGATTAAGGAACTTGGTAAATATTTGTGTAAAACCAATGAATGCTGGACTGTCTGGATGGCCTGACAAGACAGTCTCCATGTAACCTGTGCTGCCTCCTACTCTACCAGAAATACAATTGCCCTAGATCTTCTAGACAATCTGAAACCCATGCTCAAACTGTATCCTTTACTCTTTGGCAACTAAACGGTAGAGAGAGACAGCCTTAAGATATATTTAAATTTCACTGTTATACTGCACATATGTGTTTGGAAAGTATCCTGGTTGTTGAGAATGGTCTAGGATTTAAGCATATTCCCGCACTGCAGGCAGAGTATGTGCACTGGTGTAGCCAGACCACTGTCACAGATTGCAGAACAGACAGCACGAGAAGATCTGCGTCGACTCTGCATCCTGTCGAACTTGGCCTTCAGGCTTCCCGTGCGCTCTATTTATAGTGTGGCAGACAAAGGGTTATGCCAACTCCGAGGTTTGTTGTTTTTTTCAAAAGGAAGATCCCTTTCCACTTTGCTGGTTATGTTGTGAAGATTCAATATAGTCAGATAACCTGACATTAGAATATAGCCCACACTGGCATCTCAGTTGTCAAAGAATAAAGGACTCCAAGCTGATGCTGTATTAAACACACTCTGCCCTTCATAAATATTCATTGTAAGAATGACAGGCGAATATGGCCTCTACACAAAGACTTTGTGGTTCAGAGACCTTTTAATCTAGAAAAATAATTGTCTTCTATACAATGCACAAAGTTAATTTTTTGTCTTTCTCAATGCACTCAGATTTTTGCATACACATTTAAACAATAATTAGCTTAAAATAAAGTACATACAAAAAGCACAGGTGTATTAGACAACAGAAGTCTCACTCAAGATAGCTAAACTTAGCTTAATGGAGTGGAAAAGCCCTCCTATCTGAGGGAAAAAAAAACCTTTACCTTTTATAATTATCAGCGAAGGCAAGTGTTTTACCAAATTAAATGGTTCCCAGGGGCCCCAAAACAGCACAAAATATACATCAAATGCATAAGATGCACAATGTACCTACAGTAAAATCTCAGAGGCAAGGAGGGTGATAAAGAGACACCAGTACAAAACACCAGTACGAAATGAACTTGCTCTGGCTAAGGAAGGGAAACAGAGAGGTGACGTCACAGGCTCCCTGCAATACTCCTCTACGGGTGCAGTCTGGTATATATCTGTGCTCGGCCATCAGATCTGCCTTGGGTAGTGTTTCTATTGCTGTGATAAGACACTACGACCAAGTCAACTTGGGAGAGAAAGTGTTTACTTATTATAGCCCGTAGTACATCATCTAGGATTTCAAGGCATAAAGCTGGAGTCAGGAGCTGATGCAGAGGTTGTGGAGGAGTGTGCTTACTGGCTTGCTCCTCATGGCTTGCTCAGCCTGCTTTCCTAGAGAACCCAGCAGTCATCAATCAGGAAAACGCCCTACAAAGGCTAATCTTTGCTTGATTAAGATTCCTTATCAGATGGTCAAGAACCTGAGTCTAGATACACCATTGACCTAGAGGAAAACCAAGTATGACTATTCTGCTAAAGGAACACAGCCATAAATTGATCCCTAAGGACATCCTGCTATACTCACAGATCACTCTGTTTCTCAGTCATCATCATTACTGAAGCTTTCTCTTGCAGGAGGTGCAAACACACACCCACAACTAGACAAGATGCAGAGAAGCAGAGACCTTGGACTACTAAGTCCTAAATGAGATGTCTCCATCAAATGCCTCTCCTCAGGGCCCAGGGAACTTTGTGGAATAAGAAAAGGAAAGACAGTAAGAACGAGTGGGGATGGGAGATGCCAAGAAAACAAAGCCATCCAGACACGAGTGCTGACACATACTCACCGAGACTGTGGCAGTACACACAGGTCTAAGTCAGAAGGGGTCCCACAGCTGCGAGGGGAGGAGGCACAAGTCCCCATCTCTAACCCTGAAACTATCCCGTTGATAATCACTCATGAATGAAACTTAGTTTTCTCCAAGGGAGTCTCACTGGGTATACAAACCACTCTTAAGGGCAGGTCCTATGCCGAGCAATAAGCGGCCAACACAAATTTAACTCAATGGCATTTTTGCTTTGTCTGAGCTTTTTTTTTTTAACTTTATAGATCCATATATATATTATGGTTTCTGGCTTTGTGCTCTTCTAGGACTTCTGTGTGTGCAAGTCTGTATATCTCTAGGTCTCCCTGTGTTTCTTGTGATTTTTCTTTGGGGATTCCCCAACACTACTTCCCAACCCCACCACCCTTGCATTTGCTTTGTTCTAGTCTAGTTTTTTTTTTCTGTTTGTGTATTCAGTTGTTCATTTTCTAATGAGACAAAGAAAAGGTGTGAATTTGGGAGGGTGGGGAGACGGGAAGGATCTGAGAGGAATTGGGGAGGGAAGTGTATTGTATGAGAAACTCTGTTTTCAATAAAAATTAAAATTATAAAAAATAAAGTTATAAGCAAAATTCAAGTAGCCTATGCCTTCTGTCCACTATACCATGGGCTACCTCAGATTGAAAACAAAATGAAACAAAAGAGGATTCCTTATCCTTGGACATAGAGAACCTGCATGTCAGGGCAGCATATATGAATAGGTATCCTCAACTCTCAGTGACATTACAGGCTCACGTCTTCCTCACAAGAATACCCACTTCAACAGAGTGGGTACTTTGTTCTGAATAGTCTTTACTGAGGTCAAAGTCTGATGGAATCCCCAAACTTGGAATGTCACCAGACCCTAAGGCTGTGGCATGGCACACTGCTCAGTAGCTCTGGAAGCTTAGCCTGAAAACCTCTTCTGTAAGATGCGTGTATAGAAGGGACGTGTAAGACATCTGCTAAGATGCGTGTATAGAAGGGACGTGTAAGACATCTGCTAAGATGCGTGTATAGAAGGGACGTGTAAGACATCTGCTAAGATGTATGTATAGAAGGGATGTACAGACCTATATGAGAGGCACATGCATTCCTGATGCCAAGGAGACAGGAAGTAGAGTATTTCTAGGGTCTTTGAAGGTGAGAAAACTAGAATATTGTGGGACTGAGCCATGCTGACAACAAGGAAAGCAGATGAAAGCAAATCCAGGATGCCTTCCCATCTTCTCCCTTCCACTTCCCATTTTCATCTCTCCTTCACTCCCTCTCATAGGCTCAGGAAGCGAGTGGAAGAAAGGCCGAAATCAACTCTACAGTTCACTTTAAAATGGGAAGTCATGAAGAAGGACATCATGGTGGTGTGACCAAGCAGCACACCACGAACACAAAGCCCTTAATTCAGTCCTGTGGTCAAAAAAAGGGAAGAAAGATAAAAAGGGAAAAACGATAAAAGAAAAAAAAAGAAGTAAGTTCTTGACCTACAGAATTCTCTAAAGAATTACAACTTACAAACTCTGAGATGAATAGTTACATTTAAAATAATTTGATTCAAATTATTACTGTTTCCTTACGTTTCTCTCAAACTTTAAATAGAATAACCATTTGTTTATAATATTTTACTATTACCTGCACCAAGATATTGAAAATTCCCAGGTATGGTGGCACATGCCTATAACTTCAGCACAGAGGCAGCTGAGGCAGGAAGAACTTGAGTCTGAAGTCAGCCTGGGCTACTTTGATGGTTTAAATGAGAATGCTCCCCAAAAGCTCCTACATTTCCATTCTTAGTCCCCAGCTGTTTTAGAAGGATTAGGAGGTGTGGCCTAGTTGAAGAACATATGTTACTGGGGGTGAATTCTGAGGTTTCCAAAGCCCAGGCCAAGCCCAGTGTCTCTGTACCTGCTGACTGGGGATCAGAATGTAGCACTCAGCTCCTTCTCCAATACCATGTCTGCTTGAGTGCCACCATGTTCTCCGCCATGATGATAATAGATTAACCCACTGAAACTGTAAGGAAGGCCCCAAGTAAATGATTTTTTTCTATAAGCAGCCTTGGTCATGATGTCTTTTCACAGAAACAGAACACTAAAACAGCTACATAGCAAGATCATGTCTAAATAGACAGACATGTGTAGACACACATGTGACATAACCCAGTTAACGATCCATATTCCATCTACAAGAAGCAATATAAATATATCACTTAGCCAGTCATTAATCATTTAAGTAACTTTCATTAAATGGTACTTAACTGAATTTATTCAGTTCCCAAATCAACTATATTTATGCCAGAAATTTACTATACAGATTTAACCAAGGTATTGAACTATGTAATCTTGCTTTGAAAAAAATGACAGAGATAAACTTCCCACTTAATCTAGAATGGCCCACTCTTAGCCACAGTTATCAGGGGCACTTTAAGAATCAGCTATCCAAAGCCAGGGAGACATCTCAGTCATTAAAGGCTGGACTCACAACCAAAAACAAAATATATAAGAATCAGCTATCCACCTACCCCCTTCTCTACAAATTCCCTATAAACTCTGCTTTAAACCTCCTTATTCAATAGCTTCTTAGTCATGCCAAATATATAATTATCAATTCTAAAAACTTCTACAAGCTGTTTTGTTTCCCCTATAAAGCACCGTAACATCTCATAAGCATGTTTGATTTCAAGTATTTCAAGTATTTTATTAAACTGCCATGATACATTATAAAACTAGTAGTTACACAAAACATTTTGTTGTTCCTTAATAGGAGAGGTATTTAGAATACAGACATAAATTTGATTCATTCCTCTGTATAGGTTTTTATGTCTCTAAAGATGATTTGTTTGCACATATACACCTCTCCTCTTTTTAGTGACTGCATAATCGAGACCCAGCAGCAGCTGTAAGTGAACTGTCACTCTCACTACTGGAAGGAGACCCGCTGGAATACACAAATAAGCGCTAGGGCTTCAGGCCAGGAAGGACTTCAGGCCAGGAAGGACTTCCTCATCGCACACTATTTATTACTAAAGATAAAATGTCAACTCTTTTTAAGTCCATTTCAAAAACTACCTCTAGGAGAAAAACAAAACTTTATGCTAGAATTCATATGCCTTTAGTGGATCAATTTTTAGCAGTTATTTTTCCCATGTTTAAAACTTTGGTCTTTAGTATGTAACCAAATCACAATTATCTGTCTTTAGTATGTTTTCATCCAATCACTTGCTCTACATGTAAAATCTGGTCTATAAAATATCAACTACTTCTTTCAACAGCTAACTTATGCAGGCTGGGGGCATGAGTAAAAGTGCTATGCATTCGGCATTTTTACAGAAAGAATCTTATCAACGGGGAATATTTCTAATGGGATACTCTAGTGTAGTATAGGCTCCAATATTTTACATAACTCCACCATGAATATAATGAATAGCCTGTGTAGTTCAAGAATAAAAGACAAACCATATGAGCTCTACTCCCTTCCACAATGGAAAAGTTATCCCCTGTACCTCCAATGGTGCTAATAAGAAGATAGAAGAGAATAAACAAAATACAGAAGCTGAGAAAAGACAGGTGCCTTTTTTGGGTGTATTTTACAAACATTCCATTTAATTCTATCGAAAGAATAAAAAGATATGGAACAGCCAAATGAACCTGAAGAGCAATTCATGAGTACCTTTGTGAAAGAACCACTGTGGCTTTCAGTGGTGTTGGAGAGTAAACCCAGGTCCTTCAGTATGCTAGACAACTGGTCTACCTCTGAGCCACATCCCTTGCCTCCTAAATATCAACTTTATAAATTCCACTTACATTTTTGTTACTAATCATCACACTTCATCAAGGAGTCTCTCCAAAATATAACCAAGCAGTGAACAGTAAATGGGTTGGTTTGTATCAGAAAACAGTTATTAGGACAGAATTTTATTTGGACATTGCTAAAACTGGTCCAGTAAGTATGAGCATTATATTTGATGACTATTATGTATTTTGATAAACTGGAAGTCAAGGAACCAAGTCAAGGTTACATGCATGCCTTTAGTCTTAGCACTCAGGAAGCAGAAGCAGGTGGATCTGTTAGTCTAAGGGCTACATAGTAAGATCCTGCCTTATAAAAGGGGAGGATGGAAGGGAAAGGGCTGGGGAGATGGCTCATCAGATAAAACCCATTTACTGCTCTTGTAGAGGACCTGGATTTGGTTCCTAGTACTCACACGATGGTTCACAACCACCTGTAACTCCAACTCAATGGGATCCAGTGCCCTCCTCTGACCTCCACAGACACCAGGCATACATGTAGCATACATACATACATATATATATACATACATACACACACACACACACACACGTACACACAGAGGCAAGCTACTAATATACTAAACAAAAATAAATCTAAAAATGTTTTTTAAATTATTCTAATAGTCAAGGAGAATTTTTAATTCTTATTGATTCTTTATGAATTTCACATCATGCACCCCAATCACACTCACCTTCCTTGCAAACTAACCCCACCCCCAGATCAGAAAAGAAAACAAACACATACATACACACCAAAACAAAATACATCTCATTGTGGAAGCTGTAATGTGTCCCACGGTATAGCCTTTACTTGCAAATGTTCACTGTAATGAGTCATTGGTCTAGTCTGAGCCTCTGGCCTCTACTACACTATCTATACTGAATCCTCACTGGGACTCCTCTTGGGTCCCTATGTCATGGAGATCCTTCCACTTTGGATCTGCAGGACCAGCCCCTTTGTGGACTCCAGCAGTTCATAAATGTTGGGTGGAGCAATTCAAAGACCAGGATCTGAGTCTGGGTGGTAGCTGAGTTGGTCAGACTGCCAGCATTCCTGTACCCACACCAACAGGATGATCAAGCTCTCCAGCACTGCTCCAGCTAGCTCACCCAATGCCTCACTCCAGCAAGCTCACTCACAGCTGACATGGGGCAGGGCCAGGTCTCCTGCCTGCTGCAAATGGTGAGGGTTGAGCGGGGAAGGCAAGAAGGGGGAAAGTCATCTCTTCCTTGCTAAGTATGATCCTTTGGTTTAAATGCCCAACTGAAGAATAAGTGTCATTTGACCATATTGTCCTAGGATGGGAAACTAGAACTTAAATACAGCAGGGATATCATAAAAGGAACTTAGTGGGTCCTGAATTGTCCAACACCAGCACCAGAGGAGACTCTCCTAACCAAGACTCTCAGTGCAATCATAAGAAGTCTAACAAGACGGTGGCTGCTTACCAAAGTGTGACAACCCAAAGCCTGTCAGTATGCACAGACTCGAATTCTAGAACATGGTGAAAAGATATGGGACTCAAGAATCTGGCTTATTATTTAAAACAACAGGATTAAAGTTGTCTAAACAAACTATTCTTTTTTTCCTGCTTCAACCTTGCCAAGTACTCGGGTTATTAGGCCCCCACAACCACCATGCCCAACTCCATTTTCATTTTTAAAAATGAAACTCAATAGCCTTTTTAAAAAATACATATTTCCTGTGGGTTCAAACTATACTATCTCATGGAAACTGTTCTAAGAAAATAAGACTTGGTGAAAGTGAACAGTTTTGTAGGTCCTGGCATATTTCTATCAAGTCTAATTTTTAAGTGTCATCAGAAAAAGTAATAACATATAATGGCATGTATCCCAATTTCTCCTTTGTTAGAAATTTTTTTATTAACTGTCATCTTTCTCCAATCAAGATCTGAATCAATTTGTTAGATGATAAATTAAAAACAAGTTCAAATGAATTTTTAAATTCAGATAGAAGGATATAATAAGGAAAAATTAAAATCTAGAAACAAACTACTAAACATTTATGTCAGATAAATTAGCAAAGTTGTTTGGGTCTTTTTTTTTGTTTTTGTTAATTTGTTTAAGTAAAAAACAGTATTATAAAAACAGGTTTAGAATGAAATTTCTCAGCACTGCTGGTGAGAGGTGGGAATGGAACGAAAGAAGTCAGCTTTGGGAAGTATTATATGCTTTGAAAGGTGGCTGGGGATGTAGCTCACTTAAGGATAGAAGTTGCTTAGCATGCACAAGGCCTTGCGTTTGATCCCCCGAAACACAAATTTGTTATGGCGGTACAAGCCTGCAATCTCTGCACCCAGAGGTAGAAGCAGGAAGAGCAAAGCCATCCTTAGCTGAGGTGGAGGCCAGTCTGGATTATATTAAGATCCTATCTCACAAAATAAAAGCCTTGAGGGCTGGAGGGATAGCTTAGCGGTTAAGAGCACTGACTGCTCTTCCAGAGGTCCTGAGTTCAAATCCCAGCAACCACATGGTGAGGAGGGAGAGGCAGGAGAATTAGGAATTCAAGGCTGTACAGTGTATCGGAGGTCAGTCCGGACTACATGAGATACTGTCTTAAAAAACATAAGTAAATAAAAGAAAATTTCATTTTGAATAAGATTTTTGTTTTACAGGAATATCTTATGATACAGGGAAATGTTTACTAAATCTTATTAAATGTCTTTATAGTCATTTGTAAGACAGGAGCATGTTGTATATTTACAAAAAGTATGCGTGAAAGATGGCTGTCAAAGTGGAAACCAATGTTTACATAGCAGGTATTGCTCTGTAGAAAGATTATGATTATTCTTATTTTCCTATCTGTGCCCTTCTATGTTTTTCTCACTTCACAAGCAGAAAGGCAGGTAGATCTCTGTGAGCTCAGAGCCAGCCTGGTCAACAGATTGAGTTCCAGGACAATAAGGGCTATACAGAGAAACCTTGTCTTGAAAAACCAATCATCATCATCATCATAATTTAAAAGTTATTCTCAAGCTTTTTTAAGCATCCTTATTTCAACAAGATTACTAAATGTCCTTATTTTATTCCCATCTCAGGAACAAAAAGGAAATAAAAGCATAAAAAATGTATCTTACTAACCATCTTTATTTTTTTAAGGTATCTAATCTTTTCTCAAAATTGGTTTTAAGATTTATACTTCCTGAAACCTCTAAAACTAACAGAATCAAGGTGATAAATTTTTCCCAAATACTTTAGGAAAATAACTCATTAGCAATGCCATGGTGAAACTAAAAGCTGTTTCTAATAAAACTAACAGCATTTAGTTTAACACCATTAGTTTAGCATTTGAAAGAACAAGATGGTGGGATACAGCCCAGTAGTACAGTGTTTGACTAGCCCAGAAGGTCCACTCCTCACTGTGGTCGCTGGGTCTATCTCAGCCCTGTAATTATAATGCAGCTTCTTCTACACTGCAAGTGCCTTTTGAAAAACCATGTTAGCCAGGCATGGTGGCACATGCCTTGAACCCCAGCATTTGGGAGTAAAAGTAGGTAGATCTCCAAGTTCAAGGTCAGTCTGGTCTACACATCGAGTTCTAGGACAGCCTAGTAGAATGAGGAGTGTGGTAGATCCTGCCCCACCCCCACCACCAAAAAGGCAGAGAGGAATTATACAGAACTTAGGGGAGGAAATCAGCACTCTGGAAATTAAAGGCATATGATAAGAAACATTTATTCATAAAAAGACCAGATTTTCAGTCAACACAGTGGAAATCACTGGCATCCCTGCCCAAGGTTGCTTGCTATGCCATCCCAGGTGAACATGGTGACAGACAGACAAACAAACAGACAACACACACACACACACACACACACACACACACACGCACGCACGCACGCACGCACACGCACAGTCCCTGCCCTGAGCATTGCTGTTTGCAGTGACCTGGGTAAAAGACAAGCAAGAGGGTTGAAGCTTAGAGAGCATAAGATAGATGTAGTAAACTAACTGGAAATGTAACGGAAAGTGAGACACTTAGGAGTCTGGCTAATTTTCTATGTGTCTGTGCTGTGGTTATGCCTTGTGTGTATATAGAAGAAACTGGCAGGGCCCAAGCCACCCACCTATGTCTGGAAGTCAACAAGGCAATGGAGGCGGTCTCTGTGCATGCAGAGGGGACACAAGATGACCCGGCAGAAAGTAAATGCCATGGTGGTTCACAACCATCCATAATGAGATCTGATGCCCTCTTCTGAGGGGTCTGAAGACAGCTATAGTGTACTTACATATAATAAATAAATATATAAATCATTTTTTTGTTTTTTGTTGGGGTTTTTTTTTGTAAAAAAAGAAAGTAAATGCCAAACCACGAGCCATGCAGAGAAGAAGCTGTGACCCCCAGACTGTAAAAAACTGACTCTAAGTGGACACAGTCATGGAACTCAGTGAAGATTTCAAAGAGGCTATTTCCTTCATGGAGGCAAAGGAAACCATATCTGATCAGCTGAACCATTACCATAGTGATTCAATAATGGGCTTCATTAAAGAGAAAATTACAAGAAGGAATCAAAGGGAAACTGTGCTGAAAAATGTTAACAACTTGGGTTTGGTTTGGTTTTGAAGTCATTAGAATGGAAGCTCAATGGAAGGAAGAATCGAGGACTCGGGCTAGAGAGATGGTCAGTGGGTAAGTGCTTGCTGTGCATGCATGAGAGCCATCACATCTCTAGCACCCAGGTAAAGCCAGGTATGACAGAACACATCTGTAAGCCCAGCACTGGGGAGTGGAGACAGGAGGATCCAGGGACTTGCTGGCTAGTCAGTCTAGCTGAAGCAGGTTCAGTGAGAGACCCTATCTCAAATAGTAAGGTGGAAAGTGACCAAGGAAGATGCTGACCATCAACCTCTGGTCCTCACATACACACGCACAGGCAAGTACATCTGCATCTGTATGTGCACGCATGCATACTATCCTATAGACACTAAACAAATATAACCAATGTTTAAAAGCAGAATCACAGAACTTGAAAGACTGAAGAGAAATTATCCCGTCGGGAAATGAACAAAGATGAGATATCTAAGAGCCTTGTGAAACATTGTGCAGCACGCTGACTCGTGTGGAAAGAGAAGAGGAAGAAACTCTCAGAGACTTTGGCAAATGTTGGGGGTTGGTCTGTTGCTATGTATAACCAATGCTAAATCCTCAACCCCAAGATCTGGTTTCTATCCAGACACTGGGCTTTGTTGGGTAACCCTTGCTTCCCAGTTTAAAGCTAGTGGTTAATAAAAGGCTAGAGCTTGTGACTGGGCAGTAGAGAGAGAAAGGCAGGACCTAAGAATTGAGTGAGAGAGACTATGGGAAGATGGAAAAAGAAGACCGAGAGATCAGGAGGCCTCCATTAGACAGGATGCCTGCAGCATGAGACCCAGAGAAGTGCACCCCAGGACAGCTGAGCAAAAGCAGCCTCAGTGACACTCTAACTGCGAGTCACAAGGGGTATATGGTTTGTATATGCATGAGAATAGCACAGACCTGCCCTGCCTATGCTTACAGCTTGTACACAAAATACCAAGTGTCTGTGTCTTTTATGTGGGCTAGCTAGAATACATAATTCACTTACAGGCAAATATGTTTTACAATTTCATAAAGACAATAACCTAAGATGGTTGTACACATCTCCAATCTCAGCATTAAGAGGTATAGGGCAGAGGATAAGAAGAAGTTCAAAGCCAGATTGGGCAACTTAAGACCCTGTCTCAAACAGGACAAGACACAAAAAGCCATCAATGTTTAGATCCAAGAAGTCCAATGGGCCTTGGTACAGAACAGACACAAAAACATCATCCGTACCTAAGCACCAGTTATCCACATTGTTAAAAGTCAAAACCATAGAAAACTTCCAAATGGAATGTTAACATGACCTAAGTTCTTGGTATAACAAAGGGAGGTCAAAGGGCAGAAAAACGGTGTGTTGTAAGCGCTGACAGAAAAAACGTGCCCCTCCAACAATTTTGCAGCTAGAAAAACTGTGCTTCAAAAATGCTGGGGGGAAGGGGTAAAAAAACCCCACCATGAAGTGAACTCATGCCCAGTAAGCAGAGATTGCACTGTTAGCATATGTGCAACAGAGGTCCCAGGAACTCTTTCAGGCTAAGGACGTGACGCCAGACAGAAGCTCAATTCAAGAGGAAGGAAACAAGTGCAGAGCACCAGAAATGGCAGAAAACTTCAAACCATGACTGACTTTAATATGGAATTTATAATCAGAATTTATAAAGAGAAATTTTCAACAAGAGAAAAACAGTCTAGTTTAAAAATGGAGACTGGGACTTAAATAGACATTTCTTCAATAATATGAAAATTACTAATGAGCACATGAAAAATGTTTTCCCTATACCAAAAATCATTAGGGGAAGGTAAACCAACCCACTATAAAACAATACTTCATGCACCTTTGATTGGCAGTTACAAGACAAGCAAACACTGGTGAGGCTGTGTAGACTGAGGAAGCTTGCAGTGCTGGGGAACAGCACTACATACAACTACACTGTATGATGAGAGCATCCTACCCTCCACCAAAGCCCCAGCCCCATCCAAAGTTCCTGTGCTTGCACACTTGGTTTATGGTTGGAGGAACTGTTTGAGGAGGTGACAGTATGTTTAGGAGGTGGATCCTTGCTGGAGGAAACTTAATACCACTTCTGAGGCGACAAGAGGCCAGCCTCTTGTCACCACGATGCCTTTCCTGCTATGACAAACTTGATCTCTTCTTGAATCACGGGACAAAATAAAGCCTTTCTCAAGTTGTTTTCTTCAGCATATTTTGTCACATCAAGAGAAGAGAAACTAATAAATAATTCCTCAAAAAAAATTTTTAACTACCTTATGTTCCAGTAATCCCTCTTTGAAGAATATACTCCAAAGAACTGAGAAGTTGAGACTGAAACAGATACTTGTGCATTCGCATATCAATAGATTTCCAAGAAGATGGAAGGAGAGACTCCGGTCCTGGAAAGACTGGATGTAGGGGAATGCCAGGACATAGAAGCGAGAGGGGGTTGAATGGGGAAAAGAGGGAGAGAAGGGGGGCTTATGGGACTTTCGGGGAGGGAGGAAACGGGAAAGGGGAAATCATTTGGAATGTAAATAAAAAAAACTTAGAAAAGAAAATAAAAGAAATGCAGGAGCAATGTCTATCAGGAAACTAATGTATAAACAAAATATGGAATATACACAGGATGGAATGTTTTTTATTTTTAACATGAAGGAATCTCTGACACGTGTTATAACGTGGATGACCCTTAAAGGCATCATGCTAAGTGAAATAAATCAGTCACAGCAGGACTGAGTGTAGCCAGTCAGACACCTAGAGTACTCATATTCAGAGACAGAAAGGAGCATGGTGGTTCACAGTGGCTACAGGAAAGGGGAGTGAGGAGTTCCTGCAGACAGTTACAGTTAAGACGTAAAGCTGTGGGCGGATGGTGCTAACTAGAGAACACCAGTGTGGACATTTGATGCCCTGCAACCAAACACTCGATAATGGTTAAAATTTTGTTTTGCAAAAAATAATGAAAATGGAACAGAGATTTAGATTAGATGGTAATTAGATTAAGCTGGGTTCAATCTCCAATACTACACTGGAGGCAGTGGCTAGAGGTAGTATACATCTGTAATCTCCTCACTTGGCAAGTAGAGACAGAGGGTTAGAAGTTCAAGGTCATCCTCAGTAATCTAGCAAGTTCAAGACCAACCTGGTCTACAGAGACCCTATTTCAGGGTTGGAGTGATGCTAGGGACAAGTAAAGTGTGTGTCATACAAGTATAAGGACCCGGGTTTAACCCCTAGAATCCATATGAAAAGCTGGGCATGGTGGCATGCACTTACAATGCCAGAGCTAGTGCTTATGGTAAGACCCATGCTAGCCTCATTGGTGAGCCCCAAATTCCAGCAAGAGACCTTATCTCAAAGAAAAGCAAATGCATCTAAAGTAGATCAATGGTCTCTACACATAACCCATGCACTCTCTCAAAAGCCACACAAGAAAATCTTTTTAAATGAATAGTTTGAATGTCTTTAAATGACAAATATTTAAATAAACATAAGACTCCATAAATATATTGCCTCATCTCTTAATTCCTTTAAAAGACTTCAAAGACAATGACTAGAACGCCGAAGCCTCGGGTTTTTAACGTAAGTAACACAGGGTCAATAAACACTGAGTGCGCTCAGGATGTCTGTCCTTTGGTGCTTCCGGGTCCACCCGCACTTCTGTAAGACAATTGGGTCCCTACACACAGCTGCACCTGTGAGAGACGGGCTCCTCAGAGCTGCTTCCTGCCCAGTATCTGGATGAGTGGCAGGCACTATAGGACCTGTTTTGAAACTTTAACATTCTAGTCCCATCGTCCTGGGGTTGAATCATTTGCTAAATTCATTATCTGACACAAACAAACAAACAAACAAACAAATAAAACCCTAAAACAAAGGACAAGTTTCTAATGGTTCTTTGCATTCAGAACTATGCTCCAGCCCCAGCAGCTCTGGTGACATACGAATACAGTTGTAGGTCTCAGGTGGTTGAGGCAAGAAGGATGAATTAGAGGCTAGCCTGGGCTACATGGGTAAGTTCAAGTCCAGTGTGGATGACAGATAAAATTCTGTCTTAAGAAGAAATTATTCAGTAAATAGACTGGTGAATTAATTACAAAACTAAAAACACAACAAAGAAAACACCCACACCGTTGCTGTGGCTCCCAGTGGCTCCTCCCCGCTGGCCTGGATCCAGCTCTCATTTGGGACACTCCTCTCAGTAGTCCACACGAGAGTCTACGTACTTGACATTTAGTGAGATCTCTACTTCCTGAATCACAAAGTTGTCTTCCATGGTTCACATACCAGGAAAGCTACTCCTCCATTGTGTACTCACGCCGACTGAAACCCTGCTTTCCCATCAAAGCCATAACCAAATGCCACATAAGCCCTGACACTCTCTTTCCACTAAATAAACAATCAGTTCGAATTACATCTGCCTTGGGTGTAGAAACAGAATTGCACTGTATGCATATCTCCTTTTACACAGGACATAAATCCTAGACACAACACGCAAAGGAAAGTGTTACTAGCCAGCGTTATCCTCATTAATTCCACAGGGAGCCATGGATGGAGTCAGATACCCAGGTTCACAATGTCCATAACACTTCCTTTCCATCCAATGCAACCCTGACTGCTGTTCCCCTTAGGAGCAGTCACTACTGCCACCACCTAAAAGCCCGCAGAAGAGGAGGTGCAGCTCCTTCTGGCAGCTGCTACTTCTGTGACACATGGACCTGTGGCAGCATGTATCCCATACCATATGGATAGAGTAACCTCAAGCAAGAAATAGGGAAATCCCTAGCATTCAAGTCAGTACCTTGAAAGCCTCCCACAGTAGCTCTCAAGACTGGGCCAGCAAGTCTACTGGGAAGGCAGAATCCTGGTTCCCTCACCCATGTTAGAACACAGACATGCTGAATGTGTCCCTGGTTCCTGTTCACACTATGTAGGTGAACGCCTAGGAGTTATACCTAAGGTTCATCTTCCTCATCATTAACAGTTTAAAAACAATGCAGTTAACAGCACCTTGTAAACAATAAATACTAAATGACTGTTAATTTAACTGGAATGACAGCAGAACAACCAATAAGATTATAAAGCATCATTTCTGTAATTATGAAAATATAATCATTCCACACAATTGCCTTTCTTTGCAGAAAGCAACAGTCCTCTTTCAAAGTGGGAGGAGCTTTCAACTAAAAAAAAACACCCCCATCTGATTTTAAAGTATAATTATTTCATTTTGTATAGTGTGATGGAACCAAGTGGTTGTTTGCTTAAGAAAATAACAGTACAAATATAGTCTAAGGGGGCTGGAGAGATGGCTCAGTAGTTAAGAGTTTGTGCTGCTTTTCCAAAAGAACGAAATTTGGTCTCAGCACTCACAACAGGCAGCTTGTACCTGCCTATAACCCCAACTCTAAGAGATCCGATGGCCTGTTCTGACCTCTGGGTGTACCTGCACACACATGGTGCGCATGCACGTGTGCACACACACACACACACACACACACACACACACACACACACATACACATACATATACACATACACAGAGACGGGAGGCATGAAAGTCTTTTTTTTAAAGCTAAATATATGAAAAAAATGGCTTCTAAGATGAAAGGCTGACCTTGAACTCGCACTGTATCTCTTTAAAGCCACTGACATAAAGTAAAATATTATTTTTTTCTTTGGAAATTCTTCCTTCAGCAGCTGGGTGAACTGATAGGCAAGATAATGGTCCTATTCTTTTAAAGAACAGTGACATCTGTTCTTTCCTGTTATTTCCTGTCATTCTACATGAAGCAATATTCTACTATAAATAGCAGTGTTTCTCAACAGAAAAGGACACATATCCAAATGTGTCACCTGCAGCCCACATCGGCAAGTGGTAAGACAGGTGGAGTGAGCATCTAGACACCAGGAGCCCTTCATTTGCCAGTGCCTTTCATTTTAAGTGTTCGAACAAAGACAGTAGCAAAGACTGACAGACAGGGGGCTTCTTAGAAGTAGTCACTTCAACCTAAGAAGCAGTTAGCAGACATGAGTCTAATAATCCTAGCTGGGTCAACCAAAGTTAGCTACAGGTACAGTCAAGAATTTCTAGACCCACCCAGGCCATAACCAACCCCAGACAAATGAGGCAACTCTAACCCCTGATGACTAAGCTAATCTGAATCTTTTTCTGGGGCTTATTACGGTTTGCAGGTAGTCAGGCTCTATGTTCTGGAGGGACTGAAGCTTCCCTTGTTTGCAGAATGTAAGACAGACTATGTGAGAGACACGCACTCATGTGAGAGTCTACACACACACACACACACACACACACACACACACACACACACACACACACACAGTCAAACCATACCACTTGCTATAGAGTTAATCAAGTTGAAAGACATTCATCCTGGCTGCTTCCCTGGCCCCGTTTCTAAATCCTAACTGCATCTATCTACTTTGTGTTTCCTGCGGGCTGGGTAAAGAAACTTCAATACAACTGATAAAATCTAAATTGCCCATAAAATCGATGCTTATTTTCCCAAACACAGCTCAAACAAGGATGTTAAAAACAGGGGACCTTATTTACACAGGGCCGGGATGTTTGTGGCCAGTGCTCCTTTCATCCCTAAGTCTAAACAAGACACCTCATAAAATCAGTTTATAATTCCATGTTTGTCTTTCCGATAAGAGAAATAAGGAAAACAGCCGTTTATTTTTTACATACAATATAAACTTTACTTTGTCATAAATGGCATCCTTTGAGCAACATTAAGTCAGTGAGACACAGAATTATGTGCACAGCCACTGTCAAGACATCTAGTCAGGACTCTCTCAAGAAGCACTGACATCAAGTGTCCGAAGTGAACTGTCCTTTCCCATAGTTGATGAGGCCACCCATCAGTCCTGTCCCTCCCCACGGGAGCTTGGGTATGAATAACTTTGCCAACTTCTGATTCACTCTGACTCATTCTAAAGTTCCTCTCTTTGACAACAGTCAGGGATCCAGCCTTACTCCCTGCTAGGAGGAAGGGAGCTCTTCAGGCTACTAGAGGAAGTGTGTCTCCCCACCCACTACTGACAGACTGTCAACTGCCAATTTTCACAACATCCTGTGCTCCAGACCATAGAGCAATACCTTCGAGTCACCATCCTAAGCCTAGTGGCCTCACTAATTCTATCTTGCCTTCTGGGTGCATCGTGTCTTCCTACAGTCACCCTGGACTCACCCGATTTGCAAATGTCCTGTGCAAGAATCAAAACTACTCCATACAACAGCAAGTTTCTATTTCTTTATCTCTCACCCCCAAGTCAAGGCCTTACTGAATATACCAATAGGTCACATTGGCTCCAAACTTAGGATTCTCCTTCCAGAGTGCTACCAGTGCTGGCACCCACCAGATCCAGGGACATGAATGTTCTAATTGCCGATAGTGAACAATCAGACCACAGTGTGACCAAGACTGCTCAGCTATGTTTCCTTCCCTGCATTTTCTCCCTTCCTCTTGAGGACTGAGCTTTTCCCACCACCCAGGAAGACAACTCTTAGATCTACCTTTCCAGTGGCAGCCACACTGAAGAGAAATTCATCCATTTCACTAAGATTTTCCGTGTTCTTGTTTGTTTTGAAGGAGATAAGCAGCCAGACCTCAGAACAGAGACTGAGCTCCATACCCTCCTCTATCCTGGGATCTCAGTAATATTTGCACACTACTAACCAATATGAATTAGAGTCTCATCTATAAAGTAAGGAGCCGCCCTTGGGAATATCCAGTGTTGACAGAACTTTGGTATACAGTGCGAAACTGTGTCAACAGTAAGTCTGACTCTCAGTCTTGTCCCTGCCACTGGTTGCTAGGTAACCAAGGCAAAGAACTGGCCAGTGACTCTGTTTATCTTTAATACTAGAAAAATACCTGGAATGTAGAGTTGCTTTAAAGAATGATCAATAACACAACAACACAAATCCACTTAAATCAATAACACAAAGCCACTTAAAAAAGTTCTTGTCTCAAGTTAAGCACCCAAGAAGTGATTAACTGTTACATACTTGAAGTATTTCCCTGTGGAATGCTGTAATGGATTTGTTTGTTTTGTTTTGTTTTGTTTTTTTAGTTTTTGAGACAGGATTTCTCTGTGTTGCCCTGGCTGTCCCGGAGCTCGCTTTGGAGACCAGACTGGCTTTGAACTCAGACATCAGCCTGCCTGTTTCAGGAGTGCTGGGACTAAAGGCATGCACCACCATGCCCAGCTGGAATGCCAGGCTTTAATTATATTACAAGTTTGTACACAATGTGGGCTCAAAGCATAGAACCTACATGGAACCATGTACTTATTTTTTTCATTATAAACTATCTTTACCTCATTCCACACCATATTACTAATGTCCGTAGTACTTTCAAGATTAAAAAAAAAAGTAGAAATAAGAGGGTAGAATTCATTTGAGCATGCTGTTTTGAAGGAAAATCCTTAGACATTGTCAGATCCAAAAGGGACAAATGAGTACCCCTGGTGCTTATTAACACACCAAAGCATCATAAATACATGTTCCAGAGTTCATGTTGCTATCCCTGCTCTCCCAACTCTGCCCCCTACCCTAAACCTTTCCAGCTCATGGGTTTCCCTTCTCCCAGCCTCTCACTCCCACAAACCCCCCCATTTCAGACAGGCTCTGTTTGTCCTCTCTTTGTCCTCTCTCCCCACCCCACCTCTTTTCATGGCCTGGTCTAATCTTCTGGCCGCATTCAGCCTATGACTTTCTCCCCCTGCTCTGGACTCTGGCAAATGCCTCTGGCTGTACTCTTCCCTACATCTACAACAAAACCCTCCCCTTCTACCCTACCTTGGAATGGTCACGTCCTCACTTAATACAAACATGATTTGTGGAAATGAAGGGGTGGGTATTTATTCCACTTTTTCTGTTAAAGTCACAGTTTAAAATTAAATTAAACACAATAGAATTTGTGCTATCAAAACAACATACTATTTCAGAGATGCATTATGTCCCTAAAAGATGCAAATTAGAATACATAACACTTTCCTACCTTTGTGTAAAGTTCTTTTGCAGTTTTAGAAAATGACAGTGACTATTATTTTAAATGCGATATGATATAAGTAATCTTAATATGCATAAAACTGACACAGACACATAATGCCACTCTGCACATAGTTTCTTATAGGACATGATGTTCACTATTTGCACAATTAGCATATCTTATAGATGACCCATACTTCTTACTGTGATCCCTAGGTTCTTCAAGAATAGTTTCCAGCTGCATAATTGCTAGCTCCAACTCCCAGTTATTCATCTAAGGCAGAAAGAAGTGCTCAGCCAATGATGCCCACTAAAATGTGCCTAAGACTTGAGAGTTTGATTCTGGGTTCAAAGGTTTATTTTGGTGTGTGCTCAAACAATTATGTGTCACTTCCAACTTAAGAGCATAATTAACCATGTTTGAAGAATCAGAGCTCATTCCACAAATATGAGGTTAGTCCAATACCAGAAAATACATTAATTTAATTTATCTGGTTACTATATTGTAAAGAAGAAAAGCCCACCAACTATATGGATATAATGATGACATTCGATATTCTATTCATTTTTAAAAACCTTTATAGTATTAATAACACTTAGAAACTATACACCATATTCTCACCACACTTCACAAAATGAGTTAAGTACTTTACAGTAGTTATCTCATTATTCAACAGTACTCCATGTGCTTGGTACTTCCACTATTACATTTGACTGATGTTAGACTGATGCCTGGAGAGCAAGCAATCATCTCAGGGTCAAGCACTCAATGAGCAGGAATGGATTCAGTCTAGGAACCTCAGGACTGAGAGGGCCACTCACAGATAAATACAAGCGGCAAACAATATGCACAGAGGCTAAGTTATACTGAAGAGTGAGAAAATACCAACTGAGTAACTGACCTGTAAAATTAGAAACATTTAAATGTTCTGTTTTATACTCTACTAAACTCAAGAAAGGAAGATGAATTCATATTTGATTTTAGAGGGCATCTGGCAATGGATGGACAAATTTCACATTCTTACAGCCTCAACAAAGCACTTCCACTTCTAAAATACATAATGTATGGATGTATTTTTATGGTACAATTACACAACGCTGTACTGTGTCTACACTCTAAACTTCATCATTGGACAAGTTTCAGAACACTAATCTCAGGGAGCACTGTTTGTGTACATACTCACTGCAACTACGGTAACTTCAATATTGATTCAAGGGATTCCAATTGGGGAAAGCATGAATACTTCAGCTCTATAGTAGGAAATATGACCTCATATTATACAAACAGAAATAAGTAGGTCTATTTACCATTTATAGAATTAACCATTACAAAGGATTTAATGATCACAATGCTGAAAACCAATCAAGCAAAAACATTGTTTTAATGTCATCCTTGGGTGTTACCTATACATTAATTTGCTATTTGATTTGCAGAATTTGAAGAGTATAAAACCCAAGCATGATGGCACATGCCTTTAATACCATCACTCAGAAGAGAGCCAAGAGAATCTCTGTGAGTTCAAGGTTAGCCTGGTCTACATAGCTAGTTCCAGGCCAGCCAGACTACTGTGAGATCTTGTCATTAAACAAACAGAGTATGTAAATAAATCAAATTGAATTTTCCAGACATTAAAGTTTTATTCCCCTTTTTCAAGAAAAAATAGTGATAGTAAATCTGAATAAAATGAAAACAAAACATTTGTAGAAGTGTTGGTAGGTCTATGTATTATAATTTTAACATCTCAATACATCTTCAGTCATTTGAATGGTAATGTCATGTTTTCAGGTTTCTAACTGTAAAGAAAAGTTGGTAACAGTTAAATTTAGATCAAAATTAATCTGAATCACTTATTAAAAGCTGAAAACATAAATAAGTAAACTAGTAATTCAGAGCACAGAAAATTTAGCGATGAATAGGATAAAAATCAAAGAACATTTTTAATATAGCAGAAACAACCATAACCCTGTCAATAATAACACTAATTTAGCTGCCTCACCTATAAGAGTCTGCGTAGAAAAACAGTGCATTTGAAATTATTCAATAATTGCTTTTAATTTGTTGGAATTCAGCATAAAAATATTTAACATAATTTTAAAGTCCAGAATAAAAACACCACAACAGAAAAATAGCTACAGGTTGGAAAAGGCAGAGTGCATGCTCAATAAGCACACACACACACACACACACACACACACACACACACACACACACACACAGGAGGCAGATGCAGGAGGATCTGAAGGTCAAGGACTTCCCTATGGCAACCTACTGATGCTGAGGCCTAGGCTACAAGAGACTTTGTCTTAAAAAAAAAAAAAACCTACAAGTGGTTTGATTTGTTTCCTGCAGAATACTCACAAATATCTGCATGATTCGACGATGAAGCACACAACACGTTTATGAATCTACTGCTCTTACTCCTGTTTAATAAAAGATTTAAAACTATTTTGACTCAATATCTGGATAACGTTGGAAATAAAAAGAATAAGGCCTTGGGTATAACCTTGCAGACTGAGTGGCTCTTTGTGCTTCAATCTCTATGCCTATGAAATGAAGATGGCCTAAAACCCCCCTGCAAGAGCTGCCACCAGGGAGGCAGAGCTGAGGACTGCTGGTGGCACACACTGGAGCCTGAACTACGCACCTGCAGTCAGCAGCATGGCTTCCTCACGTTATCCCCTGAGGTTCAAAACCAGCCTAAGTGACCCTCTTTCAAGCAGTCCTTATCTTCACTAGAGAACTTTATTCTTTGACAAGATGACAGATGATAAAAGACTGGGGATTGAAAATTGGTGGGAAAGCATCTGTGATTAATGAACCATCTCGAGTGATCTCTGCCCACAATCCGACATGTGCTTTGACCCCCTTCGGTTACAACCAAACATCATGAACCCCCTCTGAAGCAGCCACTTAACTAAAGGAAACATTTTTAACTTCACGTAACTCCTAATGGCAAAATATAATTATCAAAGTTTTAGTCAATAATATATAACTTTGGATTTTAAGTTCTTTGGCTTTCAAATAAAAACAAACAAACAAACAAGGAATTAAAATACTCAATAGATCCCCTTGTATAAATGTACTATTTAAAAAACAAAAATGATGTAGTCAATGGATTCACAAAATTTAAAATAAAGTACAAATGCCAACTAGAAATACAATTGAAAGCAATGGTGTATTATGGAGAGCCACAGAGCAGACAAGTAGGACAAAAGCTTCCCCCTTTGCTGTACCTGCCATTCACAACCTGCTTAGACCTCACACAGCATCTGGGCAGAGGCTGTCAGAAAATATCCTCCTGGTCCAAAGGTTCACTTGGGGTCATGCAAGAAATATGTAAAACTCCCTATGTCTACTTTGAAAGGGAAAGCATGCCTTAGGGTTCTAATTTAAAATACCTAAGAAGGTCTCTGCCACTTTTTTTTGGTGATGGTGTCCGGAGACAACTTTCACAATGCCTTGAAATGGGCCTCCTCAGGAGACAATGACTAGAGATGGCTGGTCTGTAAGGTGAAATACCCACATTTTCATTATTATGAAAACAACAACCACATTTCTGTCTTCAACTTTTAGAAATTAAATTTTTGTCATGACATCTTCTGTAAAACAACAATATTGACGTTCTCTGTTTTGAATAACTCCTAACTGAAGAAAAAAGACACACAAAGAGAGGAAAAGTGGGAAGAGGGATTTGGTGAGGGGGTGGGCTTGTGCTGTGTTTTCCACTCTGAGGCAGAGTGTGGGTCTGCATCCGCCCCCCCCCCCCCCGGGAACGCGGGGACTATGCCTGTGCTTATCTATTGCTGCTGGGGCTGGGCTGTAAGGAAGCGCTGCTCTGGGGGTGGGAAAGTGAAGTCTGTGATGTGAAAAGAAACTGGAGCTGGTTCAGGGGTCCCCAGGCCTGCAATGATATCATATAATATATAATATTATATATAATATATCACTTATTATATATTATATATTTAGCCCTTAGTACATAGCAGGGTTCCTGCTGACAGCTCTCTAAGCATTCCTCTATGAATCATCACAGTAAGTAATTTTTACAGCAGACAGCTTAGGTGATTTGTCCAAATCACAAAGTTAATAACCTATGGATCTAAGACCCTCATCACGGCCTTCCTTGGGCTTAGCCTGGGGCTAAACACACTGTAAGTTCTTACTGAATATTTAATCAGTAAGTGGAGCAATCATCCCACTGTGACCTCTTCTCTTTTTTATACTGTCTTCTGCAGTATGAAGTATTGTGAGGTTAAAATTAGCCTTGAGTTTAAACAAGGATTCACAGAGAATAAATTTCACCCCGACCCCATCAGTCCAACTATACCCTCTGCTCCGTTACCCTTGGTCATCCATGTTGAGAGCCCCCTCAGACAAAAATCATGTCACCAGCTCATCTCCCTCTCCCTGAGCCTCCCTTGTGCCTTCAGCTTCCTCAAGGATTCCTCAGAGTGCTTACGGCTTAGTTACCAACAGTGCTGAGTGCTCAGTAGAAATGCTGACCTGTGGGCTCTTCCTACCCACTCCTATCCCTTCACACTTTCTCCACAGCCAGCCAGAGTCTATTTGTTTATATAAAATATTTCTGACCAAGAATATTACTTTCTTATTGCAGCACAGAAGGGCCACTCCTTGTATGCTGCAATAGGAAAGATAGAGGAGGCCTCCCGGAGTTCCCTACACTACCATCCAGCATCCTGCCTGGGACTCACATACAAAAACCTGCACTTCCCCAAGATTTTCATCATTCAGGTATGCCCTCCCGAGTCACTCCAACTAAAGACTCCAGTGATTGACTGAGTTGATGACCTGTTTGAGGGGCAACCGTCAATTCAGCTTCCTTAGTTCCAGTAAAACCTCATGCACCCTCTGCTGCTCGCCCCGTGAGTATAACAAGCTCTTCCTTCCCCAGCACATCTACCTCAGAAATCACACATCTGCAACACTCTCATTGCCATGTTTGTGCTGTGGAGAGTTGGGGGAGAGGGAACTCAGAGCTTCACACAAGCGAGCCATGCATGAACCCTCAGAGACACCTCCCAGCGGTTTCATTATTTTGGCCTAATCCAGACATACAGTTTTTCTACGTTCATTAATGACGGACCTCACATATACGAAAGTGGCAATAAGCAAAGGGTAACAATAATAATTAAATTGCAGTATCAATGACATGTGACAGCAACAGCCATGGGAGTGCACGTCACACACTGACAACAGCCAATGCGAGGGCTAGAAATGTGGGTAGGGTACACTGCATAAGGCCAGTCAAGAGAAGCCTGTGACACACCACCAACAAGAACAGGCATGCATGCCTTGCAGAGGTGACAGGATGTATGGCACAACCCGGACACAGCTACCATGTGCCACCCACTACAAAGGGCTCCATTCATCCTGCAGCAACGCATGCTTGCAAAATGCCATTCTGGTAAAATAAAATGTTTGGTCTCTGAATAATGACCTTTTTAAAGTTGAATCTGCAATTTTCCTTTATGAAACCTTTTTTATGGGATCTTCAACATGTTCTATAGGTCATGCAAAGGTCGTGTCACCTGAGCTATGGCAGTCTACAATATGGTAAAAACAGAAAATAAGAGTATATAAAAGCTACTATAGCTTTCTGGTATCTCTATAGAAGTTTCTTATTTTACAAAAGCACTGGACTGTAATGCATTAGAAAAGCAAAACGAAGAAACAAACAAAAAAATGTTTCTTTATGGAGAGTTAGTGCAGTGGAGACCTAACCTTATTTTGAAAAATTAATCAAACACCAAGTTGCTTGTGGCTTACTCTGGACAGATCTAAGTTCTTCTGCACATCTAAACTTAGATGGAGTTGGTCAAATGAGGGAACATCTGGGTTATGCCTTCTTTAAAGTAGCTTTTAGGAACCGTCAGCATGGTGTCGAAGTATGAAGTTATAACTGCGTGGATTGTGGACAGTCAACAATATGGACGTAAAGGCTGCACTATTACAAAGCAAGTGTTTTTTTTTTGTTTGTTTGTTTGTTTTTTTTTTATCTTCAAACACCCTTTATTGTTCTATGGGATCCAGGTTGGGATTTATATATGATTTGGGGATGCTCCGGGGTTTGGCAGCAGGTACTTCTCATTGACAAAGCAAGTGTTTTATCCAGACACTTGGACACTATTTTTTTTACTGTTGGTATTGTACCAGAAGCCTTTTCTTTTATTGTTACTTTTTAAACTTTGTTTAGCCACTTAAAGAAAATCTGCTTAAGTCACAATTTGCCTCAAATTCATTCCAAGTTGCATATTTGCTTTCCAATAAAAAAATTCCAATTTGCCCCCCAAAAAAACAAACTTTAATTTCAGCTCTAAATTTTCCTTAATGCTAATTTTAGGAAAAAATAATAAAATTTATCTCTGTTAAAACTGTGCTATACAATTCAGTACTTGTGGTAAAGCATTAAAGACAGAATTACAACAAAAGAAAGTCTGTAAGTTCGTTATCTGGACGTGTGTGTATTCCTGTTACATGGAACAAGTGCTTCTTAGAGCAAGCCTGCTCTGCTGCAGACCTTGAAAGCAATGCCAAGCATGAGCACCGAGACTCCCTGGGCATCAGAGGGTCTCGCACACCAACTATGTCAGTCAGCTGCAGGATCTGCAAACCTATGAACTCACAGCAGCTAATAACATGTCAATGTCAGGATCAACCTCCAAAACTCCAAAAGAAGCAAATTTCAAAAGCCCTACGAAGTCAATTTATGAAAAAGAAAAAAACCCAAAATACAGTAATTGAATGTAATACTAAGTGACAAAGTCTTTAATGGAGGAGGAGCCCTGAGTAAGACAACAGAAAGTGTGGGTGTCACATCAGTAGAATAAAGTATATCAAGTTTATATTCCATTAATTATAGGAATATGTACACTACGTACAAGAATGCCTTTGATCTTAGGAGATACGCACTCAAGTATTTATGACAGGGTCAATAAAAAATAAAAAGGGTGATTGGGTATGGAAGCACTAAGGAGCCCGAGGGAAGGTGGGGGGAAGGTCATGAACTCAAAGCTGGCCTGGGCTCCATCGTTTCAGAAGCCAAAAATACGTGTGCATATGTGTGGGGGTGTATAAAGAAAGAAGAGTATGTAAATGTGTCAAAATAATGAATTAACAATCACGGAATCTGGGCAAATGTACTCATTCAGTTGTTCTTTGAAATTTACTATAAATATAAATATAATATTTTTCTAAAAAAACATAAACAAAGACAAAAAAGAAGCCTGCCCTCATAATGCAAGGCCAGTATATCTCAGCACAGAGCACACAGAACTGCACAGAAAACCTCAATATCGTTTAAAAACCTGTAATGTACAAACAATAAGAAAAGGACGCTCTGACTACACTGGATTCAGTGTCAGGGTCCGAAGGTAATGCTGTTTTCCTGATAGGCTAAGGTACAATGCTCGGAGGGGTTTGCTGATTGATTTAAAGCACTCTGCAGAACAAGGCTCACACTAATATTTTGGAGAGGGCAGACAATCTGCTGATGGTTTTATTGAAACCACTTAACCCTTAGGACAAACTTGAATATTACTGTTAGCCTCCTAATGAGAGGGCTGGGGGAGAAGGAAGAGGAGGGGGAAGAGAGAAGAGGAGAGGAGAAGAAAAGGAAGAAAAACATTTCATTGTATTTTTAAAGAAGTGTTCACTAGGTGTTGGAAAGATGGCTCAGCAGTTTGGAGCACTGGATGTTCCTCCAGAGGACCCAGGTTCAAATCCCAGTACCCACACAGTGGCTCACAACTGTCTGTAACTCCAAGATCTGACACCCTCACACAGACATACAGGCAGGTAAAACAGCAGTGCACATAAAATAAGAATAAATTACAAAAACAGAGAAGTATTTACCAAGACCAAAGAATCAAAATAAAACAAACAAAACAAAAAGATCTTTTCTTTTAATAACAAGATTATAAGGTACTGTTTCTAAAATAGGTTCAATGAGGCACTATCAGGAAGATATCCGGCCATCACCTTCATGTTTGTAGAACTTACCCAAGCAATCCTGTGTGGCCAGGCTCTGGGCTAACAAGATCCTCACCCATCCCCATTAATCAGACTGCCACAGCCCTGACTTAAGGAGTGAAATGGATTCCGAAAACTAAGGTCTTAAAGTCATAGGAATTCTGTCTAGCAATATTGACTACTACAATTGGCCCTTTTACTTACTGAACCAGTAACTGACAGATCCCTGGACAAATGCTGAAAATACACGACACTGTCACAAGAAGTCATCAAAAATGGGGGGGGGAGCAGGAAAGATCACTGGCTCCTCTTCTAGAGGATCAGAGTTCCATTCCCAGCTCCACCTGGGGGCTCACAGCCTTCTTGACAGTTCCAGGGCTCTGAAGCCCTCTGAGGACCCCTCACACACAACATACATTCCTCTAGACACACACATATGCATCAATATAAATAAAAGTGAATATAAGAAAAGGAGCATGAACCTAAATAACACGCCTGCTAAGTGCCTTAATAAACAAACTTCTCACCCTCATGAATCAGAGCAACAAAGTATAAAAGGAGGAGTGTTCTGTTAAAATCATCCAGATCTGAAAATTATTTTTAATAGATGCAATATAAACATTAAAAGCTCCAAACTCCAAGCTTTAAGGAACCTGGAACTGAGAAACATTACATCTCACTACATTTTCATCTAGCCAGCAGAGACCAAGCACCCACCGATCAAGCAAGTCACACACATACACGTTTGTAGTAGCAACGTTTCTATCCTATTCTGTAATTAATACATTGTTTCTTTTTTTTTTGAATTATTATTTTCAAATAATGAAATCAAAGGCTTCTGGATGATATTTTCTAACTGATTTTCTTCCCTATAGATTCTAGTTCTTAAAGTTTTACAGTTCAATTCTAAAAGGAAAATATTACTGAAATTAAACTCTACCAAAAAAGCAATCTCAGTAATTACACCCAATTTTCTATATTTTTAACAAGAAATCTATTTTTTATTTTCAAGAAATGCTGTCTTATGGAGGGTTGAAGGTTGGCTCCTCTGTTAAGCTGCCCTTAAACTGGCAGCGCTGCAGAACTGCCCTCCCAGAGTCTCTCTGACTGTTCCTTTGGATTTTGATTAGGAACTATGTAGACGAATTTTCACAAAAATTGTAAGGAAGCTTAATAAAGATAGACATGTAGATGATTAAATGTATCTGTATTCCCTCACACATAACATTTTTCCTAAGACATATAATCTTGCTTCTCTTGACCAAAAGATTCAAAGACCCACAGGAGCAGACCGGCCAGGGTACTTTGTAAAGTGTATCTTGTACTTGAAACCAACATCAAGAGTCATTCTCATAATGATGCTCAGCATACAATATGACAGTTTTACCCAGTTTAAACATATTGTTATTTTATAATAACCTTTTTTATTGCTTTCTCTGGCATTTCCAATTGTCTGTCATACTAGAAACGGATACATTTTAATTGTATTTCTTTGCCAGCACTCTATCAGCCCTACATTTCCAGCCAGGTCCTGATGAGATACAATGGATACATATTTAGGGGAGGAGAGGCAAAATAATGGTGTTTGAAAACTAATCTCTATACTAAGCCACCAATTATTGATTAATACATCTCATAACAAATACTAATGGAGCTTACTCATAAATAAACGTCTCACTTCATACAGCACAGGGCAGAAATGGAGACAGCTCCAAAACCTGTAGCTGTTTCTACTGGATGAACTTCACATCATAGGGAAATGGCACAAGACACTGTTCTAATTGTTCCTTCCTGGTATCTATCATGCTCGAAAGTCATGCTTCAAGTCAAGCTCCGCTCTGGATAAAATTCTTCACTGTACAGATATTAACACAACCCCATCCCACAGAAGGCATGAAAACCTGCATTTTGCTTTCATTGTTTAAGATGAATATGTAAGGATCGCAGACAGCTGAGAATAGTAGCCACCGCCGCAAATGCAGCACACGTCCCTACTTCCTGTCATTACAGGCCTGGTCATTACAAACAAAAATAAATTATTCCACTAACTGCAGGCAAATTAAAAATAAAAATCAGGCTTAAAGAGTTTTGAGTATTATAACACAGTTGAGATTAGGCAATTTTATGAAATAAAGAACTAATTTCTAATATCTGACTACAAAAAAATGAAGTGTCTGAAACATCTTCTATTTTTGAGTAAAATAATTCTACCTCTACATAAGAGGAAGAGCAACTCTCTTAAAGCAAGTGTAGTACACTTCATTTCTCTTCCCTTCAGAGACGATATTCCATGGGGTGAATTTTCTAGAAAAATTGCTGATCCATTTCCGCACCCCAACTCCCTTTACTGAAATTAGTGTGGATAGAAACACCTTTAGCTGTATAACCCCTCCTCCCCCACGGGTCATGGGGCGCACACTGAACCTCACTTAGGCACTTGGTAGAGGGCTCTCCTCTGGCCATGCAACAGGGTGCCAGGGAATATAAAACAGTAACTAAAATGTCAAGTGGCTTGCTCCCATCCTAAAGGGTTTCCTAGGATAGTTACAAACACAGCCTCCTCACTGTCTCTGAGTCCCTTTTGCCCATCTGTTAAATCACTGCTTCTAAACTGTCACCAGCAAATGAGAAAGCCATCCAAGTAGCCATTTTGTCAAAAGTAAGAAGAAATGTAGAGAGTGAGATGAAGTCTGCATCAGTCTGGGTCACAGTGGGACTTTAACATAGCCACTCATGGTTTAATTTACAAATAATTCCTAATATATGTTTATATCACACTGGGGTTCTTCTTAGGGAAAACAGATGAACAAAAGTTATTATTCCCCACTAATTATTCCTTGTAAATTTTCATCCAATGAAACGATCATCTTTGAAATGCCAGCATTAGACAGAGAAGTCCACAGGATAGTCAGACTTACCCGAGGCACGCCTTGTGAACCGGTTTATAACTGGAGCTAAAAGAAAAGAGCCGAAAAATATGATTAGATTTTTAAATCTCATTTTCCCAAAACCCCAAAAGACATAATCAGTTAAGTAGTCCCATAATTTCAATATAAATTGTAATATATAAATAATATAAGAACTATAAACTATATGAAATTAAATACTCAGGAATAAAGCAGTCAATATCCATAAAGGAAATAAAAGTCCCTAAAGAAACATAACATAAAATCAAGGTTTCACCTATCAAATTAATTTCCCCTAAAGACTTTAAATAAAAACCCTCTATTAAAGTATGTTGATTCAATGTAACTGGAACAGAACAAATCTATAAATGCCACTAGAAAACAAAGCAGCAACCACATCAAATGACAGCTAAGCTACATGTCCTTCCACAATCTACTTTTGAAGATGAGCCTTGAAGAAGTACTACCAGAGAGGGGAAAAGCAACATATAAATAAAAAGCCATGTTTAAAGGAAACAAACTGGATATGTTCATGGAAAATAAACTCGGCTTAGGTGAAGGGCAGTCTGTCCTTGCCTGTCTTAGACTGAGGAACGGGGAAGATGTCCACAGCACACTACTGGAGAGCTGCGTTACAGGACGGTGTGGGCCGCGCTCCTCTATCTGCCCACTGACTCCACTCACTTCTGGGTTTCTTTTTGGATCTGCAAACATCATTATCTCAAGCAATGGAAAGGGGTTGGTGTTCTTTTTGAATTTTCTTTCTTTAAGAGAGGTGAGTAAGTGAATGGCTGATTTTATGAAAGAGAGGCCAGCGTGCACATTCAAAGAGTTGTGGATTCACAATGGTATGTGTTAACACTATAAGACATTTACGGTAGCAATGAGGAGTGCTATCTATACTGTGGTGACAGAGGACACACAGTCTTCTCAACACTGTGGTTTCATGGAGAACATGTTAGCACAGGAACAAGCTTTAGGAGAAAGTCTCTGTGGGGCAGAAACTTCAAGTTTGAAGGATCATTCACTACCTTTATGGTTTTGATAAATAAAAATAGTAAAGTTTTTTTAAGTGATGAACTTATGGTAGATCATACACACACCCTGCAGTAAAACTGGAAAGCACAAACCTAAAAAACACCGTCCTAGGAAATGGAAGGCAAGGGGAAGGGAGGGGAAGTGATGGGAGGGGAGGAGAAGGGAGGAGAGGAAAAGGGAGGGGAGGGGAGGGGAGGACCTATAAGTTCTGAAATTGCATAGTAAGAAGTCAATGCTTTTTCTCCACACCAATATTCTCTACCATAAAGTGTTAACTGTGAAATAACTCAAAAATCCACCTAATAAAATAATGTATAAGCTGGGAGTAGTGGTGAATGTCATTAATCTCAGCACCAAGGAGGCAGATCTCTGAGTTCAAAGCCAATCATGTCTACATGTAGAGTTTCAGGTTAGCCATGGCTACATACTGAGACCCTGTCTCAATCAATCAAGCAGTACATTGTAGCAAATTATATTTTCCAAATTTTCCAAGATACAAAATGTATTTATATTTTATACACCACAGTAATCCAGCAGATACAAATAACTTACACAAAGAACTTTTCCTAGGTAAACTGTACACACACACACACACACACACACACACACACACACACACACACACACTATGTCCATGGTTTTCATGAACACTTTGAACCCCTTTTTTGCATCCTTGAGAAGGGAGTCTTACCACAGCTGCCCTCCAAAGCTTACAAGGACAACGCCTTGAGACAGCACTGATGCATCCAACAACAAGAATACAGATTGGGGACCATGGACAGGTAAAGAAGGTAAAAGGCCTGTCACAGCCTTGGAACAGAATACAGTCTCCTTGCCTCTTGGAATTATTGGGTTTTGTTTTTCCCCTCTACCTGTGCCAAGCTAGCTGGCCCACAGGCTTCTAGGAATTGTTCTCTGCTACTCATTTCCACACAGGAGCACTGAGATTCCAGCTCCACTCTCGTTTATGTGCCTCTATGTGGCTTTCAGGGATTCAAACTCAGGTCTTCACACTTGCATGTTAAGCTCTTTTACATTGCTAGCCCCTGTTGGACATTCAAGCCTTCAAGAGACTATATGTAACTATGTGAGCCTAGATCCTAATAGTGTTTTAGATACACACATGACTATTTCAAGCAATTTTAATATGCATCAACATTTCCCTGGTAGTGTGTTATCAATATTGCTCACTGGTGAAGGAACTTGTCACACATTACTGAATATCTGAGTTCTATATACAAGTTACATGTTCCAGAACCATGTAAAGGTAGACAGTCAACATCATAGAGCTGTTCCCTGACTTCCACATGTATACCATGACATATACACACTCCCTACACACACACACACACACACATTTTTTTTAATTCCACGGCAGAACAACAATATGAATCAAAGAATTAAATTTCCTTTTCTCTTGTATTCTGTTTCATCTGGAATTTTACACTTACATTCGTAGAGAGAATCTCTTATAAACATCACCTGTCAATGAAAAAGCTGACGGCCAATGAGCTGAGGCAGGAAATAGGAGATGGGACACTGCCAGGAAGAGAGAGGATTCTGGGAAACAGTAAGAGATAAAAGAGAGACACAGGGAGAGCCACAAGAGACAATACAAAAGATGAAGTGGGAGACAGAATGGAGAGACTGAGGTAAACCAGCAGGGAGATGCTGAGGAGACGCAAGGGGAGAAGAAGGCCAGGACTGAAGGAGAGGCAACTAACTACATGGTAGACACAAAATAGTTTAAATGGTTAAATAAGTTATGAGCTAGTCAGGGAATGAGCCAAAGCTTAGGCAGGCATTTATTAATAAATATTTAGTCTCAGAATCATCATTTTGGGACCCAAGACTGGGGAAGGAAAAACAGATTATTATAATTTTTTTTTTTTTGCAGAAAAGAGAATTTATTTCCAGAATATTCTCACATAACAAAACCAACTATGGTATATGGGCACACATTCCCAGGGGTGGGCAGGGAAGAGCTTCAGGTGGCTCTATGGTGTCACCTATGGCAGGCACTTGACTCCATCCCTATGCCACTCTGAGATGGAGTAGAGGCCAGGTGCCCAGACAGTTTGGCATAATCCCGGCACACGAGGGACATGGCCCAGTGGGGAGGCCTATAGTTTTTAACACACATGTCTTTAGAAAACAACACATCCCATTACTGCCGTGCCATTTATGGTACATGGGTAACCAAAACAATCCATTTGGCCAGACTCCACACACAGCATTCATGTTCCTAAGAGTTTCACACAGATGGGAGAATCTGTTACTATGTCTTTGTCCTCACATGCTAAAGCACATAGATACTAAAGCACCACAAATTACATTCTTTGTTTATCTTTGACAGTATTTCCAGAGACTGTATCTACTTCCAAACTGTGAGCATGTAAGCCACAGTGATGATTCTCACCACTTGACAATAAGTGGGGCCTAGGAATGGTCAGCTAACAAAATGAGTGATGTAATGGGCCAGGTGCTTTTCAGTAGTCAAGAGGACAAATACCATGTCTGACCATCAGCAAAATTCCAATCTATATATCCATAACCCCCCATGCACTCCCTAAGACACAAAAGAAACACAAGTATTTGTAGTGAGTTAAGACATCACTCTTGCTCTAGAGTTTCAATCTAGCCAGCAACATAAGGAAGAAGACCTGAAGTCAGTGTGCATCTAGTGGAGCAATGACCCTCGTGTGCTCTCTCAGGTGCCGTGCCAGGAAGGGGAGCAGGAGGGAGGCAGGAGTGCAAATGCATACAGAAGTCACATGCGGCTAGCAAGGGGTGGGAAAGCACACATGAAAAGGGGGTCCTTGGCCCCATGCCTGGCCCCCTGAGCCACTTCCTTGAAAGCCTGATGAACCGCTTAATTTTTACCTACAAAATATGAATAATAAGTACTGCTCTTCTTTCGGGGGATTTTATGAAGCTGTATCTTTTGAAAGTGCTTGTCAACTATAAACTCTCACCACTACAAGGGACTAATACTTGCTGTAACTAATACTACTATTTCGAATGTATGCAAAGGGAGCAACAATACAGATTTTCAAAAGAAAATAAACACGGGAGTAAGGAGATCGGTGGCTCACAGAGTAAGAACACCTGCTGCAGCACAAGCCTGAGGACTTTGGTTCAAATCCCCAGTGCCGAGCAGAAGTTTGCTAGTGCTCGCGGCTGGGCTCAAGCCTAACTTTGGGCTCAGTGAGAGATCCTGCCTCCAAACACTGTGGCAGAGAGAACTGGAGGACGCCCGTCTGCTGGGACAATCTTCTTGTGCACCGTGTAGAGGTTCTTTGCATTGCTCAATGCTGATCTCTGTATCAGCAGAGATCTGAGTACTGTCCAAACTTTGCCACCGTCAGTTTTTATGAACCATCACCTGTCTCGGTATTTTGTAAACTCTTCTCTGTCACCTTCTGATTGGTTTCATAAGGACCTGACAACCTATAACAGGGTAGGAGAGGAAAGGCGAGATGTCCAGGCAGAGACAGAAACTGTGGGAAGAACTGAAAGGCACGGGTTTCGCCAGTCAGACACAGAGAAAGTCAGATGTACAGGGACTGAATGCGAAGTAACAGGCCACGTGGCTGAAGTGGATTAATATAAATGGGTTATTAAGTTATAGGAGCTTGTTGGGAACAAGCTATAATGCCTAAGTTTTCATAAATAATAAAAAGTCTCCATGTCATTCATTATTGGGAGCTGGTGCTTCAGAAACACTCCAACAATACCCATCCTCTGGCCTCAATACACACACATACACACACACACACACACACACACACCACATATACAAAATGAAGATGCCTAATGCGTGAACAAATTGAGTTTTCTCAGTCTTGGTTCCCATTTTTCAATGTTCTTGATCAATGAATATTCTGTGGCTGCACATACATATGTGTCTCTCTCACACACATACTCATAGAATACAGACAGGAAGGGAGGGGAGAAGGACAGAAGGAGGAGGAGAGAAAGGAGACAAATTACTCAGACACCATAGAATACAGAAAGAAAAGCAGAGGAAGCACTGCCCACCTGTGAAACAGGTATGGTGTAAGAATATATGAAACTCCTTACGCTTTGGAAAAACCTATGTCCTCAGAGAGTTCCCAGAGAAAATAGCAGACTCTCTGCATGTGCTCTCTCCCAAATGCCAATCCAGAGAGGCACTGTGAGTCTTGTGCCGCACTCCGGGCATCGCCACGCTTGTGTAACAGATCCTATCGCTGACACACTATGACACGCTAAACTCTCTTTAGCTCTTGGGCTCCCAGGAGACCAGAACTATAACTGACTCCAGCCCTCCTCCATTCTGGAGTATCCTTAGGAGAAAAAGTCCTCACACCTGAGGTAAACTGAAGAAGTACCTCCATTCCCAGGAGAGAGAACAGCCTCCTACAGCTGCCCAAGCCACTCTGTCCACAGAAACTGCTACATTTCACTCTCTATACCCAAGGTTACCCTGACTGAGTTAACAGGCACTGGATGGACGGAGAAGCTGCAAACTACACAGAGCAAGACTGTTTGCTTCTGCCTAATTCCCGGTCACAGGGCGGACACAGGCACTGGAAGTCTAACTGTCTCTGCCCAGAAGGCTAAACTAGGTCTACTCATGTTCCCACACAATTGCTTCCAGAGCTTACAAAACTTAGAAGAAAAATAGGTGAAAGAGGAATTCAGAGAAGGCTGAAAAGCAAGATAGGTCACAAAATAGAAGCCATCAGTTAAAAGCAGGAAGCAATGAGACTGGCTTTCAAAATGCATGGATGCTGTCTTCATTTCTGAGCATGTTGCTGTAAGAGACATTCCAAGCTAAACAAATATCATCTGGGTTGTGATCTGTGATCACAGGCATACGTGCTCCACACACACACACACACGCACCACACACACATACACACACACACACACACGCACACACACACACACACGCACGCACCACACACACACACACACACATGCACACACACACACACGCACCACACACACATGCACACACACACACACCACATACACACACACACACGCACACACACACACACACACACACACACACGCTCCACACACAAACAAAAAAGCCACCTCATCTGCACTAGAGGCACATATGCCCTGGAGTAAAATACCTCCAACCCTATTAGAGTCCATAAAATAATTAGCATCTCTGTCTTCATATTAATTGCTTTTTTTGTTGTTGTTGCTTTAGAAATAGAAAATTTTTTGTACCTGTTAGCTGCCTAAATAAAAGTTTGAGGAAAATTATAAATTAAATTTCATAAGCTAATTATTTTTGACAATAAATACTCATTTCAGAATAAATTAATTTAACTTATGTCTGTTTCAAAAATTATATAAAGTAAGGAAAGACTACCCTTGAACCAAGAAAGAACTAAAATTTTAAAAGTTTAACAGCAAACAAGCAATTAAATGACCCCAAAACAGAAATATTTCACCAATTAGCACAGAATACATATCCTTTATATGTGTTTAATTCTTAGTCCTGAAAATACCAAATATTTTCTATAATTCTATACAAAGCTGGTGGTGGATCTCTATCATTGCAACAAATACTCTAAGATACTTATTACAGTCCCACCAGCCCTTGCCCTGTGTTTCAGAAACCCCATGCCCTGGTCTCTCGAGGGGAGCACCAGAGCAGAATCACAACTGGAAGGTCTTCAAACCCTAACTGCTTGGTCCTAAGTCATGAATTATACACCATATGCCTCAAAGTACATCTTAGCCTTAGGTGGGCTGCGTTGAGAGGTGAGCATTTGAGGGTCATGGCTTTCTTTTTGCTGACACAGCAAAGGGGATGCAGACCAGGTGTGCCTCCAACCTACTCACACCGATTGCCACTGGAGATAGGACTGGGTGAAATATGGGTGCTTAGCTTCTAGAATGTTCCAACTCGAATGATCACTAAAAACACATAGAATTTTGTTCTACTTATTAAACCAAATACCTCCAAATATAAATGACATTTAAAATTTCACTATAGAAAGCAACAAACTAACTAGAAATCACATTTTTGCTTAGGAGTGAACATGATTCTTCTCTTTTAATTTATGAGGACATTGCCAACCAACAATGTTCTCTGACACAAAGAAGGAAAACACAGTTTCGGCTACATGACTAACCTTATAAAACCACACAGAGGCAAGGTAGGGACAAAGGCCAAGTAAAAAATGTTTCCAAACTCTTTCCAGATTTTAAATACCCTCTACTTGGGGAAGGGACACTGTCCAGACTACAGAAATCCAACCTCTGCTTTTCTATGCACTGAGTCCTCTTCTGTGACTTGAATGGGGCAGGCACGACAAGGTGAGGCCCACAGGGAAGGACAGAGGTAGAGACCTCTTCCGTCTTGGGGGTGAAGGACCCAGACCAACTCCAGAAGTTCAGAGTTCAAATGGCCACATACATAAGGTTCCCACAGAGTCCATCTTGAAAAATATGAAAGCTTTGAAATGGATTCAGTGCACAAGCCAGTAGGGCTGTGACAATGGCCTCCTCCTAAAAGTAGTCACAGAATGTTCTCAAAAAATGAAGATGTCGCTGCCTTGACCCAAGGAAGCCTTTCAACTGTTCCATCATAGCATACCATTCCACCTCCTCCAGAACAAATGGCTAGCTAAAGATCTCTGGCATTCCGCACTGTCCACTTCGTCACATTAGCTCCACAGCTCGTCCCTAGTCGGTGTGGTTACCAATCCCTAGCACTTACACGTACACATTAGAAACAGTCATCTAAATGAACTGTGCTGATGAAAAAGTATGGACAGGAGGTACTCCCTGAGAGGTGTTCCCTGAGAAGAGGTGCTCCCTGACTTCTACTGATTTTTCAGACAAATGAAGGCGATAGTTACAAAGTATTAAATTGGTGAAACTGACATAATACAGTCCTGGTTGGAAACACTCAATAGATTTAAAAGCAGCAAAAACTGACAACCCTTTGACTTCCTTTCCCTCAAATGTCAAAAAGCATTCTCATGTATGCTCCATTATTATGAAAATGGAATCTGGGTTTTGGTCTATAAGGCAAAAAATGAAAGATTTCACAAAAGACCCATCACAATAATAGCATTTCTCAATTAAAGACCAGAAAACAGGATTCCAACCATCTATGCTTATGTTTTCCTTTAGCTGAAGGAAAATTAACATTCAATGACATATGCCATCCGATGAGCTTTGACAAATGTCCTGGGCCGTGTACACAAAATCCCAATGCAGAGTTAAGCATTTCAACACTCAACAGTTTCTATGCTGGTACTCAGTCCCTACCATCCCACAGGAACCTCTATTATAATTTCTGCATATCCATCTCATTTTAACCATCTGGGAACATCATTTAAATGTGAGGTTCATTCTTGCTACTGGTAGCATCTGCAGCTCATTTTTTTTTCTATTGCTTAGTAGTACCTCTTCAAATGAATGTATCATAATTCGCTTCTCTATTTTCATATTGAAAGACATTGAGTTGTTTCCAGTTCAAATAAGGGTTTAGTAAATATTCTCACAGAAATATTTATAAACCTATAGTTTTGTACCTCGTGAAGAAATGTCCACACAAGGTGCTGTTGGGTCACTCACTTTAGGTGAATGTGCACAATAAGCGTGCAGTTCTCCTGTCTACTTTGTTATACTCTTACAGTTCACATAGACAGGTCCAAGCTATCCTGCAGTGTGGCCAACAGAATTGTCTTCTTTAGCCCTTCTGGTACATATGCAATGGTGTCTCCTTGCAACACCCATTTTGACTTCCCTAATAACTAAAAACACTATTCTCTAGTCCATCTGCTTGCTGGTCAGTCCCTCTTAGGACTTCTTTGTTGATATGCCCCAAGGTTCTATCTTTGATTAGAACATGTAATAGAAAACAGCATAGAATGTGTAACAGAAAAAAATTCCAGACATCATAACAAAAGTGACAAGAGATTTAAAAATAGAACTGATAAGAGATGGAAATTTCCTTTACAAAAAACGTGACAAAATAAAATGGAAGAATCTGAAAGAGTGAAAGGATAAAAAGAGAGAGATGATGTTCATGGATAGACGATTCACTATAATTAGAACATCTATTCTCTCCTAATTCATATAATTCAATGCAACTCCAATAGAACACTCACTAAAGACTCTCTACAAAACAGGAGTTTGTTCTAAAATTTCTATAAAGACCTTCAACTAATTAAGCAATTTTGAAAGACAATAGGTGGGAATTACCATCTCATACAAGACCATCATAAAGTCCTGCTCATTATGAAAGAAAGGCACTGATGAAAAGAGAGCTAAGTCAGTAAAACAGCATAGAGACTTTAAGTTTGATTACACATTCATGGAAACCTACATTTAAAAACTAATGAATGGGGGCTGGAGAGATGGTTCAACAGTTAAGAACACTGACTGCTCTTCCAGAGGTCCTGAGTTCAATTCCCAACAACCACATGGTGGCTCACAACCATCTGTAATGGGATCTGATGCCCTCTTCTGGTGTGTCTGAAGACAGCTACAGTGTGTTCATATACATAAAATAAATAATTTTTAAAACAAAACAAAAACAAACAAATGAATGGGAAGACTTATTGATGCTGCATGCATCTTATCTATTTTAGAGGCTGGGAAAGGAAGAGGACTTAACCCAGGAGCTCAAGACCAGCTTAGGCAACACAGGGAGGTCCTGTCTCAAAACAAAAGCAATAGCACTAATGGGGAAACAAATCAATAAATGGTGCATACTAGAAATTATATTCTCAAGCTGGCGAGATAGTTCAGTGTGTCAAGGCATAAGTCTGGAGTTGGATCCCTAGGACTCAAGAGGTGGAAGGAGAGAGGCATCTCCACAGGTGGCCACTGACCTCGGCACGTGCACACACATGCACACATATGCGCACACATGTGCACACCCACAAAGTGCAATGAAAATTATATTATCTGCCTCATAAAATATGCAAAATCACTGATGGACTGAAGGTTCAAGTGTAAAGATGGAAGTTTAAATAGAGTTACAAAAAACAAAGACACTGTCTTTTTAATATAGGTGAAAATGAGTAAAAAAGACTAAGTAAAATGTGAAGGATCTGTGTAAAGTTTAAAAAAATATATATGTTCGGCCCATATTACCACAAATACATAAATTAAAACAATAAAATATAAGAAAAAAACTGATCAAAAACTAAAAAGGAAAGCCCAAAGCTGAGAGGTGGCTTTTTCCAACGCACATTACCAGTGAAATTATTAAGCAGACAAGATTATAGGTAAGAGTTACCAGAAGTGTTTTTTTTTTCAGAGACTATGAACTACAGAGAATCAACGAACATAAAAACATATCCAGCATTATTTGTAATAAGGCAAAGACAGTATTTCACTGTGAGAACCCTGTGAAGATCCTCTGATCTTCAGCTGTCAAATCTGACACGAACGTCAGCTTGAATCTAAAAGCAGGATGCACGCAGTGGCTGAACGCAGCCCACATACCACGCAGAAGATGAACACAACCTGTGAGTGCTTCTACAAAGCCCTCACAGCCAGGTGAGGTGCAGTTAATGTTGGCCTAACCACGCCCACCTGCCCACCCTCAGGCAGAGACCCTGGAGCAACTGTCCCTAAAACTTTTTGATCTCAGAGTTTCTTTAGACTCTTAAAAATTCTGCTTATCCAGATTATATCCGGCAATATTTATTGTAATGGAGGTTAAACCTGACAAATGTATGTATTAAAGTTAATGATAAAAATAAATGTTATAAAGAGCATACTTTAATTTAAATTTTGTATTTTCCAAGAGAAGGAAATGTTAATTTTTTTTTTTTTTTTTGGTGAGTCTAGTCTCGAACAGCTGAACTACCTCTCCAGCCCAAAAGCAAATTTTAGTAAACATTAGAATGATTTTACATTTTTTTCAAAATTTGATATGATAGGATAGATTCCATATTTAATTTACTGCAATATCAGATATTAATATTCTCAGGCGAACTTCATTGTGTATTTTTAAAGTATAAAAGAAAAATAAAAACATATTTTTTTTATAATTTTCATCCTGTGATTCCCTGAAAGGGTCTGGGAGTGGGAGAAGTCTCCTGATCACACTGGAAACTATCTTTAAAAGCTGGTACATTTGCTTACTAATAAGCATGTGCACATACATCTACTATAGTACTCTAGCAAAAAATTGCCAACATTTACCAGAGAATTTATAGCATTTATTTACACGACACAACACTACATAGCAGTTTAAATAGACTTCAGCTACATGAATCAATGTAACTTCTCAAACACTATTCTAAAAACAAGCTGAAGTATGGTAATTTATGTAAAAGAAACTTTCTATAGTGCACAATTCATATAAACGTGAGATATATTATAATAGCTCTATTTCTAAGTAAGATATTTGCCTGGGTAGTACTAATGCAAAATATGCAGTGTTAAGTGCATATTAACACAAAACAACAAAAGCCTAAGGCACCAAAGTGGAAGAGCTGTTAGAGAGGATGGATTCTGTGAGTGTTATTTAACATATTTATTTCTCTTAGTGTCCTGGAGGTATTTCATACTCTAAAAGAAAAAAAAAAAACCCTTAGTTTTCTCTTCTACCTCTTTCTTGCAAGTAAAGTCTCCCGAAGGGCTGACCTGAGTCCCGCCAGGTGAGTTCACATAGTCTCATCATAAAATACTTTTTACAAGAGAGATTTTGTTAAAGTTTGGACACTCAAATACCTTTTGAATTAGATTTAGAGAATTACAAAGTAAGTACTGTAAAATTAGTAAGAACTGAAAGCCCTAATATTTCCTAGTGTAACTTGTTAGGAGTCAACTTAGAAATCAAAGATCTGGGGCTGGAAAGATGGCTCAACTGTAAAGTCTAGGCTTACCACAAAAGTATACAAATCAAACATCTGTGAACAACTGGGTCTGCAAACTAAGACCCAGAAGAACCCTCCATCTCCTGAACCATATTAAGATATAAGTGATTCACAGTTGTGTAAGTATAGAGTTACAGGTTCTAGGAATAAATACAAAGTAATGCTGACTTGGAGAGACGTAAATCTGCCCCTCAGTGAGCTGACATTTACACATGTCATAATAGCAAGAAATGGCAGCAAGCTCTCACTGTAGCACAAAGGTTTTCCCAGCTACTATGGACTTATATTAATTTACAGATTAATTTATATGCATTCCTGTCTCTACCATGAGCACCTGTCTCGTTCATATAAAGTAGCATTTTAACTCTTCCTATCCACTCTGTGCTAAGTTGTTTCAAAATGACTTGTTAAAGCCTAGGTTAAAATATAAGCTTGGGATTTATAAACACAAACTTACTTATTCTCATAATTCAGCTTGTTTCTCAAAGGAGAGGGTGGTATAAAACTAACACTTTAACTTGTGGCTTTCTTGCTGTTCTTTTGTTTTTACCTCCATCATCACCCTGAATATGACATCTTTACAGTCATGACTGGTGTCCGTGTTCTCTGCATGTTGTAGGGCAATCAAGGGTCAGATTCAAAGATAAGACAGTTTTGTTTTTAATATAATGAAATCTAAATCTATGAGACTGAACATAAAGCATTTATATTTCATGAAATTCTCTTTAAATGCTTTGATGTAAATAAGTATTCACAAACTAGCTAGCATTAGGCATATTATTTATACGTATCAGAAGGTTTCTACCCTTTTGCACTTACATATATTTTATATAGATATTTAATATTCAGCTTTAACTGAGTTTTAACTGAAAAAAAACTGATCACTGTCTTAGTCAGGGTTTCTATTCCTGCACAAAACATCATGACCAAGAAGCAAGTTGGGGAGGAAAGGGTTTATTGAGCTTACACTTCCACATTGCTGTTCATCACCAAAGGAAGTCAGGACTGGAACTCAAGCAGGTCAGGAAGCAGGAGCTGATGCAGAGGCCATGGAGGGATGTTACTTACTGGCTTGCTTCCCCTGGCTTGCTCAGCTTGCTTTCTTATAGAACCCAAGAATACCAGCCCAGGGATGGTACAACCCACATGGGACCCTCCCACCCTTGATCACTAATTGAGAAAATGCCTTACAGCTGGATCTCATGGAGGCATTTCCTCAAGGGAGGCTCCTTTCTCTGTGATAACTCCAGCTCGTGTCAAACCAGCCAGTACAATCACCTAACCTCCCGAGAACTGTGTTTCCCTGCCCTTCCTGCTGTTGGCAAACTTAAAAGCTCCCTGCGATTAAGGACAGGTGACACTATCAGTATCAACAAGGAAAGCTGAAATGACTTCTAATTTTGCTCACAAACATGGGGGAGGGAAGCAGGCTCAGGGCATGGAGAGGAGAACAGGCTCAGGACTTGGAGAAGGAAGCAGGCTTAGGACATAAAGTATGAAGCAGACTTAGTCATGGAGAGTGAAGCAGGCTTAGGACTTGGAGAGGGAAGCAGGCTCAGGGCATGGAGAGGGGAGCAGGTTCAGGGCATGGAGAGGGAAGAAGGCTCAGGACATGGAGAGGGAAGCAGGCTCAGGTCATGGAGAGGGAAGCAGGATCAGGACATGGAGAGGGGAGAAGGTTCAGAGCATGGAGAAGAAAGCAGGCTCAGGGCATGGAGAGGGAAGCAGGATCAGGACATGGAGAGCGAAGCAGGCTCAGGGCATGGAGAGGGAAGCAGGATCAGGACATGGAGAGGGAAGCAGGCTTAGGACTTGGAGAAGGAAGTAGGCTCAGGGCATGGTGTTATTTCTGAAATCTTCTAAAGATTGCATTTATTTTAAAGTTTTGTCTTCCTTGCATTATTGACTAGCCCTCTTACAATTACATGATCCTTAATTAATCATCTGTAACATGATTCTTTTCTTGTCTATAAAGGTAGTGCTCTGCAAGTTAGGTTGGAGTTCAAGGTATAAACAGAAAGACAGATTTACAAGAGAGGCTTTTTAGGTAAAGTGAATTATGTCTTTAGTGTAAGACAAAATTTCCCACTATATCCCACCAAACTTCTGGGCTAGTGCACACATGGCTAGTGCCACGGCTCACTGTGGGTCCTCTGTAGTCTAGATGCTTCAGTCTGGACAGCAGAGAGTATCCCAGCTACCCTCTGCTAACGGAGTCCAGCTGTAGCCTTTACAGCTGTGGAGTCTCCACACTTGAAGCAGCACAGAAAGCAGTCCTTTGAGGCCAAGGGAGAAATGAGAGCAGGCCTACTAAGACTTCCTCCTCTCGGATCATAGACTGTGGGACACTTTCTCTCTCACACACTAATACATTGGGACACTTATAAAATTTATAAATACATATTGGGAATCTACATCAAAATACATTTTGCTAGTTGAGGTATATAATACAGTGAATTTTTCAAAATGGAATCTTTTCATATATTTCTAAATATCATATTTCCAAAATATTTTACTGAGCTTCGGAAGTATTTGAAGGACTCATCTGGGTGGAACAGATGGAATAATTAGATTGCAAAGGGGGAGGGACTGGTACTAGGCTGGGCTGTGTGCTTTCCAGGGCAAGAGCAGGTAGTTGACTTCTTGCTAAGTTCTCTCAAGCCTGTCACTGCACTGAACGCTGGAAATGGACCACAGGCCCCGCCAGGCCGGAGCTGGCCTAGGACCACAGCCAATAGCCTCAAATCCTGACTCTGCCTCTTTGGGGAAGATGAAGCTACGTGTCTCTAACAGCCCTTGTTTACCAAGGGAATGTAAGAAGTCCCAGATATTAAGAATAATTATTAGTACGTAAAAAGACACCATTTAACATTAGCCCTCTACAACAAAATAACTGAGTCACATTCAAGTTAACTTGACCTTTTAAAAACGATGCTTTCAGGATCTACTAGAATTTAACCAAATGGAAGCTTTTTTTTCCCTGAAAGAAAAATCCCTCAATATCACTCCCATGAACTGTTCTGCCTTGGAACAGCTGACATAAACTAAACAATGTCAGACCCAACCCAAACAGACACAGGAATAACTGTACACAGTATATCTTCTTGGCTTCACTTTCATGTGGAATGTGTGTTTCTATTTTGATCTTTTTGTCTTTTTTTTTAAATTAAGAAACATTTTTTTAAACGGCAGCAACTGGGGTTGACTTTTTTAAAGTTTCCAAACATATTAAGCCACACATGGTAGAACCTACTGCTGGAACATTCATAAATGTCTCACCAACTGTGTTTATAGCTGATTTTTTAAAAATTGGTTTGTTTTCATTTAAACCTTGACCTGAATTTTTTAGCTTCAGTTATTTCCACAAATTATATAATAAAACCATCTAAATCATTCTAAATTTCTAACACAAAATTTGCTCTCATAATAAAATTATAATAATAATCATATCATAGTGAGGTTTTACTGCGGGGTTTTGTCATGACAACTGGACAGTATAGACAGAACTACAAAAGGTTAGAACATGAACAAACCCAGCAATCTCACTGTACTCTGACTTTTTCCCCACTGCCTCTTAAGCAGCTAATGATCTATTATTAAACTTTCATTGCAATGAAAAACAGCCAGAGAAAACAAACCCTAGAAATCCTAAAGCAACTTTTTTTTTTTTTTTTTAGTTCAGGCTTTTAAGCTGTACCTTGCACCCTAAAGGAAGACCAAAAAAAAAAAAAATCATAATATAGGAGTTAATCCAAACAGCACACAAATTGACAGTTTTATAAACAAGGCTAAACTTACAAGCCTGGACCAACTGTACTCAGACAGGGACTTCTGCCTCTCATCTGTTTCATCTAAACAAACAAATCACACGCATGCTCTATGAACAGACTCTCACAAAGGAGTTAATTCATAGATCCAGAGTAAATGTAACAGAATTATCATGTCTCTTTTTAAAAGGAAGAAAGAGATTAAGGAAAGGGGGGAGGAAGGGAAGGAAGAAGGGAGGGAGGAGAAAGGAGAGGGTTCTTAGTAAGCTTCTGGGGATGGAGTGCACAATCTTAGCCCTCTGCTTTCCACACCCGACCATTCCTTCCCTTAACAGGTTGTTCCTTCTGGAGCTCTGGACACCTGACAGAGACCCTGCAGCCAATTATCTCAATCTCCTGTGCTCAGTCCCTCCCCTCCTCACTCTGAGATAGCCCATCAATCCCCAGCCTCCACTGGGGGCCTTCTCTAATGCTGCTATGGCTGATAAATGACCTGTTTAAGGGATCATAAATAAACTCCTAATAGACAGATTCACTGTTCTCCTGATGGTATTTGAAAGGCTGAAAAGGAAACACTTTTTTTTTTTAAACAGCTATAAACAAAATCTTGACAGCTGGAAATTTACTGGAATCCATGGAGTGGGATCTGTAACAGTAAATAACCATTCAACATTTACTCCTCTCTCTGGCACCTGAACGTAGCATGTGCAGCCTCGACGGAAAGCTTTTCACTGACTTACAGAAAGCAAGCTTGATTTTAACATACACAGGTCAGACGCACCTCAAGCCCCCACTGTCCTTCAAGGCCCTGCCTCAGTTTCTCACGCACAAGCCCCACTCCTCTTATTTCTCCCTCCCTCAGCTCCCCTAGCTATTTCTCTCTCAGGACTCCCTGCTGCCAAAGCAGTTGTAGGTGGATAGCAGAAGAGGGGACTGACTATTCCGAGGCCACTGACGCCCCAATTTCAACCCATAAAAGCAATCCACTTAATACTTGTAACTGAAAAAGGAATCCTGTTTAACTGTTCTACGTGAACATCACAAAATCTTCCCTAATACTACTAACTGGATTACACTCAGAACTAAAACAATGCCTTCAATATTTTAGTAATTGGCACGAATGACGTAATCCAGTCTACGATGTAAAGCTATCACGTAAGGAAATCTCCAACAGCTGAAGGCCACACGGTCACATTACTACCAAAAAGCCTCTTAACCACAAATCGTAAGCTGAAGGTTACAACATTTATGACTGTGCAATGTAGCTTCTTCACATTAAATCCCAAAGGGGGCTGCTTTCCAAAAAGTAAAAAGACCAGACTGGCTTCCAAATAAAACAACCACAACACTACTCTGTAACAAAAGTACGTAACTCCGCAGGACTTTCAGCTACGTCATTTAACATGTAATCAGTGATTGCTGTAACCAGTGATCGATATGTGCATTGCCCTACGAACCCACAAATCCTAACTCATCCTTGTATCAACCTTGTGAAGTCAGAACCATCAGATCTACAGCACATCACCTTGCTCATTAACGTGGAACTTCTCTAGAAATGTCCAAGTTTAAAGTTACTACCAAAACATAACCTTTGTGAATGTTTTCAAACTGACTAAATATATTTGAAAAATTAAAAATATATTAAGAGGCTCTTTTAGGAGGCTGGAGGGTTGGCTCGGTGGTTAAGTACACTTGCTGCTTTCACAGAGGACCTGGGTTCAGTTCCTAGCACTCACGGGATGGCTGGCAACAATCTGTAACTCCAGTTCCAGGGAATCCTACGCCTTCTGACCTTGATGGCATCACAAATAAAATAAAAATTAATCTAATATAATTTTAAAAAGCTCTTATAGTTTTTCATGTGTGGTTGGTGACACATCAGGAGGCAAAAGCCAATGACTGGCTGCTTCGTCTCCTATCTTCTGATGGCCACACGGCACCAGAGGTTCTTACCGAGGGGTATGGTAAAGTAGGCCTGGCGTGCGTGCCTGTAATGCCAGCACTTGGGAGGCAGAGCCAGGCTGAGCTCAGGCCAGCCTGATTGACATGGAGTTCCAGGCCAGCCAGGGTCAGCCCACACGGATATTCCTTAGAGTGACTGTGAACTCAACAGGTAAAAGGCTCCAGCTGAGAAGGTTCTGCATGTTCTGGTGAAACCAGCAGACTACCCTTTTCTGCTTCCACCATCTGGCTTGTAGGAAATCAGAGGAACCATTTCAGACAGGCTTCTACTGTTAAGTGGGTCACGGTGTAGCTTCTTAGTCCTCACTTGTATCAGAAGTAAAGAACATCTGCTCAAAGTTTCATGAGAGAATTTCTTCGGAGCACTGGCATTCTTTTTCCTCCTTTCTTCTCATGATAGCCTTACTCTCTGAATCCACACCATGAGCACAAGGCCTAACTTCCCAATTTCACATGTCCTTAATGACATGAAAATCCCTCCCCCTCACTGCTAAACCAGTTGGTATTGAGAGAGGGGTGATGTTGTCTTAGGTTGTATACCACCTGGGGCCCTGATCAGGCTCCAATGCATAGTTCTGACCAAGGTCCCCACAATTGGCCCTGCTTAAGTGAAATGGGTTATAAAACAAAACCACAAGTGACAAATGTGGGAAAGAGACCATGGGGGGATGGGTGTGGGAGGGAGATAAGAGAGGTGGGAAGAGTAATTAGAATGCATTATGCATACCTATGAAGCTAATTTAAAGGATCTAACTGTATCTTATGTGTTCTCCATACCTCCTTAAGCTTTAAAAATCAAAGTGAGATAAGGTTTTCCAACAAAGACTTCACATGTTTAAGAGAATGAAGTCACAGTTGCTACCTGGAAACCAAGTGCATACACAGTATTGTTTGTCTGTCTGTCTCTGTCTCTGTCTCTCTGTCTCTGTCTCTCTGTCTCTCTCTGTCTCTCTCTCTCACACACACACACAGACACACACAGACACACACAGACATGCAAACATGCACACACTTTGACATTCTTGCTGTATAAGGCTCTATTGGCTTTTATACCTATTTTTAATTTTAGTTCTTTTCCCCCTGCAACAGAGAAGACTAGTTCTATATATTGCTTAAGTTTCACCCCACACTGTCTGCTCTGCAAGTGACCCTTTGTAATTTGTTGTTTACCACTTGACAATCCATTAGGGCAACCTGAACTCTTTTTACTTTGTTTTTAATCACTTGAGAAATTCTGAGCAACACAAGATCCAATCATGATGATTATCTAATTACCACTCATTTTACTCCAAGTTAATATTAATTCAACAATTTGGCCTACTGTAAATCCATTAGTAAGTTCCAGCTTTAGGAATACTACTACCCTTGTACAGAAGGGATATGCCTCGACAGGACGGGGCAGGCAAAGTGAATGCCAAACTGCCATCATTCTAGCTTCTGGGAGTTTCCCTAGAGAGAGGCACCATAAGCTACTCGTGTTCTACCACCTAAGGTTGCCTGAAAGCCGGGGTCAGGGGACACACACACACACACACACACACACGCACATACACACACACACACACATACACACACACACACACACATACACACACACACACACGCACATATATACATACACACATATGCACACACACGTACACACACAGGTACACACACACACACACATACACACACACATATGCACATACACGTACACACACATACACACACAAACTACAAGAACATGTAAGATTAGAAGTAAGATTAGACAGGAACTCTATCAACAAATGAAAGAATCCATGGGAAAGGCAAGTAGGAAGTAAAAGGCTACCTTTACCTATCTGGCACCATCTTTGGCCACACCGCGTCAACAATGGATCAGACGACCGCTTTTCCAATAACTACAGGTATCTGGCTTTCTAATTAAACTCCACATTATAGGAGGCCAAGGTAACAGGCTGGTCTTTATAGGAATCTAACAAGGACCATTTTCATGGTCAAAAACTTGCCTTTTAACCTCAAGCTATTATAATACGATCACTTACACAAAAGTGACTCATGAGAGAAGACAAGAGCCAACCGTGCAAACCCATACAAATACTGGAAAAAACCTGGGACACCCAACCTGTGAGTCAACCCACAGAACAAATTTCATTTAAGCACTTCCTGATGATCTGCACCTCAAGGTCAGACAGACAGATGTAAAAAACCCGGTTTTGCTACTTTGGGTTCTGCATTATAACCTTGAACAAGTTAATCTTCCAAAGTCTTAAAGAAAATACATTAAGAATCAAGGAGAGTTTAACATGAGGGGCTAGCACAGGTTAAGTTGGCTCCAGCCCCTTCTGGAGATAGACCTATAAGACAAGGCCGGCCTGTGCCAACTCAGGTTCTGTAGCACACTGGCTATGAAACACAGAATGAATGACAGTCTTATTAGAGCTCCCATGCAGCTGAGATGGCGAACTAAGGCTTTCACACAGGACCTAGCACACCACAGAAGTCAACAAATGGCAGCCCCTTCTCTAACCATTAATAAGATGACACATATTATGATCACCATGATCCATTGACTAATGGCTTTCAAAGTATGATCAGGGAACTATGGGTACCAGAAAAACCAGACCAAAAAAAAGGAAAGAAAAGAGAAAAGCCTGTGTCTTACCTACTCATAAAAGCTCCTTAAGAGGGGTACTAGATAACGTTATTTTCTGAATTAAGCTTCAAGCTTCGTGTGAAATGTGAAAGTCATTGATCCTGCAACCCTGTGCTGCGTCATGGAACCGCTGTCACCCAACACTTGCTCTTTACTGTGCCAAGAGAACTGCCCAGTGTCTGCTGGGGTTTCTTCAGTATTCTCTTGCACACAGACAGAACCTTAATAGGTTTGTGGGTTTTGGGTCAATTCCACAAGCTTTTCATAAATGATGGTTCTATCTCGATGTGTGTGTATGTGTGTGTGCATATACTTATATACCAATACATACATATTTTTCCTATGATCAGGTTTGGATAAATCATGGCCTTGTACAAATCCAAGCTCCAGAGAGTGTACTTGTTTAAAGGGCTGGTTTTTTAAAAAAAGAAGAAGATCCAGATGATAAGATGCCCACAAAGTCTGAAAGGCCATTCACAAAAACAGTCTGACAAGCGTTTTGAACCCTACAGTTCTTTTTTAACTGATTCTCAACACAATTTACTTCTAGCACAATGAAAGCGTTGGCTAGAAAAATATAAAAGAGAGTTGCCCCAATTGAGGTTATACCAATGCCAATGTTTCCACCATGCACATGCACATAGGCGTCTCCTGGATAAAGACCAAAGTGTGCTACAGTCAAGAAGTTTCAACACCCTGGAGGTAGAGATGGTAAAAGGCCAAGCACTTCTTACAACTGACCTTGAGTAATTTTTATAGAAGAGATGATTTGGGGAATATAAAGCTTCACAAAAATATTCCTACCGCTTACAAAAGCACTTCTTTCTTCCGATGTGCAAGACCCACATTCTTGCAAGGAGACATTGAACCGAAGCAAAGTGCTTCGAGAGAATTCGGTATAACTGGGTTTGACTGTATTAGCACCATATTCTAAAGCGCACAGAGGCTCTTTATCAATTCCCCTTCCTTGCTGCCTCCCATCTAGGGCACTAGCCCCTTTTCCTTTGTGCACTGCTGGCCTGCACGTGCACCTCCATGTCACAGATATGTCATAGCATGTGCACAAATGTGTGTGCATACAAGAATTAGATAGATGCCACTGTCCTTTCTATATCATCTGTGTCAGATGTTATCTAGTTCTCCTTCCTAGCAGGACAAGCATTTGATCTGCTGTGGGAACAATTAAAATTATGATTACCCTATTCTCAAAGCACCCAAATGTCCCAAATTAAAAATTTAAATAGCAATCTTTCACATTCACAGAGCACTAATGTCCAGGGTTTGTGTGTTTTAAACAAGCTAAGAATGCATTGATTTTATAACCCATTCGACATATAATTAATTCTACCAGGAAATGAAAATCTTCCTGGGAAGGGGACATAAGGGAATGAAGTGAATGACACTTCAATGTTTTCACTGTATGAAATGCATTGTGGACACACAAATCTCCAGCACTATCAACAAATAAAAGCTGCATGCACGCTTGCCTTACGCCACAAAGGAAAACACTTGTACATTTGCACACCACGGCATTTCAGCCTAGGTTCCTGCAAAACCTGGGATTTGGTCATATTGCATAAACGTGTGTGTGTGTGTGTGTGTGTGTGTGTGTGTGTGTGTGTGTGTGTGTGTGTGTGTTTGGTGTGTCAGGGAGAGGTGGTAAGCATAAGGGGTGCGACTCGCCAAAAGCCGCTATTTGAGAAAATTCCTTTCTCGCCCATTCATTCTTTCTAGCTCCAGTGTCTGGCGTGGTCCTTCTTAGTTGTTCACTGGCTTTTCATTAGGACAACTGACGAAGCTCTTATAACTTCCCAGGGTGTTATTTTTTTCCACACACTTTAAAAACCATTCAATATATGTTTTGGGTTTTTTTAAGTAAAGAAAATCATTGGCCTATTTCCTCATGCCCAAGACCCCCTAGGTATCAAGCTAAATATGATCCTTTGTTATATGTTCAAAAATATCTCCACCACATGGTACTGGAAAATAAATTATTCGTATTCCAAGAATGTCACAGCTATTATCATTCATTTGTTTTACCTCAGCGAGTCCGATTTCACACTCTTCTCACTGAGCCCTACGTGCTTCGCCTTTTCTCCCCGAACACTCCATTAATAAATCTAAGGGCTGGAAAGAGGACGCCAAGCGCCCTTCATGCACAATGGTACTCTCGGAGCCTGAGACGTCTCCAACCACGGGAAAAGTTAACCTTCCAGCAAGATGCCCACCCCAAATCGCCCCGGGAAGAGAGGTGACAGAAGGGATGCCGGAGCACAACCTCTCTTTTCTCCACCTCCAGAGAAAGGGAGGGCATGACAAGGGAGCTGAGTAGGAAGGTGGGCGAGTGGGAGCGACCGAAATGGGTGCTGAGGGGGTGGGCGGAATGGGAAGGTGGAGAGCACGGGGAAGGTGGGGAGCTCAGCACAGGGTTCAAGAGCAAGGCGGGGTTCGAGAGTGAGGCGGACGCGGCGGCCGGGGCTCAGGGCGCGAGGGGGCCGGTCCTCACCGTTGAACGCCCCTGCTTCAGCGGCCTCCTCCTCCTCGCCGTTCTCGGAATCGGAGCGCATGGGCTCCTCGGCGAAGTTGACACCCTTACTGGGGGTGCCGCCCCCGGCGGCTGCGCCCGCGTCCCCCCAGGTCCTGCCCTCATGGCCGAAGCGCGCGGCGCCCTTGCGCTCGTTCTCCTGCTGCAGCCGCGTGAAGTGCTGCAGCGCGAACTCCAGCAGGTCGGCGGGCTGGTGCCTTAGCACCTCCACCGTGAAGCCCTGCAGCAGCTCCGTGAGCCCCGCGGGGATCTCGATGCTCATCCTGCTGCCTGTGCACGCCGAGGCGCCTGGACGCCGCCCTCGCCCCCTATCCGCGGTCCGATCTTGGGCAGCGCGGCCCCCGAGCGAGCGCCCCGGGCGCTACAGGCTGCGAGCGCGGCGCACTGGGCCCCCGGCGAGGCTGCTCCGTGCGGCGGCAGCGGCAGAGCGAGCACAGCCCGGGGAGGGTTGGCAGCATCTCCAGCTCCGCCCGCTCCCGCTCCCGCCGCCGCTGCACCGCCCCCCCGCCCGGCGCCCCGCCTCCGCCCTCGCGCCCACGTGATCCCCGGAAACCATGGCAACCCGGCGGGCGGGAGCACTGCAGCCTCTCAAGAGGCCTCCGGGTAGAGGCAGCGGGAGCCCGGGGCGTGGGGCTGAGGCCACGCGCTCCACCTGAGCTCCCTGAGCAAATCCCACGCATCTTTCTCCATGTCCCGCTCAGAGTTGGGGCCGCGCGATTCCTTCTGAAACTTCAATCTCCACGTTGGTGACTTTTCCTTTTCCTAGAATCCAACTGCAAGAGAACCGTGCGTGGTGTCTTTTGTTAGTCACACAGCCTTTCTGGTTCTCTTTTGGATAAAAGAGATACTGACACTTGTTTGTTACAACATTTTCTTTCACTAGGTTTTATTCCGCCTTTGAGCCTCCTGGCTGTGATGGTTTGCCTTACAGATGCTCGGCCACACCGTGCTTAGTACATTTCCTACTGGTTACTGAGACAAAGGCCGCATTTATTGTGAAGCCCTTACCAAAGTTAGTTGATATCCTTCAGACAGGATACCAGGTAGTCAGGGCAGATGGTCAGACAGCAAAGGGTGTGTTGCATGATTAGCCTCTTGTTGCTTATTTTTAAAACCTTTCCTGACACTTTGAGTCATTTCAATTGAATCTCCAAAATTTGAATATAGCAACACAACTACACATTTGTGCTTTTTAAAGAAAGCCCTTGTCTTTAAAACGAGCCTATTCTGAGAATTTTGAAACAGAAAACAATATCTTTTTGCCAAATTAAACACTGTTTAAATACACATGCTTTACTTTCTACAATGTTTGTTTCATTGTAAAGCGGTCCAAGTGCAAACTCACTTTGCTGTTCTTTCTTGAGTTTGATTTTATTCCCTTAGTTATTCTCATTTACCTTTCTGCCCACGAAAAAGGGTAAATATGTGACTCAGGAAACCCAGAAACTAGAAATCAAAAATATCGTCTCCTTTTATTTTTGAAATGCTTCTTACCCATTTGTTTACAATGTTTATCTTGTATTTTCCATAAGGGAATTCATTTCTCATGTTCAGTTTCTTAACCTCATAATAATAATACTGGTATGTGTTTTTTAAAATAACATACTTCTAAATTATAATTGTGGAGTATGTAAGACATAAACTCAGAAAATATGATCTCCACATGAGACCATATGGAGCACAATATTATCAAAATGTTTTACAGATCCAATAATCTCAGATATATTTCTATCGTGTTTCTTCATTTATAATGATGTTTACATTAATTATGATTGCCATTGCTCAGATGCAACAGAAAATGCAACGTCTACTAGTTAACACAAGATGGGATTTTATCTTGTAAAGCGAGCTATTGAGGCCTTTGCGGTACTCAATGGCAGAGAAGAATCCACACCCATTCAAGCTCATTGCTGTGTAATTCTGCCTTTATGGCTGTTCCACCTCCAGTCATTTCATCTAAGTCAGCTAACTGGAAAGTGGGAAAGAAAAGGGAACATCCCTCCCTCAGCAAACATTCCTCATCTTTTCTTTTGGCTAGAACTTTTGGCCACACAAATTTTATTTTCTAAAAGTGAGTAATGGTACCTTCCAGCCCACGTGCTCTTCCATAGAACAAAGGTGCCATTTCTAAGCCCAGAGTGGAACATGAATGGGATTGTAACTGCCTCGGCCATTGGTGCATCTAGAAGTCACTCTAGCCCCCTGATAGGTGCCTGACCAAAGTTCTGATCCATGGAGTTGGTGAGTACTTTAAACAAGGAGGAGGTATGTGTTAGCCTTAAAATTCTGGAGTAGTTTGTTGCACAGTAATAGCAATTAAATGCTAGATGGGGAAATTGGGGTTAAATATTCTTTATTTTGAGCAGTTATATGCAAGCAAATGCTTAGAGATGGAGGAAAACCAAGTCTGGGGACAATTATTAGTCTCTCTGTTGATGTTCGACAACTTTCTCAAGGACAGAGGAAAGAAGGAACCATATTTTCAAGTATCATCCCCCAACACGGGTTTTTAACTTCATAGATTTCTTATATGAGGCGTGCTAGACGGCTCGCTTTCGTTAGTCACGATGCCAGGAGCTCTCGCTGCCTTAGAGCTGCAGAAGTGACTCGGGCATGAAATTAGTGATTGGATTAAATGACCTGTTGTTGCTCTCTCATTCTGGGAGCTTTCCAAGAGTGTAACACTAAGAGCAGATATGTTGGATTTAAACTGTCTTGGCAATCAGCACTCTGATAATTTTTGTTTGCATCAAGTCTTAAAGCAATAACCATGACCTGAAAAAGAAAGGCTTCATTCTCCTGTTCCCGTTATGCTACACTAGAACTGTTCTCAGAACAAATTTTCACTTCTCAAATCCTGAATGGGCTTTTAATCGCCGCCACATAATCTTTGAGACAATGTTTTATGATTTCCTTCATTTTGAAGATACTTGCTTTTGAACGCTTGAGTGTAATGATGGCGTCTTATAGGGACTACGCATCTTGAATTCTTTAAAAGAACATCACTGCTATTGATTCTTTGGTTGCTGATTTACAAAGCAATTTGCACTTGTTTCTCAGAGGATCAGACTAGATGCAGTTGCAAAAGAATTTAAATGCTCAGCACTGAAATGCAATAAAAATGCTACCAAGTTTATTTCCGCCTGGAAAAATTGGACAGACATATCAAATCGCTTTAATGCATCTACTTGAAACAAGGCAGTGTCAAAGAGAAGTCAATAGTTTGGGCAAGCTTTACAATGCAGAAAAATAACTATGGACAATCAATCACTTAGCATTTCTTATCAATAGTTAAGGTGTATCTTGATCAAATAATTCTGGTAAAAGGAACAGAAACACTCATGGAAAAAGGAAAATTGAAAGAAATAAAAAATATGCATATGGGGACCGTGCTTGCCTAAGGCCTTGGTTTCATAGCTTTAGCATTTCATCAATGACTATAGTTTTGTTATATCGATTAAGGTTCTCAAGAAATAAAATCTACCTAGATGGTTTTGACCATCCTGTAGATTACCTGATCTTGACTGTGATGGTCCAGTAAGTGTAGCCACTGGGATGTAGGATGAAGATATAACAATATACATACTTGACAAGGCCTGCCTTATCTACTGAAAACAGTCTTGTCCATTTGGGTTATAAGTGGTATAGACTACTCACAACCCATCTGCCAAAAGTGACCTCATAGTCTGAAAATTCTAGAGTTTGAACTAATCAACTTAAACAATTGAATCTCTAGATGCAGTTCTGCAGGGTTATATCTGGAAGACTGGTGGCTCTCAAGTCCTAGAAGAATCTGATTCCCTAGAGGGCTGATTAAAATACTGGTGCTACAGGACATGTCCCACTTTCAGATTAAATAGACTGAGGTGGATCCTAAGAATTTATGTATTGGGGCAGGTGTGCTGGTGGTGATGATGGTGTAATGCTGCCCTGATGCTGGCCCTTTCAGAGGCAGAGGCAGGCAGGTCTCTGAGTTCAAGGCCAGCATGATCTACAATTCAGTCTCAAAAAACAAACAAGCTCCTTCCGGTCTGGGCCTGTGCCCTGAGCAGACCTTGGGTGCAAACTCCACAGGCAGTCCCACATCACCTAGAAGAAGCTCTACTCCCAGGTACTCTAACTCGCCCAGGATCATAGGATCAGAGATGAGGAGGACACAGCATCTGTCCCAACACCTGGAGTAACTGGGACCAGCAAGACCCAGGCACATAGGAACTCCGCCAGACCAGTGGCACGGGTTTCTTCAGGTCTGTCTGGACTGGTGCCCTGAGCAGACCTTGGGTGCAAACTCCACAGCCATTCCCACAACACCCAGAAGAAGTTCTACTCCCAGGTACTTTTACAGGCCCAGGATCACAGGACCAAAGGATCACAGGTTCCCAGGGTCCCAGGAGCTCGGTCACACCAGGATCTCAGCTTGGCTCCCAGGAGCTCAGACACAGGATCTCAGGATCCCAGGATCCCAGAATCACAGGATCACAGAGACAACTTGACTCTGAGGAGTTCTGACACAACCAGGATCACAGGACAGACTCCAGTCAGATATAGTGAGGGCAGGTAGCACTAGAAATAACCAAAAGGCGGGAGGCAAGCGTAAGAACATAAGCAACAGAAACCAAGTCTACTTGGCATCATCAGGACCCAATTCTTCCACCATAGCAAGTCCTGGATACATCATCACACCAGAGAAGCAAGATTCAGATCTAAAATATATGATATATATGACAGAGGACTTTAAGAAGGTCACAAAGAAATACAGGAGAACACAGGTAAACAGCTAAAAGCCCCTAAAGAGGAAGCACAAAAATCCCTAAAAGAATTACAGGAAAACACAACCAAACAGGTAAAGGATCATCCAGGATCAAAAATGTAACTAGAAACAATAAAGAAATCACAAAGGGAGACAACCCTGGAGATAGAAAACCTTGGAAAGAGACCAGGAGTCATAGATGCAAGCATTACGAACAGAATACAAGAGATAGAAGAGAGAATCTCAGGTGCAGAAGATACCATAGAAAGCATTGACACAACAGTCAAAGAAAATGCAAAATGCAATAAGCTCCTAACACAAAACATCCAGGAAATCCAAGACACAATGAGAAGATGAGACCTAAGGAGAATAGATATAGAAGAGAGTGAAGAATCCCAACTTAAAGGTCTACTAAATATCTTCAATAAAACTATAGAAGAAAATTTCCCTAACCTAAAAAAAGAGATGCCCATGAACATACAAGAAGCCTACAGAACTCCAAACAGATTGGACCAGAAAAGAAATTCCTCCTATCACATAATAATCAAAACACAAAATGCACTAAACAAAGACTATTAAAAGAAGTAAGGGGAAAATGTCAAGTAACATATAAAGGCAGACCTATCAGAATTACACCAGACTTCTCACCTGAGACGATGAAACCTAGAAGATCCTGGGCAGATGTCATACAGACTCTAAGAGAACATAAATGCCAGCCTAGGCTACTATACCCAGTAAAACTTTCAATTACCATAGACAGAGAAAACAAGATATTCCATGACAAAACCAAATTTACACAATATCTTTCTACAAATCCAGCCCTACAAAGGATAGTAGATGGAAAACACCAATACAAGGAGGGAAACTACACCCTAGAAAAAACAAGAAAATAATCTTTCAACAAACCCATACAAACATAATTTCACCTATTAGCAACAAAAATAACAGGAACTAACAATCACTTTTCCTTAATATCTCTTAATGTGGAAATTAATATTGCCAACATATCCTAATGGATTGAAATTCAAAAATATGAGGAATTAGAAACTTGTTGGCTGTTACCCAGTGGTCTCTCTAATTTGGTAATTGGAGAAATAGGCCCAATATTGTATAATCCATATACACTTTCTGCTTGTTCATACATGACAATGTCTTGCTGTGTACCACATAATGGTCTTGAATCATGCTTCTTCTATCTCAGCCTATTAGTAGGATTGTTTATTTGATGTTTTAGCACTATACTATGGTTTTCAGAACAGCTTACATATTTCAAAATTATTTATACAGTCAAAAGAAACATAGACAATTTGGGAAGTGGCTTGTAAGAGAACAACAAAGAGTAAGACCGAATGTTTTGCTTGATATTTATAATTATTGTATCAACTTGAAGAAGATGACCTTATAAGTTACTCCTTTTCTGAGATGAATGCTTTGCAAAATCATCACAACCAATGAATCAGAATCTTACCCTCACCTAATGTCTGTGCCACCCTCCAAGCAGAACCATTGTTCATTGAAACAGTTGATGAATGACATCATGGATAGACCATCTTAATACACACACCATTTCTTAAATGAATGTAACCTGTTCCCTGTGGGCTAAGAATGATGACAATCACTCAAGTTAAATAGCTTTGACCATAGCTATAGACCATAGAAAATCTTTGACCATAGAAAATCTGCATCCAAATAATTGTGCCTACAATTCATTCCTTGGCGCAGCAGAACTGTCAACTCTTAGCTTAGCTACTATGGAGGTAAAATTCTTTGGTGATGTGAGGGACATTGAAGTACAGCCTTATTACAATGAACTCCAATGTCTAAAAATAGTTCTTATTTTGGGTTTGTACCATAGTAAGAGCCAAGATTTTAAGCTCTACTAAAAACAAAACAAACAAACAAAAAGACTTTATCTTTTTATGTTCAATTAATAACATGTCCACCATTTTTATGATTGGTGTACAAATATATATTGTGTTGAATATAACAAAAAATAAAAATAAAAAATGTAAAAAATAACAAATGAGCAAAACAAAACAAACAAAAAGACTCTTATTCTGAGCAGACTAAATGCTAACTCCTTCTGTAATTCTATTCTTCAATTGATCCTGAAAAGTAAAGGTGATTTTGAAAAGCATCCAAGAGTCTGTCCTTAAACATCACATTGCACAAATAGAATGTGAATTTCCTTTTGAAGAAAAGAGTGGACACACATTTATCTCTGCTTTTTAAAAACCCCAACAAAATCAGTTAAATGGATGGGTACCCCTACCCATATTTTTCTCATACGCAGAAAAAATAAATGAATCCCAATAAAATTAAAATAACTGCTTTTAATTTACTGTCTTAAAAGGAAAAAAAAATCTGGCACATGCTTGGTAATGTTATATTACGTTAAATAAGTCGATCCTATGAAAATAACACTGTTTGAGTCTGCAAATACAAGGTAAGACACAGAAAGAAGGGCCAGCTGCCAGGGTCTGGGGACAGCAGAAGGCAGACTTCTTGTTTTAGTGAGTATAAAGCTTCGGTTTTGTAAGAAGAGAACATTTTGGAATTGGTTGTATAACAATATGAATATATTTAGCTGCTGGATTGTATTCTTAAAATGGATAAAGTAGCAATTTTGTACTATGTTTATTTTGCCAGTGCATTCAAAAATATATTTTATTAATCCTTTAACAGCGTCAGACAATGTATTTTGAATTTTGATCACATCTACTCTCAGTTCCTCCCTTTACTCCTCTCCGCTGTACCCCAACCTGGCTACACCTCCCCTTTCCTCACAGTTACTTTTTAATGGAAAAAGTTAATAAGAGAAAGAGCAGAAAAGAGACAAAAGCAAATGAGAATTGTCTACTCGAATTTTGAACATACTTAACCAAACCAGAGAGTGCAGAAAAGTGGGCCTGGGTGAGGAGTCAGCAGGAAGGAGCCAACAGGGAGGACCAGCTCTGTCTCACTGAGCAGATCACTGAAGCACTGGTACCTATAGAAGGGGTAGAGGTGACAGGATGGGCTAAAGGGACAAGGTGCTCATGCCACTGTCCCCCCTCTAGCCCCTTTGTATCCTAGTAGGTCAGTGACTGCTCCCTCCTCCTCTGACCCACCGGACATTATTGCTCCTGCAATTCCTCTCCTGCAGCAGCACAATTTCCTCTCCTACTAAACCATTCTAAGGCAAGCTGACTGAGATGTCCCCTGCTTCTTGCCTCCTGCTAGTCAAGCCCTGAATAATCCTCTCTCCTGCGTGGGAGTGCTAACACTGACTTGCTTCTAACCAATAGAGTATGACAAAGAGGATGAATTAAAGTCTCAAAGCAGTTGGTTTTCAATTAATCAAAAGGGAGATTATCTTAGGCCTGACTTAATCAGAAGAAAGCAATTAAGAAGGAACAGGTTCTCTGTGTTAGCTTGATGGTGGAGACAGCCTTGCTAAGGGAACCCACAGAAACACTTTCTCCCCTTAACTCAACCTTTTCTCTCTCATCTTTTTCTGTCCCCCAAAACTGATCTTTCCACTGTCCTATAAGTGAACATGCCTTACCCTCCTGCCCTTTAAATATTGAAACACCCCAACATCTTTGTCCATACTCCCTGAGTGATCTCATAAAAACCCAGCAGCTTTAACTACCATTTCTATACAGATGATTCTTGGGGTGGCAGAGGAGAGGGACCGCTGTAGCTGCCACTTGGCAGGTCTAGGTATCATAAGGCTTCAATGCAGGAAATGAAGGACACATCGCAGGTAGTTCTGAAGGAGAAAGAAAAGAACCGATAAGTGATCTAGCGTGTTTGGTCATGTCCATCTCTGAAGCAGTCTAGGGAGCAAGTAAGCAATAGAGTGAGAGAAAATGAGACCATTGAAAACAGTGCAATCTACTCTGGAGAAAAAGTTATCACAGAATACTTCATAGCTTAGCCATAAGTAGTATTTATATAATCATAAGGTAAAATGTGAGTATGGAAACCACCAAAAAATATAGTATAACATTCTCTCTCTTTCTCTCCCCTCTCTCCTCTCTCTCCTTCCCCCTCCCTTTCTCAGGGTGTGTGTGTGTGTGTGTGTGTGTGTGTGTGTGTGTGTGTGTGTGTGTTACTGTTTGATTTTGAACCAAAAACAGCAAATCCTGATATTCTGTAATGTGTAGTCAATGAGAATTCTAAACTGGAGAATTAAGAAATAACAGCATACAATCTTCGAAAACATGTCCCTTAAATAGCAAGAGAAATCACTTGCAAGGCCTTGGGAGAGGTGGGAATGGCACGTTGCTTGACTGAACCAATTTCTACAGTAAGGATGAGGTTATAAGGACCCCTCTTGGCCAGGTTCAAGAAACCATAAAACAAAGATATTTCAGTTTCTATATTGAGGGGATTGAAATGCTCATTGAGTGGGAGTCCCCAGTTGCATCTTCAAGTTTAAGGACTCACTTTTAACAGGCCAGGGACCTCATGTCATTCTCTAAACACCTTTCTGTTTTTCTCACTCAGTTGAACATTTATGAAGCGTTCCTTTGTTTCATAATATCACTTTCTATTTCAGTAGTTTCCTCTTTTGCTCAACTTCTCTAACAGAAGTACCTCCAATGCACGGGTGAAACTCAAGATTCCCGGGTGTAGAATTCTCTTCCTAATCTGTATCCCCGTGGGGGTAGAATGTGCCTTGTTTTGTGTGCTTGGCCTTCTTAGAGTAAATGTGTGCTTTGTTTGGAAAACAGTTTGCCATTTACCCTACTTCAAGGTCATAGTATCTTTTGTTTGTTGAACTGTGTGGTCCACTAAACTCTGTTTAGTCTTTCTCGGGGGTATCTATCAGAACACAAGGGATCCTTGGGGGTGTCTAAATCATGTTGTATTTACCATTTCGAAGATAAATTTACCCTTTCCACTTTTTTCAGTAAGGAAGTTTTAGAGTCATAAAAACATGTAAGTCAGGTCTACATAGCACACAGAAATAGCTACCTTCTTTTACTGGACACATAACATCTTCTGTCAGCTGCACGTTATACCTTAATGATTTTGTTCATGCATGAAAGCCTGTGGTGGCATACTTTGGCAGATGATTGCAAAGTACATAAGATTTATGTTCAGCTTTTAACCACAAAACTCTCACCTCTAACTGCTAGAAGGTTATGGATGGCTGTGTTACCTACACCTGAAATTCAACAACCCATTTGTTTGAAATAAATTTCAAGCTTTGTCCCTTAGAATGAGTCTTCTCCCTCTTTCATTCTCTGGCTCTATAAATGGCATCCTGACATCCTGACACTGCCCTAGACTCTCAAAACCAATGCTGACTTTTGTGGACCACACTCCTGAGTGGATTAGCTGTCATGTCCTGTTGAGTCTACTCCTTGTGTCCTTAATGTTATTGTTCATCTTAGTGAGCTCAGACTGATATAACAAACACCACACACAGGGTGGCTTCGACAACAAAAAAGTATTTCCTTATCATTGGGAGGATGGAAGTTCAACAATAGGGTGCCTGCCTGGGTGGGTTCTGGTGGGATCCTCTTCTGACTTGGAATGTGTTTGCCTGGCTTTTTCATGTCATACGTACATGGAAAGAGAGCTCTCTGGTGTCTCCTCCTCCTCTTCTCAGGCTACCAGTGCTGTTGGCTAGGCCCTTATCCTATGGTCTTGCTTACCTACCTCTGCACTGAGAGCCCATTTCCAAATATGGCCACACTGAAGAAAAAGGATTCAGTGTGAGAATTTGGAGGGTATAGGAATTGACACAATATAGTGCAAGACACGTCCTTCAGTGGGTCTTTGTCACTTTCCTCCAAGGCTATGATCTCCTAATTAGCCCTCTTGTTTCCAAGTCTCTTTTATTGCTAGTTATGCATTACTTGAGAAATCTTTTCTAAGTTAGTTATTTTTGTTTACACCATTTTCTGCAGAGAGAGAGAGAGAGAGAGAGAGAGAGAGAGAGAGAGAGAGAGCCACAGGAACAAAACCTCCTATGGCTTTCTATTACATGGAGGATAAAGGCAAGCTCATAATTACGAACCATAAACTGATTATGTCTAATTTCCCAGCTTTAGCTCAAACTCCCCTTACTTCATTTATACCACCAACACACAAGAACACTTTCACTTCTCTGACCAGTGCTTCTCAATTTCCTACGTCTGAAATGTCACTTACCATGTCTGTCCACTTGGAAATCTTCATCTGCCTTGCCCATTCATAAATCTGACCTTTGGTCGAAGACGACAATACAGACGTCCTCATGACTCCTTCTGATGCTATGACCAGAGGTGATCATTTCCTATTCTGAGCATTCACTTCTGGTTTATATTTTTTTATTTTACTTGTGGAAAAATGTAGTCTGTCTCTGGAAACTAATCTGGAAGAAAAGAGTTATTGCCTGGTTTGTTCATGGTTGCAGGAGGATTCTACTTTTTTCTTTTTTTTTCTTTTTTTAAATAAACATATCTGTATTTATTTTTTACTATAGGTTATTTTATTTATTTACATTTCAAATGTTATCCCCTTTCCCAGTTTCCCCTCTGAAAACTCCCTATCTTATCCCCTTCCCCCCTGCTTCTATGAGGGTGCTCCTCCACCTACCCATCCACTCCAGCCTCTCCAGACTCGAATTCCTCTACGTTGGGGTATCAAGCCTCCACAGGATCAAGGACCTCTCCTCCTATTAATGCCAGATAAGGCCATCCTCTGCTACATCTGCAGCTGGAGCCATGGGCCTCTCCATATGTACTCTTTGGTTGGTGGTTTAGTCCCTTGGAGCTCAGGGGGGGAAGGTCTTGTTGGTTGATATGATTGTTCTTCTTATGGAGTTGCAAACCCCTTCAGCTCTGCAGGAGGATTCCTACAGGACTTATACAAAGTGCAGATGTTCAGGGAACCATAACTTATGAATGGGGATTAATATGTTTCATACTCAAATGAACACAAAGCAATCCTTTAAGTTTCAAGGTAAGTTAATTGAAATTATATTCTATTTCACGTGTTTGGTCATTTTAATTTTCTCAGGTTTTGTCAAAATATCTTATTGAAGAAGGGTTTTTGTTGCTAAGAATTTAAAACCATTGGTTTTATTCAGCATCTTCATTTTGTACATGAGAAAAACTGAAGACAAATGGAGATTCAAATTGGCCTTCCCAAGGTTTCGCAGTCACTTAGTGGTAGAATCAGGAACAGTAGAATATATCCATACCTTGTCAACTACAAATCTACTTAGTAACCATATCTTTTTCAAAGATGTTACCTTGCTACACAGAAATGAATAGAACTACTTTGAGGAATCCTAACAACTCAAGGGGTCCATCTTGGTGACTCCTTTTCTGTAGACACTGCTGGTACAAAGCCGCAGCTGTCGGAAGGATTTTGTTTTCTCAGGAAATATGTTTTTCACTATAGATTCTATCAGAATAAGGGTGCTTTAGAAACATAGGTGCTTCTTTTAAAATAAAAAACACATGAAGTTTATAAAATATAAACAGATACCGAGAGAGAGGAGTTGGACAAATAGTATTGTTTGGGATTTCTCAGTGACTGTATGAAAGTATTTCAATATTTAGAATACCAACAACCTTATCTTCTACTTGTATGCACTGGCATGCATGATAAAGTTAAAAAATTTTGAGGTGGCAGAAACTGAATCTAGAGCTGCACAATGCTAACCAGGCATTTCTTTAATTGTCACTGTCCTGCCCCCTCGTCCCCCTTTCTACTTTTTGAGATATAAGGTCTCCTTGAGCTGCCTAGAATGGCCTTGAACTCACTTGGTAGCCCAAGCAGGGCTTGACTTTGAGATTCTCATACCTTTGACTCTGAGCAGCTAAGGTTAGAGGCCTCTACCATCAGACCTGGCTATAAAGTAAACATTATACTAGTATTTCTAACTGTTGCTACTCTTTGATTTGTTTTTCAGGTCTTATATTTACAAGGTCTCCCCCAAAATGAGGAAGGGTTGAAGGAGTGTTGGGTGCTGGCAAAAGTATCGTTTGTACTGCAATGTTACTTCACAGTAGCAGTTCAGTCTTGATAGTCAGCCCAGCCTGCCAGGGCTTCTCTATGTATTTAAATAGAACCTGCCACCTTTAAATAGATTCGTGGAACATGCCTTTGGAGGCATACAATAATCCAGAGAGGATGGGAAGCTTTTAGGTAGGTAGTCAGGGCTTGAGTTTGTCATCAGTGATAATAACAGTACCACGCCATGGATACTATTTAATGGACCAAGTTATGTGTTTAGATTATATTTCCCATTTTTGTTGCCTATCCCAATGAATCAGAAATATTAATGCTGAGAGCTGCACCAAGAAAATGGCTAAGAATAGCCTTGGAAGATATTTGAAATGCAGCCATTTTCCAGGATTAAAAAATATGGAGACTTAGTTGTTTGGCACAGATGAAAGAGTATTTCTTGTAATCGATGTATGTAGTGGCTCTCTAAAAGAGAATACACCATGAACTCAATGTTACTTATAGTACTTTCTCTGCTCTAGGCACCATACTAGGGGGTGTTATTACACAGAAATATCATTAGGATAAAGCAAAAATGCTCCTGACTTTATAGTCAGATTGGGGGAAATAAGCATGAAGCAAATAAATAGGAAATAAATTACTAAGTTAGGAGGAAAAATAGGATATTATAAAAAAAATTATTCTGGAAGACTTCCCTGGGAAAGGTGATTGGAAATGGTCCCTCTGTTGATTGCTGGTGTGGGGCTTGGGCCTGCCATTATTCCCCATTAGATAGAACAGGAAAAAGTGGTCAGTAGGGCGGCTTTAGTGAGAGCAGCTGATACCATTATGCAGAGCTGGCTCAGATTCGTCCTCCCCACCCACCCAAAGCAGTTAGCCATTTTCCACAGGGCTGCCTCTTCTAAAGCACCTCCACCTCCCCAGAGCTTGCAGGCTCGGTCGGTCATCCCAGATGGCTTAATTGCATAATTGCTAGAGCCTCTAATGCTAACGGGAAATGAGACACAGGTCAGCGTTACTCATGAAAAAAATATAGTTGACAATATTTTTTTTTACTCTTAAGCTAACAATGCTTCACTCATAAGCCTTATACATGTTTCCTTTTAAAAAATTCAGAAGTTTGATATTAAAAAGGGAGAGGATGTGAAATATTCACAATTATCTTTATCAAGTGCCAATTTTTAATTATCGATATATATTGATGTGTATCTTCAATGAGATTCTCCTTATGTTTATAATCCACACTTATCAACACAACATAACCTAAACACGAATATCCTCACCTATTCATTTTAATATTTTTGTAATGAACTTCTATTTTTTCTCATTAGAGAGAGGTTTTCTCCCCAAAGCCTAGGCACACTATTATTTGGGGGGAAATAATTCCTTAACATTCTAAATGATTTCACTATTGTTGTGTGATATTCACCGTCACACCTGCAAACTGCATCAATCCATTTTCCATCTCTAACTTTTTATTTATAAATAACAGTTCTCTGAACGGAAGAACTCTGCTATTCATTCAAAACAGAAAACTATGGTGTTTGACTTTCCATTAAGGAAAAAAAGAAAGAGCTTATCCATCTTCCTACAAACTTGGACTATGAACATCTGGTTTTGAGCTTTTCCAATTGAGGCATAATTGTAGAGAATTATGACTTTTTTATTGCAGTGACAAACAGCGTGACCAAAATCAACCGGATGATGAAAAGGTTTATTTCATTTTACAACTGGCAGGTCACACTTGATCACTGGGAGAAATCAGGAACTCAAGGCAGGAACTGATGCAGAGGCCATGGAGGAGTGTTGCTTCCTGGTTTGTTCTATCTGCTTTCTTACATTGCCTGGGACAACCTGCCCAGAGGTGGGACCACTCACAGTTGCCTGGGCCCACCCACATCAAGAAAATGCCCTACAGACTTGCACACAGGCCAGTCTGACTAAGGCATTTTCTTAATTGAGATGCCATCTCCCAGATGACTCTAACTTGTTTCAAGTTGACAAAAAACAAAACAAACAAACAAACAAACAACAACAACAAAATCCTAACCAGCACAGGAATCATAGAGTAATAGACCTTTACCTTGTAGAAAAAGCCAGCCCTGAGAGAAGCCAAGTGTCTGTCTTCTAAAACAACAGCAACAACAATAATTCTGTTTCTTTCTACAAACTTGAACTCTAAACACTGGAAGTGTCCTTTTCACTAACTACCACCTTCCGAGAGCAGTGACGTCACACTTAGTCTATTCTTCCCCTCCAGTTGGCCCATCTCACTGCTTCTAAGTCATGTGAGTCCGCTGTGAATCCACCCGTGTCATCCCCACTGTCAAAATTCTCAACTTTACACTAATGTATACTTTTAGTAATTTAATCCTTTTCAGCCTTAGAAAACTTGACCACGCCCCTTGATTTGTCAGGCCAGGCACAGCCTAGGCCTAAAGAGAGTTTCTTCTCTGAGGCTTCAGAGGAAGCCGATGAAGCTCGTGGGCAGCAGGAGCTGCGCAAAAAGCCAGAGAGTAAGATCATAACTTCACTTCACACTTATTCTCGGATCTCTTTGTCTCTCTGAGTAGAACTGGATACTGGATAATCTCTAAGGTGCAGACTTGCGGGTTTGCTTGTGTCTGAGTAGAAACACAACCATCGCAATTCAAAACTCTGGAGCAAGGAAACTGCTGTCTCGATAGTCTCTTTGTTCAGTGGCTCTTCTAGTTGCGTTTATTGTTTTAATTTTTGAAAAGCAAGGGTGTCAGCGCAGCCCTCACTGCCACAAAGTGTGCGGTTGAGTTTTCCGCGTGGGGAAACCACAGCTCAGCACACCTGGCGTGCCTTGCCCTAGGGAAGCCACCTTCCCGCTCATGGTGTCTCACCTGCCAGGTAAGTATGGCCCTTTGTTTTATGTTTGAAAAGTCATACTCGCGTGATTCTAATGAATTTTTTCTTTTTTCCCATTTTTTTTTTAAAATATTTTTATCCTTCACTGCCTCAATCTTTCTATAGTTGTTTATAGTGACTCGAGACCTACATATTTGTCACCAAAATGAAAACAGAATCCATCTGTCCCTGTCATCCTTATAATAATATTATTTTTGTAGGTTACAACTTGCATATGCGCTTTCCCTTATTTATACACAATCCTGGCCTTAAACCTGAAATTCAGTTTATAAAATGGGGTATTTTAAGACAGTGATACAGTTGATCATAGGTGTTTCAAAAACAAGAAAGTATAAAGAAAAACTAGAATCTTGCAGATTTCTAATATTGAGAGATAGTGAACTGCTATTTTTTTTTAAAAAAAGAAACTTTGGGGCATATTTCGCTTTTTGGGTTTTTTCTCCCCTTCTTCCTGCAGTTTTCCTAAAATAAAGTGAACCACCTTGAGCATTTCTAATTCTGCTTCTTTATATTTATAAACTCTGACTCTTCCATAAACATTAGATCTCTGCTCTCTGATAGCCCTCTTCCTTCACTGATTCTGCACAGAGATTTTTTTTTTTGCTTATTAATGTTTCATTAGCATTTTCCCAGGCGGTATATTTTCAGCATTTCTATTGTTATGCATATTACAGCGGTTGCATGAATATTCGTGCCTTATTTCAAGCTTTCCCTGTAAAGCATGGGAATTCTAATCACATTTTGCCTAGCGTTTGTGTGTGTGTGTGTATGTGTGTGTGTGTGTGTGTATGTGTGTGTATGTGTGTGTGTGTATGTGTATGTATGTGTGTGTATGTGTGTGTATGTGTGAGTGTGTATGTGTGTGTATGTGTGTGTGTGTATGTGTGTGTGTATGTGTGTGTGTGTGTATGTGTGTGTGTATGTGTGTGTGTGTATGTGTGTGTGTATGTGTGTGTGTATGTGTGTGTGTGTATGTGTGTATGTGTGTGTGTGTGTATGTGTGTGTGTGTATGTGTGTGTGTGTATGTGTGTGTGTGTGTATGTGTGTGTGTATGTGTGTGTGTGTGTATGTGTGTGTGTATGTGTGTGTGTGTGTATGTGTGTGTGTATGTGTGTGTATGTGTGTGTGTGTATGTGTGTATGTGTGTGTGTGTGTGTGTGTGTGTGTATCTCACAGATAGAAGGGAGCCCAAAGACTGACTCTATTTTTAGGAGGTTTATGCCCCATTGTATTGATGATTCTCTTAATACAAAAGCACTCATTCCAGCTCTTTTTAGTTCTTTTATTGGCTTTATAAGCCTCAAAGTTACGTTTCTTCCTAGCATGACTTTAGGCCTGGGGGATCTCCTGACACGGACTACAAGTACTATTTGCAATAAAATTACTGAAGGGAAGTTGGTCTAATTTCAAAGCCACTGAGACTCTGATGACTGCAATGTTGTTAGCTTCTTGACGGAGATGGGAAAAATCACCAACGCCATGGATTTCATTTCCATTTTCCCCAGAATCAAATCAAATTTATCTGCCAAAGCCTTCTTCAACAGGAGGGGGCATATTGCAAATGGAGGGATAACCAGCCAGTTCCAGGAACTCTTGTTTTCAACTTTATTAACGTTCCCTAATGCTCAGACGTTTGCCTTTGCCACTTAAACTCCAGCCTTCCCTTAGGAAAACAAACCACACAAGCTTGGAGCATCAGACGGAGTTTCTATTTCATCCCAGTTTCTTTCATAACCAAGAGGTGGACTGTGTGGCAGTGCTCCTCGCCCCGCAGTCCCTGCCCCGCCCCCCTCGCCCCACCCCTGTTTTATTCTTGCCGACTTCTCTTTTCCCTGTAAATTCTGCTACTGTGTCCAAATTCTATTTTCACCCCTTCTACAAGTCATATTGCACCACTGACAAAATACTTGAGGAGGGGAAGACCTCCTCAAGAAAGGAAAGGTGTATTTAGGCTTGAGATCTCCGAGGTTTTAGGGTCAGCTGGTTTTATTGCAATAGGCCTGCAGTGAGGCAGAGCATCAGGGTGACAGGAGATTGGAGAGAAGAAGCTGCTGGCTGGGGAAAGAGAGAGAGACAGAGTGAGGAACGGCCAAGGATAAGTCATTCCCTTCAAAGGTCCTAGTGACCTTAGTGACCTGCTTCCTCCAATCAGCTTCTACCTTCCAGGATTGCTACCACTCCCTAGTGGTCCCTTCAGTAGTTCAACCCATTGATAATGCAAGTGTCCTCATGGATCTGCTCAGGTCTCCCAGTACCTTATCCCTGATCGCTGCATTAGGTACCAAAGCCTACCCCACATGAATGAGCCTTGGGTGGGAGGGGCCACGTCCTCTCCAAACCATAGCACTAGCATTTCTGTCTACCCACAGTGCCTCTGAGTGAAGGCTTTCTCGTGCTGGTGCTGTTTTTTTCTTAAGCTTTTACAAACACGCCTCCCTTTCTTCTTCATTTCAATGATTCAGTCTCCCTATTGCAGCCGGGCTCTCTGGCTGTCTCTTGGGTGTCACACAGAATTCCCCTCCCCCTACCGTTCCCCTCCTTGCCTTCCGTTTTATCTGACCTCTCACCAAATTTACTCCTGGATTTCTACAGACTGTGGCTCACCCAGAGCGCCATTTGGAATCTTTTTCTATTGTAAAACATTTTTTTCTTTGTGTTCTTCCAGAAGCCATGACATTCTGGGCTCCAAATCTGTTGCTTTGGCAATTTATCAGGTGTGTGTGTGTTAGTTATCCTCTGAGTGAATTTTGCTGGTGCTGTGTAAGAATGTTTCACAGGCAGCATTTTTTTTTCTGAAGACTTCCTCTGTCTTGCTGTGTGCACCCCACCCCACTCCCCACCCCCATTATTCAGGCTTAGATGCTTAAGAGCAGTTTGCAGCATGGTTCTAATTCTGGAAAATGAAGCTATTGCTTGGCACTTCATTTATTTGCAGGCTGGAAGCCTGGTTGGAAGGCAGGTTGGTTGTCGACCTCTGTTCCTGTGGTCTTACAGCAGGGCAGTTCCCTTCCTTGCATATGTCTGAAAGAAAGCAAGGAGTGAGTCACGTGTTTCATTTCATCACCGAGTTTGGGAGCAACACACCATCCCTTGCATTGTGCAATTCCAAGAACTGAGCCTGTCCTTAAGGAAAGAGCATAGTTTGCCTTCTTGCAAAAAGAAAGAAATTCTATTTAAACAAAAAAAGTCACCATGACAACCTCCATCTTCCTCCTCTTATAGCAAATCTGCTTTGTTATTGTTTGCTATTTTATTTCTATTTGCTTGTTTGTTTGTTTGCTTGTTTGTTTTTTGAGACAGGGTTTCTTGGTGTAGTCTCCACTGTCCCAGAACTCTATATACAAAGCTACCCTCAACGTTGTAGATCTGCCTGAGTGCTGGGATTAAAGGTATGTGCCACTACTACCTGGCTTATTTCTATTTATTCACTGTGCAGAAAATAGCTCAGGCTAGTTTCATTTTCTTATCCTCCCGTCTCCTCCTCTCCTGGCGCTGGGGTTATAGGCTTGGGTTGTTACACCCAGCACTTTCATATCAATTCTTATTTGATGAAAGAAAACTGTAAGGAAACACCAGTACTGATTTCTACTACCAGGCCTCAGTAACACCGCAGTAGGAATAGAGTAGCAGAAGCCTAAGAACCAGATAGGGTTTCTATTGCTGTGATGAACACCATGACCAAGCAAGTTGGGGAGGAAAGGCTTTCTTTGGCTTACACTTACTGTTCATCATTGAAGGAAGCCAGGGCAGAGAGTCACACAGAGCAGAGACCTGGAGGCATGTGCTGAGGCAAAGGCCATGGAGAAGGGCTGCTCACTGGCTTGCTTTTCATGGCTTGCTCAGCCTGCTTTTATACAGAAGCAAGGACCATCAGCTCCAGCCGGTGCCACCCACAATGGGCTGGATCTTCACATATCAATAGCCAATTAAGAAAATGCCCTACAGGTTTGCCTACAGCCCAATCTTATGAAGGCATTTTTTTTTCAACTAATATTCCCTCCTCTCTGATGATTCTGTTAAGCTGACATAAAACCAGCCAGCACACAGCTTACTCCAGTTCCACAGCTGATAACCTCTGTGAGGACTGTCACTCACAGGCCTTACTTGCCCTGGTTTCACTCATAAGACTTAGTTAGGTACATTCTTTCTCAGTTTAAAATATTATTTTTATTTCTATATTCATCTTATAGGAAATTATTACTTAACAGTTATTCTCATTGATGTAAAAAGTAAAATTTCTAGATTTTTGGGATCTCAGTCACTATAAAATACACTTGGCCACATATAATGATGACGATAAACAACTGTTTAAAAAGCCAACATCCTGCCATATCAGCTGAATAACTGGGGAGTGTTTAATGAGAGCACAGTTTCTGATACTATAGACAGGTTTTAAGGAGCCCTACACTGGTGGTGGAGTATTTTGATTCAATTCTTTCTTATCTTTTTTTTTCTTCTGACCAGGCTGGCCTTGACTTCACTTGTACCTACCTCTGCCTTCCAAGTTTTGTGATTAAAAGTGCGCATACACACACAGACACACACACACACACACAGACACAAACACAGACACACACACACACACTTACACACACACACACAGACACAAACACAGACACACACACACACACACACACACACACACACACACACACTCACTCACACGGGATGGGGGTGTGCTCTCAGGCTGGTTTTTGAACTGTCTGTGTTGTAGCGTAGGTGGACCTTGAACTCTTGGTTTTCTAAGAGTTGTGATTAAAGGTTAGTGCCACCCTGCCTGGCTTTCTTGGTACAAGTCTTGAGGGAGGTGCATACCAAGGAACTGTTACCACTTTGATGGCAAAAAAGTACAAGTGAGATAACCATTCAACAGATTCCACCACAAAGAGACCCCTGCCAACAGCAGCTAACTTGTGATCCCTTGTAGAGGGGCTGTATACCACAACCTCAGTCTCTTTCTCCCCCTTTCTTTGTGCTATTGGCCAAAGTCAATCATACTTACTATAGACTAGATCTAATGAATGGAGATAAGCAATACACTCTCAAAATGAGCGTGATACTATGCTTCACATATGAATCTAGACATTATTAAACTATGAATTTATATATAACACATATAACATATACATTATATATGGCATATATAGCATATGTATCATATAATATATAGCACATATGTATTTATATACATATATATGATAAAATCTGATCCTTAACAGGTTTTGAGTACCATACATATTCAACAATTCCCACATTACCTTAGAAGAGGACAATACTAAGTTGCGATTCTGCCTAAGAAAAATTCTCTCCAATGAGTTATAGACAGAAGTGGAGAGTGTTAGGGGATACTGAGAACTTCATTACAACTCCACTCATGAACACAGGCATTTTCTTGGAGGTATTTAATGGTGGGGGGACACAGGAACATACGGGGCTCTTGGCACTTTGAGATGTGAGCTTTAGGATCATCTACAAAACCCCTCCTTGTGATCCTGTCTCTGAGCAATCCTCTGAAAGCAGTCTGCACCCCCTCAGATTCCTCTAGCAGGAAGGACTATGCCAATCACAACATTGAAATACCCAAATCTTTCATAGTCATTTTTCTTACTACAAATTAGCAATTAAGTGTTCCCACTCTTTGTTAGCTTGGCTGAGGTGTATACATCCCTAATAGGAGATTATGGACCTGGGAACAGACTCAGGAGAAGCCTCTAGGCTTAGAAGGGACAATAAACATGGGGCAATGGTGGTCCTGGGAGATCCAACAGATGCCTCCCAGCCCTGCACTTTTCTAGTCCTGCAATGTCCCAGTCCTGCTTGCTCAGCTGTGTGACTCCACAGGGAGCCACCAGCTTTGTAAGGGCTGGGACTCTCTGGCTTCTTAACTGTTTGTTGAAATGAATGAATGGAAGGCCTCCTCAAATGCATCTGTGGACACATTCTCCAAGTCATCTTCCCACCATGCTGCAACTTCCTGTCAACCAGCACCCTGCTGAAGGACTCATCTGGAACCCCCATTCTCAGTCCTCAACTGTTCTTTCCTCTCATTGTTCTGGGGTCTGGCACTCAGTCCTAACCACCCCCCCCCCAGCTGCTCCTAAATTCTTGCCCGCCTTTCCCATCAAGGTCTCAGCCGGCCTTCTCTGGTCAGATGGTCCTTTTCTTTCCTTTTTTAAATTTCTACTTTTCTGTTGTTTTGTTTTTTTGTTTTTTTTTTTTTTTTTTTTTTTTTTTTTGGTTTTTCGAGACAGGGTTTCTCTGTGTAGCCCTGGCTGTCCTGGAACTCACTTTGTAGACCAGGCTGTCCTCGAACTCAGAAATCCTCCTGCCTCTGCCTCCCAAGTGCTGGGATTAAAGGCGTGCGCCACCACCGCCCGGCGTTTTGTTTATTTTTTAAGTATGTGTGCCAAAGTTCTGGTTTGTATTACTTTCCCCTTTTTGGTTCTCATTTCTGTTCCCTTAGACTACCCCTATCAGTCCCTTAGACCTACCCACCCTCAAGGGGCAGGTGGATCTCTGAGTTCAAGGCAGGTCTGGTCTACAGAGTTCCAGGACAGTTAGAGCTACATGAGACCCTGTCTCAAACAAACAAACAAAACAAAAATGTGCACCACCATACCCAGCCCCCAGCAGAGCTTCTCACTCCGTTGACTTATATTACACGCTCTGGTATCATTTGTATATAATACTGATTTTATAAGGCAATCTTTTTGTTTCTGAGTGATGTTGTCACTGCTATAGTGTGAGACGTTTGTTGTGTGTTACAAGGTTGGTACCTGATGTGGTGATGCCACAGTGGAGGACTTTTTAGACCTAGTGGAAGATGATCAGATAATGGGGATAACTGCTCACTCTCCCAAGTGAGTTCTTGCTTTGGCAAGTCATCCAGGATCCCCTGTCACAAGTGAGTGCTGGAATCAGCAGATTGCTTTAAGAGCAGGTCTTATTATGGGCAAATTTGACTCTCCCCTCACTTGCATGACAAAAGCCCACTGCCCTCTGTTTTCTGATCGCATTGTGATGTAGACAGGAACCAGCACCTGGCAGTTTGTATATTAGAGCCTCCAGAATAGTGAGCCAAACAAATCTCTCTTTCTCTCTCTTTCTCTCCCTCTTCTTTCCCCTCTCTCCCTCTCCCTCTCGGATAAAATATCCAGCCTCAGATATTTTATTGTAACAACACAAAACAGACTGAGACAGTGGCTAGTGCTGAGTTGGTACTTATCTGCCAAGTGCTGTACAAAGAACTTTTGCTAATATTATCTCTTCTAACTATGAATCACAAAACACCTTGAAATGATAATATTATTATCCTCATTTTCCAAGAAGGCAAGGCACACAAATAAATAAGTTATTTGCCAAGATCTTATCACCAATGTATAAAGAAGTCAATATTTAAACCAACATATTTTATTCCAAAACATTGGACCATTCCACTTTCTAGATTGATACAGTGGAAATGGCCTTTCTCTTGGGTTGACTTCATGCTATTTGTAGTCAGTCAACAACTCTTAAATCTTTCCCTTTATATACTTTGTCCAAAATAAATAAGGAATTGCTTTACTCATGAAGCTTTACTGTGTTTTTTCACCCTTTGCCATGGGGAGAAAATGTCTCTTACAGTCTTCCCTAGTGACTTTGTAATCTGGGTTCCCACACAGAATTGAATGCAGGCACTCATTGGCTACTTTTCTTCTTACCCTGATTATAAATGGTCCTTTGGATGGCTTTGCCAACTAGCCCCACTGCCCTTAGGGCCTGTTGTAGAAACACAAGACCCTACCACTTACAGATCACATCTTTCATCTCCTCCCTTCCTTTCTCACTTTTGAAGTCTTCAGCCTTTTCTGTATGCTCTCATTGAAGAACCAGCCTGCCTCTCTCTTAGACTTAAAAGCCATCTTATAGTAAAGACAAACTAGGTTCATTCCTGTTTATGATTAAACCTCTGTTGCTCAAGGTTTGGGCTATGTCCCACCTGTAGCCTTAAGTATAAATGGTTCTGTATAGCCTGTTCCAGGAATGGTAAACATGTCTGTTTCAAAAAGTTGTTTATAATCATCTTGCAACTCTCCTGTAGCATGTAGTTTTTGCCTTAAGCTCTAGGAACCAGCCCGGCTACCCTCCATCCCCACCCTGCCCAAGAATATTGGATCTTCGGATAAAAAATACAGAGACACACGTTGCTCAATTTCAACCTGCCTTATTGGCTCAATTGCTGGGTACTTCTAATCTACCTCAGCTAGCGTGCCCTTCCCAATACTCTTAGCTCAGCACCCTAAATCTGCCCTCAGCTTCAGTTGCTCAGTTACCTTTAGTCCCAGCTCAACACCCTAACTTTCCACCTGGAGAAGCAGACTATGGTCACTCCACCACAGATCTCACATGGCTGGTCACCTTTTTACTTTCCAAAGCATGGTGAAGAAATCTCCTCTCCTTTCTCTGTGTCTCCTAATTGGCCTGCAGAGACCCGGAAGTCCCGCCTATTCTGCCTAGCATCTTTATTGATAAATCAAGAACAAATTGGGGGCCAGGACCTTAGCATCAGAACCATCCCCTACACCCTCCCTTTGTTCCAAAAGTTTCTATGACCACCTATGACTATCCTATTTTGGGTACCTTGTATGGATCACCTGCTATGTACTGCTCCTGTAACCCCCGACAATTTTCCACCATTTGGAAACCTTCTACCCTGGAACTGTAAAAGCCTTGTCTTCCTCACATCCAGTGCTGATCTCTCAAAAGATAACTTAGAGGGAGGCAGTCTGGGTACATGAGTAAAAAGAAGCTTGTTTTAATTTAGCCATGATGACTTGGGTCTGCCATCTTTCTCCTCCCATCTTTGGGATCAATATTCACCTTAGCCAACCTGTTCTTCAGTTTTTCATTTGGACTGCTTACCTCTCTTCATGTCTCTAGCCTCAGGGTAGATGTGAACTGTTGTGTGCTCAGAATCACTTCAGTACAGCATTCTTTATCCACATATTGGGTTGAAACTTCCCTGTGTCTAAGACGCAATCTTGAAAGAACATAGTATCAAATGCTCAAACCCCAAATGTTGAAATAGCAAGACATCAATATTCCACAAGTAAAACTCTGAAAAAATAATTTAATGATTTTCAAAAACACTTTTATTTATATTTTAAATAAGGAATTTATTTGAGGAACATGAAAACATGATAGAAGGACTCCATTACTATACAAGTATGTGGTGTTTTAAATAAGAATAGCCCCTATAAGCTCATATACTTGAATGCTTAGTCATCAGAGAGTGGCACGACTTGAAAAGGATTAGAAGATGTGGCCTTCTTGGAGTAGGTGTGGCCTTCTTGGAGGAAGTGTGTCACATTTGAGGTTTCAAATGCTCAAGCAAGACCCGGTATTGCTCTCTTCCTGCTGCCTACAGATCAGGGTGTCGACCTTTCAAGCTATCTCTCCAGTACCATGTCTGTCTGCATGCTGCTACACTTCCAACTATGATGATAATGGACTAAACCTCTGGAACTGTAAGCAAGTCCTGGGCTTAGTGGCACATGCCTTACCTCTCAGGAGTAGGGACAGTCAGATCTCTGAGTTTGAGGCCAGCTTGGTATACAAAGCAAGTTCTAGGACAGCCAGGGCTACTCAGAAAAAACCTGTCTCAACACTCCCTCCCCACCCCACCCCCCAAAAAAAGAGTTGCTATGCACATGGTGTCTCTTCATGGCAACAGGACAATGACCAAGACAAAGCATGAGGATCTAAGTTTGGATTCCCAGTATCCATATAAAAACACAGGTATAATAGCATACACATGCAATCTCTGGGCTGGTGCCTCAGCATCCTTATCAGGTAGCTCCCAACCACCTGTAACTCCAGTGCCAGAGAATCTGACACCCTTTTCTTATCTCTACAGGCCCCTGCCCTCATGTGCACATACCTCCTCCTCAAATGAGAATGGCCCCCACAGGCACACGTGTAGTGGCTCGTGTTCTCATGCTAATTACTGTTACCCAAAAACCTGTTTTCAGTGTCCTGGGCATAGGACTAAAGGAAACCTGTCTCCAGTTGGTTTTTGACTTTTTGACTGGTCAATAAAGTTACCAGTGACCTATGGAGACAGTGGTGGGACTTTTAGAATTCCCAGGAAAGGATGGAGGAAGGAGGAAGAGGGGAGTCCGCCATGATGAGGGCATAGAAGATGGACCTCGCCAGAAAGGTGCAGGAGGGAGAAAAAGAGGCCCCAGGAAGAGGCATGTGGGTGTAGGGGGAAACTAAGGAGTATTGGAGTTGTAAGACTTTGATGAACCTTAACTTACTGGAGACCCCTGAGTGAACAATGTGGAGACAGGAATTGATGTAAAAGCAAGAGGAATTTTATTTACTCCAGTGTGCTGGGGTCACCCTGCACATGCAGAGAGAATGACCATGCGCAGACTATCCAGTGGGCCTTTATACAGTCCTCAGGGCAGCTGCCATTAGGCATAATGTGCTTGGCAGAACAGTGTGACTATTAAACTGATTGGCCATTAGGGAATGAGGTAGGTGGCCAACAGTCATTGAAAAACTTCAGGTCTCCCCTACCTGCAGGGACCTCCCTGTGGTCCAAGGAATGTAGTCAGCCTTTCCCTTGGGGGAGGGGGGAATGCCTATGTTCTTTATGACCTTTTTCCTTCAGAAGGGAAGGGGTCTGGTGGAATTCTCCAAAGTTTCTGAGCTGACCTCTTCAGGGGGAAACTTGGGAATATTGGAGGGAAGTGTGTGTTAGCCACATGGAGTTAGGGAGTGCCCCCAACCATTGAACTTCTCAGAGCATATTAAAAATAAGGCTGCACGAGTGTATGCATGCGAGTGTGTGTGTGTGTGTGTGTGTGTGTGTGTGTGTGTGTGTGTGTCTTTCATTTGTGAATCAGAGCATTGGGAGGTAGTGAGAAGTCAGGGCTCCTGGTGGGAAGTTCAGAGCAGATTAACACATTACTGCATCACACATATAGTCCAACAGTTGGTCACCAGTTGGTATAACTGTTGGATATAGGATTTAGGAGGTGTATCCTTGTTGGAAGAAGTAGAAGAAGTATGTCACAGGGGGTCAGATCCTGAAGTTTCAAAATTCCTAAGCAGTTCTCAGTGTTCTCTCTCTTTCTCTCTGCCTCATGGTGTGGATCAGGATGTGAGCTCTCAGGTGTTCCTTTGCATCATAGACTCTAACCCTCTGAAATCATAAGCCAAACTAAACACTTTCTTTTATAAGATGCCTCAGTCATGGTGTTTCATCATGGCAATAGAAGAGTAACTAAAACATCCTACACAGAGACATAAAATAAGTCTTGAGTGTAGTGGTGCACACCTTTAATTCCAAAACTCAGGAGATAGAGTTTGGTCAATCTCTGTAGTTATCAAGCAGAAGCATTCAGGTGCACTAAAAACAGTTGCATTGACATAACATTCTGCACACACAAAGCTTGTTCATACCGACGTAGGTTGGATAATGACATGTGCAGACGCCAACCACAGGTTTGCAGAATCTTATTCTGGTGATTGAACAACAGCGTGGCTGTGTCCTCTCAGATGTTCCCTTGTACCTACTCACCTTTGAACTGGCCAGGAACTGTACTGGATTCTTTAGGCAAAAGCAGCTTTAGTTCATTAAAATCAGCAGTATCATCAAGCCGGAAGGAATGTTAGCCCAGACAAAGAGTAGAGCAGTTAGAGCAGGGGTCTCCATCACCCCTGGGTGGTATAGGTGAGCATAACCCCAGAATTTTGCCGTGTAGACCTCCTGTGTCACTTTTATGGGTATTGTGCTTGGTGGGGGTGGGTGGGTTGGGGAGTGGGGGGAAGTTGTTTTTAGTACTCTGGATTTTGGTTCTTTGTGACTGTAATTTTCAGGATTTTAAACTTGATAGGCTTTTATCTTTGGACCTTTCAAGGTTGTGGCATTTGGATTGTGTTTGGGGGACAGTGACTGCTTTAATGCTGCACACATGAAGCAGATCAGGCCTCACAGCTTCAAATTACTCCAGCCATTGCCACAAGATCAGGATGGTGCTTGGCCAATGGCAATCCAAGGCCTTGAAAGTCTTGTGCCACTGGGTAAGTTCTTTATCCGGAAATCACAGGTGCCCACGATGAATCCAAACTAAAGATGCTTGTGGTGGTTCCACAACACTGGAGAGGGCCTACTTGAGGACAGGGCACCTTCTCAGAGAACCTTGAACCAAAAACCAGAGAGATGCAAGTCAATGCCTGGATCAAACCATGCTTGAAGTCCTCTTCCCAGGATAATCTTCAGCTGGTGTGTAGTCTACAGAACAGAAATGTGACCCTCCCTGCCCAAGGGGATTGTAGGCCAACATTGGTCCATTAGGGCAAAGGGGGCAGAGACAACAGTTGGGGGGGGGATGCTGGACGGGTGTTGGGATAGTGGGGTGAGTTCGGAAGTCCGGTCAGTAAAATGATGATACCAGGACCAGCTGCAGGAAGGCAGATTAACTTTACTTGGGATACCTAAAGGCTTATATAATTTGGAGAATAGGAACAGGACCGGCAAAGGTCATTGGCTGAAGGCTGATAGTACCAAAATGCTTCATTAACATGGGGAAGCATTTCGGGAATCTCAGGTACTAGCTGAACCGGTTTTTATCTAGAGAAAGGAAGTTGGACCTGGAATCTAACTATGGTTACATGGCATTGTGAAATTAGAGGTGTGGGGGGGGGGTTTCAAGCTCCCCAGACAAGGCAAAGAGACCCTGCTAGAGAAGGGGGTCCTCCATACTGTGCTGAGTGCAGAAGGCTATCAGGACAATGGTAGACTTTGACTTTAATTAGCAGGGCAGCACAGAACAGAAGAGAAGAAGCACACCCTCCTCCCTGAAATGCAGACTGAGTGTTGGCTCGTGTGTCCATGCAGGAGGAAGATGAACAAGCAAGAGTTTTCAAGTCCAGCCCTATGATGGCCTGAGGGGTTTCGTGAGAGCTATTCTAAGAATAGTTTCATGTTTGTTTGTGTATGGAATTTCAAACGAAACTTTTGTTCCAAACAAAAGTGAAACCAACAATTCTTTGGACCTTACTGACAAAATACTTATGTTCGTCCAGAGATTGGAATCCTTCTAGTCGCTGAATCTCTGTCCTTTCTTGCCTGTATTTACACTCCTAAGGATGCAGTCATTTAATGGTGCTACACACACACTTCCTTATCCTTTCTTGAGAGTGTCGGTCAGTCATGTGTTCAACAAAATTCAGATTCAGTAACTATTTATTGAACAACAAGTAGGGCTGTGACCTAGCTTACAACACTTAGGAAGTCTTCTGGCCCCAGGGGAGAAAGCTACTTATATTTTTACTGGATATGATCATCACACAGGTCAGAGGGCAAGTTGGTAGCAGAGCCAGAAGCTCGACCTCTAGCAGACACAGTTTTTTCCTAAAGAGCCCAAGTTAAGACACAGAGAGACTTAGTTTGAAACTTAACTTATTTGGGAACTTGAGCAAATTAGTTAACTTTCCCACAGTTTTATTTTATACAGGTAAAATGTTAGTGGTCTTCCTTCCAGTGCCTTGTGTGGGTCATGATAAATGAGTTATTACACACTAGCACAAGTTAACTTAGGCTGTTTCTTTCTCCCTTTTCAGGAAATACCTGATCCCATTAACCATGATGCTTTCACATAAAAGAGGCCCATACTCCACATTAGCCCTCTTCCAGTACAGCTATGTATGTGTGTGTATATAAACAAATACTTTTTTCTCAGTGTTGGGGATAGAACCCAGGTTCTCAGCCAGCTCCAAGCACTGATGTGTGTGTGTGTGTGTGTGTGTGTGTGTGTGTGTGTGTGTGTGTGTGTGTATGTGTATACTCATCCCTATTTAAAAACTCATAATATTTAGTCATTTCATTATTGATTGGGTAGAAGAGAGCAAAACTCAGTTACTATGAATTCTAGGATGCAGAGAAGAGTCAATCCAAATCATTGTGTAGGTTCAGCTTACAAAGATGAAGGGGAGAGGTAGAGACAGGTTGTACCATTTCACCAGTCATCTGAATATGGTGGTCATTTATCAAGACAAGTATACACACCAGGCACTGTTCCAGGGGCTAGAGAGTCAGTGCAAGCAAGATGCCCCAAGTTTGGGAGAGGCCAGCAAACTGATGGCTCTGTTCTTCCCTCCAGCCCTGCTGCCCTTTGTGGCACTTAGCCTTGGTGTAACAGTTCAAAGCAGCATGCATCGATTTATATTTCTGAGCAACTAAGCTATGGGTGACATTACAATTTGGAAGAGGTCCTTTGTAGCATGCAAAACCTGGAATGTTTCCTATTTGACCCTTTGCAGAACATGTGTGGACTTTTGGCCCAGAGAGCTGCTCTATTCCTCAGGGCCCGAATAAACAGTTGAATCCTCTGGCTGCTAGAGACTTTTCTCCTATTAATCCTTTGCTATTTGTGTGAAGCAAAATTAAGTATTATTTCCTACAATGTGAGCAATACTGGCCAGATATTCTGTTTATATTAATTTCGTGGAGTAATAATTCTGCTTTATAGAGCTTTTGGCTACTTGTTACTTTGTTTTCCTACCCTACAACCTCTACATAAAATGCTTCTATTCTCCAGTCAGATCTTTTTCCATTTCTCTTTTTTCTTAATACTAACTGGGCATCAAAAAGGGACGTGTGCAAATGACCCACACACAAAGAAAAGAAGCAACTTAACTGTTACTGCCTTTGTTCAGTTACTACTTCAAAATCTCTTAACTTTCCCACCTGCATCCTACTGTGTGTTCTTCATGGGGTCATATTTGTTAGACTAAAGCAGTCCTACTGTGTGTTCTTCAAGGGGTCTACATGTTAGTAGACTAAGAGGGCTAAATATTTCCCAGCCTTTCTCCCTGGGTAGTATATTTTTTTTCTTCCTTTTCTTCTGGCTGGCTCAGACTTCTGTTGGCTCAGTGAGAGTCTCTGGCAAGGGGAATCTTTTCAGTGGCGACCTCCACTCCTAAGATTAATTTTCAGCTGTGGAGCTAAGTCCTCTTTCTTTCTGTGGCAGGATTTTCCTGTCCAATTACATTAGTGTAGAGAAGGTCTGTGATTGGACAGGGAAAAGGGGGCGGAGCTAAGAGTTGTAGAGAGGGAGCCTCACAGAGAGGAGGGGAGAAGAATTGGAGGCTGTCGTGATGGTTTCGTGAGGTTAGAATAACTGGGATAAAGCTTTTATCATTATCAATTGGCTCTGAAATTATTGTATTGACATCTTGTAAATTGTGATATTATTGATACATAAGCCTGATTGCTTAATTAAGCGTTAAGATTAATTATATCCGGTAATGATTATACCGGATACTGGGTATTGTTATGCAACCACGAGGTTGGCGGTTCCATTTAGTTACTAGAAGGTGGGATTGCCAACTACATGGGTTTATGGCTGAGGAAGAACTAGTGGCTTGTGGGACAAGTGAACCAGATGCTGGGGGGGTGGGGGAGGTGGGGGTCGGGTGGGGTGGCGGCTAGCTCCAGAGAATTGGCAGCCGCAACAAGGATACGGAGATTGTATTCCGGCACTGCGGAGAGCTGGCGGGTCGATTTTTTTTTTTTTTTTAAATATTTCCAGCAACATGTTTCCTACAGAGCTGTTTTGGTAGCAATGTCACCAGTGCACACTATGAACTTGTATATGATGTGCTGGTGTTTCCCTAGTAGAGAATCCCTGCCCAGTCACACCCATACTGAAAATATCCGCCAACTGTTCGAACCTCAGCTAAGAGTGGGGCATTGGCCGACTCAGCCCAGCTCTTCATTAGATTCATCATCAGATCTGAACCAGCTGCTTAGCTTCCCAATGCCTGCATTCCCACATCCGCAACATACAGATAATTCAAACATTCAGCTTCTGGGACTAAACTGTGTGTGAACATTGTGCCAAGGGAGTAATAAATGATTTACAATAAACACCTCTAGAGTCTTCTGCCTCGAGATTCTACAGGAAACCTGGAGGAAACACTTCCCCATTCATTTGCATTCAACATCTCGGGAGGCTTCATCATGCCGCTCTAAACTGACTCGGTTTTCAGAAAAAAAAACCCCAATTAGCACACCTTGGAGCCCTTGGATGTATAAACAACATGAATACATCTATAGTCTGAATAAAGAGGAAGAAATTGGCTTCCTACTGAAACCACGGGGGAGTCCCCGGGAGCAGCGGATTGGGGTGGAAAGGATTACAACTCTGAACCATCTCAAGAAGACACAACTTTCGGTTCTACAAAACAATGCTATTATAATTATTATTACTTATGGAGTGTGTAAATCTACAAAAGAACAAAATCTAATAATCACATTATCACTTACAGATAAACAATATTAGCATTTTGCTATCAATCCTTCCCATCTTTTTTCTAGACTTCCAAATATTCTAAGACTACTTTCTCATTTGTGACCCTTTTTTACTAGTCATTATTTATTACAGGAAGTAATGGTGGAGTGTGTCATCAGAAGGACATAATTTATGTAACCAATTCACAATTACTCAACATTTAGGTTGTGCCCTGAGTTAACTATTAATTAAAATCAATTCACGCATTGACTTAAGGTCTTATATTAATTTAATATAATATAAACACTTTGCCAATCTAAAGATATGTTTGCCCATCCATATAACTTCTACCGAAGCAGTCTCTTCCTTACGAAGTTCCCTCTGTCACTGAACAGAGCAAACACACCCAAATTCCTCTTCAACACATTCCCACAGTACTCTCAAAAGGAAAGGCCCTGGTCTGAATTTTATTTTCCCATAGTCTCTGGTGTCATAGATGAGTCTTTTGCCTAAAATGTCATCCTCCCTTCCTGCATTTGTTAAAAAATATATTTTTCTTTCTGCTTCTTTCTTCCTTTAACTGAAACACTGATGTCTTCATTTTAATACCATATCAATTTCTATTATTCACTTTTGAGACTATGTTCTACTTTCTTATTTTAATGAAGGTTTATTCCTTTAGCCCAGCTCATCTCACAACTTTTAGTATCAAAGTCCCTTTAAAAGTTCTGAGGATGCCAAAGAGTCTCTGTCTGAGTTGTATCTGTTGCTATTTAATGCATTAAACTGAGAATAGAGGAAAGTTAATATATTTTAGCATATCATTTTAAGGTTATAATATGACACCTGCTGCATGTTAACAAAAACACAAAATTTATAAAAGATAGGTATATTTGCAAAGTAAAAGCAAGTTTATTGAGAAGAATGACATTGTTCTACATTTTAGCAACTCCCTTTGATAACTAAGGAGAAGCATCAGGAGTCACCCACAGACATGGGGCTGTATACAGCGGTGGTGGCCTCCCTTGCAAGGAAGATGAGCTTCACACAGCTGTGTGATAGAAGGGAGACTCTGGCAGCTGTCCTGAGCAGTCTCGGGGTACCCAGGCATCCTCTGTCTGCAGCTTCAAACCACTACCTCAGCATCAGTTCATGTGACTTTAAAAAAAAAAAAACAAGAAATGAGGACAATGCTATTTCAACGTTACATGAAAAAGCTTCAGTAACAGATAGTCACTTATATTTGTATAGAAAATGGGAAAACATTTCCCTTGGGCTATTTGGGAGATAAGATGCTGTCTGAAGCAACATGCAGTTATTAAAGAACATTGTTCTTTCAATAGCTACTTTCAATAGATACTTAAATTTCATCCTTAAACACTGAGACTCAAAACTAGCAATTTTCTAAATGAAACAAAATTTTTCTTTCTGTGATTTTTGGCCAAACTCCATTTTGAATTCTGGCTCAGTTTCAAAACAGGACTCTGTCCCTCTGAAATCCACTCATTAGTCAGATGACTTGACATCCTTTGGTCTGTGAAATGCAAGCTCTCATACTTTGTTGCTTCAGAATGTTGAAAGTGTCTTGTTTTCACTTAATGAACCTGGAAGTGGAACTGATCTTCATGGGACATTTAAAAGAATAAGCATCAAGTTTGCTGTGGTAGGCCTCACAGTAGCTTGTCCATTCAGTGTCTGATACAACACGAGACCCGAGGATTGTCATGTAATCTATTCTGCCATGGTTTGATTATGTACCCTTTGGTGAATGGGGGATACCCTGAGTGACTGTGTATTGTTTGACATGGGCACAACATGTCAAGGATCCCAATGCCTCAGACCAATGGGAGCGGCAAAGCCTTCAGCTCATCTTGGCTGCTGATGGTGTGTACAGAAAATCTCCACTGCAGCCTCCTTCTCCAGGATGTCTATAGCCTTAGACAGCTCCCCTACAGAGACCTCTACTGATTAGCTAAACCTGTCCCCTTGTTCAGGTCTATCTAATAACCCTGTCTCTTCTTTCAGATGTATAAAATACTCAGGTGTATATAATGTGTTGAATTTCTGGGCTGCTGCAAGGCCCACCTGATCCCAGCTTTTCCACATATATGTCTGCTGTTTCCTTATTCCATATCATCCCAATTAGAGCCCTAAAGCCATGCAAGGTGATAGCCACTGCACCATCATTGGTTTTCATCCATTCAGGGCTATGTTACAACAGTGCACATTCTGCTTAATCTAAGACAGGGATTCTCCCTGTGAAGGGATTCAGGGACAGGAAGGCACTTGTGGTCACAAAGAATCTTGTCTTGTTTTGTTTTGTTCTTTGAAACAGTGTCTCATGTCAGCACAACATGGCCTGGAACTCACTATTTGTCCCAATTGGCCTCAGACGTCTAGTGATGACTCTGCCTTAGCCCTCTTGATGTGCTGGAATTACACGCATTGGCTGCAGTGACTGGCCCTGGAATTCTGTCCCCAGTCTCCACCCAGAAGCTCAGTAGCTTGTTGGCTCTTGTAAGAGCTTCCCATGGGAAGCGGCTCTGTTCTCAGCCCTGGCCGGCCATGGTGAGACAGGACAAGATGGTCTTTCTCTGATCATCAAATTCTGAGTTGTACCTCAGCGTGGCATCTCGTGATGTTATGGGAATTTTCAGCCTGGGTTCCAGAGACTGGTTGTTTGTAGGCCCATTCATATGTATACCCGTGGAGGAAGCCTGGCCGGGCAGGGAAGTCCTTGGTCCAGTCTGGCGGCTGGTGACACTGAGAGGCCTGTTCCATTGCTCCAACACAGTGGGTTTAGATAAAAAGAGGTAGTCCATGATTTTAAAGCTTTATTATAGAGAAATGAAGTAAGAGAGGGGAGGTAGAGAGGTAAAAGCCTGCCATGACCACGTGGAAAGAGGGCGAAGAGAATAGAGAAAGAAAATGATAAGAGAAAGGGAGAGAGAGAGAGAGAAGAGAAGAGAACCAGAGAGAAAGACAAGAGAGAGGGCAAGAGAACAAGGACCGGACACACAGCCCCTTTATAGTGGGCCAGGCTACCTGGCTATTGCCAGGTAACTGTGGGGCGGGACAAACCTGATTGTATCCAGGTGACTGTGGGGTGGAGTCCAGCCGAACACTAGGGGCCTGGGGTGTGGTCCTACGTGACTGATGGCCACAGGATTATGTCCAACAGTTGTTACCGAACATAATGGTCCCTGGGCCAAGAGGAGAAAACAAGAATGGATATGAAAATGCATTGGAAACATTTTAAGCAAATAGGAATTGTTATTGTTTTCAAGTTCCTTCTTAATTGAGGCATTTCATTTAAACATTGCCATACAAGACCTGAAGATAGTCTTAGTTTACTTCTAGAAGGTCAAGGGAAAGAGCATGTTTCATAGATCCTGTGATGAGTCTTCCTAGATCATCGTACAATGATGTCCAGGTAAATCAGGACAGTGGCTAGAAACATGGTCGCTGATGATGGCTCCTCCCTCAGTGTGCTACTGAACATTTTTATCTCCTGCATAACAAGATGACTGGCTCTGCCACAGAAAGTTGATTTTAGCTTCATTATTGATGACTTTATTTTTCAAGTCCTTTATACTTTGCCATGCAAAAGTTGGTAATGAAAATCATGAAGGAATGCTTTATGAGAATATATCAAAAGCTTTGATGGGTATATACAATATGTAAATAATCACTTATCAATTTCTTTTCAATTGAAAGTAAGCAGGATCTTGTCACTAAAATAATTGTTGAACTTAGAAATTGGTTCTTGAGTGAAACCTCAACCTTTTTGAGTTAAATTAGACTTCTGTTTCTCCATTTAAAAAGGTCATTTAATTTTAGAAAAGACAACTGATTCTAATTGAGACAAGCTAATAATGACTGAATTGTATTAGAAAGATTCAAGTTATTTTTCCCATGAGCTTAGTAACATTTATCCATACTTCACAATTATAGCACTGACATGGGTCTCTCTCTCTCTCTCTCTCTCTCACTGTTCATCAAGAAATAAGGCAATCATCTTTTATGGATTAAACTTCGCTTCCTGTCTTGGCTTTATCAGCACGGGGCATGCAAACATTTTAGGCAATGTTCTGGTTTTCATAGCTCCAGGAATGGGGCTGTGTTTCCCCTGGGTCTATTAGGGGTCTTGCTGATTAAACAAGAAAATGGCTTTATACCACAGAGTCTCCAGCGATAGCAAGGTTGTACATTACAATGACTTTGTTTCTATAGAGCTGGTTAATTGACAAGGAACAGGGGGATGACAGGCGTTAAAGGTGGCACAACTTGAAAAAACTCTGAGGAACCCAGACTGAATGTTTATACCTTGTTTCCCGTGGCATAGGGCTGGAAAATAACATATCTTTCATATTCCCCCATGGTTCTCACGGAGAATAGAAGTCAGTTCTGAATTAAGCTAAGACCTGTAGCATGTAGTTCCTACTACCCTGCTTTGAGCTCTGGGTGGAACAAGATACCAGCCCCTGCCCAGAGAATATTGGATCCATGGATGAAACACACACACACACACACACACACACACACCTCAATTCAGTCTGCCTTATTGGCTTAATTACTGGGTGCTTATAATCTCAAAGGTCTAGTGTGCCCTTCCCAACACTCTTAGCTCAGCACTCTAAATCTGCCCTCAACTTTAGTTAGTCATCTCTAGTCCCAGTTCAACACCCTAAATCTGCCATCAGCTTAGTTGTGTTTCTAATCTCCCACCTGGGGAAGTGGCCTATGGTCGCTTCACCCAATATCTCACATGACTGGTCACCTTTTCTCCCTCCAAAGTATAGTGAAAAAGTCTCCCTCTTTCTCTTCCTGTGACTCTTAGCTTGCCTGTGGGAACCCAGAAGTCTTGCTCTCTTCTTCCACCCAGCAATTAGCTCCTGGCATCTTTATTGATTGATCAGGAACCAGTTGGAAAACAGGACCTTAGCATCAGAACCATGCCCTACACAGACCTCCTGTGAATCATGCCACCATCACTTGTATCCAATATTGGGAAAGTGACAAAAAAATTTCTGCTAAGGATTATAACCCAGAACATCCCACATAGGTTGCTCTTCAGACAGAAGATGCCTTACTATTCTTGTACTCCCAATGAAGTGTGAAGACCAGTGGTCTTATAAGGAGTAACTATCACTTTAGTTTTGTGGCCTTTCTCATACGTTTTTGTGGTTATTTCGGACACCATGGATTATTACCATGCTTCTTTCCAGGTGCTCAAAATACGATTGAATGGATTTTGTAGTAAAATAACTGCCTAGCTTGTCATGTTTCCTCAGGCACCTCTGAAAGAAAATGGGAAATTGTGTCTGAATTTAGAATTAGGGAAAGAGGGACAGAGACAGATGGACACTATCAAAGCTTCTAGTATATTTTAAGTGCTGCAGCAATTGCCCTGATAAAGCTAGGCAGATGGAAGCTAGCCTGAGCTCCAGTCGATGCCTTTGATGATGGACAAGCAGGAGAGGAAGACAGCAGCTAGGAAGGACTTATCAGCCTGTCTTAAGAACAGTTGAGGGTTGTCACGGAAGATGAGTTGGTTCTGTTCTCCAGTGTTTCCAGGAAAAAAAAAGTTTGTGCTCTTATTTTAGATAGAATGGCCACAGTGAGCATTTGAAAGATCTCAGTGGCTTCTTAAAGCCCCTAGGAAATGACTCATGACAGTGGAATTCTGAGAGAAAGCCAAGTCACTTATGGTGACTTGCAGAAAATGGCGCTCCATTTCTACATCCACAGGCACACTAGTCCCATTAAAGGGATGGTTTGAGGGGCTCTTTGCAGTTCTGTTTTCTGATGTTTGTTTGTTTAGTTTTGGTTTTATGAGATAATGTTTCTCATTGTAGCTCTGGCTGTCCTGGAACTAAGGCTGTCCTCAAACTCAGAGATCTATCTGCCTCTGCCTCCCAAGTGCTGGGATCAAAGGTGTGTGCTACCTTCTGGCCTTCTTCTTCTTCTTCTTCTTCTTCTTCTTCTTCTTCTTCTTCTTCTTCTTCTTCTTCTTCTTCTTCTTCCTCCTCCTCCTCCTCCTCCTCCTCCTCTTCCTTCTCTTCCTCCTCCTTCTTCACGGGGATACTAAGGAGCAAACTATAGTCTAGGAAGGGAAACACCAGTGAGCCTGATGGGGAGGGATTTAGGGGAAGTAAGGAGAATGTTACTGATTTCCCCAGCTGGCTCTGCTTCTGTGGAAGGCTGGTCTTGGTAGATGCCTCCCTCATAATTCCTTTGGAAATCATACTTGGATGTCTGATCTGTGTGTCAACAATAAATGGCTGAGAGGAGGAGAAATTACCTAATGTCCAGTCTGACTCTGTAGCAAAGGTGGGGTCTAATATGACTTGCCAGAACATAGAATGGAGTTTCCTAGCCGATGTTTATCCTGGATGGGAGTCAGGTATCTGCTGGTTTCTGAGGAGGATATTATAAGGAAGCAAAACAGAATTTTTATTATGTAAGTTGCAGCAGAAACAACAAAGTGCATTAAGTGAAAATTGCTTTTACTCCATGTGTTTCCAAATGCACAACTCTTGCTGGAGTAACATCGCCTCTTACACACTATGGACTTTCTTGTCATAACTTTGCATGAACTAACAGAGGAAGCACTCGCTCCTGTAATCCCTTATCCCCTTAAAAGATCTCCAATCAGAGTCACCCGATCTCTCTAACAACATCATCCTACTGTGGAGATGACGGGCTGTGTATTTTAGGTTGAAAAATTAAAAAGACGCATTATTTCTGAAGGAATATTGCTTATGACAAGAGCCATCAGGAGCATTTGAGCAAAAATGTTTTGAAATGGAAAAAAGGATATATTCAGTTATAACTGGGGAAGGAAACTATATTGACAGTAACAATAATAATAGCGCCTCTGTTTATCCAGCTATTTGCTTAGGTCCCAAATACAGCAGTGCTTCACTGTGAGATGGAAATGTCCTGGTTTAATGGGAGAGAGTTGTGGGGGAACAAAGGTTCCGTGACAGCATCACTGTTGATAGAGCGATATGTCCAGCAAATAATTTACTAGTAGTCTTTTTATAACAAGCCTATATCACATATTTTAAGAAAATCTCAAGCTCGAACCTGTACATAGAAGCGCTAACCTATTTCCTGATTAAACCTCAATATGCTGCAATAAAATTGCTGTAAGGATTGATATTACCAGCATGTTCTTAGTGTTGGTTATGAGTGTTGAAATACATTTCACAAGCATATTTGGAGGCAAATTTAGACTTTTTGAAATACGGCACATTTTTAGTGATTTCAGATGGGAAAAAGTTCAAGAAAACTTGACTACACTCTGACATATCCATCTTAGTTCAGCACACAGGAAATCTCTCCAGCTGAGAACACCGTGCTAAGAGGACATTGGAAGATGATCTTAAACAACAGACCTCTGCTCTCAAGGCCCTTCCAACCTGGAGAGGGGTGGGGGGAAAGGGGGAGGGGAGAGAAGCTTGAGTGAACAGGGAATATAAACTTGTTTGTTTGTTTGTTTGAAACAACATCTCACTATGTAGCTCTGCTATCCTGGAACTCACAGAGATCTGTCTGTCTCTGCCTCCTGCGTACTGGAATTAAAGGCCTTGCATCCAGTTAGAAGACATAGATTCTTAACCAAAATGCTAGTACTGGGATTGATTTATAGTGCTGCATTGGCAAGGAGAGAGTACAAATTCTAAGAGCAGAGATCAGAGATGATTATACGACTGTAGTAGTGTCAGGAACAGGTGAGATCTTTAAGAATCTGTAACAGTATAGATACTTTAAAAAATGCCCTTTGATCCGCTTCATTCTGTGGCCTGAATGTTCATGTTGTTTCAAATCTATATATTGAAACCCCTCTTTCTCTCTCTCTCTCTCTTTTTAAAGATTTATTTATTATTATATGTAAGTACACTGTAGCTGTATTCAGACACACCAGAAGAGGGCATCAGACCTCATTATGAATGGTTGTGAGCTACCATGTATTTGCTGGGATTTGAACTCAGGACCTTTGGAAGAGCAGTCAGTGCTCTTACCCACTGAGCCATCTCACTAGCCTCAGAACCTTTCGTCTCAGTATGTTGATATTGGGTGAGTTTTTGGAAGGGAAGTAGTGAGAATGGAGCCCTCTAGAGTGATTAGTGGAGACAAGAGCACTGACCGGTCTCCATTCTGGGAACATAAAGCAAGATGGCAGATTTGGAGAACCAGACTTACAGTCTCCCTGCACCTTGAACTTGGACTGTCAAACCTGTGGAATTAAGAGAAATAAATATTCATTGTCTAAACTACCTAGTCTATCATATTTGTTATAGGATCCTAAGACAGCCTCCCCAAACACAGACGCAAATTTAAGAACAAACTTTTATCCTAAGACATAACATGGCTTAGTTAAGTTAATATGTTAGAAAAAAAGTATACCCAAGATTTAGAGTTTGGTCTGTCTATATCAAAATCTGTGTTCTTTCTGCTGTGCCATGCACAGTCCCATTTTGAAAACAACATAGTAGTTGGTGCACAAACAATTGTGACATTTCCAGAGAAAACCTTTCCAGTACTGGCTATGAGTCTGTGACATCTATGCAATTTTTATTGCTTTTACAAAATTTCATATACCAAAATCAGAAAAAAAATCCTTTGTTCAGAATAATTCGCTTCGAACAATTTGAAAACATAGTCATTTTAAATATAGTAACGATTCCAGAGAGAATATGGAAATTGGATGTTTTCCAAGTAAATTATCACCGTGTGGCAGTTTTTCATGGCCATTCAAAAGCCCTGGGGCAGGAAGATAGAAGCCCTGTACACAGCAGGTGTGAGGTCCACGTGGAGACCCACTCCCTAGTCTCCTGGGGCTTGTACATGCTGACCGGACCTAGTGATTCCAGCCAGCTGGGCCTTTCCCTCTTCACTGGGAATACACTGGAAGTCCATCCAACCATTTTCAAGGGCAAACAGCTCACACACACTTGCAGGTCTCACAAAGGGTTTGCTTTTCACGACCTCCTTTCTGGAACCATGTACTTCATGTGCTTTTACGAGAATTCTTCCCTTAGGATGAATATGTACAGTTTTTGGGGAGGTTTATTTTGTTTTTGTTGTTCTTTGTTTGTTTTGTTTTGTTTTATATCTTCTAAATGGCTACATTTTCTATGACACACACTCTGTGCTTATTTAATTATAAAATCTATTATATATATGTATATATATATATATATATCTTTTGAAGATATAAAGATCACATAACCATTTATCTATGATTTTCTTTTTTAAAATATTTATTTATTTTATGTATGTGAGTATATTGTCACTGTCTTCAGACACACCAGAAGAGGGCATCAGATGCCATCACAGATGGTTGTGAGCCACCATGTGGTTGCTGGGAATTCAACTCAGGACCTGTGGAAGTGCAGTCAGTGCTTTTAACCGCTGAGCCATCTCCCCAGCCCTTATCTATGGTTTTCAAAATCAACTACTTTTAGTGAAAAGAAAAAAAATATAAAACTGGAAGTCATTTGGGAATATGCTGTGTTTATAGTACATAGAGGCAATTAAAAATCTTATAACATGGTAGTTTTCATCCTTGTGTGAGAAAGTTTAAAGAGCAATATATTCTGATCATATCCTTATTTTAGTATCTAATAGCAAGAAACACTTTTCAATTAATGTTCTAGAGATATTAGTACACAGGATCTATTTTAAAGATAGTTCATGTGTGATCATCATAATGCCCACTGGTATCAGGCCAGGCCACTTTCAATGTTTTAAAGTACCAAAATACAAAAGAAACCACTTTTGGTTTTCGTTTGAACTTGTTGACCGCAGAGTTCCTATTCCTATCTGAAGTCACAGGCACCAGGATATTTCCAAGATGGCTGCCATAGTTCAAAGAATGATAGATGGCTCTATTCTGTGTCTGTGCTTTAAAATTTTAGTCTTTCCAATGGAATTCAAGCTGTGCCAGCCATCTTCTATTAGTCAGACCCTGGGGGATTTTATTGTTATTTTGAACAAGATCTATTTTTGTTTAATTCTATGGGAACCACACATAGTTTGTACCTTTGCCAAAAAAATTATTTTCCAATGACTATTACTCAACTCTAAGTACATTCTGCATTTTTACACAGAGGGATGTGGTAGGGGTGAGTTTAGTTAAAATTACATTTTATGTGACATAATGTAGCCTGGAGTTTTGCATTCTGCTAACTAAAGTAAATTAGGCTTTACTTATTTTATTTTTCAAATGGTATATTTTAAATAAAATATTTTAACATTTATTTATTTGATGTGTGTGTGTGTGTGTGTGTGTGTATGATAGAACAACAAGAAGAATCAATTCTTTCCTCTGCTATGTAGCTTCTAGGGATGGGATTCTTGTTGTCAGGGCTTGGAAGAAAGTGCATTCACCTGCTTTATCACCTTGCCAGCCCTATTTTTAAAAAGTCATTGAGATACAGGATTGGTGTGTCCCTGTCATTCAGCACCCCACAGTTTGAGGTAGAAGGATCACAAGTTTGAGAACTCCCTGATCTCAGAACAAACTCCTCAAACCAAAATGATACTTTTGTCCCTAAGTCAATCATGTTCATGCACTGAGAAAATCTGTACATAACATCAGCTATCTATCATAACTAGACAATCAATATCACTTGTTCTCTTACTTAACATAAACAAAAACAAAAATAAATCAGACAAACGTACGCAGACATTTTGTCCTTTGGCTCTCAAGCATGATCTTGATCTTTTGAGTCTGTTTGCAGAGGTGGTAAGGCCTGCTCTACAGGGTCTCTCAAGCTAACTTGATCATTTGAGTAGTGAAGCTTTACTGGAGTAACTGGGAGAAAAATATCCTGTTATAAGAAATTTCCTCTGTCTCAGGCCCTCAGGGGGTCATGGATGCTGTATTCTACTAGGCAAACCACAGACTCTAGGGGTAAAACACCTCAAGAAGAATCTTTCAAACATGATGAATCCTGGGAATAATAATAATAATAATAATAATAATAATAATAATGATAATAATAATAATAAATTACAGAGCTTTTTCAAAGGTGATTTTCAGAGCACTAAGAAGAGAGAAAGAGATAGGATCAGAGGTGAGGAGGACACAACATCTGTCCCAACACCTGGAGTAACTGGGACCAGCGGGATCCAGGGACCCAGGAAGCCCGTGTGACCAGTGGCACGGGTTCCTTCCAGTCTGGGCTGGTGCCCTGGGCAGACCTTGGGCACAAACTCTGCAGCCAGTCCTACATCACCCAGAGGAAGCTCCACTCCCAGGTGCTCTAACTCACCAGGATTCCAGGATCCCAGGAGCTTGGTCACACCAGGATCTCAGGGTCCCAGAGGCAGCTTGACTCCCAGGAGCTCAGACACACCCAGGATCCCAGGATCCCAGGATCAAAGAGACAGCTTGACTCTGAGGAGTTCTGACACAACTGAGATGGCAGGAAGGACAGGCTCCAGTCACATATGAGGGCAGGCAGCTCTAGAGATAATCAGATGGCAGGAGGCAAGCTAAGAATATAAACAACAGAAACCAAGATTATTTGGCATCATCTGAAGCCAATTCTCCCACCATAGCAAGTACTGGATACACCATCACACTGGAAAAGCAAGAATCAGATCTAAAATCACTTCTCATGATGATAACTGTGGGCTGAAATGGTGGCCCGTGTCCAGTCAGGGCTCTGGCTGCTGGGCAAGGAAGATACGGGGAGTTGGACTATGTGCCCTGCTCCAGTGTTAGGGAAGGGCAGTCTGGGGGCCTCTGGGAACCAGTAAGGCCTAGCTTGTAGGTCCTGGGGCTGTGCAGAGGCCTAGGAGGACAGGTTCTCAGTCTTGGACACTGCAGACAATGCTGGGTGTCTTGGAAGAGCTGATAAAGAAGCTGGGGGTCAGGGGTGGGGGGCGTGGGGGGTGGGGAGAGTAGGGGTGGGACCTGCTGGACTGGCTCTAGCCCTAGGTTTGCTTGGCTCTGCGGGAGACTAGACTTGGCTCATTAGAGGAGGACCTGTTGCATTGCTCCAGCACGGCAAATCCAGATGAGAAGAGGCAGTCCATGGTTTTAAAGTGTTTATTGTTGGTGGAGAGTTGTGAGAGTGAAAAGTAGAGGCCATCTATGGCCACGTGGAGAGAGGGGGGAGGGAATGGGGAGAGAGGGGGGAGAGAGGGGGAGCAAGAGAGCAAGAGAGAAACAAGTAGGAAGCAGGAGTAAGAGAGGGAGGAGGGAGCAAACAGCCCCCTTTTAGTGGGCCAGGCCTACCTGGCTGTTGCCAGGTAACTCTGGGGAGTAGCATACATGACTGTTGCCAGGTAACTGTGGGGGTGGAGTCCAGACAGATTACCAGAGACTTGGGGCATTGCCCTATGTGACTGATGGCCACAGAATTATGGAGCTGGGGCCTCCTGTCAGGAGCCTTGTGTCTGGGAGTGTGGCAAATGATCTTCCATCCCTTCCAGAATTATCTGTTGGGTCTCTGGGGTTTAAACCTAGCTCAGTCAGAGTACAGGCTGCCTTTCACAGTCCCACAAAGAACCTTAAGAAGGTCATAAATAACTTCCTTAAAGAAATATAGGAGAACACAGGTAAACATGTAGAAGCTCTTAAAGAGAAAACACAAAAATCCCTTAAAGAATTACAAGAAAACACAATCAAACAGGTGAAGGAAATGAACGAAACCATCCATGACCTAAAAAGAGAACTACAAACAATAAAGAAATCACAAAGGGAGAGAACCCTGGAGTTAGGAAATCTAGGAAAGAAATCAGGAGTCATACAAGCAAGCTTCACCAACAGAATACAAGAGATAGACGAGAGAATCTCAGATGCAGAAGATACCATAGAAAACATTGGCACAATAGTCAAAGAAAATGCAAAAAGCAAAAGGAATCTAACCCAAAACATCCAGGAAGTCCAGGATGCAATGAGAAGACCAAACCTGAGGATAATAGGTAACAAGAGATTGAAGATTCCCAACTTAAAGAGCCAGCAAATATCTTGGACAAAATTATAGAAGAAAACTTCTCTAACCTAAAGAAAGAGATGCCCTTGAACATACAAGAAGCCTACAGAAGTCCAAATAGACTGGACCAGAAAAGAAATTCCTCCCATCACATAATAATCAAAACACCAAACGTACTAAACAAAGAAAGAATATTAAAAACAGTAAGGGAAAAAGTCAAGTAACATATAAAGGCAGACCTTTATATGGTGTCAGAATTACACCAGACTTCTCACCAGAGACTATGAAAGCTAGAAGATCCTGGGCAAATATCATACAGACCCTAAGAGAACATAAATGCCAGTCTAGGCTACTATACCCAACAAAACTCTCAATTACCATAGATGGAAAAAACAAAATATTCCATGACAAAACCAAATTTACACAATATCTTTCTACAAATCCAGCCCTGCAAAGGATAATAGATGGAAAACACTAATACAAGAAGGGAAACTACCCCTAGACAGACAGTCCTTTTTACATTCAGAATTCAGAGATCCTAAATCCTGGGCTTAAGCCTAAACTAAAGCTCAAATAACTTTTAGGAAACCCAGTAATGTCCCACTTTTCTATGGAACAATTACCTGCTTCATCCAACAGCAGCCAAGACTACTCCCTACCTATCCTCTGGGGCCCGCTAGGAGTCCCTGAAAATAAATTTATAGCCATGGCTTTGAACCTCAATTTCCAGGCTTGTGCCTTGAATGCATGTAGCAAAATTGAAGATGACAGTGAGGGTGGAAGAGCCCAGGTCAACTTCTGACACGCTGATTTTATGTTTCATCCCTTACGGCTACCCGGGGAGAGTAGGGTGGGCAGTCACCAGAACCCTGGGAATACACTAGCACTTTAGGTGCCGTGACTTTGGCGTACAGAAGCTGAGATGCAGAGCAGAGGAGTCTCTGCTACAAAAGGTGAAATACATTTACCGCACAAAGGTAACTTGCTAAGCATGTTGCAGAAATTGATCAGTGTTTCCCAAAACCGAGCCCATTTCTTAGCTGTATAATAGATGTTAGATAGCTGGTTTCTGGAATGTCTTATACCAGCACAGTCACATTCACACTAGATGGTCTGTTAGAGAGGATTTTTTTTTTTTTTGAAGTACAATGCACTAGGGTCATCTCAGAGAGATCAGATTCTACCAGGTAGCTCTCCAGGTGATTCCCATACTCTGGTTTCTGTGTTCACAATCTTTGGTGAGGCTTGCCTTGCCCAGCTCCAAAGAAATTTGGTTTAGTAGGAGTTGGCACTGCTTTTTTCTTCCCCTCTGCTGGAGAAAGGGCTTATTACAGGGCAGGCAAACACACTACCACTGAGCCTTAGACCCAGCCAGGCTGGTCTTGAACTTGCATGCTCTTGTCTCACCGTTCCATTATGCTAGGGCTACAAGTATGTACCTCCAGACCTGGTTCCAGCTCTCCATATCATCCACGAATCTCAGATGATGCTGAGATCTCTAGCCCATGTGTGACTACTGTATCGTGCTTAAGTCTCCATAGTACTTACATCTCCAGGGTTTTAGCCTTACCACTCACCTCTGATTCTCAGTAAAGCTGCTTTTCTGGGCCTTGTTGTTGAGGATCTTTACCCTAGAGTAGTAATTGTGCTTCTGAAACAGACCCAATGAAGTCCAGACTGTAACTGTACAGTACAAAGACTGTATCAGAACTTCTCCACCTCATGCCTTTGGTCGGAAATCCTGAAGTCATGCTTCAAAGAGCAAGAGCACCAAGAACAACACTGTCACCAACATGAAAATGTGTTGTCAGGATTGCTTTGTAGAGTCACAGTTAACTCTTTGCCTATCGCCTATTTGAAAGTATTTTCTCAGCTACACCTAAAGATAATTAGTTCTCTAAACTTTGCATTTATACTTTTCTGTTTAAAGGTGTGTCCTTATTATTTTACCAACTGTGTGTGTGTGTGTGTGTGTGTGTTTAAGCCACCACTCAAGTAAATGTCACCGACAGAAGGTAAGTGTGTGTGTTCTACGATTTGAGCTGTCAAGAGAAGTGTTAAGTGCGTTTGTGTCCGACCCAAATTCCTCCCACTCATACGTGGCAATTTCTCCAGGCTCACCTGGAACTCTGGATGCTGACGTCAATGGTCATAGCTCCATGCAGGTGGTAAAAGTAAGCAGGCTTTGGGGTGAATGAACCTCGTTCGGACTCCGGTTATGCTTCTTATCAGCTGGACAGTAACTTAGCCCTTCAGAGTCTTAGTCTTTTGTTTGTTTGTTTTCCTTCGGAAAGTGAAATTATGATACCTCCCTCCAAGAACTGCCTTGGCAATGATTAAGTGAAATAGAGAAGCATTTATCCTATTGGCAAAGTACTCAGTAAACATTGCTTCCTTCTTTCCATTTAATAGATAATTTGAATGTTGGGAGTGTGAACGTGAGCATTTTTTAAACTTAGCTACAAGAAAGTATGAGAAAGAAAGCAAAAAAAAAAAATCTAATGAGTGTTTTTCTACCACTGAGGTCATTCGCCTAAGGGTGACTGGATTACAAGGAACCGGTTCCGTGGTTATCAGGAGGGTTTGGGCAGGGGGCACTCTGAGAGCTGGATGGGAGCCAGGCAGGAGAGCTAAGGTAAAGGCCAAGCCCAAGGCCAAGGCCCAGGGTGAAGCCAAGGGGATGAGAAAGAGCCAAGGAGGGTGTGTGCCAGTGTTCCAACGTCAGCACTGAGCAACAGCCTAGAGGACGGTAAGAGGAGGCCAAGGGTGAGCGTGGGGGTGGAGGAGAAGATAAGGAGAATAAGGCTGCATTGGGAGGGTGGTAGATCCTGGCCAGAGATCTCAGGAGCCAGACCCCAGGCCAACACAGTCATGAGACAGTTACTGCCTGCCGCCCTTCAGTCATTCTTGTCTTCCAATATGACCCAGCTAAGCTTTGGTTTCCATATTCTTCCCTGTTGCTTAAAAAAAAAATACCAAGTGTCAATGTATTCTTTTATTTATGTAGATACTAGTCTAGGAAGAATGGGGTAAATTAATTCTGAAATCTCAACCGTTTAACACAACAAAGGCATGTTGTAAGCTCATAACATGGTCCAATGTAAGTCTGAGATGATGCATGGGAAGGTGGCAGCGGGAGGGGGGGGTGGTGGTAGGGGGGGTGGGGCTTCTACTTCAGGTCATCAGGGGCCAGGTTCCATCATCAGACGGCTCTGCCGTCCCCAGACAGGGGTTCTTAGTTTGACTTGTGTTCTTGAGATTGAGGTCTCATTCTGCCATTCAGAGTAACCTGAACTCACCTTGTAGCCCAGGATAGCTTCAAACTAACAGTAATTTCTCCTGCCTCAGCCTCCTAAATTCTGAGATTACAGGTGTAAAACACTGTCCCTGGCTCTCCTCTCTCTCTCTCTCTCTCTCTCTCTCTCTCTCTCTCTCTCTCTCTCTCTCTCTCTCTCTCTCACATTCTTCCCCTTTTGCTGTGCACTCTTTTGGGCGACTCAGTGAAGTTTCATATGTGTTTACTGAGCAGGGCAGCTTCAGCTGAGCACTGAGACACACCATTACCAAGAAGGCCAGTTAGAGGTTTTATACTGTTAAAATGATAAAATACAAATTATCCTTTTTTATTAGGATGCCTGGCAGATGTGCATTGCTGGTATGCAAGGAGCCATTGAGACACATGAGAGGACACGTTAACATAGTGGGTAGAATATAAAAGGAGTTGAGTTCTGACTGAGTCCTCAGACGCCAGGTACAAACTTTAGGCTCTTTTTAATTGAGAGAGAAACACATTTGTTATCTTGCTCTGAACCATTGTTACTTAAGGAGTTTTGTCTTTCTTACTGCTGAACCTAATTCTAAATCATATGTAGATTTGGGACTTTGAATAAGAACCAGGTCAGGGCAGGTTAATCTAGTTGATATAGAGTCAGTAACAAACTGGAGGTACCTTTGATCAGCTCAAGAAAGATGGAAACAATGCAGTCCATTCTCTTTAAAACTGGTGGGGTGACAAGCATTTTTTTCCCCCTGAGGATCTGGAAATAATTTGAGGCAAAAGGAAAACCTGTGTTTGTTTTTGTGCATATAAACAGGCCTGACCTGGACAGACTGTAAATTGTCCCCTTCCCGTGCTTCTAGGTTTATTCAGGTTAGAGTGCGGGAGCTGCTTATAAACACATTCCTGAACTCTTAGAAGCAGCAGAAACCAGGGCTCGGCCTCTGCCATGACAGTCGCATGCCAGGGAACTGGAAGCCTTAGTCCAGGACACTAAGCCTGATGTCTCCACCACACTCTATGATTTTAGGTGCGGATCATGGGAAGTGAAGGACTCAAAACTAAACATGCCACCTGGTCACTTGTGTGAAATCAGAGGGAATTCTTTTTTCTAGTGACTACTCGTGTCCAGCATGGGGGAAGGGGTCTAGAAAATGCCAGTTAACAAAAGTTTTTATGCATTTTAGTACCAATTCATTCCAGATTTGAGGGCTTAGGCAAGATTATTTTCCTGGTCAAGCCTGGGTTCTACAATTGGCCTAAACTTCCAGAGATCGCAAATATATATATATATATATATATATATATATGTATATATACATATATATGTATATATACATATATATATATTTGTATAATAAAATCAATAATCAGACCATGTGACAGAGAGGTGTTCTTCAGATTCTTCACAAATACTACCAAGTCCTGGGTCTTGAGGACACGAAGTGAATGGATGGCTTTGCTGATGTCTATCATATGCACGCATGAAAGATTCTGTCTGGAGTTTCATCTCCCAGAAGATAATATCCCTAAAATCATAGGGAGTTCTGGACATTCAAATTTTACAGCCCAATAGGCATAGGGAGACTAGATGAAATTCTGTCAGGAGACATACAAGTTAATTTTGCAGTTCCTAAGGTTTGCAGGATTGTCTACTTGGTACTTTTCTATGGCAAAAAGGCTGCTAATACTTGACAAGCTAAAGATTCCAACTTCCTTTTCCAACTGCCACTGCAGCTATGTCCAGGTATGTGATATAGCCAAGGGTGTCTGCTCTAGACTTCAAAGTGAGAGCAGAGGAAGTAAGAGAAGATCAGAGAGGCAGTCTATCAGCAGGGAAGTAGAGATAAAGGCTCCAGTGACAGCTACAGGTGCTAACACTCCAGGTGTCCAGGATTGGATGCTGGCATAGAAGTGTCATCTACAGGCTGTTCTTATAGTGTGCTTTGAATGGCTTCCTCTAGATAACCATGGTCTTAATAGTTGGTCATCCTGGTGGGGCTGTGATACCCGAAAGCTGTTTGAATAGCCATTTTCTCTTGAATAAACCACAGTAGGTTTCACTGGGTGGTACTGATATGTCCTTTAGTGTCATCTCACTATATTACCTGATAGCCAAGGAAACACAATAACCATTTGGTTTGGAAATAGAAGTAGATAAGAAGAAAGGAAGTGGGGAAGGAAGGAAAGAAGAAAGGAAGGAAGGAAGGAAGGAAGGAAGGAAGGAAGGAAGGAAAGAAAGGAAAAGGATTAGAGCATGCAGTATAGAACCTAATCTTTAAAATATAATTTGTGATTTTTGGAGGTCTATCTAGAGTCACTCAAGTTAACATACAGGATGCCTAAAGAAAGTTTCAGGAAAGAAAGCCATAAGGGGAGGAATAAGGAGAGATTGATTTTGAGACCTGAAGCATGGTGTGACATGTCCTTAAATGATCCAATCGAGCTAAATAGATAGCTGACTGGTTAGGGTCATGTGTACTGTTCCTGCAGAGAACCAAGGTTTGATTCTTAACATTCACACTGGTGCCTTACAATAGCCTGTAACTACAACTTAGATGATCTGATGCCCTTTCTGGCATCTCTGGGTACCACACACATTCATAGTTAAAAATAAAATATGGGCTAGAAACGGCTCAGTGGTTAAAAGCAATTCCCACTCTTCCAGAGGACCTGAGTTCAGTGCCTAGCACCCATACTGAACATTTCTCAAGTGCCTGTAAGTCCAGCTCTGGGGCATCTGACACCCTCTTCTGGCCTCTTTGTGTATCCACCCCCCAGACCCATAGTTAAAAATAAAATAAAAAATAAAAAAGATAAGATTCAAATATAGAGCAGGAGGTGCACTTATTGTCATATGAGCTCTGTTGTGTGTATGGAGATGACATTCAGAATATTGTTTTCAGTAAGATAAACTTTTATTTTAGTGTCAAGATACAGTCAAGAAGTAGAAAGACCAGGTATGTTTAGGGAGAGCTCATTCCATGAGGTTACTCAAGAATCCAAGTCTCTTCTATCTTATCATCTGTAATAGAACATTGTCCTGATCTTTGCGGTCCAGCACGGTATGTAACACCAACATTCCAAGCAGGAGGGTAGAAAATGAAGGCCTGCTGGGTTTGGACATAGTCATGATTCATCCCAGAGGTGAAGATTTCACTTCGTATAACATGCAATTGGCCAACTGTTAGTGACAAGGCCATAGATAGCTGTAAGGAAGGCCTGAGGATACAATATTTATACCGAACCCTCATGCTATGTCTGCTAATTAGAAGTTCTCCCACTATAGAAAAAGGGAGGGCATAAGACTTTGGAGGCCAGCTCATCCTCTGTCCTTGTTTCAATAGATAGCAGACCGAAACCTGAGCTTACAGGCATAGATGAGAGCACGATAAATTTTCTATGAGATCGTAATCTTGGTTAGTACATGGATAGGAGAGTTTCTCTTCCGAGTTGCTGGGTACAGTCATTTTGAATAGAGGAACTGACTAAAACATGGAATTGCTCTGCATTTTAGAATGATATTGGTTGAGAAAAGGAATGGCTTTTGCTCAGTTATAACTTTAACAAGCAAAGTACAGTTACAAATGAAAAGGGAAAAGGACAGGATCTAGTGAAAGTTTAAAGGTCTTTCTCAGGGCGGATTGCCACAGCCAGAGCCGTATGTCTGGCCGAGAGTAGCATGCCTACCCGATTATTCCTCTGGGTTTTTGTAGAAAATGCAATGGCCTGTAAGGAGGTCAGAGAAGCCTTGAGGCCAAAGAAGATAGGGAAAAGATCAAGGGAAATTTACAGATGACAAGTTCAAGGGCAGACTGGGTACAAGTTCAAATCTGAAGAAAGAGCTGGCGAGATGGAGGACTTCTGCATATGTGCTATCTTGCAACATGCTACTAGGGGCATAGAGTAACAGGGCTACGGGCCACTGGTGGCAAAGGCAGAGGCTCACATCCAGAGGACTGGCAGCTGAGAAAGAGCCTCCTGGGGCCATCAGTGCCCAGCTGCTAGGCATACTCTTCCAAAATGCTCTTTCTAAAGCAAAGAGTTCTCAGGCAGCAGATTAGATTCCCTAGGAGAACGGTAGTACTTGGCCCAGCCCCATGACTGCACATCTGCAAAAGCTTGTCATGGGCATTCTCTTGTCTTGTCTTCTCAGGTGTGTTCTGATGATGGATATGCCACCCAAGCCACCTGCCTATATCCCAAGATCCTCTGGCTTAAAATGTGTGTGTGTGTGTGTGTGTGTGTGTGTGTGTGTGTTTCCACTCTAGAGTTATTACTTTAAAGTAGCTTTAAGGTGAGGCAAGTCTAGGGAGACATCTTTCAGAAAAAGAACACAGGCCTATTTATTGCGATGCCAGATACAGTAACCTTTCTTAGGTTCTTCCCTGAACAACTCCAAATCAATGTTCTCACTGGAGATCCCAGGGACACAATGGACCAACCTTCTCAAGTGCTCCCTGTTTTTTTCTTTTCCAGAAACTTCCTCTGGCTTGACTAAGCAAGGTTTATAGTCATATACATCCTATGTGCCAGTCAGGGCCTGGCCCCTACATTGTGATCATTTTACACATTGATCATTTTGTACATAGTTTTTAAGGGTTTTATTCTGCTTTTGAGGTGCTGGGGATTGAACCATTGCACATGATTGCCACGTACTCTACCAGTGGTCTATATCCTCATGCCCAGGCCTCTTTTTACTTTTCTGGAGGATAAGATGCATTGGAAGGATGGGTTTTTTCTGGCTTGCTCTTTGAGGGTAGAGTTCATCAGGGTAGGGAAGTGACAGTGGCTGGAAAATCAGGTAGCTGGTTATGTTGCATTCAGGAACCCAGTTCTGGAAAAGCTCTTTTTAAAAATTGAGACAAGCGTTCACTAAATTGTTTAGGCTGGGCTTGAATTTACTCTGTAGCCCAGGCAGGCTTTGATCTTAGGATCCTGCCTCAGCCTCCTCAGTGGTTGAGATTACAGATGTGTACCATCAGGCCAGTTCCCTGATGACATTTAACAACCTCCACCCCCATACACACACACTTTATTTTTATTTCTCACAAGTCTCCCTCTCTAAGGTTCTGTGTCAGCTGCTAAGGGTGCTGGCCCTCCATTCAGACTGCCTAACTTAAAATATCCCCTGCTTTCCCCCTTTCTGTGTGCTATTAAACAAGGACCTCACCTCCTGTGCCTGTTGCTTCCTGTCTACAGTCACGACAATGACAGTGTAATGCTCCTATGAACTTTAAATGACTCAAAATTCATAAATAAACTTTGGACCCTGCTTGTCACACAAACCTCCAAGCACTGTGTAACTATGGGCTATATCACCATATGGGTCACTGTTCCTTCCAGAAATGGTTTGTTGGAGTCTCCTACACAAGATCTAGTGAGAATCTTCTGGTGTCTGTAAACCTGCCCTCTCTTATTCTGGTAATGACATGTCTCTTTGTTCTGGGGAGCTTCTGTTATAAGCGGCTCTACTAAATTTGATTGTACACAGATACCCGGGCAAGGAAGAGCGTTTGACCCAGACCTGCCTAAGCATGATACTTCATCTCTGCAGTGACTGACTGGTTCAAAGTGTGGGGCTGGGATCCCAAAAGGGCCAGTTGGAGTTCTTCTCAGCGAGGCAAGCAGTTGTGAGCATAAAACTGTCACTCTGCAACAGCTGCTGAGCTCAGATAATGAATGCTATGCCATCCTGCCTGTCTGCACGGGGGAAGCAGTTCAGGAATGGAACAACTGAGGCTGATAGCCAAAGAGGAAAGGTCTGAGAGCAGTGTTGTGGTATGGGGGTGGGGGTGGGGGGAGAAAGAGAGAGAGAGAGAGAGAGAGAGAGGAGGGAGAGGGGAGGAGAGGGGAGAGAGGAGAGGAGAGGAGAGGAGAGAAGAGGAGAGGAGAGGAGAGGAGGGGAGGGGAGGGGAGGGGAGGGGAGGAGAGGGGAGAGGGGAGGAGAGAGAGAACAATTATAATTGGGAGTTTGGGAGTCTGATGTTCCTCAGACCTTTCTTACCCAGACCTTCCCCATCTGGAAGCCAAGACCTTCTTTTGAGCTTACAGTAGTTTGAGTGTTGTTGGCGTGTAGGAAGAATCATAGCTATCATGTCCTTTCTGTTGAATATGTTTTTGCCCTGTTCCTCCCTTCCTTTAATGCCCTTCTTTCTCAAGCCAAAGAGTGAGAAGGGCTGGACCCTGATTCTCTTCTTGTCTGGCTTCTGTTTGCCTTCTGGCTGTTCCTTTGTCTTGTTTTCTCATATAGCAACCAAGTAACCAAGTGACAGTAAGCCCTTACTTCCTCATTCCTTCCTAAGCCTCTACTCGGGTCCCTTATGCCCTCTCCTTGCCTCCCTGATTTCCTTTATGTAGAAACAAACCTCTTCCCCAGCTTTATCTTTTGATTCATTTTACATCTTTGTAGCTGATACTCTTGGTCTGCCTTCTCTTCAGATCTCAATCTCCAGTCATTTGCAAAATATGTTCCTATTTTACACAGCTGTTACAGACTAACACTCTTGCACTTGCAACTGTGTTTTTTTTTTTTAAAGTACAAAAGACACTGGTCTGTTATGTTTTATATCCTAGACGTTTCCTGGCAACATATTTTGCTCCAGTGGTTTATTGATCTATCAGCACTGGATGATCCATGTATCAAGTCAAAATATCGGTCCAAAAATGAAAAGCACAGCAAGTATTTAATTTATCTTCTGTGTACCAGCAAATCTCTCTCACTCATCTCCTCATTCAAGCATCAGGCCAGGCCCTTTATCTAGGCCTGTTACATTTTCATAGCCATTTAAAGAGAAGTTGTAACACTCTTTCTTACATTACAATTCCAGGTTAATAAATGTAGGAGTGAAGAATATAGAACAGCATTAGGCAAGCTCTATAATAATAATTATTACAGGTGAGAACTAATCAAATGCTAACTTAGCTAAAAAAATGCTAAATCAGAATCAAGAGGAATGCTACAATTGCTGGATGAATTATAACAAGAAATATACATGTATTATTTATAACACACACACACTTTCTTGTGATTTCAGAGACACAATGTTATTGTGATCTCCTACAATAACATTGGCCTTGACCAGTACTCTTCACAAGTGTCAGGGTCAGGAAGGATTAGCAAAGGCCTAGAGAATGCTGCAGATTGGAGACATTAAAGTGACAGGATCTAGGCAAGTGTGACCCTGCACTGGATACTGGACACAGAAGACAATAGAGGGCACTTGGTGAAATTTGGGAAGAGTATTTTATTGACGCTTGCGTTCAAACTTAGATCATCACACTGGCTTGCTGCCTAGAGTATGACCTAACTTCAGGGTTTTTAAAAATGTTGCTTCCTAATGTGTGAGATTTAAGAGAAGCTGTAACTACATAGCCATCTATCAATGGTGGGAGTAGCCTCAACCATGGGAGTAGCTTCAGCTCGTCTCACTAGCCTTTTGTATTAAATCTTTACAAAGATTACAACTAACTACTGCCTTGGGAGGTACCTGCATTGGCCTGAACTTCCAAGACATAAGGCAAGCAGGTAAGAGAAGGGCCAGATGTAGACTGTGCTGTGTCCATATCTCTGCCCCAGCCCCATGTCTCTACTTGCTGCCCTCAGGCCCTGCTGCTGTTGAGACGAGGGATGTCTGATGGAGTCCTCTGTGAGATTATACACAGCCCAGGGGTATAGAGTTGACCATATTCCTCAGCTTAGCCCCTTAGTAAGCGGCTCAGAGAGGCTTTGCTCCACTCCTCAGAAATCCTGGCAGCATGTGGTACCAGTTGTGTTTGACGATACCAGCTGAATTATATGCAACCTTGGTTTTTTTCCTCCTCCTTTTCTTCTTTCACTTGCCCTGTCCTTCCAGTCCTGGAACCGCATTCATGAAGATAAATTACTTGCTCATCATTCCCCAAACTCATTTAAACAGAACTCAGGCTAAGATGCCTTTAGTGAGAGCAATAAAACCACATAGAGTTAGGACTAGCAAGGAAATCCAGGGAGTTTCCTTTTGAGAGAATACTCTCTGCAGATCTTTGGTCTCTGTCTCTGTTAGTCACCTTTCTATAGTTATAACAAAGCACCAAAGTCTTACTTTACCTCATAGCTTATAGGTTCTGATACAGTATCAGTCATGCCTGTCTCTTTAGGTCTATGGTGAGGGAGCAAATCATGATGGGAACTCAGAATTGAGCAAAACTGGTCACTTCATGGTTAGGGAGAGAAACAGAGGAAAGAGAGGGGTACACAGTCTCTCCAACCAGGTTAAGAATGACCCCAGCCATCAAAGACCTCCCATGAGGTTCTAACACAGAAATGTCCCAGATGTGGACTCCAACACCATCTCTCCTTTCTTTCATTTTATTCACTTAGTTTTATTTATTTAAAAAATATGAGATATGTAGGGTTTTATTATTAGCCCAGACCAATCTCAGGCTCTCAACCCTCCCCTTCTTCTTTTTCTTTCTTCTCCTCCTCCTCTTTTTTGACCTGCGTTCCCTTATTCATCAACCTCCCTCCACTTTCCTTCTCCGTCAGTGGTTCCATTTACCGCTAACGGCTCACTCTCATTAGCACCATGACTGAAGTCAGAAGAAAACAGTGCCGTTTGAACAGTCTTCCTGCCCCACTTAAACCAATGTCCACCAGACAGATGCTCTTACTGCATCCTGCAGATTTAGCCTGCCGTGACCTTCTGACCTAGCTGCACCTGCTACAGAGGGAGATTCCTGTCCCTCTTCCTTGCCTTGCACCTCTCGTCCCTCCCAACATTGCCACACATTGCATCAGCCTCTTTCACATCAGCCACTTGTTGTGTGTGCTCTTTAGAATGAAGCAGCCGTGCTGTGGAGAAGGAGGGCAACAGATCAGTGAAACAGTCCCAGAGGGCTGCCTCGCTTGCTCAAGATGACAAGGATCCAGCTGTCTGTTGGTAAACATTTACTGTGTGCCAATCACATGACACACATTCTTCTAGGTGCTGGGTAAATACCAATGAGTGAAATAGAGGAGACTAGACATACGGCTTATAGTCCAGGGAAAGGTAATTTAGTAACAGAGGCTGGACATGGATACTACATCTCTTCTAATATACAGGTTAAGGAGCTGGAGAGATGGCTCAGTAGTTACAAGCACTGGCTGCACTTGCAGAGGACCAGGGTTCAAGGCTCAGCACTCACATGGTAGCTCACAACCATCTGTAACTCCAGTCCCAGGGGTTTTGATGACTTCTTCTGACCTCTATGGGTACTTCAAGTAGGTGGTATACAAACATACATTCAGGTAAAACACTGAAGTACAAATGAGGCATCCTCAGATGGAAATATGAAATGCAAACACTGCCAAGTCTGTAAATCTTTGACCACTGACCTGATACTGTAAATAGAAAGTCTCTTACTTGGTTTTATGTGGCCACAGTCAAAATGCAGGTGCACAAATGTTATTCTAGAAAATTACTTTCAGTCTATGTGTGTACATGCATGTGAGTTACAAATGAATTGCATATTTAGACTTGGGCTTCATCCCCAAGATTTCTCATTATGCATATGCAAATCCAAAACAACTTTACATTCAAAACGCTTCTGCCCCCAAGCATTTTGGGTAAGGACTACTGACTGCAATATCCCCTGTACCTTGTTTCCTTAATCAGGCAGGTAGAGCACCCATTCTCCTCACTAATAACCTTTCTTATTAATTTCTGGTTCAAATTTATGATTAAAATTTATTTTTTGAGGCTTGCATGCATACCTGTTGTTCTAGCATTGAGGAGGCCGAGGAAGGGGATCACTCAAGCCCAAGGCCAATGCATAGCAAGACCCTGACTCAGAAAAAATAAAATCGTGCTGAGAGGTGGCTCAGAGGTGGTTAAGAGTACATGCTGCTCTTTCACAGGACCTACATCCAATTCCTCCACCCACATCAGGCAGGTCCTAGGAATCCAGTGTCTTTCTCAGCTCTTTGGGCATTTACACACATGCAAGTAAATACACAAATATCCATAGAGATGCATGCATCTTATAAAAAGATCAAATGAATAAATGTAATTATATAAATTGCATCTTTGGCCCACTTCCCTCTCTTGAGGGACTCTTGAATACTCTGTTGGTTTATGGTTGACAGGATTTGGAATCACCTAGTTGACGTACCTCTAGATTTATCTGAGAAGGAAACACTTATTCTGAAGGTCAGCAGCAGCATCCCGTGTTCTGGCTCCTTGGACTGAATAAAGAAGACATCAAGTAGAGTACTAACATTTGTCTACCTTTAGATGCAGCGCGTCCAGCTGCATGCAGCTCCCATGGCCACACCTAGAGCTGCTCTCATTGCTCTGTTTCCTCTGTCCTGACGGCCTCCTCCTTCAGACTGTGAGCCAGTGCAAACCTTTCCTTCCTTACGTACTATTGCCAGGTGTCTCATGGAAGAAACGAAAAGTGACTGATATTCATGTACATAGTCCTCCATTTGGATTGTTGAAGGCTAACTGCCCTTTCCTGTTTCAGCTGGAACCATGCACCCTGAAGGGCAGGAGGTGGTCCCTGGAACATGTATTCACTCTGAGTTAGGGCTCCTAACCACTGACAGCAGAGTGTGATAGAATCTTCCTTACTTCCCCTCATGCCTTGAAAAGGAAATGAAAGATAACTACTTTTTAAAGTTTAACGGGCACTCTCTTTGAATTCGACATTTTAAAAAATTAAGGCATTTATAATATGGGATTTGGGTGGATCTCTGTCCAGCTCAACTCTTCTGCCAGAAGCATAAGGCAGAACATCTCCATTTTCTCTTGTTGTTTGAGACAGGGTCTTACTATTTAGTGCTGGCTGACCTCAAACTTACTATGTAGACAAGCTTGGCCTAGAACTTGAGGCCATTCTCCTGCTGCTACCTCCCAAGTGCTGGGATTACTTACAGGTGCAAACCATTATGTCTGTCTTTCATTTGTTGTACTGAATGATAGTTGACTTACATTTTACAAGGTTCTTCATAACCCTTGTTTTCTTTCTTTCTTACATGTACCAGCTACCAATGACAGGGCCCTAAGAACTGTTCTATTTGGAAGACAGGGTCCTCAAAAAGTCACCTCTTGGAATCATTTGCTTGGGATTAAATTTGCTAGGGATCATTTTCTTAGGAAGAAAACATGGCTTTCTTCTTTCCCTTTTTGGTTTCAGGGACTGACTCCAAGGTCCAGGAGTGCTAACAGAGCATATGTTCTGCCCCTGGGGGAACATCTTGTCTTTACCTCTCAACAACTTTTAAAAATGTAATTGCTTTCTGGAAGGAGATGCTGCTTAACTTTAAATATTAGTAGCTTTTATCAAATCAGTCTCCTCTATCAGAAAGAAGTGGGCAGAAAGAACCTTAAACTTCTCCCTTGTAAAAGGGGAGGCTGATAAGAGGGACATCCAGTTGAAGTCAGTGTGATAATCTCAAGGATCAGGATCAGCAAGGGCTGGCTGACTCTTTGTGATCACTGATGATGTCATTAGGGCAACAGTGTGGGGCGAAGGGAGACTTCTAAGGCTTGTGTTTACTGTGCAAGAGGTTTTGTTCCTGTGGTGACAGGTTTGCAGTGTTGTCTCTGGGTGTCCCTTTGACTGCTGTGTCCTCAGGTTAGACAGTGTCCCCTCAGAGTTCCTCACCATGAACATAGGCAGATGTTCATATGGCATGAGGCAAGGCAGAGACAGTATGGCTTAGATAGGACTAATTTTTATTTCGGTTTCCCCCTAAATCAGAGAAGAAAAGCACAAGCAGAGAAAATGAGATTCATTTGCTGGATGATGAGAAGGTTCCCCTGTGCCTCCTGTTAGCTGACTTACAGAGGCCTTTCCAGAGCTCAAGGCTGTCACTAGCCTGCAAAGAGGCCTCTGGTGGTAAAAGCCAGAAAAAACAAACAAAACCGAAACAAGCAAGCAAACAAACAAGAAAACAAACAATGGTTTTCACGTGTGAGGCAGTGACTTTATCTCCTGGGGAGCTCTACGCCTCAGACCTTCTCCTGGTTCCACAGCCTTGAAATTTGTATTGCGTCAGCCCTGGGACACATCTCTTATCTACACTTCTGTTTCTGGGCTGTTTTCTGCCAAGGACAATGCTCCCAGAATGAGCCTGACCTTTAGGGGGTGGGATGCACTTCTGTCAGCAGTAGTGACCCATTCCTGTGGGGACTTGACCTGACAGAAGAGAAGACGAGAACATCTGTTGGCCTTTTGGAGCAGGAAGCATTTCATACACTCTCCAAGAAAGACAGGGCTCCAGGCAGCGACCCTTTTAAAATGCTGGTTTTTTTTCAACGTTAAAAGCAAATAACAAATGTACAATTTGATATTATTTGATATAGCTTGAATTAGTCTCCAGTATCAGTGAGACAAAGATGCCAGTGAGGAGTCCTATGATTTATTCTCTTTAATTTTATGTTATCGTCATTTGGAATGCCTGGATGGAATGCCTGAGGAGTATAGATTGCCTTTAAAATTGGAATGTTCATGGCTGCTTTTCCTGTTGATAAGCTTTTAAAAATGCTGGCAGAAGTCTAAGCTGTTCCCTCTGTGCTGAGGGGCTGAGACATGGTTACAAATTCCCTTCTTTCTGTAGTAACTCTCCCCTGCCTTTTAGGACTGGGCTATGGCTGTAGGTGGTGTCTTCTGATACCTTTCTTTGCCTCTTGGACATTTTCAACAGAAGAAGTTTTTACTGTTGTTATTGCTGAACATGCAGTTTTGCTAAATCTACAGTGGGAGTTCTTGAGGCAGAAAAGAACTCTGCTGTTTTGGTCCAGTGGTACTCAGACTTTGGCATGCATTCCACATCGGAAGCTTTCTAATGTACATTTATCTAGTGTTACAGACCAAGTGATTTGGTGGATAGAGTTGAGTCTGGAGGATCTGCAGAATATATAAGCTTTGTCTGAGATCCACACTTTGAGGAACAGCTTTACCTAGGAGCAGGGATTGTCCATACAGTTGCTGTTTTGATCAAATGAGTACTTATGGCCTTTCTCAGCATATTCCTGGCCTCTCTCTATGAGATATCAGAAGCATTGCCACATTTGTGACAACTGAAGATGTCCCCAGATTCTGGTAGGTGTCTTCAGCCATGATAGATTTGAAATTTACTGTGTTAAAATATTCTTAATGCAAGCATCCTTGGGCACCTGAACATTGCTTTGGTGATGGATTTATGTGTGGCTTTCTCACCTCAAACACAATTTTCTTAGTTTTTTTTTTAATAATGAAATCGGGTTTTTGTTTGTTTGTTTTTGTTTTGTCGTAAAGGATTCAAACTAAAGGCCTATGATTATTTTCAAAAACAGGCATTTTTTATCTAACCCAAACAGTTTTAAAAGACTAAAAAAAAAATTATGTGTATGTACAGGTATCTCTGTGTGTGCTACATGTGTATGGGTGCTTCAGGAGGCCAGACGCTATACATTTAAAAAATGACTCATACACTGTTTACCACTCTAAAGTCACCGGAACCTAGGAGAATGGATTCTAAAAATGAGGCAGACTAAAGTCTCATGCAGTAGCCGACTTTATTCAGAACATCAGACAATTTATACTCTGAGAGTTAAGAAGAGTCATGACGGTAAAGTTCACAGTCACAAGGACAAGTCACATGCTTTTCCATAGAGGCACATAAACAAACAGCAATTGTAATGAATGATCTAAAGCTAATTTGCTCCTATCTGCTACACCTGGGAAGAGCAAGGAAGTACACTCCAAGAACAATTCTTTGTTTTGAAAAGTCACAAGATCCATGTCTTGTTTTCTTATAGTTTTCTCCCAAGCACTCCTTAGAATTCTCCTTCCATGACTCCATTCTTAGACCATGTTCTCACAATGCACTAAACAAAGTGTTGGTTGATAAAAGGCAACGAGTGATTGACAGTCTCCTGAAGTTCATAAGCACAACATGCAAATAGCTGAAATAGTCATATAGTGTTTAGATATAAAGTGCCCCATGCTAGTTTAAATGTGAAAGCCAGACCATTGTGTAGCTGGAAGAATAGGAAGGTTCTGCATGCCACATGGGAACCGTTTTGCCCACTCAGGAAGATGACAGAGGAATGGTACACAGAACTGACTTCCAAATTGTTTGGTAAAGCACATTTTCTCTTTATGTCTCATGTGAACAGCAGCTGTAGCTTAACAAATACTGACTTAGACTGTGCAATCACAGCCGAAGGCCTTCTTTGCTTTTAAGGAAAATGAATACATTCTATTATGTGAAAAATTATCTACCTATCTTACGTGTTTAACATTGTGCTTCCAACTCACAGAAGTTAATATTCTTTGTTTTGAGAAGCTCCTGATGTTTATCATACCAAAATCAGCTGGGCAGTTCTATATTCCTGGGCCCGAAGTTAAGAAAGCTAAGTTGGCCTTACCTTAAAAACAGGCCCAGAAAATATTTTTTAAAAAATAAACCAAATATAATGCACCATTTTCCATTTGCACAAACTCCCAACATCGTGAGTTAGTTGTCTAGCCTCACCTGTCTCTTGTGCCATAAATTTCAGCAGTGCCCACCAACCCTTGGTCTCTGAAAAGACACTGGTGCCTGCTTCTGTCTTAGGTCCTCTCTTCCTGGCCCTCCTTTTCCCAACTCCCCTTTTATCTCATCAAGAATGTCAGTTTGAATCCCATCCTGTTCCCATCCTCAAACCTCCCTTGCAAGCCGCAGACTTAACCTTAGTGCTCCTAGGCCTATGCAAATGCTGACCCAGTTATACAGCAGAGATGTTTTTATTTCTTTCCCTTCAGGTCAAATGGCTTCTTCATTTCTTTCCCCGTTACTTGTTTGTATTTTATTTGATAGATTAAAATAATAATAGATAAAATAATAGATAAAAGAATCATGTCCTTGTTTGTTAATACAGTCATTTTCTGTTACTTTTTTATTAGTAGCATAGATTATTTGTACAAAATAATGGGCTTCACTGTGACATTTTCATGCAGGCATACACATGAACTTCAATCATATTTGACCCCTCTTTTACCTTTTCTCGTCCCCTCCCTTCACCCCTGGTTCCTTCCTCCCAAATAATAACCTTTTATACTTTAAAAAAATAAGAGAAAACACATTGTTTGAGTCTGACTTATTTCACTAGTTACAACAGTATCCACTTACATCTGTTTTCCTTCAAAACACACAATTTTGTTTTTTGTGACTGATGTTCTGTTGTATATGAATGGCCCGTGTTCCTTAACCATTCATTTGTGGAGGTCTTAGAATCACTGTGCACTTGAGCATTTTCTTGTACATTTTCATTGTTCTCTTTCTGAATGACATGAACAAATGCTTTCTATCGTATTGGCCCTCCCATGATACCCTCTTGAACATCAAGATCGCCATGCCAGCTGGGGCTACTCTCAATTTTCCCTCTCTTCTGGAGACTTCCATCTTCCTGTCCTCACAGCAGCAGTGTATTTTCTAAGTCTGCATGATGGCCGTCATTCTGGGAACATAGTTTCCTTTCACTGGGTGTGTTTTTCTCTCTCCCTGCATCTGTTTGCTCAATTCCAGATCTTCCCCTTTTCTTGACTGCCTCTCTGATTTTGCTGAGAGGGAGCCACAAACCTTCAAGTGATAAGATGCTAAGATTTGAATGTCTCAAAACACCACAGTACTTCTGACATGTTTGATAGCCTGTCAGGGAAAAAAATTACTCAGAGTGTAATTTTTCAAACTGGTTCTACCCAGCCTTGTCTTGATTAGAAGATAAAAAGCCTTGTGCTCATGTCACTAACATCCCACAAAATGTCTCAGATGCCCACCCTTAGGCAGTAGATCATCCCGTCAAACAAATGATTTCCTTTAAAGCAGACACTCCATGGATGTCGATCCACCACTCAGCCAGAAGGCGGAGGTTCGCTCTGGAGACTGGAACCAGTGTGGTGGGCTGAGCAGGGACACCTTCTGGGTGACCGGGAGTGCCTGGGATGAGAAGCTTTCCCTCGCCCCCTCCTTACATTTGGAGTTGCCTTCATCCCTGTCTGAAGCAATCAACCCCTGCCTTTCTTCCTCAGCATCCGTTTATGAGGTTTTCCTAGTGGAGAGACTGGCTCTGCCGGCAAGCAGGCAAAACTTTCCATCCGTTCCCTCCTTGAAAGCTTCATCCTTTTCATTTTATAGTGTTTGTTGATGTCTCCAAATGAGTGACTCACATCCATCTGAGTAGGACGGAGGGGAAGAAAACAGGACCTGGGGTTCACTGAGGGAAGCAGGAAAGAGACACACAGGAAACTGACAGGTCCGCGCTTCCAGACACAATCCCACTGCATAGGCTGAACAGGTTTTTCCTGAGTCAGCATTGTTCAGCTCTCCCAGCATCTATGGTTTCTACGAGGCAATCGGATGTTGCCCTTGCCTGTTCTTTCATATTGGTTGGCTTTCTTTCCTGGAGGGTTTTAAACGGTTGCCTTTATGCTTGCTGTTTGGAAATTTCAATAAGCAAGCACTTAGGAATGGGTGCTTTACAATTATTGAGTTGTCCAGTTGGGGCACACTCGTGACCCCACAGCTTTGATGGCTCCATCAGGTCTTTGCTAATTTTATCTTGTTCATTATATTTGTCTCAGTTGCAGTTTAACTTGTTGAAAAGAAGACTTGACAGATTAGTCTTGAAACTTTCTTTCTTTCTTTCTTCTTCTTCATCTTTTTTTTTTTTTAAATGGTGGCCTCAAACTCATAATTCTCCTGCCTCAGCCTCCCTTGTACTGCCTCCCTTACCCTGGAATTACAGGCACACACCACTACTCCAGCTTGTTTCCTAATTTTAAAACAGTATGGTAAATCATGCAAAGCATTAAATTGTACTTCTTATCTCATTCCCCAGCCTTTGACTTTTTAACTGTTATATTTTTGTATCTATAACTATGATCTTCTCTGTTTTCTGGTTTTTTTTCTGTAGCATCTTGACCTTGAGTTAGGGACAGCTCATCCCTAACTCAAATAATGAACCTAATTATTTGAGGATAATTACAGCTGCTTTGTTTCTAAAACTCTTCGGTTTTTTCCCCGATTATCTTAGCTTCTTGGTCCCCGAGCTGACAGTTTCTGTTTTAAATTAGTAATCCCTAAACTATTATTTTTACTAGAAATGAAGATAGTCTCTAAATTTCAGATATGAATTGAAGTAGGAAATGTTTCCCATCTGGAGCATGCAGATGCAGGGATGGGTTTAATGCCTCTTTGTAAATCTTCAAGGTCATTGTGGGTCAAGTTGTAGAAGGCTTTTGTTATTGATGGCACACAATGTGGACCCATTCTTATCTCCTTGTACGAAGCTGAAGTCCAAGTGGATCAAGGACCTACACATGAAACCAGACACACTGAAGCTTATAGAGGAGAAAGCGGGGAAGAACCTTGAACACATGGGCACAGGGGAAAATTTCCTGAATAGAACAACAATGGCTTATGCTCTAAGAACAAGAATCAACAAATGGGACCTCATAAAACTGCAAAGCTTTTGTAAGGTAAAGGACACGGTCAATAGGACAAAATGGCAACCAACAAATTGAGAAAAGATCTTTACCAATCCTACATCTGATAGAGAGCTAATATCCAATGCATACAAAGAACTCAAGAAGTTAGACTCCAGAGTCAAATAACCCTATTAAAAATGGGGTACAGAGCTAAACAGGGAATTCTCAACTGAGGAAACTTGAATGGCTCTGAAGCACCTAAAGAAATGTTCATCATCCTTAGTTATCAGGGAAATGCAAATCAGAACAGCACTGAGATTCCACCTCACACCAGTCAGAATGGCTAAGATGAAAAACAAGGTGACAGCAGATGCTGGAGAGGCTGTGGGGAAAGAGGAACATTTCTCCATTGTTGGTGGGATTGCAAGCTGGTAAAACCACTCTGGAAATCAGTTTGGTGGCTCCTCAGAAAATTAGACATAGTACTACTTGAGGACCCAGCTATACCACTCCTGTGCATATACCGAGAAGATGCTCCAACATGTAATAAGGACACATGCTCCACTATGTTCATAGCAGCCTTATTTATAATAGCCAGAAGCTGGAAAGAACCCTGATGTCTTTCAACAGAGGAATGGATACAGAAAATGTGGTACATTTACACAATGGAATACTACTCAACTATTAAAAACAATGATTTCATGAAATTCTTAGGCAAATGGATGAAACTAGAGAATATCATCCTGAGTGAGGTAACCCAATCACTTCTTTTTTTTTTTTTTCCCAGACAGGGTTTCTCTGTGTAGCCCTGGCTGTCCTAGAACTCACTCTGTAGACCAGGCTGGCCTCGAACTCAGAAATCTGCCTGCTTCTGCCTCCCAAGTGCTGGGATTAAAGGCAAGGATTAAACCCAATCACAAAAGAACACACAAGATATGCACTCACTGGTAAGTGGATGTTAGCCCAAAAACTCAAAATAAACAAGTTACAATTCACAGACTTCAAGAAGCTCAAGAAGAAGGAGGACTGAAGTGGGGGTGCTTTGGTTCCTCTGAGAGAGGGTAAAAAATACTCACAGGAGCAATAATGGAGACAAAATGTGGAGCAGAGACTGAAGGAAAGGTCACCCGGAGACTGAAGGAAATGTCACTCAGAGACTGCCCTACCTGGAGATTCATCCTATAAACAGTCACCAAATCCTGACACTATTATGGACTACAAGAAGTACATATTGAAAGGAGCATGTCATGGTTGTCTCCGGAGGGACCCTGTCAGAGCCTTACACATACAGAGGCAGATGCTAGCAGCCAACCATTGGACTGAGTCTGGGGTCCCCAGTGGAGGAGGTGGAGGGTGACTGGAGGAGCTGAAGGGGTTTACAGCCCCATGAGAACAACAATGTTGGCCACCCAGACACCCTAGGACTCCCAGGGACTAAACCATCAACCAAGGTGTACACATGGTTCCAGCCAAAAATGTGGCAGAGGAATGCCTTGTTGGGCATCAGTGAGAGGAGAGATCATTGGTCCAGTGAAGACTCAATAGATGCCCCAACTAAAGGAAATCGAGGCGGGGGGAGGGGGAAGTGGGTCAGGGAGAGGGGCTTATACTTGGAGGCAGGGGGTGGGAGGAGGGGTTGGGAGTTTTGGGGAGGGGGGGGAAACGGGGAAAGGTTTTAGCATTTAAAATGTAAATGAAGATTATATTCAATAAAAAAAAAGAACTTGCTAGTAAAAATTATTTAGAGATTTTCATGATGTTAGATTAGGAGGTAGGGAAATTGGTTTCTCAGCTAGCCAAGCTGAGTCACATGGTTGCTGCACAAGCCTAGAACAAAGGATTTACCACCTACTTCCCCAAACCTTCTAAAAGGTTTCTAGACTCAGAGGTGCTGGGAGCCCCTGCTATGCAGAGGGACTGCCCCAAGGCAGAGAGAGAGAGAGAGAGAGAGAGAGAGAGAGAGAGAGAGAGAGAGAGAGAGAGAGAGAGAGAGAAGAGAGAAGAGAGAAGAAAGAAGAGAGAAGAGAAGAGGAGGGGAAGAGGGAGAGAGGAAGGAGAGGGAGAGAGGGAGGAGAGGGAGAGGGGGGAGAGGGAGTCAGTCAGATGGTAAAGGCTGCCTGCTTCCTACAAGCAAATAATTAAAGAATAGAGATAAGTAAAATTTGATTTAATTGTTTTTAAGGATAGAAGGGAGTATAACAATAATTGTTTAAATGTTCTTAAGTATACTTGGAATAAAGAAATCCAGGCCTTTGATCTCAAGTGTAGGAAATAAAGACAAGGAGGGAGGATAGAAGGAATGACAAAAAAGCATTAAAAGAAAAATTTAAAAAGTTTATGCCAGGGTACCTCTTAAAATCTTTAAACATGGTCTACATGGGATTTCTTAGATTACTCAGCCTGGTATAACAAAAAATAGAGCCTGGAAATAAACTTATACAGTAAGTAGAAGGAGATTTAATTAAAGTTAAATACATAGATGAGTAAATAATTGAGGCTTTTGATCTTAAATTATAGGTCAAAGAGCAGGGGATAAATGGAAAAAAACTTAGACAGATAAAGAAACTTACGTTAATTCAAGTTATGTAACGAGAAGGGGACATATGTACCCACAGAGATATTAATCTCCATAGAAGAGAGGATTTAAGTATATATAGATGAATAAATAATTGAGGCTTCTGATCTTAAATTGTAGGTCAAAAAGCAGGAGGTAGGCTGCCTAACCTATCCCAGACAGTAGAAACTTAGGCCTTGATCTCACTATTAAAAATCAATCTGTAAAAACAAAACAAGAGATAGTGGAGGAGCAGTATCCCAACAGATAGTATTTGTTTAGATTGCTTTAATTCTTTGAGTTTTTTAATTAACAAAATGAAGATTATAAATTTGGCGTTATTAATGATATCAACAATCCTCTGGAGGAGAGGTCAAGTTATTAATTTAATTCATTCTGTACCTTTAATGATTTCTGGTTACTGGCCCAAGGACATGCTATTTTGAGAGAGAGGCTCTGTATTTGTGTTGATAGGAAAGGAAAAAAGGCTTTGGACCCCTTCCAGAGAGATATGGATTAGATAGTACATGGGAAGACCCCCTGAAGATTTTGGCTACAGAAAAGAAAAATTCAAGAAAATCAAACAGGATAGGTAACTTGATTCCTCGACATGGGAACAACCTAGTAAATGGCTTACACATAAAAATGTCTCTAGCTGAAACGTCAGCTAAAATTAGACAATAAGTCTTGTAGGTTACAGAATCCTTAAGATTCTTTGTGCCCTCCTTCATATAGCATGAATGAAAATTTATTATATTTGGTTATTAATTAAATTAACTCATTAAAGGATAGTTGTCTTTTACCTGCTCAAAGAAGGAATAAAATTCCTTAACTGATCTGTGCACCTTACATAATCCATATGGATATCTTAATACTAAAATTTTGGTCATGAGATTCATATATTGCAGCATATACAGCTCTGGCAAGATTCATCCTCCAGGACACCGATATGACCTGCTGTTCCAGCCCCCTGACTCCTGAAGCTGTTTCTAGATGATTGCTTCCAAAGCAGCTTCAGGAATAACTGGAGATTCCAGATGACCTCACTTCATCTAATCTTCCAGACAGATCCAATCAGAACTTCAGTCAAGCCCTGAGCTTTCTAAACATACAAAGACTGAATAACAGATACTAAAGCTAGCTTTCTAAAATCTAGCCAAATTTTCTAATTTTCCTACCCTTCCCCACCCCTTTAAAGGATCTTTTGTCACCCCTATTCAACAGGAAGAAGTTATAGAGTCGTCATCCTGATCCCTTGGGTTAGGGTCTGGTTATGGTTATTTTATAAATTATTGATAGGTTGTCATTTTAAGGGATAAGTTGGAAATGGTCATAATTTTGAACAGGAAGGAAATAGATGAAATGGATTACTAAATTTATTTTTAAGCAAAGCATTATATAGCCACAATCTTACATTGGTAGAAATCTTTATAATTGATACAAATTGAAGTTATAATTTTACATTGGTACAGAATTTATAGATTGATGCAGATTTAAGGTTATTATTGGTATAAATTTCTTATATTTATATAAAATTTGAAATTAATATTGTTACTCTTAGTTAGGCATTATACCTATGCAACACATTTAAGAATACAAGGCTTAGACCCACTCCTTCTAATAGCTGCTATTACAAACTGTTTAGGATGATTAAGTAACACAAGTTAAGGGCCAGGTAATAAACTCATGGTTATATTAGATTCTGATCTAATATTATATTAAGGTGCTTTCTACAATATTCAAATAGAAATAGCTAAGAGTAGTTAAGGTTTAACAATTTAGATATACTCTATATAGATAGTCTTTAAAAACATTAGAAATCCACAGAATGTGACATTTAATAATAATTCATTATTAAAGATTATTTGACTAAAGACATGTCTGCTCCTGACAGTACCCCCTTCTTGGTTCAAAGAAGAAATTGAGTACCAAAACCTATATATGGTCTGAGAGAAGAGCCTTTTTAAAAATATTTGGACAGAAAGGTTGAGATGTTGGGAATTGGATCTAATGCTTTGTCTAAATTTGGCTCCCAAAAGCCAGGTTTACAGATGCTGAGAGTCCCTTCCCCCAGCTGGCTTCAATTGGTAGGTAATAAAGAATTTCTATACAGCCAATGACTGGGCAGGGAGACGGGGAGTAAGGAGAACAGACTTAAAGGCTCAACAACATGACCCTCGGGGCCATACCCTGATTGGGTCTCAGGTAACAGAGATGAAATATAGATTTTAAACGATGTTAACTAAGTAACATCAGAGGGGAGTGTGTGCTAGCAGTGGGGAGGTTTAGAAATGCCCAACCATTGAGCTAGTAAAAGCATATGAAAGTGAGCTGGTGTGTGTTTGTGTGTGTGTGTGTGTGTGTGTGTGTGTGTGTCTGTCTGTCTGTCTGTCTGTCTGTCTTGTGTGTCTTTCATTTATGAATCCAGAGCTATTGGGTGGGTACAATGTGAATGCTACCCACTAGGAACCAAAGCAGTTAAACTAGTCACTGCTACAGGGAATGTTTCTAGAACATGTAGATGCAGGGATGGGCTTAATGCTTCTTTGTAAATCTTCAAGGTCATTGTGGGTCAAGTTGCAGAAGGCTTTCCTTACTTCTACTCTTATCCAGTCTCTAGCTCACTTTCTGCCTGCACCACAGTTGGCCTTTCCGGTCTCCCTGATTGTCTTCCTGCTGTTCTTGAGTTTCTTTCAGCTGTCCTCTGAAGGTCTTTGTCTTCTCACACAGCCACCTTTTCTAAGTCAGTGTGTAGCCCATTTCTCTTTGTATTGTCCCAGGACTTACCAATCATGCCTAAACTCATGGTCTCACTACCATCAACATGAGTTCTGAATTTAAATATAAAGAGGGCGGCAGTGCAATACACTTTGGCTAGTTTTTACCACTCCCTCAAATTTCTTAGGTAGTGTTCTTTCCTGGTGTAAAGGGAGTTAATAGTATTTGCTTGCTCTCATGTAGTTGGTTGGTGATAAAGTCACTGGTCCAGATAGTTACTGAGCCATACATATTACCCTGAAGTCTCAATCGACCAAGAAGAAAGAAACTATGCTGGTTGACTTCTTTAAAGGATGATCTATTGTCATTCCCATAGACATTTTGTAAGAAGATGCTCACAAATTCTGGAGTTATTTCCACCTTCACCTTTATTGGGTATTGTTTCATAGTATATAGTGATAGCCAGACGTTTAACATCCCCCAATTTATACAAATCAGTTAGAACCTTGTAACTTCAATGATTCCTTTATTGTGTTGTAAAAAGGGATAATGTTTGGGTGTGTTCCAGTGACACAACACTTCCTAGTCACAACTTCTTACCTTTTCCTACCTTTAGAAGCTTAACAGTGCTTCAGAGAGACATCAGCTCACTTGGTCGTTATAGGAGCTCTGAATGAAACCTAGCATCTCCTTCCTTCTTCCCTTCTTACTTCCTGGAGTCCCTTCTATCCAAATCCTAGTTCATCCCTTTGAGAGGAGGGAGCTCTGAGATGCCACATCCTTTCCTTTTCTGGTAATAGTAGAATCTAGTGGGTAAATACACCAGTCTGATTATGGTCCCTGAAGTTGACTCTTTTTTCTCAGCCTGGACCAACATAGACAGTGATTCAGGCAAAAAAAAAAATCAGTAATAATTTCTTTAAAAGTCCTAAACTTTTCTAGAAGTATCTTGTTTTCCTAGAGATGGTTGAAACTCAAGCTAGAACTCTCTGTGACTTGGATTGCTGCAAAGCCTACACATTCCTTCCAGAGAGCTGTGACTCTTCTAGGCAGCCATTGTCTCTCCACTGTGAATGCTGAAAGTACACAAGTTTAGCTAAAACTTCCTTTCAGAAACCCTAACAACGTCCTGCAGCCAAAACCTACAGGCTCTGCCTCGTCCTGTGAGAATCCTGTTCTTGAGCAGGGAAAGTCAGAGAGCAGAAGAGCATGGAGCCTCACCCCTTCATGCCTCCTGTCCCCGTATCTCTTTTGGGATCTAGGAGTCTGGATAGCCCTGTTCTGCTTTGTTTCATTTCTGTTTTGTTGCCTGTTTTCCTGAGTGGTAACTTCATTCTAGAGTAAAACTTTCAAAAGAACTTGAGTTCCTGGCTTCCAAAAAGAGCTAAAGGCCACGGGGATTACATAAAGTGTTTACTTTTCCTTCCACTTTGCTAGAATTTTCTTCAAAGTGAATAAATTATGTACTGCATTACATTCATAAAATAGATGCTAGGTCTAGCAAATAAAATATTTAACAGAACAAATTGAGAATCGAATTTCTTAACTGGCCTTTTTCTATATCCCCCTACCCCCAATGCCCAACTGAACTCCCTTGCTTAACCCCTGACTGATGCTCACAACTCTTTACTTCCTTCCTCTGTCTGTGTCTGTCTCTCTGTTTCTCTGAGTATGTATGTGTGTGAGTGTGTGTGTGTGAGTGTGTGTGTGTGAGTGCGTGTGTGAGTGTGTGTTTGAGTGTGTGTGAGTGCGTGTGTGAGTGTGTGTTTGAGTGTGTGTGTGAGTGTGTGTGTGTGAGTGCGTGTGTGAGTGTGTGTTTGAGTGTGTGTGTGAGTGTGTGTGTCCCACTTTCTCAGTTTAGAACACAAGTATTTACCCAATGGCTAGCTGGTGACAGATGAATGGTAACTAGAGAAGGCAAGCACAAGAAGCAGGAAGTCATCTCTAAGGCAACCAATGCCATCCTAGCAATGTCATCTGAAGGTGGCTCAGCCATGCTTCTTTTCCGACTGGTCCCAAACCCATGCTAAGGACGAGATGGAATAGTTGTATATTGCTGTCTTCCCAAGTACAAACCGAATCTCTTGCAATCCGAGGAGATAGTACACTGTACTCAGCAATATTGCTCACCTATGGGGAGCTTTAGAAAAGATATTCTGAAGAAATTAAAGACACATAACGGGCACAGAGTGAAACTGTGACAACAACACGAAGCTGTGTAGAACACAGGAGGTACAAAGCCATTTAGGGACAATTGTCACGATGCATGATATTGACTCTCATGACACTGGTAGATACTAAGTATAACTAAGGATAAAATATGAACATAAGAGACATGGTGACCAGCACAGAAGCACAGAGAAGTGAGCCACACAGATTTGTCATGGTCCTCCAAAACATTATCAGGGAGAGGGAATAATGGCTGCCTGGCAGCTGGACTAACCCTACTATGTAGGAGGAAGCATTGGGTTATCCGAGCCTGGGCCTCTCTGCCTGGACTTATCTAAAGAACTCTCTTTGTTCCTTCTCTTCACACATCTCTGTTTATTATCTGACTTCCTCCATGGTGCAGCTTCTGGGAATGGATCTGTTATAGAGGCTTTTACTCTTATTCCCCCTCCTCCTCCTCCTCCTCCTCCTCCTCCTCCTCCTCCTCCTCCTCCTCCTCCTCCTCCTCCTCCTCCTCCTCTTCTTCTTCTTCTTCTTCTTCTTCTTCTTCTTCTTCTTCTTCTTCTCCTCCTCCTCCTCCTCCTCCTCCTCCTCCTCCTTCTTCCCCTGCCCCTCCTCCTCCTCTTCCTCCTTCTTTTCTTCTTCTCACAGAGGACCCTCCCACCATCATAAGTGAATGAAATAGCATGTTGACTATTGACTACCACACTATTTACCTTCTTCTTTTGGCTCATCTTTCTCTCGGCGTTATACAGGTTATACAGTGCATGCTCCTGTGAGGAACAGTTATTGCAGATTAAAAAGCAAATCTTGCATGTGGTCCAAGAGAGTAGTGGATGTGTGCTGCCCCACTCTGAGGAGGGAGGCAATTGATACATTCAGGGAGCTTTGGGTTTCTGAGGCGGGAAGGGCAAAGGCCTGATTGGAAGTGTGGAAAGCTCTCTTGCAAAGGTTGCGACGACGTACTGGGCCTTGCTCCCTATAGGATAAATGCATGTGCATCTAGTTTGATCATTTGAGAGGCAAGGCTGAAATGCTCCTGAATTCGTTCCCTAAGGCACAGTGTCACTGGGCATGGCAGGCTCAATATTAGCATGAAGGCTTCTGGTACAGAAACATGACACTGAAGATTTCTCTCCTAACTCAGCATAAAACGATGTGTTAAAAATATTAACTTAATTAAAATCCTGATGCAGGTGCATTTTTACTGGGCTTACTAATTAAGACTGGGAAGAAGGGGAACAAATGGATTGTTTCAATTCCAGGCTCACCCCATCCCCCATCCTCCTACATACCACACATGAGATTTGTGTCCAGAGATGAGAAGGATTTCCACCCTGTTTGGGTTATACTGAAATGCTTTTGAAAGACATGCTAAGGACAAAAACCAGACCGGGAGAAAACTAACCTCCTTTATTGACTTCTTTTCTGGGGACACGTTTATAAGCTATCAGAATCATGCACCAAAAAAAGCTGGATGCCCAATCTGAAGTAAACAGAAACAGGGACTTCTGAAATGGAATGGCAGGATTGCCCATGAGGGGATTCTCTCTAGAGGTAATGTCTGTTGTCTCCATGGCAATGGCAGATTCACCTGCACATCTCATCTCTCTGCTCCTTTTGTTCAGAGCAAACTCCCATTAAGCAGCAGCCTGCATTATTAGCAAGGCAGAAGCATTTAAAAAGTGATCTGGTTGTCACCATTCTGCTCTGTATCGGATCTGCAACTCCCTGGGGGCCTGGTTGTTAATACTATTGCAGAAAAACACTTGGAAACAAGCAAGCAAACAAACAAACAAACCCTGTCTGAAGCAGTTTTTATCCTACCTGGGTTACACTTTCCTAAGAAGGAGTTAAACTTTTTCATTTTCAAATTCAGTGACTAGCGAATCTCAATATGCCTCAGAATTCTCTAAACCTACACAGTTCTAATTCCCAGATTAATTCCCTCCACAGAGTCTGATTTAATTGGCATCTCAGTTCATTTTGTGTTACTATCACTGAATTCTACAGATTTGGGAACTTGCAAGAATAAGGTTTATTCAACTCATGGTTCCAGACATGGTTGGGGGTGGGGAGATTGCAGGTGGGGAGGGGTGTGTCCATGGTCAAAGGGCAGCATCCTCAGAGGACTCTCTCACTAGGGGGTGTTCTCTGATTAACCCAAGGACAACACATAGCAGCATGGGTGTAAGGAAGCCAGAGAGCTCCTTTTTTCTGATGAAAGAGTTCTTGAAATAGATAACCATATAATACACAATACATTAATAATGCATTAGTTTTCAAGGGCAAAGTCTTTATGTCCCAGTTACCTCCCAAAGGTCCCACTTCTGAAGTAACATTAACCCAAAATAGTAGCAGTCATTTCCAACATGAATGAAACATTTAAATCATACCAATAGATCTGAGATGGGCCTAGGACTCAGGATAGGTACCCTTACATGATTCAGGTACAGATAGGAACAAGACTACTCATGTTTGAGAGTCCCCGTTTTACATATTGTGCCAACTAGTTTTGTGTCCACTAAACCCAAGCTAGAGTCATTTCAATTGGTAAAATGTCCCCATTAGATTGGCCTGTGGACAAGCCTATGGCATTTTCTTGATTAATGATAGATGTAAGAGGGCTCAGCTCACTGTGGGTGGGGCCACCCTTGGCTGAAGCAGACAGAAACTGGTGGTTGGGGATCAGAGAATGGAGGGCTGAGTGGTGGTGGTGGTGCTCACCTTTAATCTCAGCAGAGGCAGTCAAATCTCTGAGTTCAAGGCCAGCCCGGTCTATAGAGCTAAATTCCAGGACAGCCAGGGCTACACAGAGAAACCCTGTCTTGGGGGCTGGAGGGGAAGAAAGCGGGCAGAGCAAGGGAGGAGGCAGTCAGTAAGCAGCATTCCTCCATGGCTTCTACATTAGCTCCTACTTCCAGGTTCCTGCCCTGGCTTCTCTCTGTGATAAACTACAAGTTGTAAGGTGAAATAAACTCTTTTCTTCCCCCAAGTTGCTTTTGTTCATGGTCTTTTATCACATTCATAGAAACCCTAAGACACATATTATCCAAATAGCTAAAGGAGGGCAGGATTGGACAGTGTCCCCTTCATAAAAGGGTCATATATTGAAAAAGGAAATGTGTATCTCAAGGAGTATCTTGCAGTGAACCTGCTTTGAAACCTTTGGGGAGGAAGCAACCCTGCCTCACACCCTCTGCCTTCATCTGAGAGGAAGCTCTGTGCCTCTGGACCTCACAGCTGCAGGTGGCACTTAAGCTTTTACCTAAATGCAATGTCTTTTAGAAGGAGAATGAGTTGATCGGAACAACAGTCCTATTTTTGGATAGGAGAAGTAAGAGGTGCATGGATATTTACAACAGTCTTCTAAGGGAGAGCATCCTTGACCACTTTGATTTTCTGGGTCACAGATGGCTCGCAAGAGCCCCACACCTGCCCGACCGCCTGATGACCACCTGGGCTGCTGCTATTTGGAGGCTCTTCTCCCATTGACAAAATCAGAATAAGGAAGGAAAACTGGTTTCCGATAGAGCAGCACTTGTTGAGGATTTTTTGCTTTGCGTTTGTTTGTTCGTTTTCTTTTAATATCTGCTAACTTGTCCACTAGGACCTTACTGGCACTGACAGCTTCAGGTCACTCCCAGCTTTGTAAACAGGTCACAGTTTGGGTCTGACGACAGAGGTGCTGGGCTGTTTGTTGAATGAATACACAGAATCTTAGGAGAGCAGCTGTGGGTGGTGATGGTACGTGTCTTTCATCCCAGCCCTTGGGAAACAGAGGCAGGCAGATCTCTGTGAGTTTTAACCTGGTCTACAGAGCTAGTTCTAGGACAGCCAAGGCTATACAGAGGAACCCTGTCATGAAACCAAAACCCAAAACCCAAAACCCAAAACCAAAAAAAGGTTCCTCTTCTCAGAAAAGCAGCTGTGAAGGGAAGTGGTTCAATGTGCCAGTGAAGCCCAAGCCCACAAGCCTTGGAATCATGTTACCTGACAACTAATCCACACTCCATCACAAACTTGAAAGGTTCCATCACAACCCTCCTAATGCTGTGACCCTTTTATACACTTCCTCATGGTGTGGTGACTCCCCCAACCATAAAATGCTACTTCATAACTAATTTTGCTACTACCGTGGATTATAATATAAATAATGGATATGCAAGATATCTGATTTGCAACTGCCTCCCCCCCCAACCCCCTGTGAAGAAAAGGGGTCACGACCCACAGGTTGAGAACCACTGGTCTACAGCATGGGCATGGTTAGACATATTAGGCCCTTAGTGAGAGGTCTGGCACTAAGCAAGGCCCCAGAACAAGTTTACTATTCAGATTGTAGAGAAAGACTACTGCATTTGCCATCACCCAGAGACCATGCTTAGGTTCTGTGTGGAAGGCCAGGAGACGGTGCTGTTCATTTACTCTAGGACAACTAGCTATTCAGTTGCCATCTTGTGTCCACAGCGTGAGTGTGCGGATCAGCCATTGTGAATCTTAGTCAGGTGGGTAAGAACACACCAGTGGGGTTGGAATGGTGCTAATCATTCCTGCTCCTACTGACCAGGACTCCGTTTTCCCCACAGTCAGTTTCCATGTCATCCTAGCGGATCTTGTGTCACGTTCCCTTTAGTTCCACAATTTCCACTTATCTCAAGCTTGAGTAATTTTTCTAAAATAGAATAGACTCTAGGCCCAATGGAATCATTTTCTCCTGTGCATTCGAATAAAGTCGAAGGGTTTGGAATAAGTGAGGAGACATTTTGCTGCAATTCCCTCGCTCCCTCCTCATCTTTACCTCCCTTCCTCAGACGGTCTCTGAATGCCTGTGCCCTGTGCTAACACGCTACAAAGAAAAGAAATAAGGAATATTTGAAAGAGGAAGACAGTGGACAGGGATCTGAATGTACATGGGACAGGGTGACTGGGAAGGAGCCACCATGGATAGACCTCAGGTGTGATAGGCTAGTGCTCTGAGAAGGGACCACAGGCTCAATGACATTCTCAATATGGACCCAAGCTTGAGTTGAGGAGGGAAGGAAACTTTAACAGGTTAGGCCATGATGGTGATGAGGAAAGAGTAGGCACTCTGTTTACACAAGGAGTGCATGTTTACAGGGAGGGATCATGGGTAGCTGGTAGGCTAGAACATCCAGAATCTAAAGAATTTTATTCAGTTTATTCTTCCACACAAAGAGCGGAGCATCCTGAGCTCTGGCACTGATCTGAAACACTTGGTAGAGATCATATTCTAGCAGGAGGGGAGAGAAAAGAAGCCACAAAAGCATGCACAGGTAAATTATGTCCTATGTTAATAATAAGTGTTAGTGCTATAGAGAAAGGATGAGGTACGGCAGGGGGAGGGGAGAATACAGGGTACTTGTGTGTGTGTGTGAGATGTGTGTGTGTGTGTGTGTGTGTGTGTGTGTGAGATGTGTGTGTGTGTGTGTGTGATGTTTGTGTGTGTGAGATGTGTGTGTGTGAGAGAGAGAGGGGGGAGGGAGGGAGGGATGAAGAGGGAGGGAGGGAGGGAGAGAGAGAAGGAGGGAGGGAAGGAGGGAGGGGGAGAGAGAGAGAGAGAGAGAGAGAGAGATTGATTTAAAATAGATTTCCCACCAGAGGTTACATCAGAAGGCAAGATTAGAAGAGGTGAGGGTTTCAGACTCTGGGTACCTGGGAAAGGGTGCATTTACACTGAACAGCAGATATAAAGGTCCCAAAGAGTGAGCTTAGACTCTACAACCATCTCCAATTAGCTAGGTATTTGATGGGCAAGTTAGCTGACCTCTGTGGGTTCTCTATTGCTAATCAGAACAACTTGATTAATATAATAATATGTAATAATAATAAAAATAAAATGTATTCATAAAAATGGTGAAGTGAAAAACATGTGATGATCTTAACCATCCCCCCCAACCCCTTCTTTTGCTTCTCTGTGGCTGTCCTGGAACTCACTCTGTAGACCAGGCTGGCCTCAGACTCAGAGATGTGCCTGTTCCTGTCTCCTGATGCTGGGATTAAAGGTGTGTGCCATTTCTGCCTGTTTTTCTTTTTCTTTGTAAAATTTGAGAATTTCATATACGAATGCTGTGTTTATACCCCTCCTGTCTTAGTCAGTGTTCTATTACTGTGAGGAGAACCATGACCAAGACAACTCTTAAAGGAAAGCATTTAATGGGGGCTGGCTTATAGTTTCAAAGGTTTTGTCCATTATCACCATGGAAGGAATCATGGCAGCATTCAGCAGTCATGGTGCTGGAGAAAGAACTGAGAGTTCTACATTTGGATCTGCAGGCAGCAGGAAGAGAGAGACACTGGGCCTGGTTTAGGCTTCTGAAATCTTAAAGCCCACCCCCCTCCCCCAGTGACACACTTCCTCCAATAAGGCTATACACACTCCAAGACTACAACTCCTATCCCTCCCAGGTAGTTCCGCTTCCTGATGACTAAGCAATCAAATATATGAGCCTATGGGGGTCATTCTTATTTAAATCACCACACCTCCATTGTCGTCTCTCCACTCCCTCTGAAATGCATGACTTTTTCTTCTGTAATGTTTTACACACATAAAGACGCACATATACTTATATACGTATATGTTTATATATGTATATATGCATACACCTGGGTAAGTTCATTTAGTATTGCTTGGATGTATGTGTTTGGAGCTGACCACTTGGGGCAGCCGATCAAGGGACTCATCCCTGGAAAAGACTGATTCTTGCAATAGCGGTTGATTGCCTGTAACTCTTCATCTAGGAGTCGTGTGAGATCTTCCTAAATGTACTGGCAGGTAAACTGATGTCGTCATTGCTCATGTCTTGTTTAGGAGGCAGAGAACAGGAGAGCACTGGCATGCTGGGGCAAAGGGCAAGTAGATGCCTTGGGTGACAGGATCTGGCCACCTCTGAGATGCCACCTAATGGCCCAGCTGCCATTTTCTCTACCTCTGTGAGCTGCTAGAGAGCTCCACAAAGCTCCAGAAGGGCCTAGACTAACAGACTCCTCCTCCTTCCTAACCATCCTTGCTAAGGAGCACATTTCCCCTGGCTGCAGGAAGAAGGTGCTTCTTTCCATTGTGCTGGGGTGCAGCCAGGTGGATTGTTTCCAGGACACTGCACCTGGCCAGTTTTCCAGGGAGTGATGTAGTCAATAGGGAAGTAGGGAGCTAGGCAATTCAACAGGAGGAAGTGGGTTGGGCTCCCAGAGCCTTTAAGGTTAGCATATGGCTGTTGCTGGGCAGGGCTCTGAGGAAAGAGAGGAAGAAAAGCATGGACAGGAAATTGCCCTCATCGGGCTGTAGCTGGGGTACAGCTCGGCTCACTGGAAGGAGGGAAGAAAGCTGTGTACTCTGGGGGTGAGGAAAACCAAGGCCAGGCCTGGCGATTGCTCATCCAACATGGACACATGCTCCTTCAGGAAGGGGGCATAATTGTGGAGCCCCTACACTGAACATCAAATACTTTACCTTTCCCCAATTTATGGCATTATTTGACTCTTACAACCTCATAGGGTAAGAGGAACTGGGATTATTAAAACACATTCTATAAAGAGGATCCACAGAACTCAGTCATGTGGGTCACACTTTGACCAGCACAGGCAAGAGTTAAACCTGTGGGTGATGACTTAGGGGCCATTTGGTATTGGCACACATTTCATGTTTGCTTCTGTCTACTGCTGTGGAGTTGACATCAGGCCCCTGGACTGACAGTCTTACCCAGCCCCCAGATAGCCTCACTGTGTGAGCACTTTGTGGCTTGGCTCCTGTGGTGAGCCTGGGTGCTGGCTCCCGCTTTCTTTCTGTGCCTTGTGTATATTTAATCATGTTGACGGAATTTATTTTAGTCCAAGTTTGGGCTCTTAGCCGTTTTCTTCTCTTTGATTCTTCCCTATTTATGCAAACTCAGTCTAAGAGCTTTGCCTTTTTTCGGCCTTCGTACACAGCCCCCCACCACACCCATTGTAACCCTCCACAGCCTCAGGAGTTGAAAAACTTCCTTTTCCCTTTGAGAGGTCTCTGGAATTTTGAGTTCCTTTCCCCCTTTAAGCTGATATTTGCTTGAGCCCCCCCCCCCCCGTTTCCATTTTTCCCAAGGTTTGCTGCTGGTCTGACTGAACATTTCCCCTGCTCATATTGTCTGACAATTTCCTGCTGCTGGAAAACTGTCCTTATTTAATTATTTCAGCCAGAAGTTATGTTAACCTTTTTTTTTTCCTGGATAAAAAGGAGAACTGGGGTAGATATTCATAATGTTCAGACTCCTGTTGGTCAAAGCTAGGCAAGACTCACTGCCCAACACAGCACTCAACTTCAAGGCACTACCATGTCCACAGGGAGTCTTCTGGCCTGTGATCATCCCAATAGTGGCAGGAAGAGAGTGAGGACTTGCCCCCTCCCCGCTTTTTACAGAGGAGGAAACACAAGACCATGGATTCCACATTTGTCCTTGAGCAGTGATACTGAAATTTTTCATTAAAAATAAAAATCCCCATTGGGTTAGAATCTATGATAAAAGTTCAAATTAGAGCTGAAATTGATCTTGAATCTAGCTCCAAATATAGTCTACATCTTAATGAATTCACTTTGGTCCAAGAGCTGACAAGTCCTTGGCTCTGAAGGTTCACAGGCTCACTCTGGTCTGGTCCAGGGGCGATCTGATGTTGATGGCTAGACGTACCCTACCTAAACTCGTAAGCCATGCATTTTAAAGATTTGTTTCTATTTGCTTTTTTATTTATTTCTATGTGTTTGAGTGCCATGTGAATTTGGGTGCCCGAGGAGGCCATAGGAGGGCCTCGGATCCTCTGCAGGCGGAGTTATGGCTGGCTGTGAGCCTCTGGACCTGTGTGCTGGGAACTGAACTCAGTCCGTTGGGAGAGCAGCAAGCACTCATTATCATTTAGCCATCTCTCCAGGGTCCCAAGACACGTAGCTTGAAAGACATAAGATCGCAGTCATATTGTATAGGTCTCAGAGCTAGCAGCTTTCCCTGTCTTCAGTCTTATGCCTTACATCTTGGCTTACATTTACTCTTAGAGGGCGAACCTACTTTTTTCTTATGGGACATGTCACCACTATTTCCATATGCCAGTTCCAGGGCCAAAGGTTGCCTGTTCATTCTTAGTGAAGCTTGATTTCCCCAACTTCCTCCCTCCAGTCATCTTCCTGTTTTGGGACTCGCATCTATCTAGTGGGAAGGCAGATGCTGCATCTCACCTTCTGGCTTATGTTAATACAGTTCTCCCTTGTTTTTCTGTGAAAAGTCAGGGAAACTGTTGTTTACATTGTAACTGAGTATGGCTGGTTTTTATGGAGGAGAGGATTTCTAGTCAGACAGAAGGAACCTAACACAGTGGTAGCTTCCTTCTCTCAATAAATATCTCTGGTGCTGAAGAGATGGCTCAGCGGTTAAGAGCATGGGCTGCTCTTGCAGAGGAGCCTGTGTTAGGCTCCCAGCAGCCATGTGGCAGCTCACCACCACTGGTAACCCTACTTCTAGGGCATCTAACATGCCCTTTTGGGCCTCTATGTTCTCCTACATGTGGTGCACACACATACACTTAGGCACATACATAGAAAAATAAACTAACATTTAAAAATACCTCCACAAACACTACCTGAAAAGCCCCACTTTTCTTATGTTGCCTCTGACTGTATTGACTTCAGAGTCCACATAGCAAAATGTAAAAGTAATTTTAAATGATCTTTGAAGTCAGTTAGGCAGCCATCTGTTGTGTACCCTCAGTGCCAGATACTGTGTGTGTGTGTGTGCATCGGGATGGTAAGACAGGGAAAGTCTTTGGTTATGAAGAAGTCACACACATGACTCCACTGCTAAACAGGCTGAGAAATTCTATGAAGGAGCACTGGACAAGATGGAGAGGATACAGGGTATGGGTGGGCAGCGTGGTCTTGGAGTAGCTGCATCCCAACAGTAAGTGCTAATGGTGGGCCTTCCTGTCTAGGAGACCAGATCTTCTGTTGTTGGGACTTTCTCCCTTCTCCTGTTGCCTCTTCAGCCTGTGGTAGTAATCACTTCCCATCATTTCTGGCCTATGAGAGCTGGGGGAGGATCCCTTGCTTTTTTTTTTTTTATTCCTACTCTGCACTTCCCATCCCTTTGTATGTAGTTCTTCACTTAAACCACTTTGGTTGTGTTTTACTGCTGTTATTGGTACAAACACCAAAGCATGGAGATAGGGGATTTACACATTTGGAGAACTGAATGTAGTTTAATGGGTCCTAGCTAGTATAAGGTGTAAGGTAGAAGGAGAGCCGACAAATGGGTAGGGATTGGACCAATAGATGCCAATTCATGAATGTTGAAGATTTAAGGGTTTTATTCTGAAAACCCTGATTAGCCACTAAAGAATTTTAAAGACAGAGATAAAACTGGATTTCTATTTTATAAGAAGTTACTAGCTAATGTATTTAGAGTGACTTGCTAAGGTGACTGTGGCAGATTGCTTATGAGATACAAGTTTCAGAAGCTGGAGCTGACTCAGTTAATGGTGCTCCTTTGGTTTCCTATATCTGTAAGCCACTGGTTCCTGTTTTTCCAAAAGAACTGTCTGTGTGCTTTTGAACACACACACATACACACACACACACACACCACACACACACACACACACACACACACACACACACACACACTTCAAAATATTGAGATCCAGTTTCTGTTTACAGCCAAAGAACTCGAATCATGTAAGAATTGAGTCAGGCTCATAGAATGCATTCCTTAGATACTTGGGAATAAGTACAACTGGCCAAACTGGGAAGAACACACAGGCTAAAGGAAAGAGGAAAGTGAAGGACCACCAGTTTTCCTTAGAGATATTATGGAGATGATGTGCCATTCACCCCCTCGAAGGACACTGGAGGAAGATCCCATTTCCCACTCCCACTGCAGGGGACTGATGAGTAACTCAGTTTTGACTGAGTTTGAAGTACTTCTCAGAATGCCCAATAGACTTTAGTTATGTGGCTCTGGGATTTACAGGACTGCTCTGGCTGGAGATGGACATTTAGAAAGCATCAGTTTATTAGTGGCAGTTAGAACTGTGGGAGTAGATGAGGTCACTCAGGAGGAAATGTGATATAAAGACAGAAGGAGGAAGAGTTGAGAGAAGGAGGGGGTTGGGAATAGATGAAGAATTGGATACAAGGAAACAGGCCAGAGGCAAAGGACTGAGTTGACTGAGCAGAGTCTAGGATGGAAAATGACAGCAGAGTCATACGGACTAGTTTAGACGGGCTAGGGAAGCAGGTGGGATCCAGCTGGCGGCAGCTGTCTTATTGGATGACACCTGTATTGACCTCTGGAGGAACAGGATGTGGGGGTGAGGGAATATTGAAGTATAGGGTTTCAGAGGTACAGCAATTCAGGGAAATAGAGAATTCAACTCAGCTTGTGGTCAGGACATGTCAAGGCACGGTGACAAAGGTGGGTGACGTAGAGATGAAAGTCCTGGGGGTGGGGCATAGTGACCCAAGTGGCTGACTTTACAGTGGATGTGCAGTGAGGTCAGAGGTGAGAATGACAGTGAGGAACTAAGGGGAGGATTAGTTAATGACTTGGGAGGAGAGACAGGAGAATTCTGCCTTCCTGTAACACCAGCCCTTCAAAACACAGAACAGCCTGCCTTAGAGGATTTCTGAGAAGGTGTGTACGTGGGAGAATCAAGTCTCCTGCTGTGCAGAAGCGTGGGATGGAGAGGGTAGAGGGAATGGAGGGGGTTAGGGGTGGTGAGTGTCTACAAGACATCCATGGAAGGCAGGAAGGCAGTTTGGTTCCATTTAACAGTACTCGGTAGCCGCTGTCGGTTCAAACTTTGGGAGGCTGGCCCAGAGTAGTTTATTTTAGGCATTTATTTTAGGCATATTTAAGCACAGCACAATTTGGGGAAAACTTTCCTGGTGATAATTAACTCAGTCTCATGTGTACAATAAAGCATATATAAACAAACAAACAAATATCAACCTTGTCTACAACAAAACTCTGTAAAGTTCACATGATGACTTCCATAAAGACGGGTTCTATAGATTGACTACTTGTGACACCTTCCATGAAGATGGTTCTATAGATTAACTGAGAAAAACAAGTTCGCAATAAGAGTCTGGGGGAGGATCCTGTGTGGTTTGGCCACACAGATAGCACAAGCATCTCCAGGCTATTAGCCATATCTGCTCCCAGCCTTCTGGATGATAAAAGGTTACACATCCCTTCCTTTGAAGGAACAATTCTGTGTGCTTATCAGTCCAGGTTCCCCTAGTACTTATCTGTGAGCACAAGGACCTCCATGCCTCTAACAAGAAAGGGTAGGCATTTCCTTTGAGTAGGCTGAGAATAATGTCAAGTATTGTTTGCTATTGAGGAATGTAATAGCAGTAAGATTTCAGAAAGAGAATATTAGGAAGTTGTCTTCGGAACAGACTGTGGAGGGGTTAGATGAACGATCTGCATGGTGGGAGCTGTGCTAGGCTGACAGGGGATTGCTGGGACTTAGATGGGAGTTGGGATTCTGCTAGTCTTCATGAATGTTTATTACCATAGTGGTGCTTTTGCTTTTGTATGTCCTTCTGCAGGATAAAGCTGAAGCCAATTGGGTCATAGGAAACTGAGACATTTGTTTGTCCCTTAAGGAGGTAATAGTCACTTCAATCCAAAGAAATAACTTTCTAATAGAAAAGTTCTTCTGAGGATGTTGGAGAAGATATTAATTTGGAAATTTAATACCATAAGCATGTGTGTGTGTGTCCACACACACACACACACATACACACACACACACACACACACACACACACACACACACACACACGCATGTGAGTGCATGCCTTGTGCATACAGGGAAGGGAGTGAGCCATGTGGAAGCCAGAAATTAACATCTAAAGGTTTCCACCTTATTTTTTTTGAGCCTCTCACTGAGTTAACTGTTTCAACTAGACTGATTAGCCACTGAACCCCTAGGATCCACCTGCATCTGCCTCCCACCATGCCGAGATTGCAAGTATGTGCTACCCTGCCTTGCCCTTGTTCTGGGCCTGAACTCAGTCTTTACGTTTTCACAGTAAGTACTTTACCCACCGAGCCATTCTCCAGCCCCTACCATAAAACAATAATTAGATCTTCTTATTATGTGTTATTTTGGCCTTTGCTATAATCCAGGGCTGAGATCAGATGCAAATGTACTTCTGTAAAAAATGGTTTTCTGAAGAGTTTGGTCAGTTTTTAAATTAAAAAGTGAATGACTCAGTTCTATAGAGATGATATTAGGATTGTGAATATAGGACATGTTTGGTCTAAGCTAGAACATCAGCAAAGAACTTTCTTGCTACAGGATTAGGAAAGGCCTTTAAATAGAAGGTCTTCAAAATTGTCAAGTCAGGAGCAATTTCCTGCCATGTACCAAAGGCTTTACAGCTGGCTCACCAGAAGTTCGGCATTACCTTCAATTTTGGCCATCCAGAGCCATTTTCACATCACTAGGTAAAGAGGAGTATTTGAGGAAAAGCCAAATTCTCTTCTAGATGGGAAGAGGTTGCTCCTCAGAGAGAGAGAGAGAGAGAGAGAGAGAGAGAGAGAGAGAGAGAGAGAGAGAGAGAGAGAGAGAGCGCTAAGGGTTCAGGAGTGGAAGCCACTTCTACTTCGTTAACTCTGACCCCTGGGGGTTGGTTTCTGCAAGCGCAACTGCTGAAGTCCACAGAGGCTCTCCACAGACCATGACAGAAGGGGCTAGCATACCTGGAAGAAGAACTCTATGGGAACTGACAAAACAGAGAGGAAAAGTCATTTAAAAGGCACCTAATAAAAGAGAACCCATTAAAATAATAAACTCAAACAAAGAACTTTGTAGCTTACTGGTAATTATCATCACTCAGAGAAGAATGCATTATTGACAAAAATCTTACATATGCTTTGTCAATTTTACTCATAAAACAAACATTTGTCAGTGAGTTGCAGTACTTAAGAACTCCAAGGACTTCCAGGTGGACGTGGTGGTACATTCCTTTAATCACAGCACTTGGAGACAAAGGCAGGTAGATCTTTGAGTTCCATGCCGGCCTGGTTGACAGAGAGAGAGTTCCAGAACAGCCAGGAATACCCAGAGAAGCCTTCTCTTAGAAAGAAAGAAAGGAAGAAAGAAAGAAAGAAAGAAAGAAAGAAAGAAAGGAAGGAAGGAAGGAAGGAAGGAAGGAAGGAAGGAAGGAAGGAAGGAAGGGGAACACTAAGCATTTACTGTGTGCCAGATAGGGGCAAATGTACTGACCTAGGTCCGTGTAAAATGGGCTGTAGGCACTAGAGACACTCGCATTGACAATACAAAGAACTACAAGAAGTAAAAATATTAACTCTAAAAAAGGCAAAATAAGTGTAAGAATGTAAAGGTTCAAATACAAGAGCAGACCAGAAGGTCTACAGGAGAGTCTGTCCTGGAAAGCATAATTATTCCTCTGTCTTGTGAAGGCTGAAGGTGAATTGCTTCAGATGCCAGGTCTTGAATCCACTAAGAGAATGAACGAGTGTCAGTTGAAATGACTGAAGTCCTTCCCATCAGATTCAAGCACAGATCACTCAAAGAGCATCTTCTCAAACCCCTCAAAGAAAATTTCCTCTGCTACTTCAGATGTTTAGCCATGGACAAACCTGGCTACCCATAAAACTATCCTGAGCTGGGGTGTTTGGTGAACAGGTCTCATTGTGGGGAAAGGCGGGCAGGAAGAGTTCTAATATGGATATAGACATGACAGGCAGAACTGTGTGATTGCTGCTAGGATATTTTTCATTTAGCTTGACCCCAGAAATTGAATAATGGGCAATCAAATGGAAGTTAATCAAAACTTCAAAGCTTTCTAGAACATTCTTTCAACCTTTAGAAAAATGTGTATTCATTGAATTAGGCATGGGTGTTAAGATACATGACCAACTCTAATGAAACCAATACTGTATTGAGGGAATGAAACAAATGACAGTGAACGCTGATGAACATTACGACAGAAACAAGGAGAGAGAAGACTGGACACGTTGGACATACTAGAATGATAAAATGGAGCTTGCACTGGGAAAGATCTTAGTGGATTCAAGATTTAGACATAAGGCTCCTCCAAGTGAGAGGAAAGAAAGTAAGCTTTGGTTAGCTGGAAGCAAGACTGTACCTACCTGCCATGACCAAGCACAGTGGGACCAGCCATTCACCTAAGGTCTTCTACAGACTGGCTCTAGATTAGACTCCGAATAGAAACAGACCAGACAGAACTTTTGCTCACAGGACTCATACATTCCAGGGCATTGCCAGTACCAGGGAATTGGTTGATTATTTTGGCTTACAGTGCCTCATGTGGAAGCTGGGGGAGGGGGGAGGGTGGGAAGTAGAGGAGGGATGGAGTTGGAGAAAGGAGAGAAACTATTGGTTCAGGGTGGTTGGGGAAGCCTCCAGAGAGAGAAAAGGGAGGGGGAGGGAGAGGAAAAGAGGAAGAGGGAGAGCAGGGGAAGAGGGAGAGGGGTATGGGTAGGGGGAGGGAGAGACAGACCCTAAGGAACAAGTCTCTGGCTTCCTTTTTATAGTTTCCTTTTTATTGTAGTTTTGCATTGTTCTTGCTCTCAGAGGACACTCCACCCCTGGAAAGCAGATTTGAATCCTGGAGCATTAGAGGGTTCTTCACCGAGACTGAAGCTGGAGGAACCCATCCTGACACTATGTGGATGAACCTACTTGTGTGGAGGCTTTAATATTAGCATTCAAATTTGTGGAAGTTACAGTGACTACTAAACAGAGAAGGCAATCTTTGGGAAGCAAGTCATCATCTAACTGCGGATGCTGATTGATGCTACTCTCGATGTCTTGTCTCCAAGTTATTTGTGTCCTTCATCTCAGTAGTGTCTCACATCCTCGAGTGCTGTATCTGAGTCATCACCCTAACCCCAAAGGCACTTCAGATGCTGTTCAGTAATCACTGTGCTGGAATGGAATTTCCTTTAAAGAAAAAAATAGTCTCTATCTTAGGGAAAGTAGGATCCTATCAGCCCAGAGATCTGAAAGAGGCACAAAGTAGAACTATCTAAAGCAAAGCCTCTCAACATGATGAGCTCTTATTGAACTAAAATAACATGCAATAGCTCCATTATCTATTATTGAATCTTAGTAAATGGAGAGTCAGCCAGGCCCGAACTTTCTAGAAAAGCTTTCTGAGACCATCTAATATTAAATTACAACCTAGGGGCAGACCACTATCTAAATATGCTGGGTGGAAGACAGGAAAGGGGATAGAATTCTTTTATGGCTGAATCTTAAAATATCTCCCACAGACTTAGCCCTCAGCTTCTGGCCTATTTTGAAACCTGTGGAGCTTTTAGAAGGCAGGATCTGGTCCGTGGAAGGATCTGGCCTTTTTCATTGCTTCCTGGTGTAGCCATCATATGAGGGACCTGGCTACACGCTCCTGCTGCCTTGGATTGAACTATCCTGTGGCCGTGACTTTGCCTCTGGCATGGGTGGAAATCCTCCTAAAAACCTCAGTCTAAGATGACCCCATCTTCACTTAAACCACTTCTGTCAGGTAGTTGGTCACAGTGACACAACAGTTATCAATACAAACTCCGACTAAAGAGAGACATACAACTGTTCTTAGTTGTTGTTTGTGGTTTTTGAAAAAATGTATTTTTGAGACAAGGTCTCATGTAGCTTGGGCAGGCCACCAACACTTTCTCGATAAAGATGACACTGAACTTCTGATCCTCTCAATTTTACCTCCCAAGTGCTGGGCTTGTAGGCCTGCACCACCATACCCAGCTTGTGTTTGGCGTTTTGGAACAGGGTCTTACTATGTAGCCCAAGCTAGTCTTGAACTCATAATCCTCCTGCCTTCACCTTCTGAGTACTAGGACTTGTGGCAGGCATGCACCACCACGCCTAGCTCTATGTACAGATTTTTGTCTTCTGTTCTCCTTCTCTGCTATAGACCCTCCCACTCCAGATCTGCCCTCACAGTCAGTCCCTTCCTGCCATATTGCAATTATTTGCTTTGGATCTTCAGAGGACTCTGGTATTTCATACTCTGCTAATAATAAAGTACAAAGAGTCAGACAAAGAGAAGGTAGTAAGTTTCATGTAAGGCCCTTAAAAATAAGCATGGAAAAGAGAGACAGAGCTTTAGTGTCTGGAAATACTATAAAATAGAAATTAATGTATTATTTGTATGTTAAATGGTGTACATGTGTGCATGAAGGTGCACGTGCATGCATATATGTGCATGTATGTACATGTATGTGCATGTATGTGTAAGTCAAAGGATAGTGTTGGTTATATTTCTCAATCACTTTCCACTTTATTTTTTAAAATTATCTGTTTGTTTTTATTCCTATGTGTATGGGTGTTCTCTTGCCTGAGTTTCTATGTACCACATGTGTCAGGACCTACAGAGGCCAGAAGAGGATACTGAATCCTCTGGAACTTAGTTTATAGATGGTTGTTGCAGTCATGTGGGTGCTGAGAAGCAAACCTGGGTCCTCTAAAGGAGTAACAAGTGCTCTTACACTGCTGAGCCATCTCTCCAGCCTCTTCACCGAGGTGTTTATGGGACTGGGTTTCTCACTGAACCTGGAGCTCACCACCTTGGCTAAATAAGCTGGCTAGCAAGCCCTAAGGATCTTCCTTGGCCCACAAACATCCATTGCTTGGCATTTTACATGGGTGCTTGGGATCTGAACTCAGAATCTTAGGCTTGCAGGCAAGTGCTTTACTCGCTGAGCCCTCTCCCCAGCCTTATATAATATCATTGTGAAACCAATACTATCACTATTGATTAATACTTTTCCTGTGGAAGATTATCTCATTTATTACGTGATGTGATTTATTAAATCAATAGGATCAGATAATCTCATTTTAGAAATAATGGCAGAAGCATAATTAAATCATATTGCTACCAAATCATTCTTGCCTTAAATTAAATGTGAGACTTCTAATTAGTATCTGTAGAAGTCAGTAGAGGCAAAGTTCCATATGTTAGTGTTAGAGTTCATTTGAGAATAGAAAAGGATACTTAGAAAAATAGCAAACACAACAATTACTATACTAAATTTTATTCTTCAAAAGCAGTTAATCTTAGCCTAAGATTGAGGCTGGACCTATGGAAGACTGTGGATTTGCAAATTGGGAGAATTGCAATGGTTTGTGGAAGTACCTTATGGATGTGTCTTATTGTGAGGGCCCCAAAGAACAGATTTTCAAGTAGTGTCATTACAGAGGTGGTAAAGTAATCAGATTAAATTCTGAGTGACTCCCTATGATTGAAATGGGAACTTGGTGTTTCTTGGAATTGTTTCTGACAGCTTTAAAAAGGAAAGGGGATTGGCTGGGTGTGGCGGCACATGCCTTTAATCCTAGCACTTAGGAGGCAGAGGCAGACAGGCGGATCTCTGTGACTTCAAGGCCAGTATGATCCATTTATCCAGTTCCTGGTCAGTCAGAGATACATAATAAGACCCTATCTTTTAAAAAAAATGTATTAAGGTATAACTGACTCACTATACAATTCTTTCACTCAAAATTTAAGGATTTTAGCACTCACAGTTACATATACATCACAATCAATTTATAATGCCATGGAAACAAAGCAGGTTTTATCAGTCACTTCCTGCTTCCCTAGTCACCATCAACTTCTGGTCTCTTCAATTGCTAATATACTCTGTCTCCAAACTTGTATCAATTCTAAACATTAATATAAATGATAATATCACACAGTAAGTGGTCTGTTGTGATGATATCCTTTTACTGTTTTCAAGGTACTTCATCCTTTTTATTTGTGACTTACTTCATTGTAAAGTTGTGCTACATTTTGTTTACCAACTCAGCAACTAATAAGCCTTTGGGTTTCTATTACTATTGTTCTCATGAATAATGTTGCTGTTTGTGTAATAAAAGATAGGTTTTCCCTTTGTCTTAGGGTTTCAAGCTGTGAAGAGACACTGTCTTAGTTAGGACTTTACTGCTGTGAACAGACACCCTGACCAAGGCAGCTCTTATAAGGGAGCTGGCTTACAGGTTCAGAGGTTCAGTCTGTTATCATCAAGGCAGGAGCATGGCAGCATCCGGGCAGGCATGGCATGGACGGATCTGAGAGTTCTACATCTTGAAGGCCACTTAGAGAAGACTGTCATCTAAGCAGCTAGGAGGATAGTCTCAAAGCCCACCCCCACAATGACATACTTCCTCCAACAAGGCCACACCTCACAATAATATCACTCCCTATGAGCCAAGCATATTTAAACCACCACAGACACCACGACCAAGGTAACTCTTATAAAAGAAAACATTTAATTGGGGGTGGGGGGGATTGCTTACAGTTTTAGAGGGTTAGTTTATTGTCATCACAGCAGGTAGTGTGGTGGCCAGAATGCAGACATGGTGCTGGAGAATTAACTGAAAGCTTAAATTCTGAGTGACTCCCTATGATTGAAATGGGAACTTGGTGTTTCTTGGAATTGTTTCTGACAGCTTTAAAAAGGAAAGGGGATCATGATCTTCAGACGGGGGCGGGGGGGGGGGAACAGATAGAGACAGAGACAGAGAGACACAGAGAGAGACAGAGACAAAGACACAAAGACATAGAATCTGTGTCTGGCATGGACTTTTGAAAGCCCACCCTTAGCAACGTATCCCTCCCTTCTAACAAGGTCATACCTCCTAAACTTTCTGAAACTACCAACTGGGATCCAAGCATCCAAATATATGAGCTTATGGGGCCACTCTTAGTCATAACAACACACCTTTCTCTTTCTATATATCTACAATTATAATGGCTAGATCAAAAGATAGCTTGATCTTTTAAGGATCAGCTAGATTCTTCCAAAGCATGAATTTTATTCCACCAGCAATATATAAAGTCCTAGAGTCTTTACACCTTCATGAACACACATTACTTTTTCAGTTACAGCCATCCTAGTATGTGTGGACAGTTATCAGGGTTTGAGTGACATTTCCCCAATGGCCAATTATGTCGCACATCTATTTTACTTAATATTTTAATAATTTTTGAGAACTATATATTCAGATCCATTTTAATATTGAATTTTTTTGCTCTGAGAGATACTTGTATGTCTTCGATACAAGTTCTTTATAAGATCAACTATTTGAAGATATTTTCTTTCTGGTGATATGGCTCAGTGATTAAGAGCACTTGTTCTTCCTGAGGACATGGGTTTGATTCCCAGCACCCACATGATGGTTCACAACCATCAGTAACTCAAGTTCCAGGAGCTTCAATACCTTTTCTGACCTTCACAGTTGCATATACAAACATGCAGGCAAAATACATGTAAAGCAAAATGAATAAATCTTTTTTAGGAGGGCAGGGCTTTAAGACAGGGTTCCTCTGCCTGCAGCTTTGGCTGTCCTGGAACTCACCCAGTAGACCAATCTGGTCTTGAAAAAAATGAATAAATCTTAAAAACTTAAAACAAGTACTGTCCTCTGTGTTGTCCTTTATGTCCTTGATGGTGTCATTAGAAGCAAATGTTCTATTTTTTGATAAATTCATTGCTTTCTCTTTTGCTGTCAGAGTTAAAAGCCTGTGCTAGCTGTAAGGCCATAAGGTTATAGTTAAGTTTCCTCCTATGAACTTTATGGTTTTATTTCTTTCATTTAGACGTTTGATACATTTGAGTTTTTGGTGTATTTTTGAGGAACAGGTTCAATCATTATTTCCATGTAGATATCCAATTGTTTGAGCACAATTTTGAGAGTACTGTTCTCTCCTCATGGAAATGTCTTAGCACCCTTGCTGGAAGTCACTTAGACTCTTGATCATAACCTGCTGATTTATCTGCCCATCTTTATTTTAGTACCACAGGGTTCTGATTTACTTTTGTAGTAGATTTTAAAATCAAGAACTATGGATCTCCAAATTTGTTCCTCACAAATTATGGAAATTATTCTGGGCCCATGCTTCTCTGTGCTAGTATCAGATTGAAATTTTTTATAAGGTTTGTGTTGAATCTGCATCATTATTTCAGGAGCACTGACAGCTAACCAATGAGTGTATTATCTATGAACATATATGTATGTCTTTTCACTTATTTAGGTTTTTTTTTTTTAAAAATTTCTTTCAACACTGCTGTGTAGTTTTCTCCTTCTTTTTTTAATTGGATATTTTCTTTATTTACCTTTCGAATGTTATCCCCTTTCCCACCCCCCTGAAACCCCCTTCCCCCTCCTCCCTCCCCCTGCTTCTATGAGGGTGTTCCCCCACCTACCCACTCCTGCCTCCCCACCTCGAATTCCTCTATCTGGGCTATCGCCTTCACAGGATCAAGGGCCTCTCCTTCCATTGATGCCAGATAATGTCATCCTCTGCTTCACATGTGGCTGGAGCCATGGGTCCCTCCATATGTACTCCTTGGTTGGTGGTTTAGTCCATGGGAGCTCTGGGGGTCTGGTTGGTTGATACTATTGTTGTTCCTATGGGGTTGCAAACCCCTTCAGTTCCTTTAGTCCTTTCTCTAACTCCTCCATTGGGGACCCTGTGTTCAGTCCAATGGCTGGCTGTGAGCATCTGCCTCTATATTTTTCAGGCTCTGGAAGATCTTCTCAGAAGACAGCTATAGCATGCTCCTGTCAGCATGCATTTCTTGGCATCCACAATAGTGTCTGGGTTTGGTGACTGTATATGGGATGGATCTCCAGGTGGGGAAGTCTCTGGATGGCCTTTCCTTCAGTCTCTGTTCAATACTTTGTCTCTGTATTTGCTCCTGTGAGTATTTTATTCCCCCTTCTAAGAAGAACTGAAGCATCCACATTTTGCTCTTCCTTCTTCTTGAGCTTCATGTGGTCTGTGAATTGTATCTTGTATCTCGGAGGTTTTGGGCTAGTATCCACTTATCAGTGAGTGCATACCATGTGTGTTCTTTTGTGATTGGATTACCTCACTCAGAATGATATTTTCTAGTTCCATCCATTTGACTAAGAATTTCATGATTTCATTGTTTTTAATAGCTGAGTAGTACTCCATTGTGTAAATGTACATTTTCTGTATCTATTTCTCTGTTGAAGGACATCTGGGTTCTTTCCAGCTTCTGGCTATTATAAATAAGGCTGCTATGAACATAGTGGAGCATGTGTACTTGTTATATGTTAGAGGATCTTTTGGGTATATGCCCAGGAGTGGTATAACTGGGTCCTCAGGTTTACACTTCCTAAACTTATTATACTATTTTATTCTCTGGGATGTTAGAAATTGAATTGTTTTCTTTATATCATTTTTCAGATCGTTCATTGCAGGTATACACCTGCAATTGATTTTTATTACCCAATATAGTTTTGTTTTGAGGTAACCCTTACGTTGATAAAAGAAAACAGCTAGCTATAAAAAATATTGTTTTAAATAGATTATATGAATATAAATAATATATCATAGTTCAGACACTAACTTTGTTTGTCTGAAGATTGAAACATCTCATTAGAAAGCAGATTCAGAGATCAAAGGCACTCAGACACTTTAAATTTCTCTTATAGGGCGACCTCTGTTCCCGCGGACTGCGCTGGAGAGACCGGTACCCAGGCTCTCCCCCCAATATAACATCACTTGGGACACGGCCTGTTGGGGCTTCCATCTGTGCCCGAGGGCGGGTTGGCGCTGTGGTCGTCTGGGTGCCAGATCGGCGGGCCATCGTGACCACAGGGTGAGCGGCGCCACGGAGAGTGCCCTCCGCCATCTTTGCTCCAGTGACCAGGTAGTTGGGACCGCCAGGCTCAGAGACAGACAGGCATAATATCGCTTCGGTTTCAGGCAGCTTGTGTGTAACCTGCTCCCAGGTGCTGGGCTGATCTGCAGTAACCAGCGCGCCAGTTCCGCGGTGGGACCTTCTGCCTGGTGGAGGGACCCCGCGCAGGGAGGGAGCCTGCCAGCTTCCCTTCCTCGACCTCTGTTCCCACAGACTGCGCTGGAGAGACCGGTACCCAGGCTCTCCCCCCAATATAACATCACTTGGGACACGGCCCGTTGGGGCTTCCGTCTGTGCCCGAGGGCGGGTTGGCGCTGTGGTCGTCTGGGTGCCAGATCGGCGGGCCATCGTGACCACAGGGTGAGCAGCGCCACAGAGAGTGCCCTCCGCCATCTTTGCTCCAGTGACCAGGTAGTTGGGACCGCCAGGCTCAGAGACAGACAGGCATAATATCGCTTCGGGTTCAGGCAGCTTGTGTGTAACCTGCTCCCAGGTGCTGGGCTGATCTGCAGTGACCAGCGCGCCAGATCTGCTGTGGGACTTCTGCCTGGCAGAGGGACGCCCCCTCCCCCCCCAGGAGAGATCACACACCCCTGCACAGGGCAGGAGCCTGCCAGCCTCCCTTTGGCGACCTCTGCTCCAGGAATCCACTAGGCTGAGCCTTTAGATGTGCAAGGCCTCCCCAATATAAGATCACTTGGGGCAAAGCACATTAGGGCTCCAAAGTCACTCAGGAGCAGGCAGGCCCCAGAAATCGGTGCCAGGGGAATCCTGGTAATCCAGGGGGGGCAGAAATAGCTTTGCAGGCTCACAGGAGGTCCAACCAACAGCCAGTGGCAGCAGGACCAACTAACACCAGAGGTATCCAGATGGCAAAAGGCAAACGTAGGAATGTTACTAACAGTAATCAAAGTAATGTGGGACCATCCGAACCCAACTCTCCAACAGCAGCAAGTCCTGGATACCCCACCACACCCGAAAGACAAGATCTGGATTTAAAATCACTTCTCATGATGCTATTAGAGGATCACAAGAAGGACACAAATAAATCTCATAAAGAGTTACAGGAGACCATGAATCAACGGTTAGAAGCCCTTACAAAGGAAACACAAAAATCGCTTAGAGAAATGCGGGAGAACATGGATCAAAAGATGGAGGCGCACAAGGAGACAACACAAAAATCGCTTAACGAGATGAATCAACGGGTAGATGCACTCACAAAGGAATCACAAAATTGGCATAAAGAAATGCAGAAGAATATGGGTCAACAGACGGATGCCCATAAGGAGGCAACACAAAAATTGCTTAAAGAAATGAATCAACGGTTAGATGCCCTTACAAAGGAAACACGAGAACTGCTTAAAGAAATGCAGGAGACGATGGATCAACAGATGGAATCCCATGAGGAGGAAACACAAAAATCGCTCAGAGAAATGCAGGAGAACGTGGGTCATCAGGAAGAAATCCTGAAAGAGGTAATGCAAAAATACCTTAAAGAAATACAGGAAAATACAAACAAACAAGTGAAGGATCTCAGCAAATCCATCCAGGAACTAAAAAAGGAAGTAGAAACAACTAAGAAATCACAAAGGGAGACAACTTTGGAGATAGAAAACCTTGGGAAGAAATCAGGAGTCATAGATGCAAACATCAACAATAGAATACAAGAGATGGAAGAAAGAATCTCAGGTGCTGAAGATTCCATAGAAAGCATCGACTCAACAGTCAAAGAAAATGCAAAATGCAAAAAACGCGTAACCCAAAACATCCAGGAAATCCAGGACACAATGAGAAGACCAAACCTAAGGATTATAGGTATAGATGAGAGTGAAGATTTGCAACTTAAAGGGCCAGTAAACATCTTCAACAAAATTATGGAGGAAAACTTTCCTAACTTAAAGAGAGAGATGCCGATGAACGTACAAGAAGCCTACAGAACTCCAAACAGACTGGACCAGAACAGAAATACCTCCCGTCACATAATAATCAAAACACCGAATGTTTTAAACAAAGAAAGAATACTAAAAGCAGTAAGAGAAAAGGGCCAAGTAACATACAAAGGAAGACCTATCCGAATCACATCAGACTTCTCACCAGAGACTATGAAAGCCAGAAGATCCTGGGCAGATCTCATGCAGACACTAAGACAGCACAAATGCCAGCCTAGACTACTATACCCAGCAAAACTCTCAATCACCATAGATGGAGAGACCAAGATATTCCATGATAAAACCAAATTTTCACAATATCTTTCCACAAATCCAGCCCTGCAACGGATAATAGGTGGAAACCTCCAATACAGGGAGAGAAACAACACCCTGGAAAAAATGAGATAATAACCTTCTTGAATCAAACCCAAAAGTAGATAACCACTCAAACATAAAGATAGCGTCAAGAATGGCAGATGGCAATAATCACTATGCCTTAATCTCTCTTAATATCAATGGTCTCAATTCCCCAATTAAAAGACATAGACTAGCAGACTGGATACGTAAACAGGACCCAGCATTTTGCTGCATGCAGGAAACGCACCTCAGTGTCAAAGACAAACACTACCTCAGAGTAAAAGGCTGGAAAACAATTTTACAAGCAAATGGCCCCAAGAAACGAGGTGGAGTAGCCATCCTAATATCGGATAAAATTAATTTTCAACCTAAAGTCATCAAAAAAGACACAGAAGGACACTACATACTGATCAAGGGAAAAATCCACCATCAAGAACTCTCAATCCTGAATATCTATGCTCCAAATGCAAGGGCACCCTCATTCGTAAAAGAAACTTTACTAAAACTCAAAGCACACATCGCACCGCACACAATAATAGTGGGTGACTTCAACACCCCGCTCTCTGAAATGGATCGTTCAGGAAAGCAGAAACTAAACAGGGACACAGTGAATCTAATTGAAGCCTTGGACCAAATGGAACTAACTGATATATATAGAACATTTCATCCTAGAGCTAAAGAATACACCTTCTTTTCAGCTCCTCATGGTACCTTCTCCAAAATTGACCATATAATTGGTCACAAATCAGACCTCAACAGATACAAGAAGATAGAAATAATCCCATGCCTCCTATCAGATCACTATGGAATAAGGGTGGTCTTCAATGGCAACAAAAACAAAAGAAAACCCACGTACACATGGAGGCTGAACAATGCTCTACTCAATGATAACTTGGTCAAGGTGGAAATAAAGAAAGAAATCAAAGACTTTTTGAAAGTTAATGAAAATGAAGGCACAACATACCCTAACTTATGGGACACAATGAAAGCAGTGCTAAGAGGAAAATTCATAGCCCTGAGTGCCGCCAAAAAGAAACGGGAGACAGCATACACTAACAGCTTAATGGCACACCTGAAAGCCCTGGAACAAAAAGAAGCAAATACACCAAAGAGGAGTAGAAGGCAGGAAATCATCAAACTCAGGGCTGAAATCAATCAAGTAGAAAAAAATAAAACCATACAAAGAATCAACAAAACGAGGAGTTGGTTCTTTGAGAAAATCAACAAGATAGATAAGCCCTTAGCCAGACTAACCAGAGGGCACAGAGATAGTATCCAAATTAATAAAATCAGAAACGAAAAGGGAGAGATAACAACAGAAACTGAGGAAATTAAAAAAATCATCAGATCCTACTACAAAAACCTGTATTCAACACAACTAGAAAATCTTGAGGAAATGGACAATTTCCTTGACAGATACCAAGTACCAAAATTAAATCAGGATCAAATAGACCATCTAAACCGTCCTATAACCCCTGAAGAAATAGAAGTTGTCATTGGAAGTCTTCCAACCAAAAAAAGCACAGATCCAGATGGTTTTAGTGCAGAATTCTATCAGACCTTCAAAGTAGACCTAACACCAATACTCTTCAAACTGTTCCACAAAATAGAAACAGAAGGAACACTACCCAACTCGTTCTATGAAGCCACAATTACACTAATACCAAAAGCACACAAAGATCCGACAAAGAAAGAGAATCTCAGGCCAATCTCTCTTATGAATATCGATGCAAAAATACTCAATAAAATTCTTGCCAACCGAATCCAAGAACACATCAAAACGATCATTCACCACGATCAAGTAGGCTTCATCCTAGGGATGCAGGGATGGTTCAATATAAGGAAATCCATCAATGTAATCCACTACATAAACAATCTCAAAGAAAAAAACCACATGGTCATCTCATTAGATGCTGAGAAAGCATTTGACAAAATTCAGCATCCTTTCATGCTAAAGGTCTTGGAAAGATCAGGAATTCAAGGCCCATATCTAAACATAGTAAAAGCAATTTACAGCAAACCAGTAGCCAGCATCAATCTAAACGGAGAGAAACTTGAAGCAATCCCACTAAAATCAGGGACTAGACAAGGCTGCCCTCTCTCTCCATATCTTTTCAATATAGTACTTGAAGTTCTAGCTAGAGCAATTAGACAACAAAAAGAGGTCAAAGGGATACAAATTGGAAAGGAAGAAGTCAAACTATCACTATTTGCAGACGATATGATAGTATACATAAGCGACCCAAAGAACTCCACCAGAGAACTCCTACAGCTGATAAACGACTTCAGCAAAGTGGCCGGATATAAAATCAACTCAAGCAAGTCAGAAGCCTTCCTATACTCAAAGGATAAGCAGGCTGAGAAAGAAGTAAGAGAAATAATACCCTTTACGATAGCCACAAACCATATTAAGTATCTTGGCGTGACGCTAACCAAACAAGTGAAAGATCTGTATGACAAGAACTTCAAGTCTCTGAAGAAAGAAATTGAAGAAGACCTCAGAAGATGGAAAAATCTGCCATGCTCATGGATTGGCAGGATTAATATAGTAAAAATGAGCATCTTACCAAAAGTAATACACAGATTCAATGCAATCCCCATCAAAATCCCAACTCAATTCTTCATAGAGTTAGAAAGAGCAATTCAAAAATTCATCTGGAATAACAGAAAACCCAGAATAGCTAAAACTATTCTCAAGAGTAAAAGAACCTCTGGGGGAATCAGTATCCCGGACCTCAAGCTGTACTACAGAGCAATAGTGTTAAAAACTGCATGGTATTGGTACAGTAACAGACATGTAGATCAATGGAACAGAATTGAAGACCCAGAAATGAATCCACACCCCTATGGTCACTTGATCTTTGACAAAGGAGCTAAAACCATCCAGTGGAAAAAAGATAGCCTTTTCAACAAATGGTGCTGGCTCAGCTGGAGGTCAACATGCAGAAGAATGCAAATTGACCCATCCTTATCTCCTTGCACTAAGCTCAATTCTAAGTGGATCAAAGATCTCCACATAAAACTAGACACACTGAAACTAATAGAAGGGAAACTAGGGAAGAACCTTGAACATATGGGCACAGGGGAGAATTTCCTGAACAGAACTCCAATAGCTTATACTCTAAGATCAAGAATAGACAAATGGGACCTCATTAAATTACAAAGTTTTTGCAAGGCAAAAGACACCGTCAAAAAGACAAAGCGGCAACCAACTAACTGGGAAATGATCTTTACCAACCTTACATCCGACAGAGGGCTAATATCCAAGATATACAAAGAACTCAAGAAGTTAAACTCCAGAGAGGCAAGTAACCCTATTAAAAAATGGGGTACAGAGCTACACAAAGAGTTCTCACCTGAAGAATATCTAATGGCTGAGAAGCACCTAAAGAGATGTTCATCATCCTTAGTCATTAGGGAAATGCAAATCAAAACAACCCTGAGATTCCATCTCACACCAGTCAGGATGGCTAAGATCAAAAACACAGGAGACAGCAGTTGTTGGCGAGGATGTGGAGAAAGAGGAACACTCCTCCACTGCTGGTGGAATTGCAGGCTGGTACAACCACTCTGGAAAGCAGTCTGGCGGCTCCTCAGAAAACTGGGCATGACACTTCCGGAGGATCCGGCTATACCACTCCTGGGCATATACCCAGAGACTTTACCTGCATGCAATAAGGACACATGCTCCACTATATTCATAGCAGCCTTATTTATAATAGCCAGAAGCTGGAAAGAACCCAGATGTCCCTCAACGGAAGAATGGATTCAGAAGATGTGGTATATTTACACAATGGAATACTACTCTGCAATTAAAAACAATGAATTCACGAAATTCCTAGGCAAATGGTCAGAACTTGAAAATATCATCCTTAGTGAGGTAACCCAATCACAAAAGATCACACATGGTATGAAGTCACTGATAAGGGGATATTGACCCAGAATCTCAGAATACCCTAGACACAATCAGCATATCAATAGATTTCTAAAAAATGGAAGGAGAGACCCCTGGTATTGGAAAGACTGGATGTAGGGGAACGCCAGGACAGAGTAATGAGAGGGGGTTGAAAGGAGAAAAGAGGGAGGGAAGGGGGCTTATGGGACTTTCGGGGAGGGAGGAAACGGGAAAGGGGAAGTGATTTGGAATGTAAATTAAAAAAATAAAATAAAATAAAATTAAAAAAAAATTTCTCTTATAGACAGTTTCTAATGCCCATATTCTAGAATATGTGGATAATGCCATCTCTTCCCATATGCATTTCGTTTCCCCTAGCAACAAGTGGGTAATTCATGACCTGAGCTCAGCTCTTGAATCCTTGGAAATTCTTTCCCTTCATCTGTTCTGCTTGTTTTGTTTATTGCTAACAGGGCTCATCACTAGTTTATTTACTTAATCATACTTCTTTAAATTGGTAAGCATCTTGTGATTTTATTGTTATCTCCATCAGAGTAAAAGAACAGAATGAAGTCCTTCCCTAGTCACTAAATAATGTCTTATCCAGGTTAATTAGGGGGTATGACTGAATTTCCCTACAAGTGAGCCATGAAAATATACAGGCAGGAGACCTAAACTCTTCCATATCTAGAGGAATTGTGTGTTGTTATTTCTGAATCCCAAACATCTCACAAGACTCCTGGCACATAGATATCTTCCAATCATAATGAAAGAGAAAAGATGTTTTTCTGAAAAAGTTGAGGACCTTCAGCAGTATTTTATATAATCCTAAGTGTCGGGGATGGTTTCAAGTGGAAATGAGCACACTGTTTTGAACGATTCAGTTGGTAGAGGAGTTGGGGCTATGAAGTGCTTGGTCTGATACTGATTTCTGTTTCTGTGCAAAATAGATCAGTGTTCTAGCAGCACCTCAGGTCCTGAGTTGTTCAGTGTCAGGCAGTACCTTCCATACCTGAGAACAAAGTCCTTCTTTTCCTACGTGATTTGTCTGATTTTCATCGGCTCTACTGATCTTGGACATGAGGAGATTAATGACAGGACCTACAGCTGATGTCTGAAAATGCCAGAGTTTCATGAAATAAAAACCTAAGATAAGGCTCCTGAGTGAAGAGGCAGAACTCACAGAGACAGGCTGCTTTCTTCCTGACCAAACCCCCAGTTGTTACGAAGAAGAAAATAAGACAAAGAGCTACCAAGTTTGCAAGATTTAGGAGACTGTTGACTCCTAAAGAGGCAAGGGATTTAGACTGAGAAAGGAGGAAATGGGACGGGAAGGATGGAGTGTGGTAGAAGAAGAGATGAAGAGATACTTATTGCTGCTGCCTGGATGTTTGTGTCCTAACCTTCATAGACTGAAACTCATCCTTAGAGTGGTGGCAGTCAGAGATGAGACATAGGTGACAATTTGGTCATCAAGTGGAGCCCTCATGAGTAAAATTAGTGGCCTTAAAAAAGAAGGCCAAAGAGACCCTTCAACTCTTCAACCATGGGAGGACACTTGTCGAGGTACCATTTACCAACTGCAGAATGAGTCCTCATCAGATTCTGAGTCTACCACTCACTTGATCTTGGACTTCACAACCTCTGGAAGTGTGAGTGATGAGTTCCTGTGTCTATAAGCCTCTCTGCTGATGGCATTTATTATAGTATTCTGATTTATATAATCTGTTTTATAGAATCTGTTTAGACTAATAAGCATGCTTACTTTTAATCCAGGTGAGTATGAGTCTTTCTCTTGTTGAGCTAGCCTTACTATGTAACTGTGATTAGCCTGAACCTCTCTATGTAGACAGGCTGGTCTCATATTAACCCGACTCTTGCTTCCAAAATGCTAGGATTAAATTTGGGGCGGTGGGGGGGGATTGAGAGATGGCTTAGTTAAAAGCATTGACTACTCTTACCAAGGATCTGGGTTCAATGCCCACAAACTGTAACTCTAGTTTCAGGAGATCTAATGCCCTCTTCCAGCCTCCATGGGTGCCAGGCATGTATATGGTACACAGACATAAGCAGACAAAAAGTCACACCTGTAAAATAAAATAATATATATTTTAAAAAGAAACTGATCTATTAGCTATTCAAGATTTTCTTTGTTCTGATCCATAATACAATCTAAATATAACCACAGTGAGAAAAACAGGCTAAAATATTTTTTTCCAGGCATGGTGACACACACATTTAATCCCAGCACTTGGGAGGCAGAGATCTCTGTGAGTTCAAGGTCAGCCTGGTCTACATAGTGAGTTCCAGGACAGGTAGGGCTGCATAGAAAGACCCTATCTCATAATAAGAAAACAACAACAAAAAATTCATTTTTATAATCAGTGAGCTATTGAATTCTGTGTCCTCAGGAATCCTTTTTCCTACTGATTTACACAAAGCGTTTTCTCCATATCTCCGGCATAAATGTGACAGAGCTCACAAATGCTTCAAAAGATGCTAAGAGGAAGCTGAGCACATTTTTCTCATTAAGCCTACTGGTAAAGAGAGACCTGATATTAAATAACCTTGAGCAACATAAACCCAATTATTGCTTCTGCAGAGACAGTGGAAGGGACGTGGCCTTGACCCTTTAAGGAAGGGCATAGGGCCCACAAGCATCCCTAGCCTGTCTCACCTGCTTCTTGAGAGAATACACGTGCAAGCCCTGAAGAAAAGGTTTCCAGGGAAACCATGTAACTTCTATTTCCTCCCCCCTCCCCTGAATATTATTAAGCACTAAACGTGCCTGTGTGAGCCTGGGGTTCTCATTTGAAATCAGAAGCTGCTGGGGAAAGTGTTTGCCTGAAACACACCCACATATCCAGAGATCATTTTTCTCCTTCCCTCACTAAATGTCAGCTGCACACTCAGCAGGGAAGAACTAGTTGACCTGGGTTCATTTGTGGGAAGAAAGATTGAGAGAATTAACTCCTGTTGGCGAACCACTTTTCTTCCTTGCTATTATGGTGGCTAGAATGAATGCTAGTCATGCTTAGACTGAGCAGTTGTGTTTTTTCAGTTAGCTGATATATGGTTGAAAATGTTAACTACCAAACAATGTCTTTATGTCTGATTTTTTAAAAAAGAAAAACAAAACAAAACAGGGTTTCTCTGTTTAGCAGCTGTCCTGAAACTCGCTTTGTAGACTAGGCTGGCTTTGAACTCATATAGATCTGCCTGCCACTATGTCCTGAGTGCTGGGACAGGTCTGTGTCAGCATGCCTGGTTCTTTAAGTCCAAATTTAATACACAGAGAAACACTGATATCCCAATAGCATAGGGATGTAAGTATATATGTATAATACCAAAGAAAACTCAACCAAAATATTTCTATATGTACCCACTGATGGTGAATGACTTTTGAGATTCATGGCCTGTGTTTCTGGTGTAGGAGGAGGGTAGATCTTGGCAGCCACTCCGCTCATTGAGCAAACATTCAGATCATACTGGAGTGGCCTCCAGGTGGATTCCTGACCAAATGAATCCAAAGCAATTTGAATTGGAATAAGATGGTAATGGAGGTATAATCAAGCGAAAATAAGGCAGAGGGGAGTGAGAGGCAGCCACACTGAACTACCTCCTCAAAGAGGAAAGCTACTGTGCAGGGAAAAAGATGAAAGGACAACCAGAGAAAGATCAGGTGATGGGGGTGAGGAGCAATGAGCTAGGGACAAAGTTTAGAAAGGGCTTCAATGGATTCTGGTTCCAATTTCTCCACCTAGAAGCTGAGCATATTATTGGATTGAGGGTTTTGTGAATCAGATTTATACCATTAAAGGAAATACCATTTTGTTCTTCATGAGAACGATCTTCTAGTACTTCCAGCCAAAAGGCCCCTCATAAAGCCTCTGGCTTTTCCAGACTCAGCTTTAGTCTCCAACTGGCCCTGGTTTGTGAATTAACGTAACCATTTCTGGTTTAAACTGGTACTGTGGTCAATGCCCATTTCATGGTTATAAGGGTGTCCTCTACACTGGTCACTGGTCAGGTTCTTCACACAGAAGTGGGAAGGTGACCTCCACAGGAAGACTGGCCTCTACACAGGTGATGGTTTCTGATCAGAATGTACCAGGCTTCTTATAGAAATGACAGAGGGCAGGCTGACCAGGCAAGGAGGCAATAGAGAGGTCCAAAGTCCATCCAGGGAGGGTCTCTCACACTTATGTCTCTTGGATTACTAGAGAGGGACTCTTGTGCAGAATCTACCTCCATCTATTGTTATTCCAGAGTAGACTCATGAAGCAGGGGGTGGGGAGCAGATGGGGCTTCTTCTGACTCCCTACTCCTGTCTTCTTTCTCTAACCATTCATCTTTGAGTATTCTCTTAAAGAAAACAAGAGTTTAGGGTTCTGGGTTCTTCTGCTCTGGACTATTGCTGCAATATACAAGAAGTATGATCTTAAATATTGGGAACAAAATGTCTTGTAACACGTATGAGGCTATAGATTTCACATACGGAAATAACGAAGTATTTATTTTTAAAGTAACAGAGGGGAAATATGAGTCCACAGTGAAGGAGCTTTTTTTCATTTAGTAATTCTGATGTAGAGTGTTTAACTTTAGACTGGTCAGCATAAGCTGTATCTATTCTGATGCCCAGCAAACTCTGGTCACACAGTAATGACACCTAAACTGTGGACAGGAACATGACAAGCAGCAGCAATCTGAGTTTTGATCTTGCACATCACCCCCCCCCCGCTATATTCCTTGCATAAACAATTTCTATGTCTATCTATGAGGACATCTCTTCTCCTGACAGCTGGGCATGTGGCCAGATGCTTCTCTGAGCTTCTCCTACCACTGCATTAATTTTTGTCCAAGCTGTTTTGAATTCAGCATCAGTCTTTTGCAGCCAAAAGCATACTGCTATGGTTTGAACATGTAATAGCCCCACAGCTAATGTGCTAAGTGCTTGGTTCTTAGCTGGTTGTGCCATTTGGGGAGGTAGGCCCAGATGCAGGAAATGGGGTGGGTGCTTGATGATTATACTGGGCCAGCCGTCTCTTCTTCTATTTTATGCTTTTGGGTCACCATGAGGCAAACAGCCTTTGCTACATGTTTCCAGTGGAAACGTGGAACTTCAGCAGAATCCTCCCGGGAACATGAAACCAAGTGAGTGTTGATGGAACCCTTGGATATTGTGAGCATCTTTAAGCCTCTTCTGCCAGGTGCTTTGTGCAAACAATGCAAAAGTAGCTAACAAGGTATTCAAGCTGGCCTTTAAAATTGCTCAAGCTTTTCTCTTTTTTATCCTAGACAGGACCATATTTATTCACAGGGGTTGGGGGGGGGGAATCAGGGAAGCAATGTCGTCTACGCATATGGATGGCCAAAATATCTGAAATTGCTCACCTGTAAATGCATTAAATATTCTAGTCTATATAAAAGACACACAATCCAGGTACTTTATTTTAAAGCTGCAAGCCTAGATTGGGCAGATTTTGGAGCTGCTCTAACTTACATCCCAGCCAAATGTCCCTTGTGACTGGCTGTTTCTCCTGGCCATGTGCTCATGGTCCATGGTCCCTCAGAGGCTTCCTCCTCTCTCCCTCCTCTTCCCATGGTCCCTCCTGAGATCCCAAGTCCTGGGATCTTGCTCTGCCCACTTTCTTCTGCCCATCCCAGACTTTCTTTATTGACCAATCAGGGATAGCCTGGGTGCGAGGTTTATACAACAAAAGCCTGTATACTTGAGAATGTCCTGTCCCTGAGGACTGACTCATGGTTGGGAAACCAGATCTCGGAGTCCAGAATTTAGAATTCAAGTACCAGCAGCATCAGACCAATCCCCTACATGCATGCTCTTTGGTTTCCTGTCAACTAAATCCAACTTCCTCTGCTCAGCTAAGAGGTCTAGGACTTACCCCTTGCCCCCACTCTTCTGCCCTTCACTCAACACTCCTGGCATGCTCTTCATTTGTATTTCTTGGTTCCATCTGCACTTCAACCCTAATTACCTATGTCTTGCCACCTCTGCCATCAGTCTCTCTGGATGTCATGATCCTATTAATATCTTAAGAGCTATTCCAGATGTCACTTTCCCTATAAAACCTTTGCTAGTCCCTTAGCCAGAATGAATTCTTGCCACACTTGTATTGTCTCAACTCTTTATTTAAACTTCTATTGTAATGCATCATACTCTATCTTCTTTGCCTAGTCTAAAGGCCTGTCTGTCTGTGTATCCCTGGCCAAGGGTGTGTTAGAGGGCATCAGAACACACTGGCTTGTCACAGGTTTTCCTCCTGTGTTCAGGAGTAAATGCACTTGGTCCCTCTACAAGATGGTCCCTGCCTTATGTTTGTTTTCCAGTATCTTCTGGCACAGTTGTCGATTCTTGTTCTTAGAGCATAAGCCATTGGTGTTCTATTCAGGAAAATTTCCCCTATGACCATGTGTTCAAGGTTCTTCCCCACTTTCTCCTCTATAAGCTTCAGTGTATCTGGTTTTTTGTAGAGGTCCTTGACCCACTTGGACTTGAGCTTTGTACAAGGAGATAAGAATGGGTCATTTGCATTTTTCTGCATGCTGACCTCCAGTTAATCGAGCACCACTTGTTAAAAATGCTGTCATTTTTTCACTGGATGTTTTTAACTCCTTTGTCAAAAATCAAGTGACAGTAGATGTGTGGGTTCATATCTGGGTCTTCAATTCTATTCCATTGATCTTCCTGCCTGTCTCTGTACCAATACCATACAGTTTTTATCACTATTGCTCTGTAGTAGAGCTTGAGGTCAGGGATGGTGATTCCCCCAGTAGATCTTTTGTTTTGGACAATAGTTTTTGCAATCCTGGGTGTTTTGTTATTCCAAATGAATTTGCAGATTCCTCTTTCTAGCTCTATGAAAAATTGATTCGGAATTTTGATGGGGATTGCATTGAATTTGTAGATTGATTTTGGCAAGATGGTCATTTTTATATTAATCCTTCCAATCCATGAGCATGGAGATCCTTCCATCGTCTGAGATCTTCTACTATTTCTTTCTTCAGAGGCTTGAAGTTCTTGTCATACAGATCTTTCACTTGCTTGGTTAGAGTCTCATCAAGGTATGTAATATTATTTGTGACTATTGTGAAGGGTGTCATTTCCTTAATTTCATTCTCAGCTTGTTTATCCTTTGAGTAGAGGAAGGCTACTGATTTGTTTGAGTTAATTTTGTATCCAGCCACTTTGCTGAAGTTGTTTATCAGCTTTAGGTCTCTGGTGGAATTTTTGGGGTCGCTTAAGTATACGATCATATCATCTGCAAATAGTGATACTTTGACTTCTTCTCTTCCAATTTGTATACTTTTGATCTCCTTTTGTTGTCTAATTGCTCTGGCTAGGACTTCGAGTACTATATTGAACAGATAGGGAGAGAGTGGACAGCCTTGTCTGGTCCCTGATTTTAGTGGGATTGCTTCAAGGTTCTCTCCATTTAGTTTGATGTTTGCTACTGGTTTACAGTATATTGCTTTCACTATGTTTAGGTATGGGCCTTGAATTCCTGATCTATCCAAGACTTTTATCATGAAAGTATGCTGAATTTTGTCAAAAGCTCTTTCAGCATCTAATGAAATGACCATGTAGTTTTTTTCTTTGAGTTTGTTTATGTAGTGTATTACATTGATGGATTTCTGTATATTGAACCATCCCTGCATCCCTGGGATGAATTGATCGTGGAGAATTATTGGTTTGATGCATTCTTGGATTCGGTTGGTCAGAATTTTGTTGAGAATTTTTGCACCAATGTTCATAAGGGAAATTGGTCTGAAGTTCTCTTTTCTTGTTTAGTCTTTGTTTGGTTTAGGTATGAGCGTTATTGTGGCTTCATAGAATGAATTGGGTAGTGTTTCTTGAGTTTCTATTTTGTGGAATAGTTTGAAAAGTATCAGTATTAATTCTTCTTTGAAGATCTGATAGAATTCCCCACTAAACTCATCTAGTCCTGGGCTTTTTTTTTTTTTTTTTTTTTGGTTGGAAGACTATTAACAACTGCTTCTATTTCCTCAGGACTTATGATACTATTTAGATGGTTTATCTGATCCTGCTTTAATGTTGGCATCTGTTATGTATCTAGAAAATTGTCCATTTCATCCAGATTTTCCAATTTTGTTGAGTATAAGCTCTTATAGTAGGATCTGATTTTTTTTTAATTTCCACAGTTTCTGTTTTCTCTCCCTTTTCATTTCTGATTTTATTAATTTGGGTAGTGCTTCTGAGTCTTCTGGTTAGTCTGGCTAAGGGTTTATCTATCTTGCTGGTTTTCTCAAAGAACTAGCTCTTGGTTTTGTTGATTCTTTGTATGGTTGTTTTTGTTTCTATTTGGTTGATTTCAGCCCTGAGTTTATTATTTCCTGCCGTCTACTCCTCTCGGGTGCCTTTGCTTCTTTTTGTTCTAGAGCTTTCAGGTGTGTTGTCCAGCTGCCAGGGTAAGCTCTCTCCAGCTTCTTTTTGGAGGCACTTAGAGCTATGAGTCTTCCTCTTAGCACTGCTTTAATTGTATCCCATAAGTTTTGGTATGATGTGTCCTCATTTTCATTAAATTCTAAAAAGTCTTTAATTTCTTTCTTTATTTCTTCCTTGACCCAGCTATCATTGAGTTCAACATCTATGTGTATGTTTGTTTTCTGTTGTTTTTGTTTGAATGCAAGACCAGTCTTAGGCCATGGTGATCTGATAGGGTGCATGGAATTATTTCAATATTCCTGTATCTGTTCAGGCCTGTTTTGTGACCAATTATATGGTCAGTTTTGGAGAAGGTACCATGAGGTGCTGAGAAGAAGGTATATTCTTTTACTTGAGGATGGAATGTTCTATAAATACCTGTTAGATCCATTTGGTCCATAACTTTCGTTAGTTTCACTGTGTCTCTGCTTAGTTTCTGTTTCCATGATTTGTCCGTTGTTGAGAGTGGGGTGTTGAAGTCTCCCAGTATTATTGTGTGGGGTGCAATGTGTGCTTTGAGTTTTAGTAAAGTTTCTTTTATAAATGTGTATGCCCTTGCATTTGGAGCATAGCTGTTCAGAATTGAGAATTCATCTTGGTAGATTTTTTCCTTTATTAAGTATGAAGTATGCTGCCTTATCTTTTTTGACAATTTTTGGTTGAAAGTTGATTTTATCTGATATAAGTATGGCCACTCAAGCTTGTTTCTTGTGACCATTTGCTTGGAAAATTGTTTTCCAACCTTTGACTCTGAGGTAATTAGTGTCTTTGTCACTGAGGTGGGTTTCTTGTATGCAACAAAATGTTGGGTCCTGTTTACGTATCCAGTCTGTTAGCCTATGTCTTTTTATTGGGGAATTGAGACCATTGATGTTAAGAGATATTAAGGAAAGGTGATTGTTTCTTCCTGTTATTTTCATTGTTACAGGTGGAATTCTGTTTGTGTGACTATCTTCTTTTAGATTTGTTGAAAGAAGATTACTTTATTGCTTTTTCTAGGGTATAGTTTCCCACCTCGTGTTGGTATTTTCCACCCATTATCCTTTGAAGGGCTGGGTTTGTGAAAAGATATTGTGTAAATTTGGTTTTGTCATGGAATATCTTGTTTTCTCCATCTATGGTAATTGAGAGCTTTGCTGGGTATAGTAAGTAGCCTTGGCTGACATTTATGTTGTCTTAGGGTCTGTATGACATTTACCCAGGATCTTCCAGCCTTCATAGTTTCCAGCGAGAAGTCTGGTATAATTCTGTTAGGTCTGCCTTTATATGTTACTTGACCTTTTTCTCTTATTGCTTTTAATATTCTTTCTTTGTTTGGTGCATTTGATGTTTTGATTATTATGTGTCAGGAGGAGTTTCTGTTCTGGTCCAGTCTGGAGTTCTGTAGGCTTCTTGTATTTTTATAGGCATCTCTTTTTTTAGGTTAGGGAAGTTTTCTTCTATAATTTTGTTGAAGATATTTGCTGGCCCTTTAAGTTGTAAATCCTAGTTCTCTTCTATACCTATAATCCTTAGGTTTGGTCTTCTCATTGTGTCCTGGATTTCCCGGATATTTTGGGTTACAAACTTTTTGCATTTTGCATTTTCTTTGACTGTTGAGTCAATGTTTTCTATGGTATCTTCAGGTCCTGAGATTCTTTCTTCTATCTCTTGTATGCTGTTGTTGATGCTTGCATCTATGACTCCTGAATTCTTTCCAAGGTTTTCCTGAAATTCTTTAAGGGATTTTTGTGTTTCCTCTTTAAGGGCTTCTACCTGTTTACCTATGTTCTCCTGTGTTTCTTTAAGTGATTTTTGTGTTTCCTCTTTAAGGGTTTCTACCTGTTGACCCATGCTCTCCTGTGTTTCTTTAAGGGATTTTTGTGTTTCCTCTTTAAGGGCTTCTACCTGTTGACCTATGTTCTCTTGTATTTCTTTAAGGGAGTTATTTATGTCCTTCTTGAAGTCCTCTATCAGCATCATGAGATGTGATTTTAAATTCAGCTCTTGCTTTTCCGGTGTGTTGGGGTATTCAGGATTTGCTCTTGTGGAAGAACTGGGTTCTGATAGTGCCATGTTGCCTTGGTTTCTGTTGGCAATGATCTTGTGTTTGCCTTTTGTCATCTAGTTTTCTCTGGTGTTAGCTGGTCTTGCTGACTCTGATTTTGGCTTATCTGTCCTACAAGCCTGTGTATATGTACTCCTGGAATTCCCGTTCTCTCTGTGCACATAGGTATATAGGCTGTCCTGGGAGGCCAGCTCTCCTGTGTTCCCAGGCCTCTCCACCCTCCAAATGACCTGAGTGTGGCTAGTTTTCTAGGAAGTATCAGGAAATGTTGTCTTCGCTGTGGCAGACCTGGCAAGATTCTGCCACAAGAGAAAGGGCTGGCAGGGGCGGAAGGGGAAGAAGGATCCAAAGGGGACTGCAAATGCCCTGAGTGACTGGTTCTCAATGTGATCTGAGTGACTGGTTCTCTAGGAAGTATCAGGAGATGGAATCTTCACTTCGGCAGACCTGGCAAGGTTCTGGGACAGCAGAAAGGGCTGGTGGCAGTGGAAGGGGGAGAAGGATCGGAAGGGGACTGCTATTTGGAAGGGCAGGACTTTTGGTAGTTGCTGGGTGGTGAGTCCTGCTGGACCCCTGGTGGCAGCTCTGGGCCTCTAGAGGTGTGTGTGTGTGTGGGGGGGGGGGCAGTTCTTACCAACTGCCCTAAGTGGCTGGTTCTCTAGGAAGTATCAGGAAATGGAACCTTCCCTGCAGCTGACCTGGCAAGGTTCTACCACAGCAAAAAGTACTGGCGGCCACAGCTGAGTTTCGTATACATATTAGACAATGAATTAAGGTCCTCTGAAGAGAGTGGTTTTGGTCTCAGGAGCCATTTCCATATAGGTTTTGGTGATACTGAGCCACTCTTTGTTATTGGTCTCAATATTCCTGTGACTTTATCTTCCACCCCCCAGTACCACCTCTAAAATTAGCTCATAGCCTATTCTAGTTGCCTCTGAGGGATCTGTGGTGGTGTTGCCCAAACTCAAAATAAAGGCAAAACCAGAAACACAGACAGCAATTGTCGAGGGTTGGTCTGTTGCTATGTATTTCAATGCTAAGTATTGGCTCCCAAATTTTGGTTGCTCCCAGGGCTGAGGAGATCCTCACATACACCAGATGATGCTATGTAACCTTGAACCCCAAGTTAGCAATCATTGGTCAGTAAAGATGCCTACAGCCTGTAGCTGTGCAGAAGCAAGGTAGGTGTGCCTTTGGTTCCCAGGCTTGGATTCTGAGGCAGAGGAGAAGAGAGGAGAAGAGAGAAGAGAGAGAAAGACACCATTGTGCATGTTGATCGTTAGAACATCGCCATTAGAGTGGCCAATTGAAGTAGGAGCAGCCCAAGTGGGACATGGCAAGTTATGTCTCAGGGCTATTGGCAGGGACATAGACAAAATAACATAGAGGGTTGATATCTGACTAGCTCTAATGCTTTTAAGGCTTATCATAAATATAAAAGTTTTGTGTCTTTTATTTGAGAACTAAATAATAAAAGGTGGATAGAAACCCCAATTAATATTTACTACAACAAGCAATTCTTCAAGTGTGCAAGATGTCTACACATGGCTCAGTTTGTCTTTGCCTCTTTTTAGATGAGAGTAAAGGGCTGAGTGTCATTAAAAGCAGTGCTCAGAGCCTGAGTGTTCTTAAATGTTTCTTGCTGGCGTATGTTTGGTTTCATCCTTGCCAGTGAACTTGTATCTGACAAAGCCAGAAGACAGAAGAGGAAGTACGACAGAGTTGAATGACCACTTTGTAAAACACAACTCATTGTGCGCTTGCTAGACTGACTGACTATACAGTCTCGTGTGACTCTGTTGTCTCTAGATTTGATTGACGTAACCAGCAACGACTGTCCCAGGCACTGTGCTGAGTTCTTTCACACTCCTTATTTACTTTGCCTTTTTTTAAAAAAAAATTTCAAAACCATTCTTAAATATATTAGCTATGTGTTGACACATAACGATTATCTCCAAACTTAATGGTTTGAAAGCACAACATTATCTCGCCATTTTCTTATTTTAATATATTCAAATTATTTCTTTTCCTTCTTGTGGGGCAGCAGAGGGAACCCAAGGCCTAGGGCTGACTCTCACTGCCAACGTCTCATTGTTTCTTTGGGTCAGGACTCCAAGCATGGGTTAGATGTACCCTGTGGCTATTGATCTCTTAAGGCTTCCACCCAAAGATACCCATGTTTTTACTCACTGATGTATCTTACGATGGAGTTCAGCCAGTGACTAGAGACCTTTAGATTCCTTGTCACCCAGACCTTTCCACAGAGCAACTCATGACATGGAGGGCAACTCTATCAAGTTGAGCATGTAAGAATGAGAAGGCTAGAGAATGCCCACAGGATGAAAAGCTCAGGTTTTTATAACCTAATTTGGAAATGACCTCATGTTACTTTTACCATAGTTCATTTGCCAGGGGTGTGTTGCAAAGCATTGTTCATATTCAAGGAAAGGGAAATCACACAAAGGAGGCAGAGACCACTAAGGACCATAGTACTTGTTACTGAGGTATATCTATACTTATTGCCTTGGCACTATGCAGTTGACTGAGTATTTATCACGTATGTTGAAAAGCATGTCTGTGAATAGTGGTTCTTAAGCACAGAGTGGATATGTCTTCAACCTTATTTGACTTTGTACCTTCACAGAATCTGTTAGACATCTGGAGTCTTGTTGTGCTATGTTTTGGAAAGCTGTAGTAACTGTGTCTTTACCTGGGAGCCTGTGGGAAATCAGACTCTTGGGACTCTCTCAGGCCTCACCCCTGATGTCCTAATTTGCTGTGATAAACACTGACCATGATCAACCTGGGGGAGGGGAGTTTACTTGACTTGATGTTGTGTAAGCATCAACAAAGTAAACGTAATAAAAAGTTAAAATAGTAACAACAGTTGTTTTGCAAGGAAGAAACTAAGACTCTGGTAGCTGCTAGGTCCTTGAAGCTTTGTCCTAAGCTGGGCCACCTCACACGGGAGAGGCTAGCAACCTTGCAGTTGCTCAGTTCACAAGGCTGAGTACCTCAACTGTTCTGATTATGGACCAAAACCCTGGAGAGTTCCTGGAGAGCTGCACAAGGATGCAAGTCTGGAAATACTGGTTCTGATATTAGTGAAGGAATTGTTATCAGAAGCAACAGGCAAATCAACAGCATCAGATGAGGAACCCTAAGTGGGCAAAGGGCAATAACTTGCCTTCTACCACACCCTTTCAAAAATCTGGGCTTCACCAGGTGGTGGTGGCGCATGCCTTTAATCCCAACCTTGGGAGGCAGAGGCAGGTGGATCTTTGAGTTTGAGGCCATCCTGGACTACAGAGTGAGTTCCAGGACAGCCAGGGTCACATGGAGAAACCCTGTCTCAAAAAATATTCTGGGCTGTTGCTAGGTGATGCCCACACTTGTATTGGTTTGCCCGTGTTGATTGAGGCCAACAGGACAAGGTGGTGGTTCTAATTTGTGGCAAGTTGTCATTAAAAACCATCACACCTGATCTGGGGGATCCAAATGTGCAATGCAGGAGGTTCATGAGTATGGTCTATGTTGTGTAAGTAGCAGCAAAGTAAAAGAAATAATGAGATCCTTCTTAATAATCTTAGAGCACAAGCCACTGTATGACTTATGCCACACAGCAGGTGAGTAAACCTGAAGGCTGGTGTTTGGCTCTAGAGTAAAGCTATGGGAAGGGCTTTTCTAAATAGTATTTCATTTACAAAACATAGATAACTCTAAAGCAGTGAAATATGTAAAAGAAGCTAGGCACTAAAGACAATATGTTATAGGAGGATGTAGATATGAAAACACTTGAGAATGCAAAACTATAACTGACATAAAGCATTTCAGTGGTTGGTTCTTAAGTGTTAAGAGGTATGGGAGAGATGGGGTTGGAGACGGCTCAGCAGTTAAGAACACTGGCTGCTCTTCTAGAGGACCTGGGTTCTATTCCTAGACCCTACATGGTGGCTCACAACCATCTGTAACTACAGTTTCAGAAGATCCAGTGCCCACTTCTGGCTGTCACTGGCACTGTACGCATATGTTATATAGATATACATGTAGTTAAAACACCCATACTATAAAATAAAGGTAAGTTTTTAAAAAGAGAGACATGGGAGAGGATTAAATGCAAAAGAGGTATGAAAGAACATTCTGGAATAATGAAATCATTTTTTTTATCCTGACCATGGTAGCAAAAACATAGGCATATAGGTTTACTAACACTCATCAAATTGTACATTTAAAAATTAGTAAATTTCACATAGGTGAATCTTCCATCAAGCTGATAAAAAAGGTGAAGCAGAGTAATATTTAAAACTGATTACAGTGCCTCTGTTTAATCTTTAACAGGCCTAAAACAGGGAGCTAATTTGCATGGATTAGAATAGTCTCTCAGAGATGCTTGATGCTATTTTGAAGATTTCTTATTGTCTGATAGGGAATGGAAATTAGTTTTGCTTTGAAGCCTTATTGGGGAAACATCTGTAAAGAACTCCTGGAAGTCACACACCAAGGATGGAGACACCAAATACCCTGAGATTGAGATTCTTTTGTCTTTCTTGGAAAAGAACAACCAAACAATAGGTAATGTTTATTGAGTGATAACTCCTGGCCAGACTGTAGACCCACCAACTCTTTACATTTATTCTTTCGTTTAATTGCTACAGCAAATCTGTAGATTCAGTACTGTGACTCTGTGCTTTACTGTAAATACGAGAGTCAAAGCTGAAGAGATTGGATAACTTATTCAAGTGAAAATTGCTTCATGGTTTTGGATGACCTAACACCAAAGCCTGTACCACTCCAACTGGAAAATAAAATCTTCTAAATCGCTGGCTTAGGATCTGTACTGTGTTCACAACCTAGCCTGCTTACTCTGCATTGCTTCCTGGACCTGTGACTCTCAGAATCTTTTAGTTACTTTTTTCCATTAATTCATGTATTCATTTTACATCCTAATTGCAGGCCCCTCCCTATTCTCTTTCCAGTCCCCACCTTTCAAATCCCTCCCCAATTACCCCCTCCCCTTCTCTAATGAGAAGTGCAAGCCCCCCATTGAGTACCATCTCAGCCTGTGACATCTAATTCCAGCAGGAATCTTCTCCCACTGAGGCCCGACCAGGCAGTCCAGTTGGGGAAAGAGTACCCAACAGCAGGCAACAAAGTCAAAGACAGCCTCCATTTCAATTGTTAAGTGACCCACAGGAAGACTAAGCTGCACATCTGCTACAGATGTGGAGGGGGCCTAGGTTCAGTCCCTACATGCTCTTCGGTTGGTGGAGCAGTCACTGTGAGCCCCCAATGGGCCCATGTTAGTTGACTCTGTAGGTCTACTTGTGGTGTCCTTGACCCCTCTGGCTCGATCAATCCTATCCCCCACTCTTCCACAAGAATTCTTGACCTCCACCTGATGTTTGGCTGTGGGTCTCTGCATCTGTTTCTATCGACTGCTGGATGAAGCCTCTCAGGAGAGAGTTATACAAGGTTCCTGTCTGCAACCATAACAGAATATCATTAATAACGTCAGGGGCTGGCTCTCCCCCATGGGATGGGTCTGACAGACATTGGTTGGCCTCAATCTCTGGTCTTTATTCCTGCACATTTTGTAGGCAGGACAAATTTTGGGTTGAAGGTGTTGTGGGTGGGTTGATGTCCCCTTCCCTCCACTGGAAGGCCTGCCTGGATACAGGAGGTGGCCACTTCAGTCTCCATATCTACCACTGGTAGGAATCACAGCTAGGATCACCCCAATAGACTCCCCAGAGCTTCCTCTATCCAAGGTCTCCATCTGGTCCCAGAGACGCTCCTCATCGATTTCTGTTCTTACTACTAGCCCTCTCCCTCACCACCTATCCCCACATCTGATTGATCTTCACCCCTGTTCCCCTCCTCACCCCCTCTCCCATCTAGTTCCTTCTCTCCATCTACCACCACGACTTTTGTTTCTGCTTCTGCGGGCCCTCTTTGTTTCTCAGTTTCTTTGGGTCTGGGGATTGTAGTGTGATTATCTCGTACTTTGTGGCTAATGTTCACTTATAAGTCAGTACATTCCATGCATGTCCTTTCAGTTCTGGGTTACCTCATTTAGGATGATATTCTCAAGATCCATCCACTTGCTTGCAAATTTCATGATGTCTTTGTTATTAATAGCTGACTAGTATTCTGATTAATTCTGACTAGTATTGTGTAAATGTACCATATTTGCTTTATCCATTCTTTAGTTGAGGGGCATCTAGGCTGTTTTTAGTTTCTGGATATTATGAATAACACTGCCATGAACATAGTGGAGCACATGCCCTTTTGTGATAGTGGGGTATCTTTTGAGTATATGCCCAGGAGTGGTATAGCTGGGTCTTAGAGTAGTACTATTTCAAACTTTCTGAAAACTGATTTCCAAAGTGGTTGGACAAATTTACAAGTCCACCTGCAATGGAGGAGTGTTCCCCTTGTTCCCCATCCTTGCCAGCATGTGCTGTTACTTGAGTTTTTGATCTTAGTCATTCTGACCGAAGTAAGACGGAGTCTCGGAGTCATTTGGTTTGCATTTTCCTGATGGCTAAGGATGTCGAATATTTCTTAAGTGCTTCCTGGCCATTAAAGATTCCTCTGTTAAGAATTCAGAATCTATTAAATTTCTGGAGATTTAAGGTGCCAAGCCTATTTACTTACTGAAAGCCTGCAAATGTGTCTGTTCATGTTGAGCAATTAGTACCTGAGGAAGGAGCTGCTCTTAAAAGTTTTCTCTGGTGTCTAGAGCTGTGAAACTGTGCATTGAGCAGCACTGGGGTGAGAATGTGGTGGGAGAGGGGAAGTCAAGGACTTGGCACTTTTTTGTGGCTTTGAGACTTCCTCAGGGGAAGCCCTTAGTAGCCACAGGACTGGTAGCTTAACAGAACAAGTGCTTTGTGATGATGCGGAGGAAAGGTGGTGTGTGTGTGTGTGTGTGTGTGTGTGTGTGTGTGTGTGTGTGTGTGTGTGTAGACTTACTTACCAAATGCATCAGATTGCAGAAAGCACAGTTTAACCATAAGCCTTGCAATGGTCGGAAATGGTGGGCGGCTTTCTACCAGACAATAGGAAGCTATTTTAACTCTTAAGTATAACCAGAAGATTCTGGGGTTGATTGTCAGGTGATTGTTCCTCTGCTGAAAGGCACATAGTGCTGCTCCACACTGCAAAGTGGCCTTGCAGTTCCTTGATAGACCACAGTTCCCCTGACTCGGAAGAAACACAAAGAGCCCGCAGAAGGGATAATTCTCACTGAAGCAGCAGGCAGGGAGACACACTCAGTTGTGTTAATGAGCGAATGCTTAGAAAAGAATCTGACATTCACCAGAAGTGAAAACAGGCTGTTTGCACCTCCTCGGGGGACTTCAGATGTGAGCTGGAGAGCTCAGCATGACCACACAGGCAAGTCTGCAGGTGGGAAGAGCGGCAGCAGGAGGATTCTCCTGATTGAGCTAGTAGCATCCAGCAAGCCCACTCTCTTCAAAGCAGTGCTACTGTTGAACAGAAGTCAAGGGCAGTTTTTGCAGTGAGTGATCAGGTAGGGATAAGGCTGGAGACTGTAAGGCCTTTGTTTTCAAGCCCCAGTTTCCAACAATAGCTTTGAAGCCACTGATTGATCATATGGGTTTCAAATTCACTTTTTTTCCTGAGCTTTTAGTGAGGTGTGATCTACGTTAAAAGAGAGGATTGTCATGCGGAATGCATCTTTTTTTTCCCCTAAAATGAAAATATTAATGCTTTCTCGTGGTTAAGAAACTCAAACTCCTCAAACTCCCCAAAATCCAAATGAAAAAAAGTTAATGCACAGAAAAAAATATCACTACTACTAGTATAAACTATAGCTCCCAGACACTCAGGAGGTTGAGGCAGGAAGATCCCAAACTTAAGGTCTGCCTAGGCTACAGTGTGAGTTCAAGGCAAGCCCTTGTAACTTAGGGCTATATAGTGAAATAAAAATATTAAAAATGGCTGGAGATACAACTTATTGGTAGAGTGCTTATCTTCCATGTGTAAGGCCTTAGATTCAATTCCTTAATTTCCAAACTTTTTATGTTCGCACATACTTACTACCACTTACATTTTTAAATTGGTTTTTGAGACAGGGTATCTAGCACAGGCTGGCCTCAAACTTCTTCTTTTTTTTTTATTATTTATTTTATTTTATTTTTTTAATTTACATTCCAAATCACTTCCCCTTTCCCGTTTCCTCCCTCCCCGAAAGTCCCATAAGCCCCCTTCCCTCCCTCTTTTCTCCATTCAACCCCCTCTTGTTACTCTGTCCTGGTGTTCCCCTACATCCAGTCTTTCCAGAACCAGGGGTCTCTCCTTCCATCTTCTTAGAAATCTATTGATATGCGGATTGTGTCTAGGGTATTCCGAGATTCTGGGTCAATATCCCCTTATCAGTGACTGCATACCATGTGTGTTCTTTTGTGATTGGGTTACCTCACTAAGGATGATATTTTCAAGATTTGACCATTTGCCTAGGAATTTCGTGAATTCATTGTTTTTAATTGCAGAATAGTATTCCATTGTGTAGATATACCACATCTTCTGAATCCATTCCTCCGTTGAGGGACATCTGGGTTCTTTCCAGCTTCTGGCTATTATAAATAAGGCTACTATGAACATAGTGGAGCATGTGTCCTTATTGCATGCAGGTAAAGTCTCTGGGTATATGCCCAGGAGTGGTATAGCCGGATCCTCCGGGAGTGTCATGCCCAGTTTTCTGAGGAACCGCCAGACTGCTTTCCAGAGTGGTTGTACCAGCCTGCAATTCCACCAGCAGTGGAGGAGTGTTCCTCTTTCTCCACATCCTCGCCAACAACTGCTGTCTCCTGTGTTTTTGATCTTAGCCATTCTGACTGGTGTGAGATGGAATCTCAGGGTTGTTTTGATTTGCATTTCCCTAATGACTAAGGATGATGAACATCTCTTTAGGTGCTTCTCAGCCATTAGATATTCTTCAGGTGAGAACTCTTTGTGTAGCTCTGTACCCCATTTTTTAATAGGGTTACTTGCCTCTCTGGAGTTTAACTTCTTGAGTTCTTTGTATATCTTGGATATTAGCCCTCTGTCGGATGTAAGGTTGGTAAAGATCATTTCCCAGTTAGTTGGTTGCCACTTTGTCTTTTTGACAGTGTCTTTTGCCTTGCAAAAACTTTGTAATTTAATGAGGTCCCATTTGTCTATTCTTGATCTTAGAGCATAAGCTATTGGAGTTCTGTTCAGGAAAGTCTCCCCTGTGCCCATATGTTCAAGGTTCTTCCCTAGTTTCCCTTCTATTAGTTTCAGTGTGTCTGGTTTTATGTGGAGATCTTTGATCCACTTAGAATTGAGCTTAGTGCAAGGAGATAAGAATGGGTCAATTTGCATTCTTCTGCATGTTGACCTCCAGCTGAGCCAGCACCATTTGTTGAAAAGGCTATCTTTTTTCCACTGGATGGTTTTAGCTCCTTTGTCAAAGATCAAGTGACCATAGGAGTGTGGATTCATTTCTGGTCTTCAATTCTGTTCCATTGATCTACATGTCTGTTACTGTACCAATACCATGCGGTTTTTAACACTATTGCTCTGTAGTACAGCTTGAGGTCCAGGATACTGATTCCCCCAGAGGTTCTTTTACTCTTGAGAATAGTTTTAGCTATTCTGGGTTTTCTGTTATTCCAGATGAATTTTTGAATTGCTCTTTCTAACTCTATGAAGAATTGAGTTGGGATTTTGATGGGGATTGCATTGAATCTGTATATTACTTTTGGTAAGATGCTCATTTTTACTATATGACTCCTGCCAATCCATGAGCATGGCAGATTTTTCCATCTTCTGAGGTCTTCTTCAATTTCTTTCTTCAGAGACTTGAAGTTCTTGTCATACAGATCTTTCACTTGTTTGGTTAGAGTCGCGCCAAGATACTTAATTGGTTTGTGACTATCGTGAAGGGTATTATTTCTCTTACTTCTTTCTCAGCCTGCTTATCCTTTGAGTATAGGAAGGCTTCTGACTTGCTTGAGTTGATTTTATATCCGGCCACTTTGCTGAAGTCGTTTATCAGCTGTAGGAGTTCTCTGGTGGAACTCTTTGGGTCGCTTATGTATACTATCATATCGTCTGCAAATAGTGATAGTTTGACTTCTTCCTTTCCAATTTGTATCCCTTTGACCTCTTTTTGTTGTCTAATTGCTCTAACTAGAACTTCAAGTACTATATTGAAAAGATATGGAGAGAGAGGGCAGCCTTGTCTAGTCCCTGATTTTAGTGGGATTGCTTCAAGTTTCTCTCCATTTAGATTGATGCTGGCTACTGGTTTGCTGTAAATTGCTTTTACTATGTTTAGATATGGGCCTTGAATTCCTGATCTTTCCAAGACCTTTAGCATGAAAGGATACTGAATTTTGTCAAATGCTTTCTCAGCATCTAATGAGATGACCATGTGGTTTTTTTCTTTGAGATTGTTTATGTAGTGGATTACATTGATGGATTTCCTTATATTGAACCATCCCTGCATCCCTGGGATGAAGCCTACTTGATCGTGGTGAATGATCGTTTTGATGTGTTCTTGGATTCGGTTGGCAAGAATTTTATTGAGTATTTTTGCATCGATATTCATAAGAGAGATTGGCCTGAGATTCTCTTTCTTTGTCGGATCTTTGTGTGCTTTTGGTATTAGTGTAATTGTGGCTTCATAGAACGAGTTGGGTAGTGTTCCTTCTGTTTCTATTTTGTGGAACAGTTTGAAGAGTATTGGTGTTAGGTCTACTTTGAAGGTCTGATAGAATTCTGCACTAAAACCATCTGGACCTGTGCTTTTTTTGGTTGGAAATCTTCCAATGACAACTTCTATTTCTTCAGGGGTTATAGGACGGTATAGATGGTCTATTTGATCCTGATTTAATTTTGGTACTTGGTATCTGTCAAGGAAATTGTCCATTTCCTCAAGATTTTCTAGTTGTGTTGAATACAGGTTTTTGTAGTAGGATCTGATGATTTTTTGAATTTCCTCAGTTTCTGTTGTTATCTCTCCCTTTTCGTTTCTGATTTTATTAATTTGGATACTATCTCTGTGCCCTCTGGTTAGTCTGGCTAAGGGCTTATCTATCTTGTTGATTTTCTCAAAGAACCAACTCCTAGTTTTGTTGATTCTTTGTATGGTTTTATTTGTTTCTATTTGATTGATTTCAGCCCTGAGTTTGATGATTTCCTGCCTTCTACTCCTCTTGGGTGTATTTGCTTCTTTTTGTTCCAGGGCTTTCAGGTGTGCCATTAAGCTGTTAGTGTATGCTGTCTCCCATTTCTTTTTGGCGGCACTCAGGGCTATGAATTTTCCTCTTAGCACTGCTTTCATTGTGTCCCATAAATTAGGGTATGTTGTGCCTTCATTTTCATTAACTTTCAAAAAGTCTTTGATTTCTTTCTTTATTTCCACCTTGACCAAGTTGTCATTGAGTAGAGCATTGTTCAGCCTCCACGTGTACGTGGGTTTTCTTTTGTTTTTGTTGCCATTGAAGACCACCCTTATTCCATAGTGATCTGATAGGAGGCATGGGATTATTTCTATCTTCTTGTATCTGTTGAGGTCTGATTTGTGACCAATTATATGGTCAATTTTGGAGAAGGTACCATGAGGAACTGAGAAGAAGGTGTATTCTTTAGCTCTAGGATGAAATGTTCTATATATATCTGTTAGTTCCATTTGGTCCAAGGCTTCAATTAGATTCACTGTGTCCCTGTTTAGTTTCTGCTTTCCTGAACGATCCATTTCAGAGAGCGGGGTGTTGAAGTCACCCACTATTATTGTGTGCGGTGCGATGTGTGCTTTGAGTTTTAGTAAAGTTTCTTTTACGAATGAGGGTGCCCTTGCATTTGGAGCATAGATATTCAGAATTGAGAGTTCTGGATGGGGGATTTTTCCCTTGATCAGTATGTAGTGTCCTTCTGTGTCTTTTTTGATGACTTTAGGTTGAAAATCAATTTTATCTGATATTAGGATGGCTACTCCACCTCGTTTCTTGGGGCCATTTGCTTGTAAAATTGTTTTCCAGCCTTTTACTCTGAGGTAGTGTTTGTCTTTGACACTGAGGTGCGTTTCCTGCATGCAGCAAAATGCTGGGTCCTGTTTATGTATCCAGTCTGCTAGTCTATGTCTTTTAATTGGGGAATTGAGACCATTGATATTAAGAGAGATTAAGGCATAGTGATTATTGCCATCTGCCATTCTTGACGCTATCTTTATGTTTGAGTGGTTATCTACTTTTGGGTTTGATTCAAGAAGGTTATTATCTCATTTTTTCCAGGGTGTTGTTTCTCTCCCTGTATTGGAGGTTTCTACCTATTATCCGTTGCAGGGCTGGATTTGTGGAAAGATATTGTGAAAATTTGGTTTTATCATGGAATATCTTGGTCTCTCCATCTATGGTGATTGAGAGTTTTGCTGGGTATAGTAGTCTAGGCTGGCATTTGTGCTGTCTTAGTGTCTGCATGAGATCTGCCCAGGATCTTCTGGCTTTCATAGTCTCTGGTGAGAAGTCTGATGTGATTCGGATAGGTCTTCCTTTGTATGTTACTTGGCCCTTTTCTCTTACTGCTTTTAGTATTCTTTCTTTGTTTAGAACATTCGGTGTTTTGATTTCTATGTGACAGGAGGTATTTCTGTTCTGGTCCAGTCTGTTTGGAGTTCTGTAGGCTTCTTGTACGTTCATCGGCATCTCTCTCTTTAAGTTAGGGAAGTTTTCCTCCATAATTTTGTTGAAGATGTTTACTGGCCCTTTAAGTTGCAAATCTTCACTCTCATCTATACCTATAATCCTTAGGTTTGGTCTTCTCATTGTGTCCTGGATTTCCTGGATGTTTTGGGTTACACGTTTTTTGCATTTTGCATTTTCTTTGACTGTTGAGTTGATGCTTTCTATGGAATCTTCAGCACCTGAGATTCTTTCTTCCATCTCTTGTATTCTATTGTTTATGTTTGCATCTATGACTCCTGATTTCTTCCCAAGGTTTTCTATCTCCAAAGTTGTCTCCCTTTGTGATTTCTTAGTTGTTTCTACTTCCTTTTTTAGTTCCTGGATGGATTTGCTGAGATCCTTCACTTGTTTGTTTGTATTTTCCTGTATTTCTTTAAGGTATTTTTGCATTGCCTCTTTCAGGATTTCTTCCTGATGACCCATGTTCTCCTGCATTTCTCTGAGTGATTTTTGTGTTTCCTCCTCATGGGAATCCATCTGTTGATCCATTGTCTCCTGCATTTCTTTAAGCAGTTCTCGTGTTTCCTTTGTAAGGGCATCTCACCGTTGATTCATTTCTTTAAGCAATTTTTGTGTTGCCTCCTTATGGGCATCCGTCTGTTGACCCATATTCTTCTGCATTTCTTTATGCCAATTTTGTGATTCCTTTGTGAGTGCATCTACCCGTTGATTCATCTCGTTAAGCGATTTTTGTGTTGTCTCCTTGTGCGCCTCCATCTTTTGATCCATGTTCTCCTGCATTTCTCTAAGCGATTTTTGTGTTCCCTTTGTAAGGGCTTCTAACCGTTGATTCATGGTCTCCTGTAACTCTTTATGAGATTTATGTGTGTCCTTCTTGTGATCCTCTAATAGCATCATGAGAAGTGATTTTAAATCCAGATCTTGTCTTTCGGGTGTGGTGGGGTATCCAGGATTTGCTGCTGTTGGAGAGTTGGGGTCGGATGGTCCCACATTACTTTGATTTCTGTTAGTAACATTCTTACGTTTGCCTTTTGCCATCTGGATACCTCTGATGTTAGTTGGTCCTGCTGCCACTGGCTGTTGGTTGGACCTCCTGTGAGCCTGCAAAGCTATTTCTGCCCCCCCTGGATTGCCAGGATTCCCCTGGCACCGATTTCTGGGGCCTGCCTGCTCCTGAGTGACTTTGGAGCCCTAATGTGCCTTGCCCCAAGTGATCTTTTATTGGGGAGGCCTTGCACATCAAAAGGCTCAGCCTAGTGGATTCCTGGAGCAGAGGTCGCCAAAGGGAGGCTGGTAGGCTCCTGCCCTGTGCAGGGGTGTGTGATCTCTCCTGGAGGGGGGAGGGGGCGTCCTTCTGCCAGGCAGAAGTCCCACAGCAGAGCTAGCACGCTGGTTACTGCAGATCTGCCCAGCACTTGGGAGCTGCACACACACAAGCCGCCTGAGACCCAAGCGACATTAAGCCTGTCTGTCTCAGAACCTGGCTGTCCCAACTTCCCGGCCACTGGAGCAAAGATGGCGGAGGGCACTCTCCGTGGCGCCGCTCACCCTGCAGACGCGATGGCCTGCCGATCTGGCACCCAGACGACCACAGTGCTGACCCGTTCTCGGGCGCAGACGGAAGCCCCAACAGGCCGTGTCCCAAGTGATGTTATATTGGGGAGAGAGATCCTGGGGTACCTGTCTCTTCAGTGCAGTCTGCGGGAGCAGAGGTCGCGGAAGGAAAGCTGGTAGGCTCCCGCCCAGTGCGGGGTCCCTCTGCCAGGCAGAAGTCCCACAGCAGAGCTGGCGCGCTGGTTACTGCAGAGCAGCCCAGCACTTGGGAGCCGCACACACACAAGCCGCCTGAGACCCAAGCGATATTAAGCCTGTCTGTCTCAGAACCTGGCTGTCCCAACTTCCCAGTCACTGGAGTAAAGATGGCGGAGTGCAATCTGCACACTCTCTGTGGTGCTGCTCACCCTGCAGCCGCGATGGCCTGCCGATCTGGCACCCAGACGACCACGGCTTCAAACTTCTTAAGTATCAGAGAATGACCTTGAATGTCTGATCCTCCTGCCCCTAACTTTTATGTTGGGATTATAGGTGTGCACCATAATATCTAGTTTATTCAGGGCGAGGAGTTGAAGCCTCACCTGTGTGCACTCTAGGCAAGTACTATCAATTCAGCTACATCCCCAGCTCATAATTCAATGGCACTTAGCTAATTGATCTCCTGTAGAGAGACTTTTACAGCTGTTTGCAAATTTTAGTTATTATAAGGAATTATGATGACTATTTTATTCTCTTTTATTATTGTTATTTTTAACATGTGTGTGTGTGTGTGTGCACGCACATGCATGCACATGTGTAGACTAGAGTCTACACATCAGGTATCCTTTATTACTCTTCATCTTAATTTTTTGAGGCTGGGCCTTTTACAACCTGAAGCTTACAGATTTGCAGAGGGCAAAAAGGCCTTGTGTACGCAGAGAAACACTGGAGAAGCCAGGAAAATTAAACACACAGATTACCTCTTCAATGGAATGAGGTGCACTGCTGGCTGTCTTTAGACTGTCATGAATGATGGAATTTTACAACCTGGTGGTCCTTTGCTGTCTGATGAGACAGGCTCTGCTCATGTCTCCCAGTATTTACTTACCCCAGACCCTTTCTCACCAGATCCTAAGCATTGCTTTTAGACCATAACACTCATTTTTATGAGTGATGCCGCTTGCTCTTTGCAACAGCCCAAGTGACTTCTGTGCTATCTTAGGGCCAGGCCAATCTTGGCACCTACAAGCATTATGTATTATATCAGTCATTCTCCCTAGAACTTTATCTTGAATATTGTTTCTAAGTCAACAGGAAACCATCTTGTGGATGAAGCCATATGTTCTTTGCGAAAAGCTTCAATACAAACACGTCTTAAATTGTTGTGCACTTGGAACTGAGTTAATTGTTATCTGAATACCATTTCCCTCCCCACCCCCCCCAAAATTGTGCTGGGTTTAAATATGCCTAAAATAAATTGATCTGGGTCATACTCTAGAAGTACTGGTTCAGCACCGGTTAGAGTAAAATCAGACTGAACTGAGTTCTATTCTTATCTCGTCCTGATTTTCCCCTGACTGCTGTGAAGCCTGCCAGGGAACACCACACAAATTTTGCTAAATTAGCTGGTTAAATGGCCACAGAGAGAGCTCTGTCAACCCCTCCACCCCCGGCTCCTCAGCACTGGGCTTATAGACACACTCTGATATCCAATTTTTATTTGGGTGCTGGAGGCCTGAACGCAGGTTCTTATGTATGCACTTTATCCACAGAGCCATCTCCCCATCTCATGGTAACTATTTCTGACGATTAGTCTTCATGCACTTCATCCTTTCTGATGGACAAATTCTTGGATGTGGACCAGGTGATGCAGAGGTGGCCAGTAACTTATCATTGCTGAAGGAAGACCAATCTAAGTTATTTTGATTGTACATGTTTAATAAACAATGTATTGGGTTTGCTGTCATGGTTACTGGACACTCACATTTTATTCTTCTGGAAATTCAATATTTTCCAGAAGTGTTTATTTTTTTACTCACTGAATTAGAGTTTCTCATTATTACCATTGTCATGGTTTATGTTTTTGACAATAGCAGAAAACATCAATGAAGTTGGTATGTAGCTTCTGTGATACTCATCCAATATAATTCTATGGAATGTTGTTATTCTCTTGGGATCAGTACCCTAAGGATATCAGAACCAAGTATCCCAGACTGGGTGGCTTAAAATAATAGAAATAGATCTTGCTACAGTTCTAGAGGTCAGAACTCCAAAATCAAAATGTTGGCAGGTCCATGCATCCTAGGAAGGATCTCAGGGAGGATCCCTCTGTGTCTTTTCCCTCCATGTGTTTCTTGGTCTGCAGAAGGTTCATTCCAGTATTGTGCTTGACTGTGTGTTACGTCTTTGTATTTAAGGATATCAGTCATTCAACCGCATCTTAACTTGAATATACATATATAATCTGTTTCCAAGTAAGATTACACACAGATACTGGAGCTAGGATTTCCATGTATGTCTTGGGGGTGGGACAAAATTCAACTCACAACAAACCTATTAAGAAATACATTGCTCACAGGGACTATTTCTTGGCCATAAAAAGCTTGCCTAGTGTGTGTGAACTCCAGTGCTGCCCCTCCCCAAAGAAAATCATTGACCTGAAACTCACTAACAAAACTACATTGGGGTTAGGGAGAAGGTTTGGTCAGTAATGTGCTTGTCACATAAGCATGAAGACTTGAGTTTGTATTACCAGAAGAAACAAAGCAGAGTGCAATAGTCTGCATGAATAACCCCAGTGTGGGCTAAAAGGGTTGGGAAGGGCCGAATGGGTCACAGTTACAGGAGGTCCTCTGGCATCTGGGACTTGCTGGCCAGCTATGCGAGCCAGTTGGTGACCTACAGTTTCAGTGAGAGTCTGTCTTAAGAAATTAAGATGGAGTGTAATAGAGGAAGGCACCCAGTGTTGACCACTGGCCTGCACTTGCAGGTACATATATGCATATACACCAGAACATACATGTGCACGTATACACACAGAAACCTATACACATGCACAAATATCACACACACACACACACACACACACACACACACACACACACACACACACGCACACACACACACCAGCATCTGATGAACACTGTAGGAACTGGGATTCAGTCCATCTTGTTGTGCATTCAATTCCTTAGCACACTGCGGTTTCTCGTAGGCAATGAACATTCAATAATGATTTCTTAAATTAAGTTTCAGTTTCGAAATGAGTTTCAGAAACATTTGGAAGTTTAAACATTAAAAGATACACAAGATGTCAAATTTTCTTTTTTAATTTAAATTAACATTTGTAATTAAAATACAGGAGACTGCCTTAGCTTCCAGTAGGGCTAGCCACGCATGTGTTTTAGAATTCCCTGGCATCTGTCCTTAAATGAGCCTTTGAGAACACGTGAACAAGCACTAAGACTAGAATCAAATGTATTCACAAAAATTATTAGGTAGGATAAAACAGGAAATAAGTCAACAGAATCTTTAAGAAACCCTGGCTCATTTTATTTCCTTCATATCATTAAATGTAATTGCTAATGATTTCAGAAATGTATTTTCTAATTTTTTTAAGACTACAATCAATTATCATTAATACAGGACTAACAGCTTCCAAATCATGCTATAGAATTCCCATATTGACCCTTAATGACTTACTGTTTTATCTATAGATTATATATCTCGCAGTCCACATCAGAGCAGTGTCTATTTGCAGTAGATGATGATCACCACCGAGACTCCTAACCAGCCATTATGCAGAGAATAAGAACCCGCAGAATACTCAGCCCTAAATGGAGCGTCTATCCTTCCCCCTCTCCTCCCAAGGCTCAGTGATCATTGGAAGAGGGACCGGAAAGACTGTGAGAGACAGAGGCGGTGAACGAATACACAGAAGCAGAATCCTCTGGACACAACAGGGCAGCTTCACATATGAACTCAAAGTAGTTATGACAGGCCCTGTGAAAGCTCAAGCCACACCAAATCCCAGCTTGGAGAGGGGAGGGGAGACAAGAACTATTGGCAATTGATAGCTGCTGGGAGAGGAAGTTTTCTTTAAGAGTGTTGCCATTGATGGATGAAAAGAATAAAAGAGAGGACACAAGTTGGTGAGTAGGGAAGGAGGGTGAATCTGGGAGAAGTTGGGGGAGTGGGTGCATATGGTCAAAACTCTTTGTACACAATTCTCAAAGAACCAATAAAAGTGAAACAATCCATTTCCTGAAAAAGATGTACTTACTATACTTAATTTATTTGCAAATCAAGAGCTTTGATCTGGTTGAAGTATTTTATTCCTTATGTCTTTCTGCATTTTTTTTTCAGAGCATCACCAAAGTCATATTGGACCAAGTCTACATGGATGCTCTTTTTTTTTTTTTTTTGGGCCAGTCTTATATACACACATAAGTTGCTTTGACTTGATCCATTTGACCTGTGATCTATGTTTTCTTCACTCAGCACTGAAGGTAGAGAGATATTGGTACTTACCCAGGGGCAGGAGGACCCTAGGTCTAGAATATTTTCAAAGGTGCAGAAATCACTGGAATATATCACTCACAGGAGCAGCAAGGTTGCAAGCACGTGAAGGTGATTTTTTGCTTGTATGCAAGTCTATGGAATTGAAATTGCATTCTTTGGAAAATGGAAGAATGAAACCCAGTATATGGCGCCATGCAGTTCAGCTCTATGAAAGACTGGCTCATTTAAAGAACTAATATGCATGCGTGTGGTGTCGGAAGCTAAATATAGATATACTCCGTAATTGTTTTATCATCCAGATCATCATTTCAGCAATTCAAATGAAAGGCAAAGTCTCTGTATGGTTCTTTAGAAGCTTAAGCATGCTTCCCGTTTGGAGTTAGAAGGCATTACTCTTCCTGTTCTTAGATTAGCAGAAATCATGCTCCAGAAATGCCATAGAATATATAACTTACATTCATAGAGAGAAACATAGTTTCAGCACAGGGCATGGCTTGTACAGGAGACAGCATGATTTTAGAACAATTACTTGCCAGGGACGAGGTTTTGTTGTTGTTGTTTTAGAATTATTATTATTATTGTTTGGTTGATAGCTATGAGCCAGGGAAGGCTCATAGCCAGTGAGCAAGGAAGCAGGGTTACCAATCCCATTATGGACCAAATAAGGCTGCTTCCCCTGAATGTACATTAGATTCAGCAGGAGTACTTAGAAAATTATGCCCAGATTCATCTCACACTAAATGAAATTATAATCTGAAAGTGGGGTGATTTTAAAATGCAAGGGTTTGTTAAAAGTGTCCCTGATGGTTCTTATTTGCAGCAGCATTAGGTGCTACTTGGCTTCTGTAGACACAAAGGGAAGATTGGGTTCCATCTAATTAAAGGGTCTATTTTGACAATTTAAAAATCAGAAAGAGTTATATCTGATTATATCTAAATATGGACATCTTTGACATAGCTCTTTCTATGGAATTAATGATAGCTAAAGATATTTCATTAAATAACTTACTGATTCCTCTCCAAGGTGGATCAACATTGATAACAAACAGCATAATATTTAAGAAACGAAAAAGTACTTCAAAGGAAATTCATTTGATTTCCTTTATGAACTCTGGGATATCTCAAAATTTAAAAGCTGAAAAATGAATATGTAAATAAGTATTATTATAAGCGTAGAATACATTTGATAGCAGATATCTTCCATTAAAAAATAAAGAAAAAAACCTTTCAGATTTAAAAGGTAAAATTAAAGCATTTAGAAACTAATATTTTCTGGAACTCTTCTTTTAATAAAATACGCTTTTTGAAAATCCATGGAGCAGCTCCACAAATAAGTACCTATAGTTCTCGTGAGCCTAGGGTAGACTTTCTTTTTCGAGTCATTTTGAGCTATCTTTGAAGATTCCACAAGTCCAGAAGGAAGTATAGGAGGAGGTGAGGTAGGGGTAAGGAGGGCAGAGCAAGAGGGAAAGGTGACATTTGTAGGCACCCAAGGGTCCAGTTAGTGACTTCCTGTTTCTGTGCTGGAGAAGATGACACTGGCTGTATTAGGTTATCCACTCTTGGTAGAAAGCCTTACCTCCACTTTTTATATCCGTAACCCTAGAGTCACAGTAGCTGGGGAGCGTTAAGGCTCAGACTCAGAGTTTGTGTTCAGTGTCTGGGCATCTCAGTGGTATACTGTGGGAGATAAACGGCTGACGGTACTCTGGTACTCTGAAAGCTAATTTGCACTCCTTGCTTCTAGCACATCACCAACATCTGTGGGCACAGAGGGAATGCTTAGAAACATCCTTTAAAGAGTGCAGCAGAGCTTAGCAATGTCTGCACTCTTTCCTGACAAGAGCTTAAAGAACACAAGGACAGTCAAAATACATGGTGAACACACGTGACAACAGGTATCGCCAATTATTTTAACTAAAGAACTTTCAGAGATACTCAATAGAAGATCATCAGGCATACTAAGCAAGAATGTTCTAAGCTATTTAAACTTATATTCTTCAACATCAAGGAGACTGAGAGGGGGAAAAGCAGCAGAGAAGCCTCACACTGGATATTAACCAAACCATCAGTAATGTCAACATTTTTTCCTCCGGTGAAGAGTTCAGCTGGGGAAAGAGATCAATTTCCGAAGTGCAGTGTTCAGAGAGTCCTATTGCATTTTAAATCTAAGTCTGATGACTGACATGCTGGTTTAAAAGCTTTAGAACACCAAATTGCTTTGGGCCCTAGCACCAAATATCAAGCGGAGTGTTTCTCTCCTTGTTTGATGCCAAGAACAAGATGTAGGAACCAGTTAAACTGCACAGTCCATCCTTTGTCTCTGCAAACTTCAATCTGATCAAGGAAATACTTCTTAGCATCCTCCTCGCTTCTCCCCACCGTGAGGGCATCCCGGATGTATTCAATGTCCTCTTTGCTTGTCAACTGAGGCATTCCTGTCATCAGCATCATGGAGAACAAGATGATCAGCAGGTTCGTGTGATGGCGAAGAGCTAGATAAGCCCTAACGCAGACATCCTGGACAAAGGAGAAGGACACGCTGTTATCAGTGTGTTCCAGCTGGACCTTAAATGCTCTGGGTTGATGGTGCCTTTTGGCTGTGATCAAGTGTGTGTGGGGGTGGGGGTTTCTGAAAACTTTAGGCTGTGCTGGAATTTACGTGTTGCTGTTCATGCAAAGAACTCTGTGAACAAGGAGGGTCTCTGCTGCAGGTAATACGTGTAAAGAGAACATAACCTACTTTTATAATCTTGTCCACCCATCATTGTGTTCCAGCCAGTGAGCACAAGGAAAACCAGCTAAGTCACAAGTCTCATGCTGTTTCTTAGCGTATTTTTCAGATTCAAGTTCCTCCCCAGGAAATCGAAGGTAGAGACATGTGTCCTATCTGAGGAGGGCCGAGACACTCACTTTTGAACACCATATTGGAATCAATAAGCTTTATGTGAGTAAAAGTAATGTTTGCCAAGAGCTAATGAAATCCAAAGAAATGTGGGGAATTTAGCCCTTTTATTTTTTATTTATTTATTTTACAATTTGTTGTATTTTAAGAAACAGATGTATTTGCTTTTCACCATCTGATTTTCTAAATTATGGAATGAACTTAGGAATTTTAATTAAACTTCCCAACACTGAACCAAAGAGAGTGCTTTAAAAACTGTGATTCTGGCTAGTCAAGCAATGGTGACTTAGGCCTGTCACCCCAGCACTCTGGAGGCTGAGGCAGGGGCATCACTGTGAGTTCCAGGGAAGGCAAGCTTAGGCTACAGATTGACTTCCAGACAAGCCTGGCCTATAGTGAGATCCTGCATCAAGAAACCAAGAGAAAGAAAAAGAAAAGAAAAGGAGAAAGGCAGAAAGACTCAAAGGCCGGTGCCCCCCATAAACACCTTTGGTAGACAATGAGTCACACCTTCCTGCTAAGTGACAGGTCCATCTGTGTCATTAAATTATTTTAAAGCATTGGGAAAGGTAGAGGATGCTTAGTCTCATAAAATCAGGATTCAACCTAAACAGCACGATCTGGAGGAGAACATGTACAGAAAACTAATGCTGATGATTATAGATGTAAATATTTCATATCAAGATACTGAAAAAAAGTAAAACAAAGAAATGAAGAAATAAACCAAAACCCTCCTATACCATACTAAATAGGATTTATGCTCAAACTGTAAGATTTTCTGACCATAACTATATGAGCATCCATTTATGATTTTATAAAATATGAAAATCAATATAACATTAAAACATAACCATGTGAAGTACTGGATTTTATAAAATACAATTTTAGATTTTAAAATGCCAGAAACCAAAACACAAAGAAATAGAAAAAGAAATGAAGCATAAAGTCAGAAAAGTGGAGATAAAATTATTATGTATAATTACATATGAATATGTATAAATGATATATTCATTTTCCTGGATCTCTGAGGGAAAGAAAATTCAAATATTATTCTAACCAGTTTTTGGTAAACTATGTTTTGTGTATTTGTGTATGCATATGGAGGCCAGATATTGATGCAAAGACCTTAGGTGGCTTCCTCAGTCACTCACAGACTTATTGTTTGAGACAGAGTCTCTCTTGGGTCCTGGGGCTCAGCAATTCATCTAGACTAGCTGGCTAACAGCCTCTGAGAATCCACCCATCTCTGCCTCCTCAGCCCTGGGAAGTCATGGGTTTGTGCCACCATGATCGTCTTTTATGTGGATGCCAGGGAGACTGAACTTGGGTCCTCATGCTTGTACAGCAAGTACTTTCCAACTGAACCATCTATCCACCCATGCAAATGTTTTATAAAAACAGATAGTAAGACATTAAAAAATAATGCAAATAGTCACCACCTATTGGTAGATATCATGAAAAATAAAAACAACAGCTGCTGTGGATATTGATAGCAAGAAGAATGCTTTACCTAGAATAAACACATCACAAACTCGTGGAGAACCCACTTAAAGAAATGGCAGAATGGGGCTGGAGAGGTGGCTCAGCGATTAAGAGCACTGACTGCTGCTCTCCCAGAGGCTGTGAGTTCAATTCTCAGCAACCACATGGTGGCTCACAATCATCTGTAATGGGGGTCTGATTAAAGAGAATGACAGTGTACTTCCATATAGAAAATAAATAAATAAATAAATAAATAAATAAATAAATAAATCTTTCTAAAAAAGAAACTGTAGAATTTACTGTGTTACATAAAGGAAAACTTGAATGGTGCTATAGGAGAACAAATAAACACGTGAAAATGTGTTATGAAGCAGGACTGAGAGGACATATGGAGTGTCCTCCCATCTTTGTCAGTTAACACAAGATGACTTTGTATCTACTAGTCGCTCTTTCTTTATTACTATGACAAGATGCCCACATTCTAAAGGAGAAAGGATTCGTTTCACCTAATGGCTTCAGAGTGATCGTCTATCATTGTAGATGGCACAGCAGGAGCTTGAGGTGACTGCTTGGTCACGCGGCAGCAGACAGGAATCTGAGAACTCAAGTTGGAATCAGAAGCAGATATAACCTTCAAAGAGCCTGGGACATGTGTCCTCCAGCTGTACCGTGTGTCCTAAGGTTCCACAACTTACCCAAACAGTGCTGTCAGTCTAGGACTGAGTGTCGAGACTCATGCATGCATGGTCTCAAACCATAACACTGTAACATTTACATGTGGCACAGTGACCACAATGAGAATAGAGGTGAGGCCTGCATCACACTGGATAGTAGGGTGTGGACATATTTACCCTAGCTTAGTCAAAGGTCCCAGATCATTTTGATCCAAGTAAGGCAATTTATATAAAATACAGGTACAGCAGGCTGCACAGCCTGAGTGTGCCGGACATGTCAGTCCCTTCCTCCCCTACCAAGACTCAGAATCTCCTTTTTGCTCACCATGGTAGAAGGGTTAAAGCAGTCCCCAAAGAAGTTCTGGACTGTTTCAGCTGCAGCCCAGATTTCCACTGTCACCTGGCGGCAGCCCCAGTACATTAGTGCTCTTGCATTCCAAGTGACGCCTCTGATACCCGGAAATCATTTTCTTTGCTTATACAACCCACCAAGGCATCTCGAGTTTCTTGGTAATTACAGAAGCTAAGTGCAGACTTCACCTCAGGCCACAGACTCATTAATTTGCCAACTCTCGAGCTTTTCACACAGACTTAGGGGGACGTCTTTTGATTTGGAACCAGAAGTACATTTTGATTTTTAATTATTTTCTATTCTTCTATACACCAGAGACTCCAGGCAAATCTCCTGCTGTGTGAGTCCGCTGTGGGGTCAATCTCTTTTTAATGGAAAAATTTCAAGGAGGTAAATTAAGCCCAGACAAAGGTACTGTCACCCCAATCCATAGGTGCTCAGTAAATACTTTCAGGTGCTGATAAGTAGATTCAGCTATCCCTTTGCCCAAAGAGATACATACACAAAGGGAAATGGGGCAGCGGTCCCATGTCTCTTGAAGGCCATCCCACCCTGATGAACTATCATCTTCTGGAGGATGCTGAGAAGGGAACTCAGAACTTTATGCATACCCAGTGAGCATCTATTAGTGAGCTGTGTTTCTGGATGCAAGACTGGGTTTTGTTGGTTTTAGCTTGTTTGATGAGTGCTGACTTTCACATGCACGCTCTTCCATGAGAAAGAAATGTCTTCCCTGAACTTAACTGCATGTTCCATACTTGGCAGACAGAAGGTAGGTTTTGAATGACTGCATAGACTTAAAACTCGAGTGCAGACATTACCATTCTCTGTTGAAGGGAGAGTGAAATGGAAGCTAACAGTGGCCTCACACCTAGTTGGATGAACTCAAATTTTGGCTTTCTTATTGACAATCAGAGAGGTCATTTAACTCCTTTGAACCTCAATGTTTTCATCTGTAGGGTGAGTACAATAGTAACACCCATTTCAAATGACTGTGGTGAGATTTAAGTGCTATGTATCTAGATAACTTTCATTACTAAATACTATTGCATCATTGAACACATTTCCCAATGCTAAATGCATCAGTTTCTTATGTAGACTGTCCACCAAAATGATTCCTTAGACAGTTTAGCTGGTAAAGGGAGTGGGAGTGGGTGACTACCTTTTTTGCAACATGTACAGAAGGGGCTGTCTTCACCCTGGCTCACGAGGAAGGAGACACAGCATGTTATATACTGGGCATGAACAGGTACTTCTTTTCTTTTGGGGATCACAGTTGGGTACTGCTCCACCAACTTAAGCTCCTGAAGTTTCATTTCTGTCCTTTATACTCAGGCTTGTTAGCCTGTCCTGGTCACACTGCTTTGGCCCAGAGGACTGTGGTTTGAGTGTCGAAAAGGATGTGGCTGGGGAGCTCAGGGGAAAACCCAGAACACAGAAGTTACTGCCTGTTGAAAGTGATTCTTTTTTCTTCCAGAGTTCAAACACTGCTCTTCTCAACTGCCTGCGAGAGGCTGCGTGCTATTGAGTGAAGAAGTCTGATTTGGAGGACTTGGTTTCATGGACTACTTAATGTGGAGAACATTCCATTACCAATGATGGCATTAGCTGGCACACTCTCCATTAGTAGTTAATAAATAGGTTGAGCCTGTGTAGTACATCTGCTCCTAATTCCATTGCTGTCTAAATACCTTAATTGTAGCATCTACGCCCTGAAAGAAAGAAATGTTTTTATAGGCTACCACCTCCGCACATCTTGGAAACAAAGGAATTCATTACCATTTCAGGGCTCAAACCTTGCCTTGATTTATTAACCATCCCAGCTGATGATTTATAACCATCCCAGTCACTAAATTGACTAATTTCATCCATGCCATCAACTAATTTTTAACCACTGAAGTGGTCTAGAGTGTTCAAGGTCATACAGATACTTTTCCTTACAACTAAAACCTTCCATTCTCCCAAGAGATGAACTGTGCATATTCAGTTAAGTAGAGAAATGACACAGGATCATGAAACAGAAACTCCTGGGAGAGATTCTGAGGCTGAGGGGTAAGAGAGAAAAAACTGTCAAATATTCATCACTGAACAAAAAAAGAATGCCTGTCTGCCTAGGAGACACCGTTGAGGAGACAATTAGTCTAGTCCAAGGCACACATTAAATGGATTCTAAAATAAAAGTCAATGCATTGGCCCAGCCAACAGTCTTAGTATTTATCTTAACAATCCAGTAAAAGTTGATTCATAGACTTAACAAGTCAGGAAGAAACACTCTCTGGTAAGTCTGAACACGGAGAGTGTCTGACCCTTGGCTATTCATTTATTGAGGTGGAATTAGTAGTTTCATAATTATGGATTTAAACATGAGTCACAAACTAGCTATTTGCCAGGGAAAGGAATGTACCATTGTCTCTCAAATATTTAGATAAAAACTCATTAGGAATACAAAGGCTGTAATGAAATTGTTTTCTTTAAGTTTGTATTAATAATGCTCTCTCTCTCTCTCTCTCTCTCTCTCTCTCTCTCTCTCTCTCTCTCTCTCTCTCTCTCTCTGTGTGTCTTCCAGCTTTGTACCAAAAGGTGATCAATTTGTATATCTATCTATCTATCTATCTGTCTGTCTGTCTGTCTGTCTGTCTGTCTGTCTGTCTGTCTGTCTATCTATAAAAGTAAAATTAATGTAACTTAAAGGTAGATGAAAAAAGGAAAGAAAATATTCACAATAAGCCACAGAAGTAAAAAAAAATAATCTGCAGATTTTTCATATTTACAAAGCGTGATCTTCAGCTACATTTCTAGATAAAGGAACTATCTAATCCATATCTCCATCCAACTTTGAGAAGTTAAAAAAAAAACCAAACCTCATTTATGAGAAGCAGTGCTTTTACAGAAACTGAGACCAATGGAAATTTCCCAAGAAGACTGTTGTGGAGAGTACACTTGGAAGATAATGGAACACATACCTCATAGTACTGTAAAGTAGACACAGCAATGTGTTAAAGGAAGCTAAACATAGAAAGCATGCCTTTGTTGATATGCTGAGTAGTGTTTAAAATGACCAGGGCCCTACTATCTTGGGTGTTGAATAACACTTCATGCTGGTGCATTAACCCATAAGTGGCTTTATTGGGGTCCTGATGCCATGCCTCCAGGCCTAGATTTGTATGTGTTCCAGATTAAATTTAACAGATAAACCAAGTACCAAGGATCTGAAAACCCCATGAGAGTCTTCACCCGAGAGAAATACCTTAACACATTCAAACTCTTACTCTTTGGTATGTGTCTTCTTATGGGGAACATGGAGAGATGGGGACTACTCAATCTTCATACTGGGATGGGGGAGGCTGAGCCTGACCTTGTTAATTGGCCAGAGTGAAAATCCCAAGATAGGTACACTTGTCATCTCCTACTTGACCTAATTAGTCATTGATTAGGGTAATTTGTGTTTAACCAATTGTGTTCCAAGCGATTTCTCTTTGCTCTGTTCCCTCCTTCCCTACCCAGCCTGGGTCTCTGTTTCGATTCATGCACAATTCTCTTTCCAACTCAGATTCCAAGAGAACTCCACAGAGACCTGTGTTGCACCCAGACTGAGCAGTTGTACTTTGTGTTCCTAAATACATATTGTGTGTACTTTGCCAACTGATGTACTTGCTCTTGGCGGTGTTTTTCCACTTGGATGTTCCTTCCTCTCCCTGCATTTATCAATAAGATGAAATTGAATTCATCCCCAAAGGCTTCCTTCTAGGAATAGCCCTTTCCTATCTTCCAGGCAGGGTTAATTATTCTCTCTGCAAACCACTTTCTGTACGCTCTTCACACAATGTATTCCTTTCCGTGGCATGGTGCCAGTCTGACTTCCGAGGCTGCTGTGCCTTTGCTTTGGGTCATTTGTGCCCAGTATGATGTTCAACACACTGCAGATAACCTGCCCATGTGAGATGGCTGAAAGTTTTCTGTACAGAACACAAGTTAGATCTTGGGCAAGACTCACTGCTTTAAAATGTCAAGAAATAGGAGAACAGTTATATTTGAAGGGGATTAAACTGGGAAGACCTGCTAGCCTCTTCAAGAACAATACTGGAGTCTTTGCCTGGCCCAGTGCCAGTGTCCTGTTTCACGCGTACTAAACACAGCTTGAGGATAACAACAGGATGGACCTGGAGGTTGGGAAGTACAGTCAGCAGGTAACAGTCATACACAGGCATGGCCCTCCCCTGTAGACAGGAAAGGAAGCCCAAGAGGGGATAACAGTAATATGTCCACACAGAAGATTGTCAGATGGTAAGGTCTCCTTTATGCTGTGGCCGGGATTAGGGAGGACAGTTGTGCCTCAGTGAAGCAAAGCAAGAGGAAGTCAGCATTCCACTCCTAGATGGAGGTTGAGGCAGGTGCCTCTGGTGGAGAGGCTGGGGGCAGAAACAGTTAGAACAACCCAGGAGCCAGGGGTTCAGCCTGATGCTAGCAGACATGTGCTTCAGTCAAGAACCTCTAGGTTCTTGGCAATATTCTGAGTCAGGCCTCTGTCCTTGGACATGCACTTGGACCTGTAGGCTGAAGGCCAGGTATACCCTGATATGAGGACAAGATAACAGCTGTAGGAAACAGGGCAGACTGGTAAGACTGGCAAGATAACTTCAACCAGTGTAGCTCAAAGTAACCAACCCTGGGCTTCCTAGGAAATGCTTCTTAACAGTGACATCTAGGGGCAAGTGGCTCTCGGGACACTGCTCCAATTGTCTCCTCTTCACAAAAGAGTGCCATTTGGCTCTCTAGATGATCAGCATTAGCTGACACATTTGCTCAGTGCCAGCAGTGTGCAGAGACCATCTTCCTTTACAAAGATCTGGTCTTGGGAGATCAAATTGCTCACAATCCATGAAATAAACTTGGATTGAACATGTCCTATAGGATTGTATCTCACATTCTGTTCTCTGGGTATAGATGGCTGCTTTGTTTCACACACACACACACACACACACACATGCATGCACGAATGCACACCGGCACTATTCATTTCAGTAAAAAATTCTCCACAGAACATGGTAGGTAACACATGCTATCCCCTATTTATATTACTAATAAAACACTAGATTTCCTCATAAGATTTGGTTGTCATTCATTGTACGGGTAAACTATTTGTGTAGTAAAGTTTTCTAGGTGGTTTGGTTTGGTGGTGGTTGTCAATGTGTGCCTGAGTCAATAGATCATGTACCCACAGAGTGCAATGCATGGCAGGGAATCAGGGCTCCCTGGGGGGGGGGGATTCAGTCTGATCAACTCCTCCCTTTGAAGGATTTGCCCTTTCACCTCCTGCCCTTTCACTAAGCAAACATCTTCCAAGTATTTCCTGAATTACATGCCCACATGACAGAGACAGGACCCATGCAGCCCCGTTGACATTTGTAAAGGGAGAGACATGAAGGACAAAGAGCTATAAACATGATAGATGCAATGCAGGAGACTGGGTGGGCAGGAAGACCTATGCCAGAAGTCACTCTGTGGTGTGATGTTTACATTGAGATCTAGAGGGTAGGGTAGGTCTTCTTAGTGGTAGGCCCAGGCAATAGGGCAGCATGGGCTGGTGGAAGATGTGGAAGACAACTACAAAATGATGGACTGCTGTGGGCGAGGCTGCAGGGGCTGAGGTGCACAGCACGGGCCTTGCAGAACCTCGGACGCTAATCAAAGGAATTTGTGTGCATCACATAGAAGGTAGGAAGCCATCCTCAGTTCACTCTTTGCAGTTTGCAGTAAGGAGGGACATCCCCACACACGAATACACACATATACACAGGATCTTAGGGTCTTAGTATATAATTCAAATAGTCCAGGCTGACCTCAAAGCCATTCTTCTTTGGCCCCAACCATTCACGTCTAGTTTTACTTTAAGTTCTAAAGCAAATTCTGACTTACTTCAACTTTTGAAAAGATAAATGTGAATCATGAAGAAGCCTTGAAATGCTGGCAGAATTGTCTCTGGAAAGTGAGATAACAAGGCTTACATATCTGACATTTAAAAGAAAATTGCTTTTGGGTGGACACAGTGGTGCATGACTTTAGTCCAGTACTTGGGAGGCAGAGACTGGCTTATCTCTGAGATATGAGGACAGCCTGGTCTACATAGTGAGACTTTGTTTCTAAAAGCAAAACAAATAAACCAAAAGGGATTTTTGTTTTAATAAAAATATTACTGTTTAGAAAAAAAAGCAAATACAATTATTATTAAATAAAAAGAAATCCAAATTTCATTTGGCCTTGATTTAAATAAATTTGTGTGTTATATATGTTTATAGCTATTAACTGAAATTTGAAATATAGTGCTATTGAGACAGGATAGAAAGAAAGTAAATTACGGGACATGGGAACAAAGAGGGATTTCTCATGCAAGCGTCTGATTGAAGCCTCTTTATAGATAACAAGCAAGAACTGCAGCATAATTAACATTTGTTGTGAAGGTTACTGGCTTACAGGAGTATTCCTTTCATATGTAGACATCTTATGTTAAAAAAAAATAAAAAAGCAAAGAACCCAATTGGAGACTCACTGCATAATGTTGGAGTTAGCCTCTTTGCTGTCTCAACATTTTCTGGGAATCTTAAACAACACAGTTGAACGTGTTTCCAGGGAAGTTGTCCTGCCTTCCTACATCCCATGATCTAAACTTTAACTTTATTGTCACACACAACCAGGAACCACCCTGTGATCTCAGCTCTCTTAGCAACCTTAGAACACAGCAACTTCAAGAATCACAGATAGTGTGTGTGTGTGTGTGTGTGTGTGTGTGTGTGTGTGTGCAGCAAAAGAAGTTCCTTTAACCCTTAAATGTTATATTGTTACAGTTCCCAAATAATGACTCAGAGGCTATTATTTATGAATAAATTCCTAGGCCATAAGCTAGGCTTAGGCTTGTGTACACACACACACACATACTTACGAAGACAGTGAAGGTCAGCTCTTAGAGAGGCCTATACCTGTGCTCAGGGATGTGTCTTACTTTCTCTACAGCACCTTTCTTTTTAACATTCATGCTTAAAGTCTATTAATAAAGTATATTGATAAGCTTCAGCTCTGTTTCATATTTGCTTGTCCTCAAAATATGTTCTGCAGTGAAACCACTGGTCTGTTTTTGTCTTAGTTGCAGCCCCTAAACGATGAAAAGGGTGCTGGAGAGATGGCTGAGTATATGAAGGTGCTGGCCCTGCAAACATGACAACCTGAGTTTGATCTCAAAACCCACATGAAGGTGGAAGGAGAGAAGTGACTGCCACGTAGAGGGATAATCTCTTGTGTACTGTGTGGAAGCATCACCTATCAATAAAAATCTGATGGCCAATGAGCTGAGGCAGGATTAGAAGGTGGAACATCCAGGAGAGAAAGGGATGCTGGGTAATAGTCAGGCACAGGAAACTTTGCCAATCAGAATCAGAAGAAGTAAATGTACAAAACTGAGGAGAGGTAACAGCCATGTGGCAGACATAGAAGAGTATAAATGGAATAATTGAGCTAGAAGCTCGTCAGGGAACAATCCTGGAAAAACCATAAGTAGGCCATGTTCCTTCCTTACAGATGAAGAAAGTAAGGTTCTGAAAGGCTAAGTAACTGCCATAGTGGACATAGCTGTTAAGCATACTTAGTCTGTCTGCTACAAAGGCCACCTCTTTGATTCCCGTGTAATGATTGGTATGTAGGTAATACTCACAGGTGTGTAAAACACTGGCCAGTCTTCTAGAACACAGGTATGTAAAGTACAACACAATTCGCAGGAATGTGCTTTGGGTGGTCATGTTATATAGATACTGCATGACTGAAGGAAGTTTAATTGCTTAAGGAATAAGCTTGGTCATAGAGGATGGAGAGATGTTACAGACTGTGAGAAACACCCCACATGTGTTGCTCTGAGTTGATGTTGCTGGGTGGGGCAAGGATCCTCTCCTGGCTTCCTCATTATAAAGATCTTTTCATCACAAATGTTTTTAAACTGAAAAACCATTGCAGAAGCAACGAAGAAGGCTAAAGGGGAAAGCTACTGTGATTTGGTGGAGTGACATAAAATCTATGTGGGCCCATAAGGACAAAGAGACGGACTCCTAGGGAACTGCACTCATTGGCAGAAGGAAGAAGCCATGTATCTATAGGAAAGAGGAGACCCATGTTTAAGGCAGAATTCCATGCGTTTGTCTGACTCTTTAAGCCACTGTTTGCTGTTGTCCTGTCTGAAACTAGTCAGATCAACCTTACATTCAAGAGAGTAACACTGAGTGCTTTCTCTTCTTTAAGTCGTGAAATCCTTCTGCTTCCCAACCCTGACATGTGTCCAGTTTTCGGAAATTGTCTGAAACCCAACCGAGTGTGTGCAGAAGAGCACAGAGAGTGTGAGTCACATCATTACCAACTAACTAGACAGCCGGCCAGTAGATCAAAAACACAAGTTATGAAACAACACATGGAAGTAGCTGTTCCCCTGCAGTTCAAGGCTCATGTCCTTTCCCAAGTTCATGCTGGATTTATAGGAAAAGTCTTCTCCCTAAGATGTGGAGTGTAAATCAAACCACATTGAAGGCACACTAAGGAAGGTGGCTATGCGCCAACAAGGCAAGGCAAAGTCACTCTTGGTTTCTGTTTTGTGTCTCTATCATTATAAAATAGGTATGCTTACAATTTTCCTGAATTGCATTCATTCACAGCTATTACATTTGCAAGTATAAGATGCTCTCACTGTGTGTTTAAATCTGAACACTCCTGTGGGGGCTTGTTTGCAGGCTAGTGGAACCAGAGCTCACTGCAGAGCCAGTAGTCAAGCTGATGAGACTGCCAACAAGAAAAGGACTACTCTTAATACCTACAAAATCAGTATGTGCGACAAGATTCCCCTGTTGGTAGTATGATAAGTGCACACACAATACCAAAAAATCAAGTGAAGCTCACGATTGTTTGCAAGCCCTGAAACATACTTGAGGTGTGCATCTTCTAGTCAAAGTCTTGGGTAGATCAGTCTCCATGACTGTCCTTCCTTGAAGCTGTCCTGAGCACCCAGCATGCCCTCAGGGGTCTGTGGTTCCCAGGGCCCTGGATCCACGGGGCCCCTTGTGAATCATTTTTACTTGCTGTTCGGTTTTAGTGAGCAAATCCCTGAAAGCATCAATTCACATATACTTGTGGGAATGAACAGAGGTGAGGAGGAGGAAGGAGGGCGGCCATATCATATGGGGGAGAGGTGACTTCTACAGTGTGATTGGTTCATATTGGCAGGAAGTGAGGAGGACTGGGGTGACATACCTGGAATTTCTGGAAGTGTGGACTTGTCTTTTTGCCAGAAGTTCCCATCACAAACAAGAAGTCTGGGGTTAGGACAAATGGCACTCTTTCTTTATTAATGCCCAGGAAACTCTTGTAATTCCCAAGAATGTGTCCAAAGTCTATATGAAATAGGTTTCCTTAAGAGAAGAAAATGCCTGGTATCATTACCTGGTGTACGTGTTTATAAACATTTTTTTTGAAAAAAAAAACTCAGTTGTCTGAAAATGAACTATTTTCAGTGAGAGAATTTTATCCTCTTTTATTATTAGCCTTTGATATTTTCAGTCTTGACAGGTGCTTGAAAGCAGTAGCCACAAAGCTTTCCAACAAAACCAAGTGTGGTTTTTGATAGGTTTGTTCTTTAGATGATCCCAAGATGTCATTAAAAACAAGCAAGCAGGCAAGCAAGCAAACAAACAAACAAACTTGTCTCCAAAGTATTCTTAGACAGGTTAATAAAAACTCTCCCTAATTTGTGACAATCATGCTCAAGAGACTTTATGTCCCTCGTATAAATGACAGACTGATGCTGTCTTTTGTCTGGCAAGAGTGGTGTTAGTGTTTTACTTTTAAGTAGCGCTATAGAAATACCATTTTGAATCTCTTTGGGGTCAGCTTCTAACACTATCACCATCAGGAGCAGCATGACCATATTAGTTTTTATTTATTTGGTCTTTTAGCATTTCTATAATCCATAAATGTACTGTTTTTTGGTGTTGACCCAGTTCTTGCAAGGAATAAGTAATTCACACCAAGCTCTGGTGCTTTTTCCTAAATTCTACTCTTTAAAAATAATATTTGTGTTAAAGTCTTTCTATGTAGTCCAGGCTAGCTTTGACCTTGAGCTTCTTTTCCTTGAGTCTCCTGAGTGTTGGACTTACAGGCATTGGCTACCATACCTGGAAGACTATAAAAATGGATTCAGATTTCATAGATGAACATTTCATGGTATGGTGGCCATTACAGACCACTGTCAGGGGTAGCATGAACCAGTATGGCTGTGAGAGTCAGGGACTCAGGTGTTTCAGACAGGGAACAGCTCATGTGCTTTTATTATTGTTCTATTTGGGTTTTGCAACATTTGACATTGCTGATCCCTCTTTCTAGGCTATGCTTCTCACCCTCTCTTTTTACTTCTCCCAGTAATTTTTCTCTCTCTTTTAGTCTCATTTCCTGCCTTTTCTTCCCTCATCCATCAACCCTCAAGAAGGGTGGTCTGTTTAAAGTAACCAGTGTCCCTATACACAATGACTTGTAAATCTGGGCTCCAGCTTAGACTCTTACTCTGTGCCAGGAGGATGGGGTAGAGGGGAGGCCACGGTGCAAAATAATGTGACTGTATCTAGTGTCCCTTAGCTGAACGCTTAGGAATGATGAAAACAGGACCTCTTATGCTACACATATTTTACTACAGTGCATTTTTTTATTTTATAGTGGAAAAACTCACCTGTCTCTGAGATCATAATGTTGTCATTGTGCCTGTCGCCTATCCCAAGAACAAATGTGGCCACACAGTAGCCTGCACAGGAGTAAACAAATCTTTCCACTGCGGCCTGAAACTGATGAGAATGGATGTGAATGTTGTTTGCTTTCCAGCTACAGAGAGAAGCCCAAGACAATGATGATGCCTCCCAGAAGGACAATGTTCTAGGCACCATTTCAGACACCAAGAAGTTTGGGTCCAGCCTCATTAGTTATATATTAAGGAAGTGCCAACCGTCACATGGTTCTGCTTCTATTTTCAATGAAGAGTCATCCAAACACCACAACATGAGGAAGACTCACAGCAGTTCATTAAAATTTCCCATTCTTTCTTTTCACCACTTGCCCGCAACTGTACAGAACTCATAGCAATTTCTGCAATTATGCTGTGCTTATAACCATTTAAGTGTATGGATGGCTTCACAAGCTTTCATGTATAGCAGATTAATAAAAGCTACTAATTACATTCCCTCCACCAAATGCTGCTGGCTATGCAAGTGTGAAGTGCTGTTCCCATGCAGTAGAACGTTAAACAGCACCCAGACAGACAGCCTAGCAAACAGTTTGTAAAGGATCCAGCATATGCCCTTCAGCAAGATGGACATTTTCAACATTCATAACTTACCATTTAGAGCCACAGTAGAAATTATAGTTTTTTGGGTTTGGTATGAAAGAATGTATATATGGTAACTAAATCTGTGGGTCAAACAGCAAAAGCATCCATAAGAAGTGCTAACAGATTATTTCACAGAAGCAGATTCTATGCAAAGCTTGACTGGTATTCAAAACTGAAGCAAATGTTTTCCGGGTCTAGAAGTAGGCACTCTGTCTCACAGATAAGCTGCATCATCAGGGGAAAACCCTTATAAACCCCCGACAGCCTCAGGAGCAAAAGACTCAACCAGTATGTTGGGGAACAGAGTCACCCATTAAAAGAGCATGTTAGACCAGAAACCACTACTGCCTGACAGAAGAAAATCTATATGGAAGAGTGGGCCTGGGCCTGGGCTGAGGAGGGAAGAGCAAGCATTCACCTTTTCTTCAATAGGGCATTTTTCCTTGAGCCAGTGATTCAGAACTTCATCCTTGAATGCCCCTGTGTTACCCACTGTGCTTTGCTGAATTTGAGCAATCGTTGTGGCGTCCTTCACAATCTCAATCATTCCTGTGTGAAGAGACAGAATTCAGGGTAGGCTGATGCTGCTAACTCTTGGCCTAGCAAAGAATAGAAGGTTGTTTCTTAGGCCAAAGATGTGTTTTCCATGTCTGAGCTATTTTCTTGTTGCTTGCTTTTAGAGAAGATAAAAACAGTAAAGCCCGAGAAGTTGTAAAGAATCCTCTCTCAACATCCCTGCCTAAGGAGAGGAGAGGGCTGCTTTTGGGGAGTGACAAATAAAGCCATTTATGTGCCAACCTTAGCCTTCCTTGCTCAGAGATTGGAGCTTTTCCTTTATAGGTAACAAGGCCAAATGTTTTGTACATTTTCTCATATCAGAACCTTGAATAAAAATAAGCATGATTAAAACTAAAATGCTAAATGTCTATAAAAGTACCTGAGTGGAGTGTGTAATAGCTTCAATAATGTGAATTCTGGTTTTTAAAAGAGAAGTGAAAGTTTCTTCTAATTTTAAATGTTATTTGTGAGAGAAAAACTTAATGTGCAAAGAAATGAGTTGCCGTTTAGAGGCGGAGAAGAGCAGGGGAGGGAGCAAGTTCTTGGGAAGACTGTTCCCATGTAAGGGCCCAGGCTCAAGACAGGTATCCCTGCATCATCAACAGGTCCTTGCTGAACTGAGAGTCACTTTCCAGCCTGGGAACATTTCCTACTCTTGACTATGACTATAACTTTCCATCTATGGACTGATATCACTGAGGGAGTGATGTCCATTTAGAACCAGTGGAGTGATGTTCTGCTCATCCCCTGATGTAACTACAAACCTATTTTGTCACCAGTTGAGATGCAACCGTAAGGCAGAAGGCACAGGTCCAGAGATTCAGTCTCCCAGATGGACTCCATGATGCGTAGAATCTGGGAACCAAGGCACAGGCATTTCTATTACACATAGATGTTGGCCAATGCATTTTTCCCTCTCTTAAAAAGCTAGTAATCTTATCTGGTTGCATACAATATATGAGTAGATGTAAAATACATAATTAATAACTTTCATTGATCAAACCCCAGGGTGTATATTGAAGAAAAGCATAAAGAATTTTCACTGTGGGAGGCCTTTTGATATGTTTTGTTATCTATCTTATCAAAACATTCTACTTTGTTAGGTATGTTTTCACACCATAACTGTAATGTCCTTATACACGTTTACTACTCTGAGATCATGAGATCCTTGCTACAACCAAGGCAATGAGATTGATAACGGTGATACTAACCCCAAACATTAACTGGTTGTTCTTTTATGTGTGATTTTTGTAGTAACTTTACATCGGGAATTTAATTGCTATTTCCATTCAGTGGTACAGAGACAAAGCCTCGGAGAGTTTCAGTGAGCAGTGAGCTCCAACAATAAAACAAAGCCTAAGCACAAACTGTCTCTCAGAATTAAAGAAACAGCAGAGCGCTGTTTTGTGGCTTTGAAATGCTCGTGTTCGAACAATTCAAAAGATTCTACAGATCTATTTAAAACTAAATTGATCTTTAAAAATATTAAGGGATTTCTTTCTTTCCTTTTAAAAATACTTCTTGGACAAAAAGCAAAACAACAACAAGACAATCCATCCTGGAAGAGAACCTGAGTACTATATTAGAAATAAGTCAAAACAGAATCTTAAGATGAATTGATAATATTATGGTTTTAAATAGGCTGCCTTTAACTTAGTATACTTTGCTATCTAAATAAACTGCATTAGGTTTTAGATACCCTCACCTCCTTCCTTGATGAGGCACGAAAAGCTGGGGAGCAAAGATTTACAGACTTGTGATGCTGTCTGCACAGAAATGTTAAAAAGCCTGACACGGACAGTGTTGGTAACTCTACCTCCCTGTTCACCTCCTCCTCGCCGTTCACCTGTGTGATCACCTGCCTTCTGGTCTTTTTTGCATCAAATCATTACGTGAGTTTGAGTATGAAACTTAAAGGATATCTATTTAGGGAGTATGCCTACCGATGTGTTGATATGTCTGTGAACAGGAATAAACTGGGTACTGTAGACAAATAATCCCACAGCCTGTGGTACCATGCATAGAATGGAGTGCTTAAAGAGAAGCTAGGAAAGGCAAGTGTATCTACTACTAGGGGATGTTGAATACCTATCTTTGAAGGGACAGAGAGAACTATGGTGCTAGCAAAACTTGTCTATTAGGTAGGTACCTTTTGATTGCTGCTTATCATATGGAAAACAAAACAAGACAAAACAAAAACAGAAAGGTGGGCGTGTTTTAGACCAGCATAGCATTCTTTCTTCAGGTAAGTTCATAACCCCACGCCCTTCGCATTAGCCTACCTGTAAGATCAACATGTCTTGGCGCAGATCATCACCATGTTTAAAGATGATTCCAATGGTTTCATTGGATAGGACTGTAGGATCAGCACATTTAAACTCAAGCCACAGGGGCTTCTTCTTGGAGGCCATCACTTTACATTTCTCAACCTGTAAGGAAGTGGTTACACCATAACATACACTGAACACATATAGAGGAGGCCCAGATTCTCTTGTAGACCATTGCTAAACACAGGGGCCATGAGCTGGCTGGAAAATGATTTTCAATATTTGAATAAAAATATAGAGGGTGTTCTCACCCAAACTGGAAATGCTACCTATGTGTGAGAAAATTCATAACCCTTGAAACAATGGCTCTCACATTACTCACATCACAGTACTCCAAGAACTCTAACGGTCTGTGGAGAGCCCGTGGGGTGCTGCAGGTACCATTTTAATCACCCTACTCCATGGGACCTCAGTATGCCCACTAAAAATGCATTGTTCAGAACACTTTCTACTATCTGTTTGTGCATTCTTTTCCTCGGATCTCATTTGAAAAGGGAGTTCCAGTGCTACCACAGTGTCTGAAATGTTATTACTCCAGAATTCAATGTAGGCTAAAACTAACTCAGGGAAATTTAACAGGAATAAATGGAAAAATCCAGCACCTGAGCACAGGACTTTTAGCCCCAGCCCATCACATCTAAGCAGAGCACTCTGGCAGCAGACATAAGAATAAACCAAACATTTCATGGATTTTAGACAAAAGTGAATGCACTATGAATCACAAATATAATGTAGTGATGGAGAGAAGGTTCAGCAGTTAAGAGAACTATTCTTGCCTCAGATCTGGGATTAGTTTCCAGCACCCACATAGGGCGCCCACAACAGCCTGTAATTCCAATATCAAGGGATCTACCATCCTTTTTGGGTGTCCTCAGGTATTGCATGTACTTGACAGGCAGGCAAAACACTCATACCCATAAAATAAAAATAAATAAGTAAAATTTTGATGCAATTTTTAAAGAAAAGCCAACAGTTTGAAAGCTGTATTAATATATTGTAATTTCTACTGATATCTAAATGATGACAATGGATTATAGATGCTTTTTCTAGCAAGTGTGTGTGTGTGTGTGTGTGTGTGTGTGTGTGTGTGTGTGTGTTTTGTTTGACTGAGACAGGGTTTCTTTGTATAACAATCCTGGCTATCCTGGAACTCGCTCTGTAGACTAGGCTGGCCTGAAACTCTATCTGCCTGCCTCTGTCTCCTGAGGATTGGGATTAAAGGCATGTGCCACCAGACCCGGTTTAGTAATTATTTATAAAATTAGACATGGGGAGGAGGTGTTTTCTACTTCTTTTCATGAGGCTTAACTGATAGAAGCATTTCTGACCTGTAAGCAACTAGACCTGAAAAATACGCGGACAATTCTTGTCAGACACTCGATGGCAGGCAATGGAAATCTGTGGCCCCTGAGCAAAGAAGGCAGTGAAGTTGACCCTGCCTGTGCCTGTCTCAGCTTACAGTTGGGGGCTGTTCCGTGCTTACTGCATGGAGGAAAGGCACCCACGCTGAGCTTATGGTCTAGCAACCTAGAGTACAGTAGAAGTTTCCGAAAGAAAGGCCAGAAGAGAACGACAGAAAATAATAATAGTCAAACAATTCCCAAATGTGGTAGAACAGATGCCCACAAACCCAAAAAGCAACATAACCTGGCACCTTATACAAGAAACCTGTGTCAACACACACTGTAATCAAACCACTGAAAACCAGGGTGGGAAGAAGTCAGAAAAGAAATAGGGGAAAATGATGTATTATATATAGAACATCAAAGACAAAGCCAGAGTGTTATCATCAGGATATAGGCAAGGCAGAAGAAATGGTACTGCAAGAGAAAAATGGTATGCTAGGATTCTCTGTCTGGTGAAAATATTGCTAAAAAATAAATGCATAGTAAAACATTTCAGCTAAGTAATTTTGAAAGAATATTTTGCCACCAGCTTGCAGGATAACATGTTAAATAGCATAGAAAAGTGATACTTGGAGAGTACCCATACCCAACATCATAACATGTGGGTAAATGTTTAAAATGACTTAATCTATCTAGTACACATACATTTTTTTTTTGTTTAAAGCAAAAATAATATACCATGGGTTTATAATACATGCAGAAGAGGTACATTAGTGGAAGTATACCTCTGTAAGATTCTTACATGCACACAAAGTGGTCTGTTACACTATGTGGTACTAGCATGCACACAGATACTTAAGTCAACAGAAGGGGTCAGAGAGAGGAGGCATAGATGCATCTACAGTATGGACAGCTGATAGTGACATAAGGAATTTCTGTTATATTTCTAGAAGAATGTTCAGTGCTTCGAATTTGCTGATGGCTGTATAGAAGCATTTATCTGTGAAAACTCACTGAACTTCACACTATAGACAACTGTTTGTGTAAGGAATTCAGCAATAAATTGATTTAAAACACAACGGAAGGGCAATTACCCTTCCATTGGTGTGTCCTATTGGGTGTTGGGATATCGGGTGCTAGTGATTTGAGAGGGAATCGACCGAAGCCCATCTGGGGATGTCTTACCAAAGATTCATTGTGAAGGCCCTGGCTCTATAAAGCACGGTAGAAATTTGCAGGACATAAGGAACATACAGAGAAATCCCACTGATACCTACCACCAGGGTACCAGCTTTCAGTCCAGGATCATAGGGAACTCTAAAGCTCTCAGGGAGACTGGAATTCTGCAGGCTTTCAAGCTTTTGCTTAAGCTGTGAAATAACTGCAATTATCAAAAGCATACAGGAGTTAAGTGAGTACAAGACATTACCAGTACTCTCAATGATCTCGGCACATCCTGGTGTCACATTCCCTTAGAAGTCCATTTATATGATTTGGAAAATTAGTAGTAGGAAAAGGGATATAGAGCTCTGCCTTTGGGGATCTAACCATTCCAAGTAGGCAAAGTAAGTCAGGATCACTGTGAACAATTTAACTGTAAATGTCCCTTTTCAGGCAGAGGACATATGTGAACACATGTGTAAAAACCTCCAGTCAAGAGAGTGTGCTGACAGTGAACCTAAGGAATTGTCACTGCCGTCATCTTTCCAGCCTGTGAGACTTTCAACAGCCATCTGGTTTGTGGAGCAGACAGTTGAACATACTCTTAACTAGAGCTGGGTTAGAGTTCTACAAATTCTCAAAAGAGGAAGTTAGGGTGTGTACAAAGATGTGGCAATCTCAAAATTCTCAAGGCAAAACACAGAGGCCAACCCAAATGTAAGATTGTTTACTGCCACCGTTAGTAGCTTTGGGGGTAGTATCAATGAACTAGAAAATGATCAAAAGGGAAGGTTAGAAATGTAAACTATTCAAAAGTTTAAACCACTGGGCAGGAATGTTAGAGTCTGTTTTAAGCTGCAGTGCTAGGTCTAGATTTATAAAGTGAGTAAAAGATACTCTCTAGGTTCAAGCTTCATACGCTTTATTGTGTCAGAAAGATGTGTCAATGATGACAACCTAAAGTGGTATCAACCCAAACCTTATAGGAAGGGTTAAATTTCCTAGAGCAGAGACAAGAGATTGGGAATGGCTACATAGAGGAGGTGTGTGTGTGTGTGTGTGTGTGTGTGTGTGTGTGTACACATATGTGAAGGTGACATACATTTATCTATATATATTATTCTGAGATGCAAATGTATGTATATGACAAAATTTTAAAATCAACCTAACCTCTCAATATTATCTTCAAATTCTGACTGTTTGAAATCACCACGAAAATATTCAAAGATGAGGAAAAAGGAGATTTGGAAGTAATTTCTTGTGTGTGGAAAACTGTTAATTGAAAATTATGTCTTCTGTTCACACATAGTTCTTCTATTTCTCCAAGTTTCACATGTACAACTACATTTGTAAGAATATATACATTTATGGTCATAAAACATCATGTCTTATATATAGAGAGAGCTTTAAATCTATTTACTTCCTTGAAGACTAGAGACCAAAATGTTTTCTTGGCCACCTTTTGCAAAATACTACTTGAATTCCAGAAAGAAGAATCAAAACAATCATGACATTTAGAAGGAGAACTGAGAAAATGCAGCCACTGTACCTTGGGAACTGACGTCATACTTCTCAGCCGAGAGCGATTTAATATCAATGGTGACTTTCTGTAACATCTCAATCACGTGGACCTGCTGTGTGAAGTCCTGTAGCATGGCTGTGCCACAGCCCCGGAGGTACGCCTCCAGGATCACAGCGAACCTCTGCTGATAGTGTCTGGACTGGGCTATCTCACTTCTCAGGAACCAGAACAAGAAGTGACCGATTCTTTTGTTCTGAGATGGACACAAGACGGTTGAGATCATGGTGACTAACGCTGTAGGCTGACTGGGCAATTTCTGGTGGTCTAAACTGTTACAATGTTATCAAAGTGGAGGTACTTACTCTCAAGCCACGCTTCAGTAGGAATCTGGCCAGTGCACTGTCGTGGTATGGTTCAAATTTCACAGCCTAAAGGAAGAGCACATTGGTGTTTGAAGGACTGTACTCTGTGGTGGTCACTCAGGAGAAAGGAAATGGGGGAAACCCAGGGTTCTGCGTCAGTGGGTCTTTCCAGCTAAGGTGGTGAGAATCTCCCTAGCCACTCAAATCCAGTTCCCTGTTTAGCAGACACTTAGAGCAGGAGGAGGAGGCACTTGCTCAGCTTTCTAGAATAGGTGAGGACCAAGCTGGAGCTGGAGGCCAGAACTCGTGATGCACAGTGCTCTGATCTGGGTCATGGCAGAACTGAAGTTGCGAAGGCTTTTGCTCCGAGTTAGAACGACTTGGGTTATCGGAAGGGGAGAGGGGAGAGGGGAGAGGTGGACATGGCTATAATAATTCTTTAAAATGAAAGGTAAGGGTGGTTGTTACAAAGCAAGTGGACCATGGAAATACAGCACTCATCAGAAGAACAGTAGATACAAAGATGGGTAAAGTGTGAAGATCCTAAAGCCTCGTAGCCTCCCTTTTGAGCAGTTCCCGTCTTCTTGCTGTAGGTAAACAGTAGCCCCCACCCTGCCACACTGTGGTTAGGAGAGTTGCGTCAGAATGTCCCTGATTTTCTATGCTTCTCCAGGCAGAGCTTGGTCTTCATTGCTAGTGTTTGGTCATGTTCACAGTGTTGGTTCTGTGTTGGATGTTGACTTAAGTAACAGGGCAGCTCTATTATTGAAGAAAGATAGGCAATAAAATGGGGAAAATAAACTAAATCTTGGTGGGTCCCTGCATATTTTTCAATAAGCTTGAAGTAGCTAATAGTTTTGAAAGCGACAAACATTAATTATCAATGCATATATTAAGCTAAAAGGTAGATAGTATATGTGAGTCTAGTATTAAGTTAGAAGGTAGGTAGTGTATATAAGTCTAATATGAACTATCTTAGAACAGTTCCTTCAATAAATAGGAATGGTCTTCTTTTCCACCAAAGAATAGAAGACATTTCCACTGTAGCACATATTATGGAGTCTGAAGTCTTCTTGTTATGTTCATAGTTCTTCTCACTCTTGGTTTCCAGTTTGACCTGATCAATACTGACCTTAGTGTTTCAATGTTAGCCCTCCTTTCAAAAGTGCTTCTTTTGGGTGTGGTCAAGTAGGTGCCCTAGAACTGCATCTCTGAGAATGTGGTTACTCAGTCAACAGAACCCACTTTAAATGTGTTTTAGGTTTCTAAGCTGAGAGCTGGTCTTCTTTCGTGTTTCACTTCTACAACAATGATGCAGATCGCAACCGAGAGACCATTTTAACCATCAGTGAGTCATTTAGTTGGAGCTAGAAATGTTTCAAATCGCTGCACAAATGAATATCACTCTTCAAATATAAACCAACACACTCAAAAATCAATCAGGCCAGTTGACCTCTCTCACCTAAAATATTGCCAAGAAAAATGTTACTTATCTTTGAATTCTGCAAAGTTTACTTCGGAAAATGACAATGAAAAAATTGTTAGACCAAGCATTGCCTGCTCTGAACGTTCCCTAGATGCATTAATCATAATTGAGTGTTACCTGGTCCCCTATTTGCTATTAGTACTCTATGGTTTTTCTCAGAAGCCCTTGCCATAATTTCATAATTTGTTATTAAACACATGGTGTGTATTTGTGCGTAGTGCAGCAAGTCTGAAGGTTTGTCTTCTTACTGAAGAAGTTGTTGAACTAAGGACTGTCCAATCTGTGCTGTAAAATACCATTCCCCTCCCCCACCTCTTACTTTCCTTTTCCTTGTCAAGCAACACAATGTAAGTTGAGAATTACTAAAGTGAGCAGAACTATCGTTCTTTAGCAACCCAGCCAAATTTCAGGCGTATAGCTCACTGACCTCACAGAACCCCAGAGAGCATCATGGGAACTGAGTGAAACTAGTTTCCTGCCTGTTTAAAGAGGGCATCTATCAAGATCCCACTCAGCACAACTATTTAGCAAAATAGCAATAGCTAGTTCTATCCTAGGGCCTATGACCTCCCTGGCCATGGGTTTTTGACCAGGATTACGGTCTCAAGCATGACATTTCCTCTTGTAGAGGTCTGAAAGCTGTCATGAACTTAGAATAACTGTGGTCACCTGCACAGGATCAAACCAGCCAAGTTCTGCCATAGATGGTGTAGATAGATGGTCTCTAGATCCTACCTCTTATTAAGGAACTAGTGGCAGTGGAAAGTTGCTAGGAGAGAAAAAAAATCATTCTTTTTGGAAGATGTGGCTACTGATAGGATCCCTCTGCTCTCATGGAAGGCTCTATACCTGTGAACATGTGGACAGTGCTAGTTGGACTTAGCAGTTATTAGGGGGAAATGACATTAACTTGAGAGGGAGACATATTAATAAGGACAGAAAGAGAATCTGAAGTGGAAATAGGAGGTGAATCTGATCATGTTTCAATGTATACCTATATACAATACTCAAGAATAAAAAAAGTATTTAAAAGATTCTACTCAGATACAACATGTTGTTCTACAAATTGTAATAAACACAAGCAGAGATTTAAAATATCTCTAACCTGCCTTATCCTGCTGCTAGATTCCTGCAAGATATCTGAGGCTGTCAAAAGGACAAATCGTGGAGTCAGTTAGCCCTTTCGTTTTAGCCATTTGCTTTTTAAAATATGTGGTCCTGGACACATAAGTTAGTGTCCTTGTATCTCAATTTCCATATGTATAAAATGCAAATCCAAATTCTAATTTGACTACCTTCATAGTTAATAGTAGAATCAAATGACACAATACACACACACACACAGACACACACACACACACAACCAACCATGTAAATCATGAGCCTTAGCTCAAGGAAGTTTGCAACTAGTTCAATCTATCATTAAAATAAAATAATTACTGTGTAATTTCCATTGGGACAATTCTCCTAAAACGTGAAGGGCAGCACTGATGTCTTTCAAACGCTTGCTGGCAAACCCTCAAAGACAGTAAAAAAAAAAAAATGTCAATGGAAGCATTTACGACTTTTTTTTGACGTGGCTTCATCGACACTAGACTGACTGATCACGAAACTGAACAAAGGGTGTGGGATGACTCCCGAAGGGGGTGCCTGTGTGCGTGCAAATAAGCTCTCTGAGATAGCAGTTCCTGCTAACCACCAGCCCCTACCTGCACCAGCTGGAGAAGGTAATGTAAAACGTCATCGTCCTCCAAGCTCTCCAGCTTCTGAACTGCAATGGCCCTTACGTTTTCATCTGAAAAGTTGCAGTCCAGGAGCTGCATGGTTAAGCCAACATCCAAAGCACTCTGATCCCAGATCTCCCTTCTGGCTAGCAGCTGGTAGGTTTTGGCAACAATTTCTTGCTGTCCCCATTTCACTGAGCTAAATAGCTTAGGATATGCCTTCGGATGCTTCAGGCTTTCATATCGAAAATGCCAGAGCAATTCTTTGTCCTCTGCTGTGAGGGGGTTAAGTGGATCTGTGGCTATGATTGCCTCCAATTGTTTTCGAAGCTGATTGGGCATTTCGGCTCGAACCCTGTCTCCCTCTGGGTCAGGTGTGGGTCGGTGCTTAGGCAAGGCTATGGGGTGACAGTAGTTGTCCAGCAGGATGGAAATGGACATTGAGTTCTCCTTGTCGGGGTTGGTTGCGGATGTGAGCTTGTCAGCATTGAAGCTGCCCTGCTCCTCTGCCTTCCCAGATATCTGCCACATGTGGAGCACATAGTCCCCGTGGCGGAGGAGGAAACGGTGGTCTATTAACAGCAAGTTCACATAATAAAGAAGCTGGGCTTTGCCCTTGGATTCGGAGCCTGGCATCTCTGCAGAAACCTTGCTGGACAGTGGTGGGGTTTTGCAGCAGTAGATCTGTAGGTTCAGTAGGGCCCCTTTGGGCAAGTCTTTGATTTTGATGCCAAACTCCAGCCACACATTCCAGAACACCTCTTCTGTGAAGGGCTTAGGGCTGGTTCTCCTTTGGCAAAGGACTTGTTGGCCATGCTGGATGTTTGCTTCCACAAAAACAGTGAGGTCGGTGTTCCGAGGCAGGACAGGGATATCAATGCCTCTGATCTTGACCCTGAACTTTCGGTCACAGTCCCACAAAGACACAGTGAACACACTCTCATGGTCCTTGCCGTGGATGGTCAGCTGCTCGTGGTAGCCGGTGACTCCAGTGCAGTCATCCACCAGTGGCCATTCTTCGTTCCTCACCTCATCAAGGGCTGGGTCTGGAGGTGTGTCAAGCACCAGGTGTATTTCATCTCCATTCTTGAGGCACTGCCTCACCCACTGGAAATTTTTGAGGGGCGTTTCACCCACCAGGTACTCATCGCGGCCACAGACCCGCAACACGAAGTCCTGCTCACTTTGACTTTCTGGGATATTCATTAGGGACTTCTTCTTGGCCATCTTGGTGAAGAAGCTCTGGAGGATGGCGCCAGGAGTATCATCTGCGGAGACCTTGACGGTTTGACTGGTGGTACCGCGGTGAATGACGATGAAGATGCAGTTGTTGGCAATCTTTTTTGACAGATAGTCGGGGAGAGGTTTGGATGTCACCCAAGGGTGCATGGCATAGAGTTTGGCATCCCGGCCAGCCACCTCAGCCATGCGGGGTGTAACCAGACGTCGGCGAGTGAACTCTAACTCATCATCATGCACATTGCTGATATCAGTGACGTCATAGCCAATCAGGGAGGTGAGCTGCTTCTGGAAAGCCAGGGTCTCCTCAGAAGGTACGTGTCGCTGTACCACGTGGATCTGGCCAGGGCTCTTGTGCATCATCTTCCAGTAACGCAGGCAGTCTAGGGTCTGCACCACCTGGTACCTGTCGTAGATCTCATACCATTGTCCCTTCTTCTGGTAGAGCAGGAGGAACTGGTCCGGGCCCAATCGGTGGTAGAATTCCGCAGCCACACTGGTCTCCAGTGCACGTAGCCACACCTGAGCTTTCATCTGCTCCACATTGCCGTGGCCAGCCACATGCAGCAGCGCTGTTTCTGGAGTCTTGCTGATGCGCTGGCTGGTGGGCAGTACGAACTCAATGGGGATGAGCTCCATGGATGACAGGCTGCCTGTGGCGCTGCGTGGCTTCATCCTCCGGCGCCGGCGGAAGTTGTCCTCTCTTAGAACCACTGGTTGTTCATAGTTCTCCAGCTCCATGCCCTATGTGACCTGGGAGTGGAGAAACAGAGCTTTGTCAAGAGACGCTGTTTCCTGTACATTCCTGAACGATGGTAGAAAGAAGGTGTGGTGGGTCGGTGTGAGCACAGGGCCTGGAGGGACCAAGAAAGATGGAGGCAGCGCTGTCTTTAACAGCGCGGGTCTGGACATGAATCTCTGCCAGCCACATACTGTCTAAATGATGTGGCCTACTTAATCTTTGAGCCCGATTCTTATATGTCAATTTGATTACTTACACCTAGAGGATGGAGGTAAAAGTTAAATAAGGCCGTGCACTTTTTTTTAAACATACTGATACATTTTCTTTAGTTTTGTGAGTGTGTGTGTGTGTGTGTGTGTGTGTGTGTGATGTTTTAATTTAAAGCACTATAAAACACTATGGGGCTGGAGAGATTGCTCAGTGGATAAAAGTGCTTGCTGTAGAAACACGAGGTTGGAGTTCATACCCTACCACCCTCATAAGCATTGTCATTGCCCCCATGGACCTGTAACACCAGGGTGGGACTCTCTCTGTGTGTGTGTGTGTGTGTGTGTGTGTGTGTTGGAAGGGAGGAGAACAGAGATGAGAGAACTCACTGGGGCTTGCTCTCTGTCTACCAGCCTAGCTCCAGGTTCAGTGAGAGACCCAGTCTGAAAGGAATAAGGCAGAGAGAGTCTCCTCTGTCCTCTTCAGGTGTACCTGTGCGCCTGCACACACAAATGGGCACACTACACACATATACCACCCTCACATGTGCACAAAATATATGTAAAACACTCATCTAGCTCGGTGTCTGACATTTATTGGCTCGAAATGGCAACTGTTTGTAAGTATCCCGAAACACACAGGTGCAGAAAATAGTTCAGTGGATGACAAAGGCTGAGTCCCCAGGGTGTGGCCTGAGACCCTGAACCTCACTTTGAGAACAAGCCAATGTGTAGTTCCTTCATTCAGTCTCACGCTTCTCTCACCCAGACAACCCAATCTTGCTTCATCTTCTCTATTTTCAAACTGTCTGAACCCAGTCTCCCTAGTCAACTTCCTGTCTTCTTTCTTTTCATTTTTTCTTTCTGTATAAGAAAGCTAGTTGTTTCATTCATAAAACTCAAGAGTAGTAAAATTGTTAAAGATTGTAATCAAGGCCATTTGGAAACACATGCCATTTTGATCATGGACTCTGGAGCCTTTCAGCCATCATTGCTATGTTAGGGCAGGGGGAGGTGTCACCATGCTTGGACTTTCCCAATATGAACTTTTATGTAATTTTAACTAAGCTGGTTGGTTTGGCCTGCCTCTGCTTTAGAGGAAACACTGTGGAAGACATGATTCCTGCCCTCCTGTGACCCTAAACAATAATTCAGTTTCTCTTTGTTCTAATATTTTCATTTCTATGGCAGGAATTTACAAGTATATTCCCATCATATTACCCAAATATAAGTATTTGCCCTCTACAAAGCATTTAAGTGTAACTACAAACCCATCAAATAGTGACTGAAATGTTCAGAGTACCAAAACTAAAAAAAAAAAAATCATAAAAATGATTCATAAAAAATTGATTTTAATATTTAGCATTGCTACATTAGTCCTACATATATTCTAAACCACATTCAAATACTGAAACAAAATACTTCAGAAAATATCATTTACTTTCTAACTGATGTTAATGAGATCCATAATTAGTTATTTCCCGAAGAACAGTGCAGTGTTAATTATATACTCAAAAGAGATTTTGATTAAAAGTTATAAAAGACAAGTTACATTGGATCTCAACTTATGTACAATTCTTGGGTTAAACTATTTTAAAAGTCAATTCTCCCTCCTTTTAAAATATAATGAAGCTATACTTAGTAAATAAATGAAGCCAACTGTCCCAAACAACTGTTGCTTGGTAGTTTAAAGCATTCACTTTTGTCTTTTGGTACATCATAGAATAACCCACAAAGAACCATAAGCTATTTTGATACTGTCATGAACTTAAAATAAAACACAACCAAATTTAAGCATACAAATATAACTCAGTATCTGCCTCAGTGACAGCCGGAACTCACGCTATATCATGATACAAGGTACAGAAGAGAAAAGGCTGACCAAATACTCACTGGGTTTCCTCATGGCTGGGGCTAAGTAGCTTTGTCCTCTTACAAAAACACTGTCTGGTCAGAATCCCCAAGCATGCACTTGCTAAGACTCTGGATCCTGTCTGTCACCGGCTCTGTGGACGCCCCCTTCCTCACAAACAAAAACAGAAAGAACTAATGCACCTGCAAGCCCTTGCTGGACGGAACTTTGTGGATATACACAGTCTAAGCTCGGCGAGACAAGGAAACTCAGACGCTCGGGAGTTGGCTCATCTTGAACCGGCAATGGATCCAGACAAAAATATTCTAGCTTAGAAGGAAGTATTACTGTTCCAAGTCATACCAAGCAAAGAGCAAACAGCAGAAAGCAGTAGTACCTGAGACAGCCCTGGAGGTGATGCTGAGGAAGGGTCATTTGTTTACTTCAGGAAAACAAAACAAATTCAAACCTACCCGGGGCACCTCTCGACTCTTCCGCTTTTCTGGGGCTCCCTTCATATCCAGATGCAGAGGAAGTGTTGCAGTTACCAGGAAGGAAGTTTTAACCAAGTTGATTATACATGTGATTGCTCATTTTAAAAGTGTCAGAAATGCATTTCCTGCTGAAGCACACAGAGAGCAGAGCGGGGCGGAGAGCACTGTTTACCTTACTATTTTTTTTCACTCTTTGAAATTAATTTTTCAAAGATGGTGAGAGACTCAGACAAACCAAAAATATACCCAAGGCATAAACAAATGAAGCATGTGTGTAGCTAGCTATAAGTAGAAGAAAGGGCTGCCTAACTTGTAGAAGAAAGGGTTGGATAACTTGTTAAGAGCTAAGTGAAACCTATTTCCCTCGGAGAATTTGAATGAGCCCTGGTGTGTGTGCTATAACTGTGGACTATTGGGCTCAATCTGAATGTTTGCAAGAGCAAAGTCTGTGAACTCACTTCCTTAGATTGGTGAGACCTCCCCCCACTCCCTCTAGACCATTTAGGTCTCAAGATATCACAAACTGAAAGTCCTGCAGCATGTGTGTGCCTGTTGCTGTTATGCTGAGTGTGTGTGTGTGTGTGTGTGTGTGTGTGTGTGTGTGTGTGTGCTGGTTTATGTTGAGGGTGGGCTTACTGTGAATACTAATTAGAGATTGCTTTCCTGGGGACATTAGGGAGCTAAAAACAGTAAGCACCAGGCAGGTAATCACTGAGAGATGGCTTCCAGTTCTCATAGACTTGGAGAACATGGAGGAGACATAAATTCTTTTTAAAGCAGCCCTATATTTTCCAAGTAACCCCAATTCCTTCTACAGCCCTAAGCATAGACAACTCTCCCCTTTCTCAGGGGTCTCTATAGCAGAGCTTATTCTCCCCCACTAGACTGTCAAGGACTCCAGCCGGGCCCCAGGAACAGCAAGAAGGATAGAGGGGGCTCACACAACCCCTCAGAAACACAGCATTATGAGTTTCTTTGAGCTGCTCGGATATCAAGATAGAGTCTCCTATCTGTTCTACTTCCTCTCACACAGTCCTTGTGATGGCTCATACAGATTGTAAGCTTGACAGGATCTAGAATCCAAGAGACAAACCTCTGTGCATTCCTATAAGCCCGTCTCTAGACTGGGTTTGATGAAGTATGGAAAGGTCCACTCTAAACCTGGGCAGAACCATCCATGAGCTGCAGTTCTGGATGGGAGAAAGCCAGCGAGCTTCCTGATGGCAGGTGCAATGTTAGCCGCTGCTACATGACCCTGCTGCCATGTGTTTCTCGCCATGATGCACTGTACCCTCAAACTGGGAGCCAAATTAACCCCTGCTCAGCCTTAAATTGCTTCTATTGAGTGTTTTGTCACAGCAACAAGGAAAACAGTACATGTCCTTTGGGTCTTAGCTTTTAAAATAGTGGTCTAAGAGTCAATAGCAGCAGGCAAGTCTTAATTCAAAGGCTGCTGCCTTCCAGATATGTAGATGGGGTATCTCAGTTTCCCAAAGCATATTTCTATGGTAAGCATACTTTCTTGGGAGGTTGGTATCTTTACAAGTCTCAAGGGAGCCTGAATTGTTTAGAGGGGAAGACTTGCCAAGTTATGTTTCACCCAGAGTGTGTGTGTGGGCCATGATAGCAGGTGAAATGAGTCGGGTTCTTCAGAGGGGGCACTGGCCTGAGGGGACCGTGAGCTGACTAATTCTCGACTTTCTGGGCCTTGCACACACGTGCACCTGCACATTTTCAGAAATGCTAGACTCAGGCTTTTGGGTCCTTTTTCTTCTGAAAGGACTATTCAGCTAAGTTTACTCATGCAAAAAATGTCAATTCTCTGACTAAACTTTCAAATACTTCAGGCTTACTGGTGGTTTGAGATTAAATGTACCCTGATCTTCAATTCTGCGTATAGCCACTAAAATATACTATTTGTAGGGAGTGCTGTTAGGCACAAGTAATGAGACATGCCACACGCCTCTTTTCTCCGTGTGGGTACTTTCCCACATGGACCCTCATTTTCCTAATAAGGAAATTTTATCCCCAGAGTTTTTGGGTCAGCAGATCTCCAGGCTACCTCACTTATGCTAGTGGTAGCATGCTGCTGCCTTGTCCATTCTGTTAGTCTAATACATCCAGCACTATATTCTAAATGTAGTAATCAGACTACATTTTGAATATAGCTATCATAGGGATGACAAGATGGAATAGATTCAAAGCAGAAGACACAGTAGGCAGTGCTCATTGAGAAACAGATTAAGAAATTAGTTGTTCCATCTGAGGGAGGCTCTTTGCATTTGGTCCTCTGAGATTATCCATAGTATTGTCGGCGAGCAGAACATCGTGCATAGGCATTTTCTTTTTCATCATGCAGAAGGAAAGGATGTGTGCAACGTCACAAGTGCAGTAGTCCAATCATCATGGTGCCATAGAGGCACTGACTTTTGGGGTATACATTATTCTTGCTCATTTGGGGAGCCTAATATATGCCAATTCATCTGTCTTAGCTTTCTAATCGGCTCAAAATGTGACAGCTCCCCCTCCCCCATTTCAGAGAGTTGTTAGAGAGCCTTCTGGTTTCTGTCTGTGGTTAGAGACCATCCTCTGCCACAGAGCTCCATACCCAGGTGGCACAAGGAGACAGCTAGTCTCCCAGGAGTGCAGACAGGTCTGAGAGCACAGGTAGATCCGCCCCAGCTTCTTGAGGAACCCGCCCAGAACCCTCAGGACACAACAATCCAGGGGCAGCCTAGAATAGGAGTCTTCTGATTTCTGTCTGAGCCCAGAGCTGATCCTGGGCCACAGAGCTACATACACAAATACTTCCACAAGAGAGCTGGTCTCCTAGGAGTGCCTACACACCTGCATGCACAGGTAAGACCACCACTTCTCTTCAAATTCCTGGCCCAGGAGAGACCTGCTCAGAGCCATCAGAACACAGGAACCAAGGATCAGCTAGGGATGGGATCCTTCTGGTTTCTGTCTGCACCCCGGAGCTGACCCTGTACTACAGCTCTCCATACCTAAATTCCTCCCAGAGAGAACTGGTCTCCTAGGAGTACTGATACACAGGCTTGCAGGACAGATAAGCCACAGTCAAAGACAGCGAGACCAGCTAACACCAGAGATAACCAGATGGCAGATGGCGAAAGGCAAATGCAAGAACATTACCAACAGAATCCAAGGCGACATGGCATCATCCGAACCCAGTTCTCCCACAATAGCAAGTCCTGGATACCCCAACACACCAGAAATGCAAGATTTGGATTTAAAACCACATCTCATGATGCTGATAGAGGACTTCAAGAAGGACATAAATAACTCCCTTAAAGAAATACAGGAGAACACAGGTAAACAGGTAGAAGCCCTTAAAGAGGAAACACAAAAATCCCTTAAAGGATTACAGGGAGAAAGTTGTTAGAAATCTTTTATTTCTAACTGAACAAAACTACTAACTATATTATATACATATGTAATATCTTACACATTTTGAATGTGCTAGTGGACATGTGATTCTTGGAGTCATTGTGTAGAGAGAAAGGAAACATCATGGCATCTTGTGTTTTGTTTTTAGTGAGAAACACTTTTTCCAGAAGCCTCCTTTGTTCCCTCATATCTCTGGTGAGAGTTTTGGCAAGTGCACATCCTTACTGCAGCCAATCAATGGAAAGTGTGGAGAAATATTAAAATGGTTTGAGTTAATCAGAAGCTGTCCCCTGAGTGACCAGATGTCCAGATGGTTAGAATATATGACAATAACTGCTGGAGAAGCAGACTATAATCCTGGCACGTGGGTTGAGGGTAGCCACTTCAAATCGCAACAACAGCAACAACAACAAAAATCTCAGAGGATAGCAGTTATTATCAACCAAACCTCAGAGATCTGCAGTAGCCAAGGCCATGTGCTCTCGGAACATTAGTCACACTTAACTTACCATTCTTATTAGCAGAAACTGACCACGAGGTAGACTGTCCTTTGTTTCCTTGTTCAGTTCACCTTTCCTTCCACAGCTTAAAGAGCACCTCAGAAATAATTGTTATCTAAGAGGATTTTTAAAAATCCAAATTCCTTAACCTGAGCCATTAGACTCTATCATTTATCTTTAGCCCTTGGCTGCATCTTCAAAATCACCTCTACAAAAAGGAAACCGGTCTCTGCTTTCTACTTGCTGGGCTCAGCCACATGCCACCTGTGTGTGCAACCTTTGTCCCTGCTTTCCTTTCCCTTCTCCCCACCCCAGGTCCTCTAATGTTCCTAGGTCATTTGCCACCACTCAGGTTGGGTGACCTCCTCTGGGAGGGCTTTCTGGTTTGGCCAAACACACTGTTAAAGAATATCTTTCTCACTAGTGGCCAACACAGTCACAGTAATGCCAATACCACAAGAGCAGACTCTTATGACTGTATGTATCCTGCACAATTCTGAGCACTTCACATGTTTATTCATGTAAGCCTTGTACCATCCCAAGGACAGGAGTGCTACTATGATTTCATTTATGATAAAAACCAGGCACAGAGAGGTCAAGTGGCCACTCCAGGCTCTGTAGTTGATCAATGGTACTTACCCTACTGCTTTCCCATGAGAAGTCATCTCCTTACCCCACTGCTAACATTCTCCCATCCCCACCAGACACTTGAGCACTTTACGATGCATGACGGCTGTGCTCATCGATGTTTCCCAGGGCTTGATACAAAGCAAGCAAGGACATAGGGAAATATTTGCAGAATGAATAGTTTGTATTTCTGGAAGGTCACCAGCTTTCTCTGTACTTACAAGAATGTTGAGGGATAGTGAAGGATATTTCCATATCTTCCAGACCAATCTAAATCCAGATAGTTCCTTCTTTCCTTCCAACTATCTGACCTAAGCCCCAGTATGTACCCCCTTCCCAGGGTCAGAACATGGAACTCAGGAAGAGAGTGTAGAATTAGGAGGGAACTTAGTTGAACTAAAACTGAGGAGTCACAAGTCCCTCAGATCCTTTCTGTTGATCCCATCTGATAATGTTTAATGTCATTCTCTTGTTTTTGTTGACTGAGTTTTAAGACCCCAAATGGCAGCGCTCATATCCGGTGGGCAAGAGCTACTTCTCCTTGTAAAGGCTTCCCCACAGACTCCCCTGGGACCTTGATTTTACGATTGTCTACAGCATGCTAAGGGTTTTACTGTCTGCTTACATGCTACTCTAACCCACTTCCTGTCTCTCTTTCTCACACATCCCCCAACAGACAAAACTGCGGGAAGGGTCTATAGTTTCCAAATTCACTATGGGTTCTTCATGAGTGTGTTTTTTTCCATATTCATTGTCACTGGCAACAGGATGACAGGGTGGAGCCTGCTCTCAGTGCCCTGGCAGCATGGTAACGGCAGGTACTGTTCTTTCCAAACTCCTGGATTCTCAGCTTTGATTATAGCAGGAGTCCACATTCCACTGGAAGGAAGCCAGTCAGATCCTCTCCAGGTTTAGAGAAGGGGCTCTAGAGAGTGGACAAGGCTCAAGCTGAGGTGTATAGAATGGTGCTAGCCAGAGCTGCACTTTCCTGGCTCTGAGAAGGTGACATCTACCCCCACCCCATTATTCAACAGCCAGCTTGGCCTTCTGTAACACAGTAGGCTGTGAGATCCACCCTGAAAGAGCCACTTATTGAGGGGTAACTAAGGTCCAAGCAAGGCCCTCTCTGTACCTGCTTGCTTTGTGCTATACCTAGAAAGAGTCCTCTTCATGTCCAAGAACAGATAGTCAAATATTCTTTGTCTCTCTGATCACATGAGAAAGTTGTGAAGATCAAGAAATACCATGCGTCCTGTGTGCGTGTGTGCATTGGCCTCCTGCAACTACAATCCCTCTTCTCTCTTTGAAGTATCCACTTTCCTTTCTCCTCCCTTCTTACTTCTCTTCCTTTCCTATTAAAGTGGTATGTTCTGACTTGAAGGGGAAGGGGCCTTTGAGTCGCTGGTCCTGTGGTTTCTTGATGGGATGCTGCTGTCACTGGTGATGAGCGAGACTCACAATGGTCACTTTCTCTATGAGTATTAGATACAAAGTTGTTTTACCAGGACTTTTTTACTAACAGTGACCCAATCAGTAAGCCACTTTCAAACTTTCTTAAGTATCTGGGTACCCCCTATTCTTGCAGATTCCTGTATGAATCCTCTTTTGATTGGGGCAATTCTTACCAACGCTGACCTCTACACAGTTGCTCCTTTTTTGTATTAGCTGTAGACCCATGGAGTCAAGAAAGGTATTATACAAGGAACAGGATTACTTTGGGGGCTCATCTGGCGGGAAAGGGGGGGTCTTCCATTTAAGCAGATGCTGGAGAGCTCTACCCACTTATCCATTGACATGTGCATTAATTTCCATTTGTTCATGAATTCTTTTTAATATTGGTTATTGAATATCTCTAATATGTTGGCAAGTTTTTGCAAAGGCACTGTGAGTCAGCTGGGCAGAGATGCTCTGGTGTCATCACCACCCAGTATAGGACATGAGATGTGTCCTTGGAGACATTTACCCAGGGAAAGGGCTGGGGATGTGGAGCAGGGTGCTGTCAATTTCAGTCAACCCATCCTAAAGGGAATCCTCTAGGGTGGCAAAGAAAGCAGGTAGAATGTGAGTAGGCGGAGGTGGTGGGAAAGAACATTCTGGCAGAGTGAATCATGAAAGACAGCCAGTTCCTGAAAGAATAAAATTCACCTAAGAAATCCATAATCTAAAAGAAGGTAAAAGAAAGTGGACTATAGACAAGTCTCCAGCTTTTTAAAAATTATTGTGCTTTTAATTATGTGTCTATGTGTGTCTATGTGCACATGGGTGAAGGCCAGAAGAGGGTGTCAGATGGGAGTGTCAAACATCCATATAGAGCTAGAGTTGCAGGTTGCCACTTAGGTTTTCTAGAACTCTATATGCTCTCCGCCACTGAGCCACTACTCCAGCCCAGGTCACCAGTTCTTGACAAAGCCTAGCAAGACCTGTGGCCTTCATGTTCTAGGATACAGGGGTCCCCAGAATTCCCAGGCTGGCTCACGTTTAACACATCTACAAGTGAAAAAAATGTGTTCAAGTGTGTTGAGCTACTAGATTCTTGGGTAGTCTTGAAACTGCGGTCTAATTTACCATGACACGATAGGTTGTTTCTTCTTGAAGAACTAGGTTGGCAAGGTTGGGACCAACTTTTATAAGGTTATTTTTCCTTTAGTGAGATTTAAGATGTTTTTGGTGGAGGTTTGTTAAAATCAGCACTAAGGGATATAAAAAAATGCTTATTCATTACATACAACACCTTGGTTCAAATACATCAGAAAGTGCTATAAATACCTTTATTATTTGATATTTACAGCATAGAAACAAACATTTTATGTGGCATTTAAGGCAAATTTTTTTATAAAAATAATTAGCAAATGCCTTTCACAAGCAGCTTTTTAAAAAGAGTAAACATTTTCAGTTTTTGATAGCTTTTAGCAACACTGAGTTATACCAAACTCTTTTTCCCCCCCTTTGTGATATTTGTTCCCCTTCCTTATAAGGATTTTGTATGTGGTTTTTCTCAGAACCTCCTCTTCCTGTCCATTCTCCTTTTGTCTTCTCAGTTCTGCTTTGAAAATCCTACTACTGTCTGCAAGTTGCACTGTCAGAGGCAGGCAAGATGGTGACTAAAGAAGATCCTCTACACATAGAGGATCTTCTTTACTTCTACTCCACGGTAGCATCAAGTTCAACATCTGCTTATGAACCAAATGGCCTCCACAACTGCTGAGGAAATCAAGGACATAGTAAAGGACTCCAAAGGAAGTCCATCTGGAAGAAGGCAGAAAGGATTGCCTGCAACATCCCTTCTTCAACCATAGACAGTCTAGCATGCCGTTTAGCAAGAGGGAGGGAGGACTGAGTTCAGGGTTTAGACTTGAAACTCAGTTCCAGGCTGTCCATTATGGCTTAACTCAGTATTGAGAAGATACCTGGAACCCTGCTACCATCAGACTGATACCCATAGACCGATCTACTGGGATAGCATTAGGCCTCCTCTCCTTGGTAGAAGGGCTAAGGAGTTGGGCACTAAAGCTAGCCTATGATTTGTTTTGGAGCCCAGTGAGGTCCATCACGCTGAGACTTGGTGCTAGTAGAAACTAAGGACCTGTGTGCAGTATGGACTTCATAGATGGAGTCTCTCAGCTCCCCTGGCATCCTCCAGAGACCTGTGTGGCAGTATTTGAGTACTATTCTCCTAATTTCTGACTTTAGAGTAAGTCTGGGGCATACCTTCCCTATTAAATGAGATAACATAGACCTCTGTGACAGTGAGAATGATCCAGTTTAGTGTCAGCCTTCACAGCTAAGGAATTGTCTGTACCACCTGTCCTCCAAACTCGAGCAGCACAGCTTTTGTCAGGATAATGGTCCAAAGGTGCATCTCTAGGACAGTACCAGTCAGAGGCCTGTGCCCAGTGCACAGACTCTGGTTTTGGTTTGTTTCATGTCCAGCTGCCATTTGGGGACTTTGTGTACCGCAGTGACTGGACAAGTCACTGAAGCTGTGAAGGTCATGTAGAACCCAGTCAGGGGTCAGACTAACATGGAGAGGAGCTGACTACCTTCACTAACACTGCCCAAACCTCAGAAATGTCAGCATGATGCAATATCCTATGCCCTGTGGGCAGGGCAGTCAGCACCAGGCATGAGTGCTAGGCTGATGTAGCCTTAACACTTGGCAGATCCTAAAGGCCTACGTTCCTAGGAATGCTTGGATAACAAACTTCTAGAACGTATCCAGGGCCAGGAGAAGGCACACAAATGCAGCTTTTCAGGCTTCCATTCTAGAAAGCATCACCAGTGGCAGGTATTAAATGTCTTGGTTCATGAGTTTTGCTCTACCCACCCTAGCGTGAGCCTTCCTTACTACCAGTGTTTAGCTGGTCTTAGAGGCTTATTGGTCACCCACTGAAATTGGCCTTTGCTGCTAGCTTAGTTTACTTGTGTCTTTGTGTGAATTTTCGTTCAGGACCATAAGAGTGGATACTGCTGCTGATGTTTTGTGGGACTTGGGAGGGGGCATCTCTTGTTACCCATGTTTGGTGCTGTGACATCAGAGATAGGGAAGTGGACTCCATCTGTGGTGGAGACCTTGTGCTTCTGTGCTCTTTGGTCTTTGGCAAAGACCATGATTACCTCTTACATCTTCTCACTAGTCTTACATGTCCTGTGTGTGCTCTTTGCCTTCCAGCTGTGTCCTCTGGCACAAGTACTCCTGTCCCTCTGCTTGTCCTACGTTGCTGCCACCTATAACCCCAGTCTAGACTTCACCACCACCTAGCATTGTGTTTCACTTCTTTCTTAGACCCTAGGACTTGAGGAATGCTGACTTCTTGTCTTTTTTTTTTAAATAAAGGATAACATCTAATTGGGACTGGCTTACAGGTTCACTGACTTCCAAATAATGGGGTGTCTCATACTTCCATCTTTGTCTTTCTTCTTATTTCCATGCTATTTAGTCTGTCTTTTAAGTACAATCTAAGTGCTGGTGATACCCATAACTCCATATCCAGCTTGAATCTCTTCTCACAACACGAGGCACACAAATCTGGACTTCTTCATGTAGAAGCCCAGCAGACATTTTAATCGTGTGTCCTGAGGTTGCTACCATATCATATTTCTGTCCTCACTTGATTTGGTGATAATTTCATTCTTCCATGTGGCTTTCCTTTTTACCCTGAGGTTGCCACTATATCATCTTTCTGTCCTCACTTGATTTGGTGATAATTTCATTCTTCCATGTTTTACCCTGCAAGACTGAGTTCTGACCTGGACCAGGAGGTCAAGCTCCAGATCTTACAGCGATCAGATGAAAACCTGGCCAGTGCCCTGGCAAGCTTGCAGGCCATCCAGAGGGGGCAGCCCTAACACTCTTCTCCCGTGTTGGGAGAACTGGGGATGAAGATCTTTGTCCTTGTCACTTGACAAGGCTCTGGCATGTGTCTTCCAGCTTCAGGAGTGTCATCCGTGTCTGGGATTTTTTTTTCTAGTTTGACCAAAAATAACATGTCCAAAAAACAAAGTGTCTGGTTTCCATAAAGCATAGTGAATTGGTGTCAGATTGTAAAAATGCAGTGGCATCAATAGGCTACTCCACAGGATGGTAGGCTCGGTGCTCACACTGCTATTTTAGCATACAAGGCAGTAATGAGCAACCTTCTCAAACATTGCCTTGTCTAATAGACCTGGTTCAGGTAATAAAGGTTATGAGTGTAAGCCTTCCTAAATCCCTTCTCCTCTCTTCCTTTGTAAGTTTTTGTTCTTCAAGAAGAAAATGTTCAACAGGGGCAAGAGAAGGACTCTCAGTAGTCTTCATATGCTGACTATGCAGTACTCCTGATCGTGCCAGAAAACCTGTGCAGTTTCAATGTCTTCTCCTTTATTCTGTGTCTGTGAGACTTGGCTGGGTAAGAAGGGTATTTGCACAATCACCATAGGCATGTCACCAGGTTCTGCTCAATGTCCATGTGGTTACACGAATGGGCAACCCCAGAGTATGGTTCTAGCGCCCAAGCTGCTGTCAGCCTTAGGCATGTGTTGGGGGTGGAGCCATGCAGCCCCCTGACCCCTTCCAGCAGCTTCAGAATGCTCTATTTAGACTGTGCAGCTACTCCTCTGGGGTTTTTTTTTAATGCAGAAAAATATTCAAAGTTGCTACATGGAATTTCCATCAGATCCTAACCCTCAAAATACTCATCATAGCAGTTCACACAGTTTGGATAGCCTCTTACAAGGGCTACTGTTTTAGTATAATTATCCCTGTAAGATGATGCATTGAATCCTTGACCTGTAAATGAGGCACTGTTTTGAAAAGTTGTGAGAACTTTAAGATGTGGGACATACCTCAGGATGTAAGTAACTTGGGAGTAGAGTAGTCCCCTCTCTATGTTTCTGTGCTTCCTGTCCACTGTAAGGCATGAGAAGTAGCCTTTCACATCCACACGTTTCTGCTCCTGTGGTAGAGACACCAAGTGCAGCCTGATATGTTTGAACCTGTGCACTGGTAAATTCTCTTTCAAGTTGTTCATGTTAGGTATCTGGCCAAAATGTTGATAAGACTAACAGAGCAAACCAAGACACTTCCTCCCAGCAAAGGAAATCAGAAAGAGCATATAAATGACCTGCAAAAAGGGTAAAAAATATTTGTAAAGTTTTGAGAAGAGTTTTGTATCCAGATTATATAAAGAATTTTAAAAGCTTCAACAGAAAGTTAATAAAACCTGATTTTAAAGGGGTATAGGTCTAAGCGAATGTACAAGTAGCTAATATATATGTATATATATATATGTATATATGGAAAATGCAAATAACAACCACAATGTAAACATCATTGCACACCAGGATGAAAGACAAGGAGCAAAGGGCATTCCTATTGGTGGGAATGCAAATGAGTACAGCTGCACTGGGAAACAGTATGGAAGCTCCACAAAGATCAAAAATATAACTGTCTCATGATGGAGAAATGACACTACACATATGTAGAGGAAATGAAACTGTATGTCAAAGAGAAATCTGCACATACACGTTCAATGTGTTACCATTCCTAATAGCCAATTTACAGCACCAACCTAGTTGTTTATCAGTATGTAACAGACAAAGAAACTGTAGTAAATGAATATAATGGAATACTGTTCATCCATAAGAAGGATGAGATTCCATGCTGGGGAGATAGCTTTGTTGGTAAAGTGTTTGCCACCCAAACATTAGGTCATGAGTTTGATGAAGAGCCAATGTAAAAATCTGGGTTTCACTGGCCCGTCTATCTAGCCTAATTGGTTAGTCCTACTGACAGTTTCTGTCTCCACAAAAAAGTGGATGGCTCCTAAGGACCGGCACCTGAGGTTGACCTCTGGTTTATATACACGCGTGAGCACACACACACACACACACACACACACACACACACACACACACACCACAGAGATGCTTTAAAATGAAAACAAGGATAAAGTCATGCAACAACATGGATCAAAGTAGAAATCATTGTGTTGAGTGAAATATGCCAGACACAAAAGACACACACTACATCATCTCACTTACAGGCTCTCAACACATTGATCGCAAAGGAGTGTAGATGAGGAGGGTGATATGCCAGAGGCTGGGAAGACTGCAGGGACAAGCAGTAGATCTACTGATGGTTACTACACCACAGTCATAAAGAACAGGGACCATAGCATAGGCAGTTGCCCATAGACTACAGAAAATGACTGTGCACTTCAAAAAGATAGAGGAAGCATTATGAATGTTTTCAGCATAAATAAATATTTGAGGAGCTGAATATGTGTAACCTGATTTAACATATGTAGATGTAGTGATAATAAATACTGCTCTATTAGAATATACAATTTTATGAGTTAAGTTAAAAAAACCAAGGGAAAAAAAATCAGTTGCAGTATTTCTGTATTTACCACTGGTGCCAAGGTTTGGTCAGGGATGGATGCCTTACATCCTGGACTCTAGGAGGCCTTAGTTAATATAACTGACAGCAATTCTGAGGTTAGGAAACTCTCCTGTGTTAATAGAAAAGCAGGAAATTCTGGGCTTGGCAGGAGACAGAATGGGCTCTGCTAGGGGCTGCCAAGTAGCTATCTTCGTTCACATTATGACAGAATTCTCTGTGTCTCGGGTTTCATCCCAATCTCCCTGAATCAAAACACCTGAAGAAGTACATAGAAATCTGATCTGTCTAGACAGCTCTGCTGGACACTGGGTCTTTCTCAACAAAGGCCTGTTTTTTACATTGCTAGGATGAAATAGTTGAGGCTGTATCACTTCACAAAGAGGTTTATTTATCTAAAGTTTCAGAAGATCCAGGATGTGGTTGTTGGTGTCTTCAGTTGGACCAAAAGCATGGATGATGAACGTGAGAATAAGTCCTGGCAAGAAGCCAGAGAATGATTCAGAATATGGACTTGAGGCTTTAGAACCACTGCTTCCATGAAAGTGAAGTCCAGGTCCTATGAGGTCTACTCCAACTGATTCTGAGGCAGTCAGTGTCCTCAGTGACCCAAGGATCCCAACTAGTTTCTTCCTCTGAGTTTTCTTCCAAATGAGCTCTGGAGCTATAGAACCCCTCAGAACCACATTAGCTGTGGAAGATCCTGCAGGAGTCAGACACATACTGTCCAGCAGTTTGTCCCTGAGAAGTCACACATTTACCTCTATCCAAAACTACCTGGGGAACTAGTGGTGGGAGCCTACGGGAAGAAAGAAACAGCTTCAGTGGGCATTTGAACATTGAGTTAGTGAAATATTTTTCCAAAAGAGACTCAAAGTTCCTAAGGCTGAGGTTCTTTAGTGAATGTAATACTTCCCTGTCGGTAGGATCAAGAGCTAGATATGGCTGGTGATAGACACCATTTGTTCTCTGAACAGAAGGATCATGGGAGTCAGGGCACCTTCTTACTCTCCAGGCTGTCTTGCTCTCCCACCCTCTTTTGGAACTAAGATGATATCTTAATAAAAGTGGTTAAAATTATGTGGGAATGACTGTTTCCTAGAATATATTTGAAAAACATTATTTCAGATTATTATCCCCCTCTTTCTATGCATGTGCATGCATGCGTGTGTGCGTGTGTGCCTGTGTGTGTGTGTGTGTGTGTGTGTGTGCTTATGTACACACCCCAACTTATCTATTATTTTCTGTTTTGTTTTTTCAGCTATCTGTGGTCAACCACGGCTTTATCCTCACTTACATTCTAGTGGTCTCCAAAAGGACTTATCTCCTAGTAGTACCATGGATAGAATTTACCAGAAGAGACTGGGTCTGGTGACACAACATTCACCATGTTATTGGAGTAAGAAGATGAGTTGTCCCAGAAAAAACAGAGGTGATTGGTGACCGGCAGGAATAAAGGAGAATCACGAGTATATTGTACCTAGTGAGGATGTATTTTAGCCTGATGTGGATATAGCACTTTCATCAGGGAGCCATGACATCCTTGTGAGGCGAGAGCAGACGTAGGTAGTGGCTATGAGAGAACAGGGGAGAAAAGAATGATGGCTGAAACTCTGAAAACATTTTACCGCCTTTAGCCCAGATTCAAGGGAATCACTGGTTACGATTTGGAAATGCTCCACTTACTTCCATCAATGACAAGAAAACTAGCCCTGTCTATAAATCATACTCAAAACAATGACTTCATATATTTTCCCATTAATTTCCCAAGGCAGCAGCTTATTGGATAGTGATCACACACTAAGTGATCTGCACATGGAGACAGCAGCAGAGGTTGCCAACTTCCAAAATAGATTTTTCCCCTCTAGATCTAAGTTCAGAAGAAAAAAATTAAATGGAAACAAGATACAGAGATAGCAGCAATTCTGTAAATTGTATGCAATGCTAAATAAGAGTTCCATTGGGATATTGTAGAAATTATCTTTGGCTTCTCTCGCCAATCCTTCCCTGACAACCTTCTACTACCCCTGAAATCATTGGCCATGTTCTCGATGAAAACACATCTTTGCATGTCTTTAATACCTGCACTCAGGAGGCAGAGGCAGGCAGATCTCTGTGAATTCAAGGCCAGCCTGGTCTATAGAGCTAGTTCCAGGGTACACAAAGAAACTGTCTTGAAAAACAAAACAACAAGCAAAAAAAATAAAGCAAGCACACTGTCTTGTGTCAGTGTGTGCTAGGCTTCTCTGGTTTCCTTTCATTCTGAGGCCTCTGTGAAGTCCCTTGGTTCTTTTCTCTGTCTACTCCTCAGAGGAAGCTTGCTTCCTGTTGGCACAGTCTCGACTTTATCCTCCTTTCAAGCATTTTCCCAGAACATCACATAGTTTTGCCTAGAATTTGAACTCTGGTGATCTCTATATGGCAAGTTTTAGAGTCCCAGCCAAGTCTGGCTCTGCACACGTGTAATCTCACCTCTTGGGTGATGGAAACCGGAGAATTAAAAATTCAAGCTCATTTTCTGCTACATAGTGATTTCAAGGCCAGTCTGGGCTATGTGAGGCCCCACCCCACTGCAAAAAATCTAAGCCAACAATAGCAACAACCCATAATCTATCCACATGCTTGGCTGCACATTGAACTGCTTACCTGAAAGCAACCTGAATATGATTAAGACAAAAACTGCACACAGTCTCTACTTGCTTGATGCTTCATTTCCTCTCAAACCTGTTCTACTTCCCTTGGATGATGACATTCAACGTCAACCCAAACAACTGAGCTAGAAGCTGGAATGATCTTTCAGGCATTCTCCTTCTTACCACCCACATTTGTCTCCAAGTTGTTTCTAATTGGCTTTAATATTTTCCTACAGTTGCTTCCATGTATGTATCTCATACACTTAATCAACAATCATCCAGACCTCTTTAAGAGGTTTCTGTGGCTGCTGAGAACAAGGAAGAGTGCAGTGCACCTGTTCTCACGCAGCTGTCTGTCTCCTCATGATTCAGAGCAGTGACCTGGAGATTTGCTGAGGTGTACTACAGGCCTCTCAAAACCAGTGATCCAAAGCTGAATGCACCAAGCCCCACTCTCAGACCCTCTCTCCTTCTGTGTTTCCTGTGTAGTACATTGCACCAACATCTGTCCAGACGGACATGGCAGAACCTAGGGGTTCTCTATATCCTGTTTCTCAAGAACTGCATCAAACTGACCACAGGTTTGGATGGCTCTAACTCCAAAATAATTCTTGAACCATATCCATTTCATTGTGTCCCATAGCAAAAACTTCAATTCAGATTGACACATTTGTCACACTATGGCAACTTGATGGTCTTGCATCTTTTATTCCTCTATTGTCCTCTTTCTCTCTCCCCATTTTATCATGCATGACAATATTAATGGTAATATATACCTTAAAGAATGGGAAAAACCATGTCTGAAAACTTAAAATATAAGCTGTTGATTTACCTGCTGGTCCATGAAATGTCTAGAGAACATACTCCAGCTGGTTAGCAATCCCCTGGTTCTAACTGATGGTCCTGGTAGGGGTGGTTTATTACAACTCAGTACAGTGGGACCATTTGCGTCCTGTACCTGGCCAAGTCTACAATATCCAAGTCTACAATAGTGCATCTGGGGCCTGGTGATACAGCGTGGGTGGTAGAGGGCTCACTTGTCATGCAGAAAGTCCTGGGTTCAACCTCTAGCACCACATGAAACTGGGCTTGGGAGTTTATGCCTGTGAATCCCACTGGGAAGTGGAAACAGGAGAATCAGAAGTTCTAGGTCAATCTGGTATATCTGACATCTGATCCTGTCTCAAAATCAAAGCAAACCAAACCAAAACTAGTGACTGTAATTTTCCAGTTATATTAGAAGAAATCTATCATGTTCCACTCTGTCGTCTGCTTTACGGTGACATAATCCACCCATTAGATTGCTCTTCTTTCTATGGTTTTCTCTACCCATCACCCCAGGAAGTTACTATGAGTAACAAAAAAAGTTGCAACTCTACCTTAGTTTGGGGAGACTTGTTGAAGACCTGCAGCTCATGGTCATCAGGTTATGGCTAAATGATAATGTGTCAGGGCACACCACCATGGATTTTCCTTTTTGATTTGTGGCCTTGGGCTTGGATGGGAAGTGAGAGAAAGAGTGACTTTCCTGGCTCTCCAGAGCACCCCCTCCCCCACCCTTGCCACCTTTGCTGACATTCCTTTATATTGTGAGGAGCCAAGTAAGGTTCTTTTTTCCTCCAGCCCCAGTCACTCTAACACTTTCTCCTCTGATGCGTAACTCCCAGGGTGATGGGGGGGTCCTCCGTGTACAAATCACTTTTGATACGAGTCACTGTGGTTGGTGACAAGATGTGTGCCAGAAAATTAAAGAAGAAAGTTATATTAGTTTAAAAAAAAGACTAATCCAATTAAAAGTATTTATATGGCACTGGGGTATTTTACTGTACTTTCTGAGTCAATGTTTCTCAAGCTTTAAGAGCTATGGTGTAGTTGGTTGTGAGAGGCCTAGATATTTTTAGGCAGTGTTCGTCAAATTACAAGAGTAAATGAAAGTAAATCTTGATGTAATTCTGTATTTTGTGACCTAGTTTCCTGAAAATGCCTCCAATGAGTCTTAAATCTATATATCTTGCTTATAGACTCACTAAATTATGAGAATCTTAATGGTAATTGCTTGTGTGAAACAGGTACTACCTACAACTTGCCTTACTAATGGCTGTTTATATACAGTGTGCATATGTATAAAGGTAGGCAAATATATGTGACATATGGCAATTATTTCTAGATATACCTATATATTTTACTTTTAGTTTATTATTTGTGAGTGTGTGTGTAAGAGAGAGTGTGTATATGTGTATGTGTGTGAGAGAGCATGTGTGAGTATGTGTATGTGTGTGAGTATATGTGTGAGTGTATATGTGTATGAGTATGTGTGTCTGTATGTGTATGTGTGAGTATGTGTGTATGTGTATATAGTGTGTGTTTGTGTGTATGTAGTGTATATGTAAATGGTATGTGGTGTGTGTGTGGGGGGGGTGTGGGTGTATGTGCACATGCATATGTTCCTGACATGGAGTGTATGTGGATGTCAAAGGAAAACTTTGTGCAGTTAGTTCTCTCCTTTACCTTTCATGTCTTCAGAGAACAAAGCATCAAATTCAAGCAGTCAGGCTTAAGTGAAAAGTATCTTTACTCACTATCTGAGCTATCTGGCTGACCTGTTTATAACTTTTGCATTAATGAGAAAAATTATGTAGAAAAAAAGGAAACAAAATATGCATACACTATTGTAAACATTTCCTTCCAAACCACTTCCTTTAGTCTTGGATCCCAAACACTATGAAATTACTAAGCTGGCTCATGTCACTTCTCAGTTTCAGTGAGTTCCCAGCTCTGAATCACAAGGGAGTTGCAGGCTGTCCCACCTGGTGACAGGGAAGTCCTTGAGTCTGATTGACTGAATCATGTCATTAAGGGCCTTCATGAGATAGAGATAGATAGGCATAACTCCTTTCATAGGCATAACTTAAAAATTAAATAAAAGCCCAGGAAAGATATTTCAAACAATTTGAATTACCTGGAGAAGCTTGGAACTATAATGAGCATCTGGAAACATCTTGAATAAAAAGCAAGTCATTGTGAATGGCTGGAGACAATGCAAACCTAGAGATGACATTTACAAAGCAAATGTGGTATTCAGAGAGTGCAAATTAATCAAAATTAGCCATGCAAATATGTGTGCAGCTTTGCTAACAATGCTCTGAAGACTGCAAAGTAAACTTATTTTACCTACATTTTGGCTAAGAAATGAGGGTATCAGCAGGAAACTGTGAGAAGCAGACAGATTCAAAGCAAATGCACTGAAATGTCCTGTGTTATAGTTCTATTGGTATAAGAGCAATGGTTTTCAAATCATAAGCTTAATCCAAAGAAACCTTACTCCCCTGCCCCACTGATTTATAATTATTGTTTTTGAAATTACTTATGAAGCTGAGCCCTTCCAAAAACATCCTCTTGGTATTTAATTGTAGCACAGATCCAGGTAGTAAGTCTCAATCCATTACCACTTTGAATAGAATGGAGGGAAAGGGGATGGAAGTATTTGTTATCATTGAGACATTTTCAAGGGATAATTTGAGTTTGTGTGAAATCTCACAGTGCATGCACCCAGTCACTCAGTATCTCAGACCAGGAGCCCCAGATGCAGAGAGAACCTGTGGGTAAGAGTGTAGAATTCTTAAATTCCTAAATCAGACATTGGCTGCAGGTGGTCCAGGGGAGTTGTAAGTGTCCTGGCACTCACTCAGCGAGAGGTGGCATGCAGTTTCAGCAGTCCCAGAGCTCCGTTACTAAGACAAATTGGATGGATAGAGGCTTTGCAACCAAATAGTGAAAAAAAGGGACAAAGAGACATTACAAGGAGAACAAGACATGGTACAATCAGGAAGGAGGACTGAGGGCATCTGCTGCACTCAATAACCACACAGTTCTCAGTATCTTCTCCCTTGTGTATAACCAACCTATGCCAAAAATACCTATGCAAAGTGCCATTAGCACTGAATATGGGCTGACTCTTTTTTTGTCATTATATTCCAAATCATACAGTTATTACATTGTACTAAATACAATAAATAAAGCAGAAAAGATGTGTGCATACAGGAGGATGTACGTAGGTTATATGCAAATGCCATACCGTGTTATATAGGCGCCTGAGCATCCTGGAATTTTGATATCTGTCTGAGGTTACGGAACTAATCCACCAAGAGAACTAAGGCATGATTGTGCTGAGCACCTTCTCTACCATGATCTGTGCCATGGCAACTGACAAGCCATCAGGGGAGGGAAGAAAGAGCGATGATTGGCCATTCTATGTCACAGAGTAGTTAGGGAAGGTCAAACAAACAAATTCTATAAAAAGTGCTTCAGGCTTTCATGGGACTCTTCCATGGGGAAGTACGGGGCATTGTGTATTGTTCCTTCTGAGCCCTGGGAACTTCTCTCACTTGAGTTGGTGGAAAGGAAGTGAACCTTCCACCGAGTAAAGCCTTCACAATAGGTATTCTTGACATAGAACAGCAAACATGAAATGCATAACACTCACCTCCACACACGTTCGTTTCTAAATGTTTAGAAATTTGGAGAACAGAAAAGGACACAGGTTTTGTATGTTAAACATTCTGAAAATGTACACTAGTAGTCACCTCAGCTGTGTTTAAGAACATGCAAAGAATCTGTTGTGTTGAGGGGAATAAGAACAGAGAGCAAAGAGGGAGGCAATGTATTTACCTGACTTGAAACATAAAAATATCTTTGGATTTTCTTTGCGGGGGAGGACAGCCATAATGGGGATTGGACCCAGAGCATATTAGGCAAGCACTGAACTATATCCCTAGCCCCATCTTTCATGTATTTTAATTGAAAATCCAAGAGTTTAACTGACAGATCAAACCTTAAGAAAAGTATGCTGTTGCAGAAGTGATACCCAAGATCAATCTTGGATCTTGTTTCAGAGGTGACTGGATTCACTAAGACTTATAAATGATGAGCAGTCTATTAGCTTCTGGACCTATATTTGTGGGACATTTTACTGAAAAGTGACATTTTAGATTTTTTTCCCCCTCCAAATTATTTTGCTAGAAGTCACATCTAGTAACTTCAGACAGTAAATCCCTTATCACTCCCTAATTTCTCTCTGGCTTTTGGGTCAGGGAGATAAGCAAGGGGCAGCAGCTGAGAGAACCAAGCAGTTCATTAGCAGGAACAGATGCTGGCTCCCCTTACCCTTCTGCTTCATAGTAAACATTTCAGCACACTTCTAGTAGAAAAGTGAGAAGATGGGACACAGGCAAAAACTGTCCCACGGTGTAAGTTTTCATAGGAAACTTGTTCCAGCTTTGTTTTTTTTAAACATACATTTTAAACATAACATTTTATGTTATAGAACACTACTGTTTCAACTGCTCTGCAACTGAGGCAGGAAAATAGCCATGGACAATATGTGAATGAATGTGCATGGCTGAGTTCCAATAATATTTTATTTATAATAAAATAATCTTAGCCTGGGAAGATAGTGCAATATCTTAAAAAAGTGATTTTTAAACCTCATCAGTGGAAATTTACCACCACTATCAGCATATTAATAATTCATAATTCTAAAATTAAATAGCATCCAATCAATCTAAATAATCAAGCCTCGATCAAGAGGAATTGTCAGGCAATGCACACCATGCTAAAAGGAAGCTAACATGCACAACCGAACCCAGCTCCTCTTAGCGCTGCTGTTACAGAATACTTGAAACAGAGTCGTTAGTGAAAAGCCAAAACTAAAACTTGCTTTCTCACAGTTTAGGAGCCTGAGAAGCCAGGAATAAGGCACTGAAAGGTTTGGTTGTCTGGTGTGCTTCCTGCTTTCATGGAAAGCAGAGGGTGTGCTAGCCAAATGCAGAGTGAATCTCCTGTATAGGGCCCTGAATCACTTTGTTGAGAGGGACCTCATGATCTAACCACTGCTTAAAGGACTCATCTTTTTGTAAATTAGTAACTTCCGGATTCTGGACTGCCTACATTCATATCCTAACTAAAAAGGGTTCAGATATCTGTCTGCTTTGTTCTATCTGACTTTTTGAAAACAGAAAATTGCTGGAGGTTTGTGAAGCCAGAATAGATTGATTCAGTTATTTCTCAACTAATGTTTATCAACGACCTATTGATCAAGGTGCTATGCATACAGCTGGTAAAAATGCTAAGTAAATGTGAATGTCAGAATCCAAAGGGAGCCTCTGTGTCAACCCCAACACAGCATCCACAAAGGAAATGACCAGACATAACACTCATGAGAGACTGCTACAACTACAGCCTGTACAGAGGCTGTCACAAGCGTACACAAAAGTACCATACGTCCTCACCTATTCAAGAACTGTTTGTTTAATCTTGGGCTGACACTGCTGTTGTTACCAGTTACTATGCCTAAGGAGTATCATCTCAAATCATCTGATGCAGGCTCCCTCCTGTCTCTGAAAAGTCCCTTTGCCTCAACCTCTTGGATATACCCAGTTTCCAAGACATGCCTTCTCATTGCAATGCCTTCTGGTCCCATTGTGCTGCTTCCCAGGTGCCACTATTTGGATGCTCTCTCTCAGATGGTTTTTTCTTTGAATTGTCAAAACTCTGCCCTCACAGAGCTTACATTGCAGAGTTAGAATACAGACACTCGTGAACATTTTGGCAAGTGTGATAAAAACAAGTGGAGCACTAGGGTAAGGCTTGGCAAACATTTTCTATTAAGCACCAGGCAGTAAGCACCAGAGTTGCTGGTCCTATACTCTTGTTTCAACCACTCAGCAACTGAGGCAAAAATATCACTATGGACAATGCATGAGCGAATGCCCCTGGCAGTGGTTCAATAATACTCTTACTATTATAATTATATCATTAATACACACACACACACACACACATACACACACACACACACACACACACACACACACACACACACACACGTGCGCACACACCACCCCTCAGATTTTACCTGAATGTTGAAATTATCTGACTCCTGAAGTGGGAGTACAGACAGATCTTAAAGTCACCATCCCGCATACCTGAGGGAGGGCATGCTAGTGTATGATACATTCAAATGTAAAGTACACTTGATTGATAAAGCCACTTAAATTTCAATTTATGATTCAAGCTTTATGCCAGAAGATTGTCATGCTAGTGACATTTGGACATTAGTGAAGACATTATTAGGCAAAAGTGTACGTACTCGGGGACACATTACTGGAATTGGGTGTCCAAGCTCTGATTTCATCTACAGTGAGACAGCCCTGGCAAGTGACACAGGATAATTTGCTACTTAAAGCCAAGAAGGCAGAGTCAGTTATTGGCTTCCTCGGCAGACAGCCAGAAAACATGCCTGAATTTTTTTAAAATTTTTTTATTAGGTATATTCTTTATTTACATTTCAAATGATTTCCCTCTTACGGGTTCCCCCACTTCCCACAAGTCCCATAAGCCCTCTTCCCTCCCCCTGTTCCCCAACCAACCCACTCCTGCCTCCCCTTCCACTGCCACATTGAGCCCTTCCAGGGCCAGGTGCCTCTCCTTCCTTCTTCTTGGTATCCTTTGATATGTGAATTGTTCCTTGGGTATTCTAAGCTTCTGGGCTAATATCCACTTATCAGTGAGTGCATATCATGTGTGATTTTTTGTGAACAGGTCATCTCACTCAGGATGACATTCTCCAGTTCCACCCACTTGCCTAAGAATTTCATGAATTCATTGTTTTTAATAGCTGAGTAGTACTCCATAGTGTAAATATATCATATTTTCTGTATCCATTCCTCCGTTGAGGGACATCTGGGTTCTTTCCAGCTTCTGGCTATTATAAATAAGGCTGCTCTCCAACATGCAATAAGGACACATGCTCCACTATGTTCATAGCCTGAATTTTAACTGTCCTCCCAAGAAAGCCTTGTCCTTGGCACAAGCTAACTCCGAGGAGCAATGAATTCATTTAACAGAATGAGATGCAATCAGAGACGATTTCTAGCTTAGGGGACTCTGATTACAAGATAGAGCCAGGAGTCAGTGTTTACTTTTATAGCCACAGCCCATTTCTGTTCAGTGACTTGACATAAAACCCACATGAAACCCTGTTTTGAAAACTGCAATCTCTATCATCAGTCATCACACCCCTTCCATCTCTCTTGACTCACTCCCTGCCCAGTAAAACCACAGCCCTGGATGGCTGCAACCATGTCCCATGCCTGCTCAGCTGACTGTGGCAAGGGAATGGCGTGCCCCACAGCAGTGCAGGTGGGATGGACAAAGATAACTGAAGGCAGTCCTTCAGAGCACACTTCTCCATCCTTTTCCTGGGTGGCTTTTTCTCCTCCATCTCATGGTGCATCTCACTTCTTTAGAACTGAGATGTGCCTGACATTCAGCGACTTGCACAGAGGGTAAAGTATGTAGTTTTGACAATTTTGAAAGATGTGGAGCCTATATCCTGAGTCAAAATAGAGAATGCCACCATTGCACTGGAAAGTTCTCTGAGCTCCCTTTCCAGTCAGTCTTGCTCACCGCAGACACACAGTCCCACCAAGCCTCATTCTCTGCTGATGATTTCATTTCAGTAGTGCACACACTATTCCCTGCCTGCTTCTACACATGCACCAACTTTGTTGGGTGTGTAGCTCTTTATGAGAGGGTTTCTCTGTGTAGCCCTAGTTATTCTGGAAATAGCTCTATAGACCACATTGGCCTTGAACTCACAGAGATCCCCTTGCCTCTGCCTCCTAAGTGCTGGGACCAAAGGTGTGTGCCACAATTGCCTGGCTCCACGTACCAGCATTTACTTGCATATACTTCCTGCCTGCATGTAGACATTTGTCTATGTCTTATCTAAGCAGAGTCCTTCCATCAATCTCTGTGTAGTAAAAAGTTATACGCTAGTAACTCTTCCCTCTCTTTTACACAGTTTTTACAGATGGTTAGATCAACTCCCATTAGCCATTTTTTTGGGACAGGGTCTCTCTGTGTAGCCCTTGCTGTTCTGAAGCTCACTCAGTAAACCAGGCTAGCCTTGAGCTCACAGATTCTCCTGCCTCTGCCAAGAGTGCTGGAATTAAAGGCATGTGCCTCCCTGTCACCTGTATCCCATGTTAAATGGAAAATAAATCAACTTCCCCTAGCTCCACTTTTCCTACTAGTATCATGTCTCTGTCCCTTCTTTATAGTAAACTCAGAGTGCTTGCACCCTTAGGCTTTAATCTTACCTATTTGCTCTTAAGTCCATCTAGTACAGGCTTTCTCATTACTTCACACAGACTGCTCTTCTCAAGGCCACTCAGTGACCTCCAGTGAGTTAAATCAATGGCAAAATCATTGGTCTTCAGTAGGATATGAGGCAATCGATCTTCCTATCCTTCATAAAATGTTATCACTGGGCCTTCATAATGCCCTGGGTTAACTCACTGCTCTTCTTTGGTTTTATTTTCTCCTGTGAGTTCCCAACTTCCTCCACTCTTCCTGTTGTTGCTTCAGGTCCAGCCATTTCTTTGCTAGCTTTATCCGTACCTAAGGATCATATCCATCATCCGTGGACAATGTTCTGCAAACATCTGTCTCTAGTCCAGTTATTGTATTATCACTAGGTGAAGGCTGTGGAATCTGAGAGACAGATAGAATGAGACCTCTATTTATTCAGTGTTTCCAGGTTCTTGTCAGTATCAAAGGAAGAATTCAAAGATGACACAAAGCTACCATTATGGGTAGTGACATCACTGGGCAGGTGGTCCTCAGCTCTATAAAAAAGCAAGCTAAGTGAGCCATGAAGAACAAGCCAGGAAGCAGCATTCCTCCATTGTCTCTGCTTAGGCTCCTACCCTGGTTGTTACTGTAATTTGTAAATGTAAGTCAAATAAGCCCATGTTGCCTTTGGTTGTGGTATTGTCAGCTTTGAAACATTGTTTCATCTGAGTAATAGAAAGTACACAAGCCTTCCTCTATATGACACCAAATCTACAAGGTACTATCCAATTTCTTCCCATAAGACATCTTAATTGAATAGTTGTAAACAGCTTGGTCAGGATATGTCCTGAACAAACTCCTGGTCATCCACTGTAACTTATATCTCTTGTGAGATTACTCAGACTTGAATTCTTGAAAATATGTCTCTTTGTTACATTAACTTTCCATAAATGTCCAATGGACATACATCTTTAAAAAATAATATAAAAGATCATGTTAAACTTTCTAGTTAAACAACAGTCCAGCAAGAGTCCCAAGGAACAGATAGACTGGGATGAGGAGGGGTTAATAGCTCCTCTGAACCTTGGGACATGTGGTACGGGGAGGATGATTAAGAAACAGGAGGGAGAGGCACAATGTTCTGCAAGTCTCTGGTCATCTGAAAGAGTAAAAATAAAAACAGGACACCAATAAGAATCTCAGTTGACCGGCAAATATCTGAGCACCTGTGACATGGAAATGCCAGTATGTATAATAGTAGGCATACTGGAAGTTTAGCTCTGATTCAGATGATGTATGTATCTCCCTGTTACATGCAAGGTACAGGGAAACTAGCCCTTACAGTAAGTGGTTTTCATTCTTTTTTTTTTTTTTTTTTTTGAGATGGTGTTTCTCTTTGTAGCCTTGGCTGTCCTGGAACGCACTCTGTAGACCAGGCTGGCCTTGAACTCACAGTGATTTGTCTGTCTCTGCCTCCTGAGTGCTGAGATTAAAGGCATGTGCCAGTGCGTTTATGTTGTTTGTTAAAATAGGTTTGTACATTTTAAGATTATAACATAATTACACCATTTTCCTTATCCCTCTCTCTCTTATCCACTATAGCACTTGGGGTGCATACATACATACATACATACACACACACACACACACACACGAGTGTGCGTGTGTGTGTGTGTGTGTGTGTGTTGTGATTATAAAAAGATAAAGCAGTAAAAGATATGTTCTATAGGGGTGTGGTGAGGTGTGGGGGAAGGGGATGTCTCAGCAGGCCCATGCTGAGACATCCCTTTCCCCTGAGGGACCAGCCACAGGACTGTATAGCATAGAATAGTTTATTAAGGGCATGGGGAGGGAGTTAAGAGAGTAGTAGAGGCAGAGAAAGGCAGAGAGGAGAGAGTAGAGAAGTAGAGGCTGGCCATGACCATGTGTGTGTGTGGGGGGGGGGATGGGGAGAGAGGGCAAGAGGCAAGAGAGAGAGGCAAGAGTAAGAGAGTAAAAGTAAGGGAGAGAGGAGGGGAAAGCAGCCCCTCTTATATCAGACCAGGCCTGGCTGTTGCCAGGTAATTGTGGGGTGGAGTTTAGACAGAATTCTAACATTCCCCTGTTTTGGTTTAATTAAAAAAAAGAACAAAATAGAAAGAGGTGATAGTGAAGCAGGAATAGGGTCATTGTGATATCTGGCTGCTTCATGCTGACATTGGGGGTGATGTGTCTCTGGGGAACCTAAAGGGATGGGTATAGGGGTTGTTTGTCCAGTCTTAGGAGAATTGGCTGCATCCTTGCTGTCCAGGGTCTGTGGAACTGTCTGAGGATTGGTCAGAAGGAACAGGTCCAGTAGAGTCTGTGTCTGAGAGGAGATTGGAGCATCTGAAGGTTGCTTCTCTGGAGCAGTCCTGGGTGTAGTAAGTGCCTGGACTTTACTAGATGTTGAAACAGATTATTATTGGTAGAGAATAAGATTAAATACATTTGGGAGAAAGAAAAATGTTTCTTAAGATGTACATTTGAAACCCAGAGGAATCCCACCCCTCTGAAATAGGTTAGGCAGATATACTTATCTGGATGGAGCCTATTTGGTCCATGAGGGGTAGATTTGTGTAGGTTTCTTGTAGCTTATAAGTTTATAAAAGAGATAACAACATGAGTTAACCACATGAACAGTCTTTAAGATGAGCCTTTTGTGGAGCAGAAGGAACAAGAATAAAAAGTTGGAAAAGTTGGATCATATAGTGGAATGTTTTATAAGTGTTAGGTAAATTTATAGGAACTCAGATAGTGTTAAGGCAGTGGCATAGCAAGAAGAGGAAATATGAAGCATTTAATTAATGGAAACAGAGTTTAGGTAAGGAGATAACAGATTACATCTGTGACAGTTTTTTCCTAGTTGTCAATGTAGTTAGAAGTCTGAGAAATAAACAAAAATCTAGCAGTTATATTATTTAAGAAATGACAGAGTTTGCTAGTCAACAGTTCCTGTGGTCTCTATGGTCTCAATGGCAACTTGGGCAGAGTCAGTCTGGCTTTCAAGCACAGAAGACGAAGGGCTTTTTCTCTGTGGAATGGATATGCATGACATGAGAAATGGCTTACCTTTATTTTAGCCAAGCAATTTGACTCAGGGTATTTGGTTTTGTCCACTGTGTTTTCCAGCGATTATCATATCACAATCCAGGCAGTATCCTGTAGCTGTGTCCACATCTTCTGAGACCTCGTGGAGGAAACTGTTAAAGGTTTTGGAAATTCTGTCCGTCATAAAGTTAATAATTAACAAACTTCTGACGTGTGTGTGTGTGTGTGTGTGTGTGTGTGTGTGTGTGTGTGTGTAAACTGAGGAATGAGAGAGGGAGAGCCGTCCCTGATACTCCTCTGCCATGCAGTTGGTAGGTGTTGGGGGGCAAGGTGTGCTTTCTGCTCCCACACCCCTTGCCATCCGAGACAGTTGGGAGAGCTGACCCTGCCTCCTTCCTGATGAGCCGTTGGATAATCTAGCTAGAGCAGTGCTGGAAAGCTTGCCCTGGAGGGATAAGGAAGAGCAGGCATGTTGACCAGCAGAGATAACACCCAGGCACAGATCTGACTAACTCTGAATTAGCCTACCCCAAAATCTTTATCATTTGTGAACAGTTGGGATGCTTGAAAGGGCCAGTCCTGCTGTTCCAAAGCTAAGAAAGATCTCAATAAGCGCTCATCACTAGAAAATCATCACTAGAAATTAGAAAAAAATGTGAATCAAGATGGCTTGGAGATTTCCTCTTACCCTACTCAGAAAGGTGTCAGTTGTTCTCAAGGATCCCTTTTATGGGCCAAGTACATTGGGGATATTCTGTTGACTGTTCTTCTAGTTTGCTTTCTGTTGCTGTGCTAAAACTCTGACCAAAAGCAACCTCAGGAGGAAAGGGCTTATTTATCTTGTCTGTTATAGGTGATTATCAAGAAAGACAAAACAAAGATGGGTAGAGAACTGAAGTGAGACCACCGTAGAAAAAATTACTTACTGCCTTGCTTCCCCTGGCTTGCTCAGTTATCTTTTTTAATACAGCCCAGACCCATCTGCCTCAGGGAGGAGGCAGTATCCACAGTGGGCTGTGCCCTCCTACCTCAATCAATAATTAAGAAACTGCTTCAAAAGCATGGCCACAGGCTAATCAGATGGAGACAATTACTCAGTTAAGACTCCCTCTTCCCAGGTGCGTCAAGTTGCCAACTACGATTAGCCAACAGAAACATGAAAACGCAGACTGCAGGCTAGTCTATGTCTACTGTCCAGAATGGCTAAGGTGTGATGCCAAGGCATTTGTCTTTTAACGCAGCACACCGAGTACTTCTTATGCACAGCTCACACCACTAGAATCCCTGCTATGTGAGTGAAATTAAGACTGGAATTACTTTTGGTCCAAGTGGTAACGGGGACAGATAGTTTCATGGGGGGAGAATTTGAACTGAAGCTGTAGCTGGGTTGTCTTAACTAGGACATCAACCAAGAAGTGTTCCAGGATGGAGGAGTGGCTGGCCAGGTGAAGAAGCACAGAGGGAGTGGCTGTCCCACAGAGGAAGATCTGTTCCGGGTTTCAATCAGTCACCTACTTCAAGAACTGCCAGGGCCCAGTCTTCCTTCCTGCATGGTCTAGTCTGCAGTCGTCTAGCCCACCTTATCACGTGATGTTGGAGAGGGAATGAAGTATGCAAAGCTGATTTTTCTTTCTGCTCTCTTGTCACGGAGGGAGCTAAACTCCCTGGCTTTCTGCCTTCTGTCAAGTCGGCTGTTCTCTGAATCCAAGCAGAAGTATAAGGTTTTTTCTTTTTTTTTTCTTTGCCACTCTGGCTAGAATTCTGCTGTTCTCACCACTTTGAGAAAGCCACAAGCTAGCAGACTCAGTTTCCAAATGTAAAGCAGCACTCTCCACAGTACCCCCCCCCCGCAGTGTATCCAGGGAGCCAGCATATGGCCTAAATATGTAGCTCCGCAGGCTTTAGGGTAGCTTGTGGTGAAGAACTCAAACGCCTGAACTAATAGTTGCACCTGAGAGTGGGTTCATACTGCCCTTTCTAGGCCACACAGATTGGAGAGCGCCATTAAAGATGCCCCATTAAAGTAAACGCAAGTGTTTAATGGTTGGCCTAGCAGCTTTCACTAGTTTTAGCTAATGTTATGTGAGACACTGAAGGAGGCAGAGGCACTCATGTCCCTGTGAAGTCTAGGGACTGGCCTCACTGTCATAGTTAGGGTTTTACTGCTGTGAATAGACACCATGACCAAGGTAAGCCTTATAAGAACAACATTTAATTGGGGCTGACTTACAGATTCAGAGGTTCAGTCCACTATATCATCATGGTGGGAACATGGCAGCATCTAGGCAGGCACGGCGCAGGCAGAGCTGAGAGTTCTACATCTTCATCTGAAGGCTGCTAGCAGAATACTGACTTCCAGGCTGCTAGGATGAGAGTCTTACAGCCCACACTCACAGTGCCACACCTACTTCAACAGGGCCACACCTTCTAATAGTGCCACCCCCTAGGCCAAGCATATTCAAACCATCACGCTCATCATTCAGCAAGCACCAATCCTACCCTTCTCTGTAACTCCACCAAATGCTGCTGCTTCCCTGACAGCCCTCCCTCCACACACAGTAGGCTGCAGCAGAAAGACCATGGTGAGCCTGGATGGACCAAGATGTAGCCTCCAGTGTGATGGGCATTATGGTGTGCTGCTGTGTGCTCTCCCAGGAAGATTTTCTCCTGGTTCCAGAGTGCAGCCAGCTATCACTGCCAGCTGTGCAGGGGCTACTGCAGGTCCATGCCCCCACCCCCAGCCTTGTGCATGCTCTGTGGTCCATGGCCAGTAACCGATTGAGGCAGATGGAGCACAGCCTGGCCTTATGCCAGTGCTGATGAGCCTCTGGCCCTGCTTCCCACCCTTGATTCCAGTCCAAGTGCATTCACTAATTGCCTTCACTGGCCTTGGCTTGCCGAGAGCCCAACTCCTGACACACGGTGGTTTACACTGAGGCTGGTAGGCTCCTAAGCCCCAAGAGACAGGAAGCGGTACCTTAATCCCCTCATTTTCAAAGTGGGAATACTAATTTCTAGATTGGCTTGCTATGAACATGCATGGCTTGATATAAGGTGCAGAATAATCCTTCATGAGTATTAGATACCATAGTTCTTAGACAAGTTATCTAACTTTTTGAGTGTCTTTATCAACCCAGACTTGCAAATATGCTGGTAGCTCAGTAGCGGAACACTAGCCTAGTACACATGAGTCAATTCCTGCATGAAAAATAAAACTCAAAGCTGCAAACAGTGCCACTTATATTTGAGAGTTTTTGTAGGATTATATGGCATAAAGCATGCATATGTGACACACTGAACAGACACCCCCCCCACCATTGCGTGCTACACACTGAACAGACATGCCCTCACCCTGACATATGTCACACTCTGAACAGACATGCCCACACTCCTACATATGTCACACACTGAACAGACACATCCACGTCCTTACATATGTCACACACTGAACAGACTTGCCCACACCCCTACATATGTCACACTCTTAATAGATACCCCCACACCCGTACATATGTGACACACTGAACAGACATGCTCCCACTGTTACATATGTCATGACCTGAACAGACATGCCTCCACCCTTACACATGTCACACACTGAACAGACACATCCATGGCCTTACATATGTCACACACTGAACAGACATGCCCCCACCCTTACATATGTAACTCTATGAACAGACACGCCCACACCCTTATATATGTCACACACTGAACAGACACGCCCCCAACTTTGCATATGTGACACACTGAACAGACATGCCCACACCCTTACATATGTGACACACTGAACAGATACCCCCCACATGCTTATATATGTCACACTCTGAACAGATACCCCCACACCCTTACATATGTTACACTCTGAACAGAAATTCCCCCACCTTTTCATATGTCACATACTGAACAGATACGCCCACTTCCTTACATATATCACATACTGAACAGACATGCCCCCACCCTTACATATGTGACACACTGAATAGACATGCTCACAACCTTACATATGTGATACACTGAATAGACATACTCACAACCTTACATATGTCACACTCTGAACAGACACCCCCACACCCTTACATATGTGACACTATAAACAGACATGACCACACCCTTACATATGTCACACTCTGCCCTCTTTACGTGTGGCATACTGAACACACCCACCCCAAGCAAACACCAGCAATAGCTCTGAAAAGTGGATACTTGAAATTTCTCATTTTTTTCTTTATTGCTCACTTTTCATTGGGTTACAAGGCTAATATCTGAAGAGGAGTTCTGGATACAGAGAAGAAAGATGAGGCAGAATAGAGCCCAGCTTCGTGCCTTTGTCCACTTTCTTCATCAACTCTGTCCAATTCCTCCAGGAAGTTTTCCCAAGCTGTCTCAACTCCCTCCACACGCCGCTCCTATGACTACTGACCGCCTTCTCATTTTCCTTAATTTGTGTTGTAATCCCTAGGGTGGTGCACTGACTGTGTCAGAGGCCACTGTTTTCATACTGCAAACTTTGGAGAAGCAGAGACACTGTCTTTTCTTCTTAAAAAAGGTGCGCAATAGCATGTGTTGCTCAAATTCCTTCCCAGGAGGAAACAGAAGCATCTACCCGTCTTCCTAAGGTTCCACTGACAAACTGAGACGCCATCACTCCAAAGTTCACTCTGTGGTCCTAAGAACTTTATTGAGTTTCCTTACATGGGTTGCATACAAGGGTGTGGGTGTGCCTCCCTTCAACAGGCCACACCTGAAAAGTCTTTACCCAGAAATAAGGGCTTCCAGGGAGCATAGAAAGAGTCGCTCTCTCCCTTAGCTGATCCCAGCCCATATACTATAGTTCCTCCCATATACTATAGTCCCTCCCATATACTATAGTCCCTCCCATACACTATAGTCCCTCCCATACACTATAGTCCCTCCCATATGCTATAGTCCCTCCCACATACTATAGTCCCTCCCATATGCTATAGTCCCTCCCATATACTATAGTCCCTCCCATATACTATAGTCCCTCCCATATACTATAGTCCCTCCCATATACTATAGTCCCTCCCATATACTATAGTCCCTCCCATATACTATAGTCCCTTTCAAGGTCACGTGCAATTAAAGCAGACTGGCAAAGAAAAGGCTTGTAGAGAGTTGCTGGATATTCGGGTGAGAATTTTGTGACGTGCTCCCTACCTCCAAGCTAGAATAATTCATTTGCAATAGTACCCAGCTGATCTCACTAAGATGGTGGTTGCTTGGCTCAGAGAAGACAGATCACTTGCTATACTCATTCCCTGGGGATGTTCACTGGATACTGGTCTGATATTCCTTGGTGCACTGGCCCTGGGACATTCCAACCCCTAGGATACCAATGTTAGCATTCCTCCTAGGCTCCACCACCCCACAGTTACCTGGCAACAGCCAGTATGGGCTGCTTGCCCCCTCCTCTCTCTCTTACTCCCTGTCCTTTTTCCCTTTCTCCCCATCCCCCTTCCCTGTCTCTCTCCACGTGTTCCTGGTCGGCCTCTATCTTCTCTCTCTCTCTCTCTCTCTCTCTCTCTCTCTCTCTCTCTCTCTCTCTCTCTCTCCCTCTCTCCCTTCCCCCCCTCTCTCCCCTTTCTCTTCTCTCTGTCTCTTTGCCTCTCTCTGACCCTACTCCCTCCTCAACTCCCCTTCCCATACCCTAAATTAGCTCTATTCCATACTATATCTGTAGTATGACTGTTACCTCAGAAAGAAGGGATGCCTCAGTGTGGGTCCACGGAGGCACCTCCTCCCACCTCACCATACAGTGCCTCTACCAAAACATATCCTGGTTCTCTCTCTCTCTCTCATAAAACACAACCATCTGTGGATATTCAAATTCTTTATATTAAATAGAGGAGAATTTGCTTATAACCTGCACACATTTTATTGTATACTTTAAAACATCTCTGGCTTATTTACAACACCTCATACCAGGGAATGCTGTGTAAATAACTCTATACTGCATCATCTGTGCAACCATCCTGTCAGGAAAGAAGATATTCTAAAGCAACACCTGCGCCTCTCCTGTCAACTATCAGATAATGGATCTCGAGAAATTGCAATTTTCCCAGAAATCTCATGCTGGGGGAAGGGAAAGCCTGGTGCTACCCAGAGCAAGAGATTTCTCATGGTTCGGACAACTCGTCAGACCATTTTGCAGGGCAGATGGAGTCTAGACATTGATGCACCAATGAAGTCAACCTTGAGCTGAACTGCTTAGTTAGGCATCCCTTCACCCTCTAGGCTCAAACCTGAAGTCAAGACCCTGCAGATGGACATAGGCACCATCACTAGACTTCTTTATTTATTTTTCCCTTTTCTGTTTTCCAGTACTACTTGTTAGTGCAATTGGCCTTTTGAGGATAGGTGATTGAAACCTAGCTTGTTTTGCCAGAGTCCTGGGCTTTGATGCTAACATCTCCAAAAACGTTTAGAGGATGAAAAACGTGTGTGTGTGTGTGTGTGTGTGTGTGTTTAGTGCAGGTATAACTTTCTCCCAACACCTTTGATCCATATCCCTGGAGTCTGAGGGAACAGTGTCCAGTGTGTTTGCTGACACATTTGACTGTGGCTATGCTGAGCCCTGCTGTGTCACTGACAAGCTCCGGGATCTCCTGGGAAGACAAGGAACATACACAAAAGCCAGATTTTTATTTCCAGCCTCCTCATTTTATCTCTTGTAATATTACTCGGAATTGAGCCTAGATCCCTTTAAAAGTTACCCTCTTTATAGGCTCATGTGTAAATTTTGTCACCCTGCCTTCAAAACTCATCTATTTTAAATCTGGAGACTTTCTAAGTGTATATTAGTCTATTGGAGTCCTAGGAACATTGTCTTATGCTGACACCTGCTGGGCAGGTGGAGAATAACACACACCTGTAATTTAGAGGCAGGAAACATCTCTCCCATTGCCTTCGTAATAGCTTTGGTGTGCCTTTAGCTCTTTCTCCTCTTAAACCTGAGCATCTGCATTAGAGTTTGGGTTTCTGGAGTGTAGCAATTCTATTGACATGATTATTACACGTGGAAGTAGTTTTGTATGCATGCCTTTCAGAACCATTGCCCCAATGTAGCCGGCCCAGGGAGAGTTCTGGAACCACTCTTCATATTAGATTCACCTAGCTGGTGGGCACTGTGAAGTGTTACCAGATCTGGGCCAGGCCTCCTAAGGACAGAAGAAGCAGCCAGGGTTAGAAGTTATTTTCTTCAGGTTCTTTCAGGGAGCCACAGACTGCTTCAGGTGCTTTACCACCCAAATAAGACCTTTGTTAAAAATCATCCGACTGCTTCTATTTAAACATGTCGTCATCTTTCATTTTCTCCCTTAAGTCAATATCCTATCCATTTAATATTCAAAAAATGGGATTCTGTGTGGCAACTGACTATATTTTGATGAACTCTATTTTATGGTACTTTTTGCTTATTTAGTAAATTTAAAAATGAAATGAACTTTCTAGAAGTTTCTGGGGAAAAGAAATGTCGATTTGGAGAAGACAGTAGTCATCCTGTGAGTCTGTGGTGTGAAATCGTGAAACTGTTTAATGTGTAACTGGGAATGAATTGACCCTGTTGTTATCTGGGGCTTGGAGAAATAGACTCTAGCTGAAAACCAACTGTACAGTCTGAGTGTGCCAAGTTCAGACGGGCCAGCTCAGGGGAGGAAAGGACATGGGGTTTGGATCCAATCAGATCCAGGTGTGAACGCTGCTTACTTTTGAATTATGGGTCCCTGCAGCTAGTTAATCCGTTGCTTCTGTTTCTTCACCTGTGTGTGGGTGAACAGTGCCCTCTTGTATAGTGTTTTTGGTAATTCAGTGGTACCTTGCCTGTTGCATCCATCCAAGTTGTTTCCATTCCTGTTTCAAAATACAATGTTTTGGTTTTTTAACTTTTGTCTGTGCCTGGGCATTCTATCCCCTGATTAAAATGCATTAAGATGCTTAAGATTAAGATGAAAATGCTAGATGCCATTTTTCAAAGGTCCGAGCTCTCCACTCTTCTAGGTTTCTGCTCACTACAATTTCTTGCCACAAATATTTCTTTGCTCTTGTCTTCTCAGATTTGAGCTGAACTTTATAATGTCTGTTTTCAGACTTTAAAAACTGGTCCTGGGGATTTGTCGATTGAGCAATTATTTATTAAACGTAATCTTACACAGCACCAGCACCACAAATAGGGCAGTGGACACAACAGATCTAAATTCTTACTTTTATAGACTTGGAATACAGAAATACAGGAAAATAAAACACATGGTTTGTCAAATGCTCACTAAGTGTTAAATGAAAAATATGGTAAAAATAAGGGAATTGGGGAGAGAGGAGGAGAGAAGGGGGAAGGTAAGGGGAGGGGAGGGGGGAGAAGGAGAGGGAGAGGGAGGGAGAGGAGGAGGGAGAGAGGAGAGAATGTGTGTGAATGTGTGCTTGGAAGGTGGGTCACGGAGAGCTGTAGGCTCACCTGCAAGGCCCACATTTCCTGTGGTAGTATACACAGGTTAAGAAGTCATTGAGTTCAATCCTGTTGGCATCAAGGAGCATAGTGCTATGGAGTGTGAGGCTGGGGAACTCGTACATTGGGTTCTAGCCAGGCGCATACACACCCCATTCTTCATTCCTGTCAAAGGTGATGTGGAAGAGCATGTGGGAAAGGAGTTACTGATATTACAGGGTCATAAAGAACCTGTGGGCTTTCCTCCTCATTCCCCACTTATTTCTTATGATTGAACAGTGAGTAGAGACTGTAAGTAAGACTCAGGCTTCACTAACAGGAAAAGAGGCTCACAGGCCCTTTGAGACTGCCTTTTGTGAGCCAGGGCCATGCCATTTTGTGAACGCCTCCATTTTGGTTGAAGTGTGACAACTCCAGTAATGGAAGCCATTTGATTCCTAGAAGTAAAATAACCTGTTTATCTAGACCAGTGTTTCTCAACCTGTGGGTCACAAGATCCTTTCATAGACATTGCATATCACATAACTTGCTTATCAGATACTTACATTACTATTCATAACAGCAAAATTACAGTTATGAAGTAGCAACCAAAATAATTTTATGGTTGGGGGGGGTCACCACAACATGAGGAACTGTTATTAAAGGGTTGCAGGATTAGGAAGATTGAAAACCACTGCTCTAGACTCTTGACTGCCCTGTCCCATGGATCTTAGTAATGGCTACCAGGAAAGATGTTGTCCAGTCACTTAACACTCTTTAAGTGATGTCTCACCGTTACCCTTAGGAATAGACAACAGCCAGCTAGAAAAGCAAATTTCTGATCTCCTTTCCCAGCTCCTCCTTCTGCCCTATGGCTACCCCAGTGTTCGAGCCATCAATGTCAACCCAACTGTGGATCCCCACCCCCCAATAAAGGCCTGTACTGTCTTAAGCATCTGGTTCCCATGTCTGTTTTTCCTTCTGCTGACCTTTCAGTTTTGGACAGAGCCCAGGGTTTAAGGAAAGAAAGAAAACAAAGCCTAAAGAAGGCAGATGTCAGAGGACTTAGGGACCTAGTCATGTAGGGACTTTTGGCCCTGGGGGAGTTGGCTTCCAAAGAATTTCTGGAAAGCCTGAAACAGCTTTAATGTTTTTTTTTTTAATTTTGGGCATTGGAATCACTTTTGAGGGAGATGAAATCATGGGATGTGAGGATATGACCGCCATGCCTCTGTCTCTGGTTCCTTTGTGTACTCTTCCAGGCCTCTGCTGGGGACCACTCTGCTTCATATTACCCTCCTGGCAAACTCCTCTGTCCTAAAATAAAGAAAAAAGAAGAAGAAAAGGAAAGAAAAAGGAAGCAAACAAACACAAATCCCCAAGGCTGGTGGCAGTCTGCGTCCTGGCGAGGGCTGGAGTTTGTTGCCTCTCTGATGCAAACAGACCCTGCTCTCAAAACAAGTTAGGGATGCTGCCATTCTGATCCTCTTGTTCTCAGGGTCAAAAGGCATAGCCCTTATAGATTAGTGCCTTTTATGACCCCATTCAATCCTTATAAACCACAGGTCTTGTTCCCAAATATAGCAACACTGAGGATTAGGGCTACAATGTGAGTTGGGGGACACACAGTCTAGTATACAGCATTAGGTTTCAGTAACTTAATGGGTATGTTGCAGGCTGTTTTCCAAATGACCCATTTGACAGGCCTGGGTGCATTTTTCTTTTTCTTTTTATTAGTGTATACTCTTTTTTACAAAATAATGGGTGTCACTATGATCTGTTCCTAAATGCATATTATATATTTTGATTTTATTCATCCCTTCTCATTACCCTCTCTGTCCAAACTCCTCTTTCCAATAGTTCCCTTACTCTTCCCAAATACTCTCTACTTTGCAGTCTTATTATTTTAAAGTCTAGATGCTGCATATGATAAAAAAAAGTACACATAATATTTGTCTTTCTGAGCTTGACTTATTTTGCTTAACATGATAGCCTTCTGATCCATCCATTTCCCTGAAAATGACATGTTTATTTTTTATTTATCCCTGAGTAGTATCCATTCATCTGTTGATGGACACCTAAACTGATTCTATAACTTGACTAAATAGTGACATAATAAACATGGGCATATGGCTACCTCTGTGGCATGCTGGCTTAGATTCTCATGGGTACATAACTGAAGAATGAACGTGGGAGATCCTTCCTTCTTCTGAGGTCTCCTACAATTTCTTTCTTCAGAGGCTTGAAGTTCTTGTCATACAGATCTTTCACTTGCTTCGTTAGAGTCACACCAAGGTATGTAATATTATTTGTGACTATTGTAAAAGGTGTCATTTCCCTAATTTCTTTCCTGAACTTGACCTGGAATGTCTCTTCATATACTCAGGGTCATTCCATTGGAAAAACTGATGGTTCCCTTCGCAGAAGGTTTTTTTTTTTTGTTTGTTTTGTTTTTTTTATAAATATATATATATATTTTATTTTCTAAGTTTTTTTATTTACATTCCAAATCATTTCCCCTTTCTCTTTTCCTCCCTCCCCGAAAGTCCCATAAGCCCCCTTCCTCCCTCTTTTCCCCATTCAACCCCCTCTCACTTCTCTGTCCTGGCATTCCCCTACATCCAGTCTTTCCAGGACCAGGGGTCTCTCCTTCCATCTTCTTGGAAATCTATTGATATGTGAATTGTGTCTAGGGTATTCCGAGATTCTGGGTTAATATCCCCTTATCAGTGACTGCATACCATGTGTGTTCTATTGTGATTGGGTTACCTCACTAAGGATGATACTTTCAAGTTCTGATCATTTGCCTAGGAATTTCGTGAATTCATTGTTTTTAATTGCAGAGTAGTATTCCATTGTGTAGATATACCACATCTTCTGAATCCATTCCTCCGTTGAGGGACATCTGGGTTCTTTCCAGCTTCTGGCTATTATAAATAAGGCTGCTATGAACATAGTGGAGCATGTGTCCTTACTGCATGCAGGTAAAGGCTCTGGGTAATATGCCCAGGAGTGGTATAGCCGGATCCTCCGGGAGTGTCATGCCCAGTTTTCTGAGGAACCGCCAGACTGCTTTCCAGAGTGGTTGTACCAGCTTGCCTGTGTTCTTGATCTTAGCCATTCTGACTGGTGTGAGATGGAATCTCAGGGTTGTTTTGATTTGCATTTCCCTAATGACTAAGGATGATGAACATCTCTTTAGGTGCTTCTCAGCCATTAGATATTCTTCAGGTGAGAACTCTTTGTTTAGCTCCATACCCTATTTCCCAGTCTGTTGGTTGCCACTTTGTCTTTTTGACAGGTTCCTTTGCCTTACAGAAACTTTGTAATTTAATGAGGTCCCATTTGTCTATTTTTGATCTTAGAGCATAAGTTATTGGAGTTCTATTCAGGAAATTCTCCCCTGTGCCCATATGCTCAAGGTTCTTCCCTAGTTTCCTTTCTATTAGTTTCAATGTGTCTGGTTTTATGTGGAGGTCCTTGATCAACTTGGAATTGAGCTTAGTGCAAGGAGATAAAAATGGGTCAATTTGTATTCTTCTGCATGTTGACCTCCAGTTGAACCAGCACCATTTGTTGAAAAGGCTATCTTTTTTCCACTGGATGGTTTTAGCTCCTTTGTCAAAGATCAAGTGACCATAGGAGTGTGGATTCATTTCTGGATCCTCAATTCTGTTCCATTGATCTACATGCCTGTCACTGTACCAATACCATGCAGTTTTTGACACTATTGCTCTGAAGTACAGCTTGAGGTCTGGGATATTGATTCCCCTAGAAGTTCTTTTACTCTTGAGAATAGTTTTAGCTATCCTGGGTTTTCTGTTATTCCAGATGAATTTTTGAATTGCTCTTTCTAACTCTATGAAGAATTGAGTTGGGATTTTGATGGGGATTGCGTTGAATCTGTATATTGCTTTTGGCAAGATGGTCATTTTTACTATATTAATCCTGCCAATCCATGGACATGGCAGATTTTTCCATCTTCTGAGGTCTTCTTCAATTTCTTTCTTCAGAGACTTGAAGTTCTTGTCATACAGATCTTTCACTTGTTTGATTAGAGTGACACCAAGATACTTTATATGGTTTGTGGCTATCGTGAAGGGTATCATTTCTCTTACTTCTTTCTCAGCCTGCTTATCCTTTGAGTATAGGAAGGCTACTGACTTGCTTGAGTTGATTTTATATCCAGCCACTTTGCTGAAGTTGTTTCTCAGCTGTAGGAGTTCTCTGGTGGAGTTCTTTGGGTCGCTTAAGTATACTATCATATCGTCTGCAAATAGTGAGAGTTTGACTTCTTCCTTTCCAATTTGTATCCCTTTGACCTCCTTTTGTTGTCTAATTGCTCTAGCTAGAACTTCAAGTACTATATTGAAAAGATATGGAGAGAGAGGGCAGCCTTGTCTAGTCCCTGATTTTAGTGGGATTGCTTCAAGTTTCTCTCCATTTAGATTGATATTGGCTACCAGTTTGCTGTAAATTGCTTTTACTATGTTTAGATATGGGCCTTGAATTCCTGATCTTTCCAAGACCTTTAGCATGAAAGGATACTGAATTTTGTCAAATGCTTTCTCAGCATCTAATGAGATGACCATGTGGTTTTTTTCTTTGAGATTGTTTATGTAGTGGATTACATTGATGGACTTCCTTATATTGAACCATCCCTGCATCCCTGGGATAAAGCCTACTTGATCGTGGTGAATGATCGTTTTGATGTGTTCTTGGATTCGGTTGGCAAGAATTTTTTTGACTATTTTTGCATCGATATTCATAAGAGAGATTGGCCTGAGATTCTCTTTCTTTGTTGGATCTTTGTGTGCTTTTGGTATTAGTGTAATTGTGGTTTCATAGAATGAGTTGGGTAGTGTTCCTTCTGTTTCTATTTTGTGGAACAGTTTGAAGAGTATTGGTGTTAGGTCTTCTTTGAAGGTCTGATAGAATTCTGCACTGAAACCGTCTGGACCTGTGCTTTTTTTGGTTGGAAGACTTCCAATGACAACTTCTATTTCTTCAGTGGTTATAGGACGGTTTAGATGGTCTATTTGATCCTGATTTAATTTTGGTATTTGGTATCTGTCAAGGAAATTGTCCATTTCCTCAAGATTTTCTAGTTATATTGAATACAGGCTTTTATAGTAGGATCTGATGATTTTTTTGAATTTTCTCAGTTTCTGTTGTTATCTCTCCCTTTTCGTTTCTGATTTTGTTAATTTGGATACTGTCTCTGTGCCCTCTGGCTAGTCTGGCTAAGGGCTTATCTATCTTGTTGATTTTCTCAAAGAACCAACTCCTAGTTTTGTTGATTCTTTGTATGGTTTTATTTGTTTCTACTTGATTGATTTCAGCCCTGAGTTTCCTGCCTTCTACTCCTCTTGGGTGTATTTGCTTCTTTTTGTTCCAGGGCTTTCAGGTGTGCCATTAAGCTGTTAGTGTATGCTGTCTCCCATTTCTTTTTGGCGGCACTCAGGGCTATGAATTTTCCTCTTAGCACTGCTTTCATTGTGTCCCATAAATTAGGGTATGTTGTGCCTTCATTTTCATTAAATTTTAAAAAGTCTTTGATTTCTTTCTTTATTTCCTCCTTGACCAAGTTATCATTGAATAGAGCATTGTTCAGGCTCCAGGTGTATGTGGGTTTTCTGTTGTTTTTGTTGCCATTGAAGACCATCCTTATTCCATAGTGATCTGATAGGAGGCATGGGATTAGTTTGATCTTCTTTTATCTGTTGAGGTCTGATTTGTGACCAATTATATGGTCGATTTTGGAGGAGGTACCATGAGGTGCTGAGAAGAAGGTGTATTCTTTTGCTCTAGGATGAAATGTTCTATATATATATCTGTTAGTTCCATTTGGTCCAAGGCTTCAATTAGATTCACTGTGTCCCTGTTTAGTTTCTGCTTTCCTGAATGATCCATTTCAGAGAGTGGGGTGTTGAAGTCACCCACTATTATTGTGTGAGGTGCGATGTGTGCTTTGAGCTTTAGTAAAGTTTCTTTTACGAATGAGGGTGCCCTTGCGTTTGGAGCATAGATATTCAGAATTGAGAGTTCTTCTTGGTGGATTTTCCCCTTGATCAGTATGTAGTGTCCTTCTGTGTCTTTTTTGATGACTTTAGGTTGAAAGTCAATTTTATCTGATATTAGGCTGGCTACTCCGGCTCGTTTCCTGGGACCATTTGCTTGTAAAATTGTTTTCCAGCCTTTTACTCTGAGGTAGTGTTTGTCTTTGACACTGAGGTGCACTTCCTGCATGCAGCAAAATGCTGGGTCCTGTTTATGTATCCAGTCTGTTAGTCTATGTCTTTTTATTGGGGAATTGAGACCATTGATATTAAGAGAGATTAAGGCATAGTGATTATTGCCACCTGCCATTCTTGACGCTATCTTTATGTTTGAGTGGTTATCTACTTTTGGGTTTGATGCAAGAAGGTTACTATCTTGTTTTTTCCAGGGTGTTGTTTCTCTCCTTGTATTGGCGGTTTCCACCTATTATCCTTTGCAGGGCTGGGTTTGTGGAAAGATATTGTGAAAATTTGATTTTATCATGGATTATCTTGGTCTCTCCATCTATGGTGATTGAGAGTTTTGCTGGGTATAGTAGTCTAGGCTGGCATTTGTGTTCTCTTAGTGTCTGCATGAGATCTGCCCAGGATCTTCTGGTTTTCATAGTCTCTGGTGAGAAGTCTGATGTGCTTCAGATAGGTCTTCCTTTGTATGTTACTTGGCCCTTTTCTCTTACTGCTTTTAATATTCTTTCTTTTTTTTTTTTTTTTTTTTTTTTTTTTTAATTTAATTTTATTTTATTTTTTTAATTTACATTCCAGATCACTTCCCCTTTCCCGTTTCCTCCCTCCCCGAAAGTCCCATAAGCCCCCTTCCCTCCCTCTTTTCTCCGTTCAACCCCCTCTCATTACTCTGTCCTGGCGTTCCCCTACATCCAGTCTTTCCAGGACCAGGGGTCTCTCCTTCCATCTTTTTAGAAATCTATTGATATGCTGATTGTGTCTAGGGTATTCTGAGATTCTGGGTCAATATCCCCTTATCAGTGACTTCATACCATGTGTGATCTTTTGTGATTGGGTTACCTCACTAAGGATGATATTTTCAAGTTCTGACCATTTGCCTAGGAATTTCGTGAATTCATTGTTTTTAATTGCAGAGTAGTATTCCATTGTGTAAATATACCACATCTTCTGAATCCATTCCTCCGTTGAGGGACATCTGGGTTCTTTCCAGCTTCTGGCTATTATAAATAAGGCTGCTATGAATATAGTGGAGCATGTGTCCTTATTGCATGCAGGTAAAGTCTCTGGGTATATGCCCAGGAGTGGTATAGCCGGATCCTCCGGAAGTGTCATGCCCAGTTTTCTGAGGAGCCGCCAGACTGCTTTCCAGAGTGGTTGTACCAGCCTGCAATTCCACCAGCAGTGGAGGAGTGTTCCTCTTTCTCCACATCCTCGCCAACAACTGCTGTCTCCTGTGTTTTTGATCTTAGCCATCCTGACTGGTGTGAGATGGAATCTCAGGGTTGTTTTGATTTGCATTTCCCTAATGACTAAGGATGATGAACATCTCTTTAGGTGCTTCTCAGCCATTAGATATTCTTCAGGTGAGAACTCTTTGTGGAGCTCTGTACCCCATTTTTTAATAGGGTTACTTGCCTCTCTGGAGTTTAACTTCTTGAGTTCTTTGTATATCTTGGATATTAGCCCTCTGTCGGATGTAAGGTTGGTAAAGATCATTTCCCAGTTAGTTGGTTGCCGCTTTGTCTTTTTGACGGTGTCTTTTGCCTTGCAAAAACTTTGTAATTTAATGAGGTCCCATTTGTCTATTCTTGATAAACGACTTCAGCAAAGTGGCCGGATATAAAATCAACTCAAGCAAGTCAGAAGCCTTCCTATACTCAAAGGATAAGCAGGCTGAGAAAGAAGTAAGAGAAATAATACCCTTTACGATAGCCACAAACCATATTAAGTATCTTGGCGTGACGCTAACCAAACAAGTGAAAGATCTGTATGACAAGAACTTCAAGTCTCTGAAGAAAGAAATTGAAGAAGACCTCGGAAGATGGAAAAATCTGCCATGCTCATGGATTGGCAGGATTAATATAGTAAAAATGAGCATCTTACCAAAAGTAATACACAGATTCAATGCAATCCCCATCAAAATCCCAACTCAATTCTTCATAGAGTTAGAAAGAGCAATTCAAAAATTCATCTGGAATAACAGAAAACCCAGAATAGCTAAAACTATTCTCAAGAGTAAAAGAACCTCTGGGGGAATCAGTATCCCGGACCTCAAGCTGTACTACAGAGCAATAGTGTTAAAAACTGCATGGTATTGGTACAGTAACAGACATGTAGATCAATGGAACAGAATTGAAGACCCAGAAATGAATCCACACTCCTATGGTCACTTGATCTTTGACAAAGGAGCTAAAACCATCCAGTGGAAAAAAGATAGCCTTTTCAACAAATGGTGCTGGCTCAGCTGGAGGTCAACATGCAGAAGAATGCAAATTGACCCATCCTTATCTCCTTGCACTAAGCTCAATTCTAAGTGGATCAAAGATCTCCACATAAAACCAGACACACTGAAACTAATAGAAGGGAAACTAGGGAAGAACCTTGAACATATGGGCACAGGGGAGAATTTCCTGAACAGAACTCCAATAGCTTATACTCTAAGATCAAGAATATTCTTTCTTTGTTTAATACATTTGATGTTTTGATTATTATGTGATGGGAGGTATTTCTGTTCTGGTCCAGTCTGTTTGGAGTTCTGTAGGCTTCTTGTACGTTCATCGGCATCTCTCTCTTTAGGTTAGGGAAGTTTTCCTCCATAATTTTGTTGAAGATGTTTACTGGCCCTTTAAGTTGCAAATCTTCACTCTCATCTATACCAACAATCCTTAGGTTTGGTCTTCTCATTGTGTCCTGGATTTCCTGGATGTTTTGGGTTACACGTTTTTTTTGCATTTTGCATTTTCTTTGACTGTTGAGTCAATGCTTTCTATAGTATCTTCAGCACCTGAGATTCTTTCTTCCATCTCTTGTATTCTATTGTTGATGTTTGCATCTATGACTCCTGATTTCTTCCCAAGGTTTTCTATCTCCAAAGTTGTCTCCCTTTGTGATTTCTTAGTTGTTTCTACTTCCTTTTTTAGATCCTGGATGGATTTGCTGAGATCCTTCACTTGTTTGTTTGTATTTTCCTGTATTTCTTTAAGGTATTTTTGCATTTCCTCTTTCAGGATTTCTGCCTGTTGACCCAAGTTCTCCTGCATTTCTCTAAGCGATTTTTGTGTTTCCTCCTCATGGGCTTCCATCTCTTGATCCATTGTCTCCTGCATTTCTTTAAGCAATTCTCGTGTTTCCTTTGTAAGGGCATCTAACCATTGATTCATTTCTTTAAGCAATTTTTGTGTTGCCTCCTTATGGGCATCCATCTGTTGACCCATATACTTCTGCATTTCTTTATGTGATTTTTGTGATTCCTTTGAAAGTGCATCTACCCGTTGATTCATTTCTTTAAGCGATTTTTGTGTTGTCTCCTTGTGGACCTCCATCTTTTGATCCATGTTCTCCTGCATTTCTCTAAGCGATTTTTGTGTTTCCTCTGTAAGGGCTTCTAACCGTTGATTCATGGTCTCCTGTAACTCTTTATGAGATTTATTTGTGTCCTTCTTGTGATCCTCTAATAGGATCATGAGAAGTGATTTTAAATCCAGATCTTGTCTTTCGGGTGTGGGTGCTGCTGTTGGAGAGTTGGGTTCGGATGGTGCCATATTACTTTGATTTCTGTTAGTAACGTTCCTACATTTGCCTTTTGCCATCTGGTTACCTCTGGTGTTAGTTGGTCCTGCTGTCACTGGCTGTTGGTTGGACCTCCTGTGAGCCTGCAAAGCTATTTCTGGCCCCCCTGGATTACCAGGATTCCCCTGGCACCAATTTCTGGGGCCTGCTCTGCTCCTGAGTGACTTTGGAGCCCTGATGTGCCTTGCCCCATGTGATGTTATATTGGGGAATCCTTGCACATCCAAAGGCTCAGTGTAGTGGATTCCTGGAGCAGAGGTCGCCAAATGGAGGCTGGTAGGCTCCCGCCCTGTGCAGGGGTGTGTGATCTCTCCCAGAGCGGGGGGGGTGGTAGGGGGGTCCCTCGGCAGAGCAGAAGTCCCACAGCAGAGCTGGTGCATCGGTTACTGCAGACCTGCCCAGCTCTTGGGAGCAGGATGCACACAAGCTGCCTGAGACCCAAGCGATGTTATGCTTGACTGTCCCTGTGTCTGGAGATCCCAATTGTCCTGTTTCTGGAGCCAAGATGGAGGAGTGCACTCTGCGCTCTCTTGGCGCAGATCACTCTGCAGGGCAGATGGCCTACCACAGAGCTGGCATCCAGACAACTGCAGCACTGTCCTGCTCTTGGGCGCAGATGGAAGCCCAAATGGCTGTGTCCCAAGTGATGTTATATTGGGGAGAACCTGGGTACCTGTCTCCTCAGTGCAGTCGATCCCCGGAACAGAGGTCGCCAAAGGGAAGCCGGTAGTCTTTCTCAGTCTTTTTATCCTCTAGTATAGGAAGGCTACTGATTTGTTTGAGTTAATTTTATATTCAGCCACTTTGCTGAAGTTGTTTATCAGGTTTAGGAGTTCTCTGGTGGAATTCTTGGGGTCACTTAAGTATACTATGATATCATCTGCAAATAGTGATATTTTGACTTTTTCCTTTCCAATTTGTAACTGTTTGACCTCTGTTTGTTGTCTAACTGCTCTGGCTAGGACTTTGAGTACTATACTGAATAGGTAGGGAGAGAGTGGGCAGTCTTGTCTAGTCCCTGATTTTCGTGTAATTGCTTCAAGTTTCCCTTCATTTAGTTTGATGTTAGCTACTGGTTTACTGTATATTGCTTTTACTATGTTTAGGTATGGGCCTTGAATTCCTGATCATTCCAAGGCTTTTATCATGAAGGGATGTTGAATTTTGTCAAATATTTTCTGTTTCTAGTGAAAAGATCATGTGGTTTTATTCTTTGAGTTACTTTATATAGTGGATTACATTGATGGATTTCTCTATATTGAACCATCCCTGCATGCCTGGTATGAAGCTTACTTGATCATGATGGATGATCATTATGATGTGTTCTTGGATTTGGTTTGTGAGAATTTTGTTGAGTATTTTTGCACTGATATGCATAAGTGAAATTGGTCTGAAGTTCTTTTTCTTTGTTGGGTCTTTGTGTGGTTTAGTTATAAGTGTAATTGTGCCTTTGTGCCTTCGTAGAATGAATTGGGTAGTGTCCTTCTGTTTCTATTTTGTGGAATAGTTTGAAGAGTATTGGTATTGGGTATTTGAAGATCTGATAGAATTCTGCACTAAAGCCATCTGGTCCTGGGCTTTTTTTGGTTGGGAGAATTTTAATGACTGCTTCTGTTTCTTTAGGGGTTATGGGACTGTTTAGATGGTTTATCTGATCCTGATTTAATTTTGGTACCTGGTATCTGTCTAGAAAATTGTCCATTTCATCCAGATTTTCCAGTTGTGTTTAGTATAGGTTTTTATAGTAGGGTCTGGTAATTTTTTTTTAATTATTTATTTTATTTTATTTTTTTTTAATTTACATTCCAAATCATTTCCCCTTTCCCGTTTCCTCCCTCCCCGAAAGTCCCATAAGCCCCCTTCCCTCCCTCTTTTCTCCATTCAACCCCCTCTCGTTACTCTGTCCTGGTGTTCCCCTACATCCAGTCTTTCCAGGACCAGGGGTCTCTCCTTCCATCTTCTTAGAAATCTATTGATATGCGGATTGTGTCTAGGGTATTCCGAGATTCTGGGTCAATATCCCCTTATCAGTGACTGCATACCATGTGTGTTCTTGTGTGATTGGGTTACCTCACTAAGGATGATATTTTCAAGATCTGACCATTTGCCTAGGAATTTTGTGAATTCATTGTTTTTAATTGCAGAGTAGTATTCCATTGTGTAGATATACCACATCTTCTGAATCCATTCCTCCGTTGAGGGACATCTGGGTTCTTTCCAGCTTCTGGCTATTATAAATAAGGCTGCTATGAACATAGTGGAGCATGTGTCCTTATTGCATGCAGGTAAAGGCTCTGGGTATATGCCCAGGAGTGGTATAGCCGGATCCTCCGGGAGTGTCATGCCCAGTTTTCTGAGGAACCGCCAGACTGCTTTCCAGAGTGGTTGTACCAGCTGGCAATTCCACCAGCAGTGGAGGAGTGTTCCTCTTTCTCCACAACCTCGCCAACAACTGCTGTCTCCTGTGTTTTTGATCTTAGCCATCCTGACTGGTGTGAGATGGAATCTCAGGGTTGTTTTGATTTGCATTTCCCTAATGACTAAGGATGATGAACATCTCTTTAGGTGCTTCTCAGCCATTAGATATCCTTCAGGTGAGAACACTTTGTTTAGCTCTGTACCCCATTTTTTAATAGGGTTACTGGCCTCTCTGGAGTTTAACTTCTTGAGTTCTTTGTATATATTGGATATTAGCCCTCTGTCGGATGTAAGGTTGGGAAAGATCATTTCCCAGTTAGTTGGTTGCCGCTTTGTCTTTTTGACAGTGTCTTTTGCCTTGCAAAAACTGTAATTTAATGAGGTCCCATTTGTCTATTCTTGATCTTAGAGCATAAGCTATTGGAGTTCTGTTCAGGAAAGTCTCCCCTGTGCCCATATGCTCAAGGTTCTTCCCTAGTTTCCCTTCTATTAGTTTCAGTGTGTCTGGTTTTATGTGGAGATCTTTGATCCACTTAGAATTGAGCTTAGTGCAAGGAGATAAGAATGGGTCAATTTGCATTCTTCTGCATGTTGACCTCCAGCTGAGCCAGCACCATTTGTTGAAAAGGCTATCTTTTTTCCACTGGATGGTTTTAGCTCCTTTGTCAAAGATCAAGTGACCATAGGAGTGTGGATTCATTTCTGGGTCTTCAATTCTGTTCCATTGATCTACATGTCTGTCACTGTACCAATACCATGCGGTTTTTAACACTATTGCTCTGTAGTACAGCTTGAGGTCCGGGATACTGATTCCCCCAGAGGTTCTTTTACTCTTGAGAATAGTTTTAGCTATCCTGGGTTTTCTGTTATTCCAGATGAATTTTTGAATTGCTCTTTCTAACTCTATGAAGAATTGAGTTGGGATTTTGATGGGGATTGCATTGAATCTGTGTATTACTTTTGGTAAGATGCTCATTTTTACTATATTAATCCTGCCAATCCATGAGCATGGCAGATTTTTTCATCTTCTGAGGTCTTCTTCAATTTCTTTCTTCAGAGACTTGAAGTTCTTGTCATACAGATCTTTCACTTGTTTGATTAGAGTGACACCAAGATACTTTATATGGTTTGTGGCTATCGTGAAGGGTATCATTTCTCTTACTTCTTTCTCAGCCTGCTTATCCTTTGAGTATAGGAAGGCTACTGACTTGCTTGAGTTGATTTTATATCCAGCCACTTTGCTGAAGTTGTTTCTCAGCTGTAGGAGTTCTCTGGTGGAGTTCTTTGGGTCGCTTAAGTATACTATCATATCGTCTGCAAATAGTGAGAGTTTGACTTCTTCCTTTCCAATTTGTATCCCTTTGACCTCCTTTTGTTGTCTAATTGCTCTAGCTAGAACTTCAAGTACTATATTGAAAAGATATGGAGAGAGAGGGCAGCCTTGTCTAGTCCCTGATTTTAGTGGGATTGCTTCAAGTTTCTCTCCATTTAGATTGATATTGGCTACCAGTTTGCTGTAAATTGCTTTTACTATGTTTAGATATGGGCCTTGAATTCCTGATCTTTCCAAGACCTTTAGCATGAAAGGATACTGAATTTTGTCAAATGCTTTCTCAGCATCTAATGAGATGACCATGTGGTTTTTTTCTTTGAGATTGTTTATGTAGTGGATTACATTGATGGACTTCCTTATATTGAACCATCCCTGCATCCCTGGGATAAAGCCTACTTGATCGTGGTGAATGATCGTTTTGATGTGTTCTTGGATTCGGTTGGCAAGAATTTTTTTGACTATTTTTGCATCGATATTCATAAGAGAGATTGGCCTGAGATTCTCTTTCTTTGTTGGATCTTTGTGTGCTTTTGGTATTAGTGTAATTGTGGTTTCATAGAATGAGTTGGGTAGTGTTCCTTCTGTTTCTATTTTGTGGAACAGTTTGAAGAGTATTGGTGTTAGGTCTTCTTTGAAGGTCTGATAGAATTCTGCACTGAAACCGTCTGGACCTGTGCTTTTTTTGGTTGGAAGACTTCCAATGACAACTTCTATTTCTTCAGTGGTTATAGGACAGTTTAGATGGTCTATTTGATCCTGATTTAATTTTGGTATTTGGTATCTGTCAAGGAAATTGTCCATTTCCTCAAGATTTTCTAGTTATATTGAATACAGGCTTTTATAGTAGGATCTGATGATTTTTTTGAATTTTCTCAGTTTCTGTTGTTATCTCTCCCTTTTCGTTTCTGATTTTGTTAATTTGGATACTGTCTCTGTGCCCTCTGGCTAGTCTGGCTAAGGGCTTATCTATCTTGTTGATTTTCTCAAAGAACCAACTCCTAGTTTTGTTGATTCTTTGTATGGTTTTATTTGTTTCTACTTGATTGATTTCAGCCCTGAGTTTCCTGCCTTCTACTCCTCTTGGGTGTATTTGCTTCTTTTTGTTCCAGGGCTTTCAGGTGTGCCATTAAGCTGTTAGTGTATGCTGTCTCCCATTTCTTTTTGGCGGCACTCAGGGCTATGAATTTTCCTCTTAGCACTGCTTTCATTGTGTCCCATAAATTAGGGTATGTTGTGCCTTCATTTTCATTAACTTTCAAAAAGTCTTTGATTTCTTTCTTTATTTCCACCTTGACCAAGTTATCATTGAGTAGAGCATTGTTCAGCCTCCAGGTGTATGTGGGTTTTCTTTTGTTTTTGTTGCCATTGAAGACCACCCTTATTCCATAGTGATCTGATAGGAGGCATGGGATTATTTCTATCTTCTTATATCTGTTGAGGTCTGATTTGTGACCAATTATATGGTCAATTTTTGAGAAGGTACCATGAGGAGCTGAGGAGAAGGTGTATTTTTTAGCTCTAGGATGAAATGTTCTATATATATATCTGTTAGTTCCAGTTGGTCCAAGGCTTGAATTAGATTCACTGTGTCCCTGTTTAGTTTCTGCTTTCCTGAACGATCCATTTCAGAGAGCGGGGTGTTGAAGTCACCCACTATTATTGTGTGCGGTGCGATGTGTGCTTTGAGCTTTAGTAAAGTTTCTTTTACGAATGAGGGTGCCCTTGCATTTGGAGCATAGATATTCAGAATTGAGAGTTCTTGATGGTGGATTTTCCCCTTGATCAGTATGTAGTGTCCTTCTGTGTCTTTTTTGATGACTTTAGGTTGAAAATCAATTTTATCTGATATTAGGATGGCTACTCCACCTCGTTTCTTGGGGCCATTTGCTTGTAAAATTGTTTTCCAGCCTTTTACTCTGAGGTAGTGTTTGTCTTTGACACTGAGGTGCGTTTCCTGCATGCAGCAAAATGCTGGGTCCTGTTTACGTATCCAGTCTGCTAGTCTATGTCTTTTAATTGGGGAATTGAGACCATTGATATTAAGAGAGATTAAGGCATAGTGATTATTGCCATCTGCCATTCTTGACGCTATCTTTATGTTTGAGTGTTTATCTGCTTTTGGGTTTGATTCAAGAAGGTTATTATCTCATTTTTTGCTGGGTGTTGTTTCTCTCCCTGTATTGGAGGTTTCCACCTATTATCCGTTGCAGGGCTGGATTTGTGGAAAGATATTGTGAAAATTTGGTTTTATCATGGAATATCTTGGTCTCTCCATCTATGGTGATTGAGAGTTTTGCTGGGTAGAGTAGTCTAGGCTGGCATTTGTGCTCTCTTAGTGTCTGCATGAGATCTGCCCAGGATCTTCTGGCTTTCATAGTCTCTGGTGAGAAGTCTGATGTGATTCGGATAGGTCTTCCTTTGTATGTTACTTGGCCCTTTTCTCTTACTGCTTTTAGTATTCTTTCTTTGTTTAGAACATTCAGTGTTTTGATTATTATGTGACGGGAGATATTTCTGTTCTGGTCCAGTCTGTTTGGAGTTCTGTAGGCTTCTTGTATGTTCATCGGCATCTCTCTCTTTAGGTTAGGGAAGTTTTCCTCCATAATTTTGTTGAAGATGTTTACTGGCCCTTTAAGTTGCAAATCTTCACTCTCATCTATACCTATAATCCTTAGGTTTGGTCTTCTCATTGTGTCCTGGATTTTCTGGATGTTTTGGGTTACGCGTTTTTTGCATTTTGCATTTTCTTTGACTGTTGAGTCGATGCTTTCTATGGAATCTTCAGCACCTGAGATTCTTTCTTCCATCTCTTGTATTCTATTGTTGATGTTTGCATCTATGACTCCTGATTTCTTCCCAAGGTTTTCTATCTCCAAAGTTGTCTCCCTTTGTGATTTCTTAGTTGTTTCTACTTCCTTTTTTCATTCCTGGATGGATTTGCTGAGATCCTTCACTTGTTTGTTTGTATTTTCCTGTATTTCTTTAAGGTATTTTTGCATTACCTCTTTCAGGATTTCTTCCTGATGACCTACGTTCTCCTGCATTTCTCTGAGCGATTTTTGTGTTTCCTCCTCATGGGATTCCATCTGTTGATCCATTGTCTCCTGCATTTCTTTAAGCAGTTCTCGTGTTTCCTTTGTAAGGGCATCTAACCGTTGATTCATTTCTTTAAGCAATTTTTGTGTTGCCTCCTTATGGGCATCCATCTGTTGACCCATATTCTTCTGCATTTCTTTATGCAAATTTTGTGATTCCTTTGTGAGTGCATCTACCCGTTGATTCATCTCGTTAAGCGATTTTTGTGTTGTCTCCTTGTGCGCCTCCATCTTTTGATCCATGTTCTCCTGCATTTCTCTAAGCGATTTTTGTGTTTCCTTTGTAAGAGCTTCTAACCGTTGATTCATGGTCTCCTGTAACTCTTTATGAGATTTATTTGTGTCCTTCTTGTGATCCTCTAATAGGATCATGAGAAGTGATTTTAAATCCAGATCTTGTCTTTCGGGTGTGGTGGGGTATCCAGGACTTGCTGCTGTTGGAGAGTTGGGTTCGGATGGTCCCACATTACTTTGATTTCTGTTAGTAACATTCCTACGTTTGCCTTTTGCCATCTGGATACCTCTGGTGTTAGTTGGTCCTGCTGCCACTGGCTGTTGGTTGGACCTCCTGTGAGCCTGCAAAGCTATTTCTGCCCCCCCCCCCCGGATTACCAGGATTCCCCTGGCACCGATTTCTGGGGCCTGCCTGCTCCTGAGTCACTTTGGAGCCCTAATGTGCCTTGCCCCAAGTGATCTTATATTGGGGAGGCCTTGCGCATCCAAAGGCTCAGCCTAGTGGATTCCTGGAGCAGAGGTCGCCAAAGGGAGGCTGGTAGGCTCCTGCCCTGTGCAGGGGTGTGTGATCTCTCCTAGGGGGAGGGAGGGGGCGTCCCTCTGTCAGGCAGAAGTCCCACAGCAGAGCTGGCGCGCTGGTTACTGCAGATCAGCCCAGCACTTGGGAGCCGCATACACACAAGCCGCCCGAGACCCAAGCAATATTATGTCTGTCTCAGAACCTGGCTGTCCCAACTTCCCAGTCACTGGAGCAAAGATGTCGGAGTGCAATCTGCACACTCTCCGTGGCGCCGCTCACCCTGCAGACGCGATGGCCTGCCGATCTGGCACCCAGACGACCACAGCGCTGACCCGTTCTCGGGTGCAGAAGGAAGCCCCAACAGGCCGTGTCCCAAGTGATGTTATATTGGGGATAGAGCCTGTGTACCTGTTGCTTCAGTGCAGTCTGCGTGAACAGAGGTCGTGGAAGGAAAGCTGGTAGGCTCCCGCCCAGTGCAGGGTCCCTCTGCCAGGCAGAAGTCCCACAGCAGAGCTGGCGCGCTGGTTACTGCAGATCAGCCCCGCACTTGGGAGCTGCACACACACAAGCCGCCCGAGACCCAAGTGATATTATGCCTGTCTGTCTCAGAGCCTGGCTGTCCCAACTTCCCAGTCATGGTAATTTTTTAAATTTCTTTGATTTCTGTTGTTATGTCTCCCTTTTCGTTTCTGATTTTCTTAATTTGGATACTGTCCCTGTGCCCTCTGGTTATTCTGGCTAAGGGTTTATCTATCTTGTTGATTTTCTCAAAGAACCAGCTCCTGGTTTTGTTGATTCTTTGTATAGTTCTTTTTGTTTCTACTTGGTTGATTTCAGCCCTGAGTTTGATGATTTCCTGCCTTCCACTCCTCTTGGGTGTGTCTGCTTCTTTCTGTTCTAGAGCTTTCAGGTATGCTGTCAAGGTGCTAGCATGTGCTCTCTTCAGTTTCTTTTTGGAGGCACTCAGAGCTATGAGTTTTCCTCTTAGCACTGCTTTCATTGTGTTCCATAAGTTGGGATATGATGTGCCTTCATTTTCATTGAATTCTAAAAAGTCTTTAATTTCTTTTTTTCTTCCCTGACCAAGTTTTCATTGAGTAGAGCGTTATTCAGCTTCCATGTGTATGTGGGCTTTGTGTTGTTTTTGTTGCTATTGAAGACCAGTCTTAGTCTGTGGTGATCAGATAGGATTATTTCAATATTCTTGTATGTGTTGAGGCCTGTTTTGTGACCAATTATATGGTCAATTTGGAGAAGGTGCCATGAGGTGCCTGGGCTGGCATTTGTGTTCTCTTATGGTCTATATGACATCTGCCCAGAATCTTCTGGCTTTTAGAGTCTTTCATATAATTCTGATAGGTTTGCCTTTATATGTTAGTTGACCTTTTTCCCTTACTTCTTTTAATATTCTTTCTTTTTGTGCATTTGGTGTTTTGACTATTATGTAAATGGAGGAATTCCTTTTCTGGTTCAGTCTATTTGGAGTTCTGTAGGCTTCTTGTATGTTCCTGGGTATCTCTTTCTTTAGGTTAGGGAAGTTTTCTTCTAGAATTTTGTTGAAGATATTTACTGGTCCTGTAAGTTGGGAATCTTCACTTTCTTCTATACTTATTATCCTTAGGTTTGATCTTCTTATTGTGTCCTGGATTTTCTGGATGTTTTGCATTAGGAGCATTTTGCATTTAGTATTTTCTTTGACTGCTGTGTCATTGTTTTCTATGGCATCTTTTGAACCTCAGAATTTTTTTCTTTTATCTCTTGTATTCTGTTGATGATGCTTGCATCTATGACTCCTGATCTCTTTCCTAGGTTTTCTACTTCCAGGGTTATCTCTCTTTGTGATTTCTTTTTTGATTCTATTTCCACTTTTATATCCTGGATGGTTTTGTTCAATTCCTTCACCTGTTTGATTGTGTTTTCCTGTACTTTTTTAAGGGATTTTTGTGTTTCCACTTTAGGGGCTTCTACTTGTCTCCCTTGTTCCCCTGTATTTCTTTAAGGGAGTTATTTATGTCCTTCTTAAAGTCCTCTATCAGCATCATGAGATGTGATTTTAAATCTGAATCTTGCTTTTTTGGTGTGTTGGTGTTTCCAGGACTTACTGTAGTGGGAGAACTGGGTTCTGATGATGCCAAGTAGCCTTGCTTTCTGTTGCTTAGGTTCTTCCACTTGCCTCTTTCAATCTGGTTATCTCTGGTGTTAGTTGGTCTTGCTGTCTCTGGTGAGCCTGTGAGCCTGTGATCTTAGATGTATCAGCACTCCTGGGAGACCCCTCTCCAGGTGGGATTTGGGTCCAGAGAGCTGTGCCACAGGGTTAACTCCAGTGTGCACATGGAGACAGAAGGATCCTGTCCCCAGTTACTTTGCAGTTCCTGAGCCCTGTGGTTTCCCAGCAGGTCCCTCTTTGGCCAGTTATTGAAGCAAAAATGTTTGTCTCACCTGTGAACTTAGGAGTGATAGCACTCCTGGTAGACCCACTCTCTCTGGGGGCTATTTTGGTCTGAGAGCTGTGCCACAGGGTTAACTTCAGGGCACAGATGGAGACCCTCAACAACAATTTTTATGAAAGAAAAGTGGACCTAAATTTATTTTTAAATTACAAAATAGCACATAATTTCCAGTTTTTAGTTTTGGGTAGCAGTTGGAAACAGTCTATCACCTATGAACTTTGCCAAATATATTTGTGAAGTCATTTTTCTCATTTGATGAGTTCAATTATGTTGGAAACTAATTATCTGTTATTAAAATTATGATTAGTATGTATGTGTTGGCTTTGTGCTCATTACTAAAAATATTGATATCAGCATGATCGAGAAAGAAGAAACTCTGAAAGATTAAAGGATTAGAAGAAAGTAGAGGTTATTTTTTTTAATTTTCTATAATTTTTTTATTTACATTCCAAATGATTTCCCCTTTCCCATTTCCTCCCTCCCTGAAAGTCCCATAAGCCCCCTTCCTTCCCCCTGTTCCCCATTCAACCCCCTCTTGCTTCTCTGTCCTGGTATTCCCCTACATCCAGTCTTTCCAGGACCAGGGGTCTCTCCTTCCATCTTCTTGGAAATCTATTGGTATGTGAATTGTGTCTTGGGTATTCCAAGATTCTGGGTTAATATCCCTTTATCAGTGACTGCATACCATGTGTGTTCTTTTGTGATTGGGTTACCTCACTAAGGATGATATTTTCAAGTTCTGACCATTTGTCTAAGAATTTCGTGAATTCATTGTTTTTAATTGCAGAGTAGTATTCCATTGTGTAGATATACCACATCTTCTGAATCCATTCCTCCATTGAGGAACATCTGGGTTCTTTCCAGCTTCTGGCTATTATAAATAAGGCTGCTATGAACATAGTGGAGCTTGTGTCCTTATTGCATGCAGGGGAAGCCTCTGGGTATATGTCCAGGAGTGGTATAGCAAGATCCTCTGGGAGTGTCATGCCCAGTTTTCTGAGGAACCGCCAGACTGCTTTCCAGAGTGGTTGTACCAACTTGCAATCCCACCAGCAGTGGAGTAGTGTTCTTCTTTCTCCACATCCTCGCCAACACCTGCTGTCTCCTGTGTTTTTGATCTTAGCCATTCTGACTGGTGTGAGATGGAATCTCAGGGTTGTTTTGATTTGCATTTCCCTAATGACTAAGGATGTTGAACATTTCTTTAGGTGCTTCTCTCAACCATTAGATATTCTTCAGGTGAGAATTCTTTGTTTTTTAATTGCTGAGTAGTACTCAGTTGTGTAAATGTACCACATTTTCTATATCCATTCCTCTTCCTGAACTCTTAGGCAAGTGGATGGAACTAGAAAATACCACCCTGGGTGAGGTAACCCAGTCACAAAAGAACACACATGGTATGCATTCACTGATAAGTGGACATTAGCCCCAAAGGTCTTGGAATACCCAACATACAATTCATAGACCATATGATGCTCAAGGAGAAGGAAGACCAAAATGTGGATGCTTCAGTCCTTCTTAGAAGGGAGAACAAAATACTCAAAGGAGGTAGAAGGTGGGAGGGACTTGGGAGAAATAGAGGAGGGGGGAAAGAGGGGCAGGATCAGGTATGAGAGGAGACAAGCATGATATACAGAGGGTCAGGAATTTGAACAGAGGTATGTAGCAAAGGGGATGGGAAACTGGGAGTAGCCACCAGCAGGTCCCAGATGCCAGGAAGCAAGAGGCTCCCAGGACCCAACAGGGATGAGGTTAGTTGAAATGCCCAACAAAGGGGAGGGAGAACCTGTAGAGACAATATCCAGAGTTTAGGCAAAGCCCCTGGTTGGGGGATGGGTCCATCCACTCATCTCCAAATTCTTAACCCAGAAGAGTTCCTGGCTGAAGGAAATACTGGGACAAAATATGGAGCAGAGACTGAAGGAAAGGCCATCTAGTGACTTCCCCACCTGGCATCCCATCCCATATACAGATACCAAGCCCACACACTATTGCAGATGCCAAGAAGTGCTTGCTGACAGGAGCCTGTTATAGCTATCTCTTGAGAGGCTCTGCCAGAATCTGAAAATAATGAGGTAGATGTTAGCAGTCAACCATTAGACTAAGCACTGTGTCAGAGAAAGGATAGAAGGAGCTGAAAGTGTTTGCAACCCATAGGAAGAACAACAATATCAACCAACAAGACCCCTCAGAGCTCCCAGAGACTAAACCACCAACCAAAGAGTACACATGGCTCCAGCCACATATATAGCAGAGGATGGCCTTGTCTAGCATCAATAGGAGAAGTCATTCATCCTCTGAAGGCTTGATTCCCCAGTGTAGGGGAATGCCAGGGCTGTGAGGTAGGAGCGGGTGGTGGGAAGGGGAGCATCCTCATAGAATCAGGGGGAGGGGGTATGAGAAAGGGGGTTTCCAGAGGGGAAAGCAGGAAAGGGGGTAACATTTGAAATGTAAATACATAAAATATCCAATAAAAAAAAGAAAGTAGAGGTTAATATAAACAGGAAGGAAATGGCAAGGTGTATGTATGTAGAACCCACAGGTTTATGTCAGGTTTCTTTCTCTTACTTTTTGAACTAATTCACCTCACTGAACCTGGAGATTGACCCAGAGATCCTCCTGTCTCTGCCTTCACAGTGCTAAGATCACAGCTGTGCTCTATCTGACATACCCAGCTTTTTTATGTGGGTTCCAGGGATGGAGCTCATATCCTTATGCTTGTGTGATAAATACTTTACTAACTGAAAGTCTTTTCAGTCCTAACAAGGAGTTTTGAATGAAGTACTTTTTTTTCATTTCTTCACATAGTTGTGTTATAAGGAGTTTGAAACAGTAAAGAAAACCATCCTGTGGTGGTTTGAATATGCTTGACCCACAACAAGTGGGACTATTAGGAGACATGGCCTTATTGGAGAAGGTGTAGCCTTGTTAGAGGACGTGTGTCACTGTGGGAATGGACTTTGAGATTTCCTCCTATGCTTAAGCTTCGCCCAGTTGGGAAGAAAGCGTCTTTCTGGTTGTTTCATGTCAAGATGTAGAACTCTTGACTTCTCCAGCACCAAGTCTGCCTTCATTATGCCATGCTTTCCTCCATGATGATAATGTCAGTCAGCCCCAACTTAATATTTGCCTTTATAAGAGTTGCCTTGGTCATGACATCTCTTCACAGTAATAAAACCCAAACTAAGACACACCCTTACCCCCGTGTGTGGACAGCACCCACTCTGTAGAGGGACTAGATAGATAAAAGTAGTGGAGGAAAGCTGAGTTTAATCTTTCAGAGTTGGGATACTTAGTTTTCCTGCTTTTTTGGCGCTTTTAGTTCTTAGCTCCTAGGTCTAACAATTTATAAAGCTGTTCCACTTCAGTTGAGAGACTGTGGGTTCCTGGAAGAGCTCTCCCATCAGATGGCAGAATTTCCAGGAAACTGGATGGGAGGACTGGCTAGGGAAACAACATGTTGAGTTGTCTGATAGCTTGCCAGGAATTCGGTTATAGGTCTCCTGGAACTGCAGAGCAGCCATGATCAGTGTGAGAAGAGTCTAGGCCAAGAGGATCGATGGGCTGCCTGGATGATCATGGCTTTAGAATAGGAAGCAACTCATCCAGGGGTCTAGTCCTGTGGGCTATAGGGTTGGTAGACTCCATGTGAGAAGGGAAACCCTTAATACCCATTTCTAAATTTAATGTGAATTGTTTAAAATGATTATTTAATAATGTAGTTTCCAGGAAACTTCCCAGTAGTCATGTTAGTGCGTCTTTCCTGGGGCTGTTTCTGGACCATGTTTTTCAAAGATTAGTCTCCTACTTAAAGAGGAATAAAAAATTTAGCCAGCAGGGGCACTTCCACCATAGATCCAGGCCACAGTGTTCTTGTCCTCTGCTCTGGGCCTCTTCTGGCCATGTCATACCTCATGTCTGAGGAATGTGAGGACTCAAGGAATATATAGAATGGCATTTCTCAAACAATGGGTCACAAGTCTTTGGGGAGTGCATATCATATATTTACATTATGATTCATAACAGTAGCAGAATTACAGTTAGGAAGCAGCAATGAAATAATTTTATGGTGGGGGGAGGGTCACCACAACATGAGGAACTGTATTAAAGGGTCACAGCATTAGAAAAGTCGAGAATCATTGGGTAAACTGAGACTAGTACCCTAGATCATGAGCTGGAGGAGGAGAGAGAATTAATAATTTATTATAAGATATTGGCTATGAGTGTTGATGTCAAAAAATGACCACCAAGAAATAGGAGAGCTGTCCTGGAATTTTCTCTGGATGCTAAGACCTTTTAGATAAAGGGTGATGTGTAATTTTGTTAGGGAAACAATATTGTTTAATCTTTAAAATATTTTAAATTTAATGATGGGTGTGGTGGCACTTGCTTTTTATTTTATTTACTTTCATTTTAACTGTTGCCCCTCCCACAGTTCTCATCCCATTTCTCCTCCTTCTTGCCTCTGAGAGGGTGCTCTTCTCCCATCAGACCTCCCCCTTCCCTGAGGTCTCAAGTCTCCTGAGGATTAGATGGATCTTCTCCCACTGAGGCCAGACCAGGCAGTCCTCTGCTGTATATGTGCTGGGGCCTTGGACCAGCCCCTGTATGCTGCCTGGTTGGTGGCTCAGACTCTAGGAGCTCCCAGGGGTCCAGGTTAGTCGATACTGTTGTGTTGAGAGCTTTTGGTGCTGCTTCTAGGAGTTTGGCATTTGACACTGGGCTTAGACAAGACTAACAGTGACCATGGGACTTTGTTTACTATTTTGCTGAATTATTTCCTTATATGATCTTTTTGCTTATTAATCTGCTTACTTTCTTTTGTGATCTCCTTGTTTACTACTTTGTTTGATGACTTTGTCTTTGATCTAAGGACTGACCATGTGTTTTGGATATACCTAGAATGTTATAAAAGCAGGCTGAGCAAAATAAAGCTGCTTCAGTCTCAGTACAGGATGGAGTCATGTTACAATATTGTCTAACTTTTTCTTTTTCAATCCTCACTCCCTCGCTTGAGACCCCGTTGACCGACTCTGCTAGCTTGTTTACTGCTGGTCTTCCTATGATATCACCCTCCTCTCCAACCTCTTTAATCCTTTCCCTAACTCTACCATGGGGTCCCCAACTTCAGTCCAATGGTTGGGTATAAGTATTTATTTGTGTCCGTCTCAATCAGCTGTGTGGCACTTGCTTTTAATTACAGGAGGGATCAGGAGAGGCAGAGGAGGCAGAGGCAGAGGCAGAGACAGAAGCAGAGGCAGGCAGACCTCTAAGTTTATGTCCACTCTAGTTTACAAAGTGAATTCTAGGACAGCCAGAGTTACACAGAAAAACCCTGTCTCAAAAAAACAAAATGAAAAAAATTAAACTGAAACTTATCTATAATTATGTGTATGGGTGTTTTGCCTGCATTCATATCTGTGTACAATGTGTATGTAGTGCCTGCATATATCAGGTGAGACTGAAGTTACAGACACTGTTGGTGCTGGGAATTGAACCCAGGTCCCCTGGAAAAGCAATAAGTACTCTTAAGCACCGAGCCAACTCTCCAGTAACACATGTATTCTGACTTTGTGGCTTTATCAAATTGCTGAATGGCACAGGTCACCCTCACCCACAGAAGCTTTTGTATCTGCAGGAAAGAAGCAGTGAAGAGATGAGAGACCATTAGTCGGAGAAACTGCAGGTGGACAGAACATATTTCCTCCAAGATGGTGTCTCAGTTGTGCCTATGCATGTCAAGGTCTACATCCAAATGGGCTTTAAAAAATCCATGCCTACAAGATGCCCTCTGCTCTGCACATTGCAGTAGCAGCCTGTGCCTGCAAACTGAAGTCAGTGCAGTGGCAGCTTCTATCTGGGGCATCATCCTACTGTCTAGCTTGCATGGTTAACCATTGCTTGCCCACAGGATGATGAGCTCCAGTTTCAGCTGAGAGAGGAATGAAAATGGCTAATGTCATGGTGCTGTTAGCTCCTCTCAGTAAGAATGAGCTGTAAGAATGGGCGCTGAGTTTTAAATTTAAATTTAAATGATAATGTACATGTGCTATCATTTCAGGATCTGCGGATTACTGACAGTTTCCATAAAGACCACATTGACAGCAGGTACCATGGAAATTGTGGTGGGGATTGGTCAGTGAGAAGGTGCAAAGTTCCTGGGGCTGTGTGGTTGTCTCTCATTGACTCACTTCCTGATCATTTAATCCAACATCTAGATGTATGCTTTGGTTTTCAGTGGCAAACAGTGTGCCTTTGTGAAGAATGTTTTCTTTGGGTATGTGAGGACACACACACACACACACACACACACACACACACCCGTATACACACATATGTAGAGGCCAAAGTCAACATCAGGTGTCTTCTTATATTGCTCTCCACCTTAGTTTTTGAGATAGGGTTTTCTCGTGGATTCGGCTATTGAGCTCCACACTGATTCCATACTTGGCAGAACTTATACATAGGAGACCTCAAATCCCACCCCCACAGCGACACAGTTCCTTGGGCAAGGCCACACCTCCTAACAGAGCCACTTCCTATGTTCAAGCATTCAAATGCATGAATCTGTGGGAACTAAGTCTATTGAAACCACCACAGCATATAAGATGAAGATCCACTGATGTGGCTGCTGAGGGGGTAAAGACCATGGCTATTGCTCCTCCATGGGTCTGTGAGAGCACACACAACCTGGATGCTGTATTCACATGCAATAAATAAACTGTTTACTGTTTGACACATATTTTCTGTTTTATCATACGTATATAAAACAAGATTTTTCTCTTTAAATGTAATATGACATTTATGCTGGTTGTTTTGTGCTAATGTTCTCTTCTTCATGAGAACCTAAGAAGATAACCTTCATTCTTAAGTGTGGAAGACACCACATGGGAATATGGACTGGGGAAAGTCTAGGAATTCATAAGAATTTGATGACATTTGGATATTCTTCATGGTAGTATTACAGTACACATTCATCTCCGTCTACAAGTATTCAGCAGCTGATAGTGGAGATAATTGTAAGATGGCTTTTCTCCTCTGAAGGTAGATTGGCATTTGAGAAGTGGAAGACTTGTCTTAGGTGGCAGGCCTCTCCTTGTCCTGGGAGAAAACTAAAGATGCCAAGTCATGCTGAGAAATCATGCAGTATTGTCCCTGGGCCCTCATGTTAAATATTTCCATTGCACCATAAAAGCAAATCATTCAAATTGTGAATAATTAGTTGTTTGGTCCAGAGCACATGTACTCAGCTAAAGGTACAATTAGCTGATGACAGTGGTGTCTGGACAGTAGATGACACTGTTAATATGGGTCCCTAGTGCCATTTCTCACATTATGTTTGCTACACTATAGCAAGGTATCTGTCTCTGTCTCTGTCTCTCTGTCTCTGTCTGTCTGTCTGTCTGTCTGTCTGTCTGTCTGTCTGTCTGTCTCTCTCTCTCCTCTGTTTATAATCAATTCCTGCTCTGTTTTCTGTATGTTTCAACAAATTTCCTTCCCATTATTCTCTAGGAAGGATATAAAACAAGCTTGGTACTTTCATCTTTAACTGTTTACAAGCAAGGACAATCCTTTCCTAGGGTGTTACAACATTCAAGAATAAAGGAAATACTACAGTATGCAAATGCTAATTATTGCCTTGAGAGCCATGGGATTAGTGCCATGGAAACAATGCCAATGCAAGGTTCATGGGGAGAGGAAGGGGGGGGGGAGGGGCGGGGGGAGGAGGGAGGGGGCAAAGGTGAGGCCATGCTTTCAGGATCATGCTCCTTTCAGCCCTCCCAAGAAGTTTTGCTTCTCTCTTGACACTTAAAATATTGCAGACTTCATTTTTCCTTTCTGTGAATACCGATTGTAAAGTCAATGGGTTTCATCACTACCCTTCCATGTACATATTTAAAGTGGTTTGATGAGATTTACCTTCCTCATTTCTCACACTTATTCTCCGTTCTGCTGGGACCCCTCGTTTCTCCTCCCCTCAGATTGTATGTCTATGAGAAATGTCATACTTCACTTTCTGATTCTGGCTTATTTTACTTAATATTAATTTAAAAGGAAAAAAATATAGAAACTGAGAACTGTAGTTGCTGCTGCTATAAACCCTGCTGTGTTTCTCTAGGCTTTTGGAACCTCTGTACTCCCATTTTTACTGTACTCAGACACAGACGAAGATATAGCTCATATACGCAGTGGATAGTACTATCTGGCCACAAAAGGATGGGATTCTGTCATTTTCAGTTGAGTGAATGAAGCTGGAGGCCATTATGTTAAGTAAAGTGAGGCAGGGACAAGTGGACAGATGCCATTTCACATTGTCTGTGGAATCTAAAAACCCGGATGACAGAGTCCTTCAGAGAAAATGGTGGATACCCGAGGCTGAGAAGAGTAAAGGGGAGGGAAGAAGGAGAAAAGGCAGACTAAGGGCACCAAGAGGTGCTGTAGTTAAATGAGAGCAGCATTCTGGAGTTCTCTTAACATCAGCATGACTATAGGTGTGGATATTGTAACACATATGTAGATAGATCTACAGGTATGTCAGCTTATTGATACAACAGGTTAGGAAAGGAGTAACTGAAAAATAACATTTGTAAAACTCAACATTCGTTTATAATAATACTTAAAACAACAACAAAATAACCATGTCTAAACCAGGAATGTAGGGACTCCACCCATGCAGTAAACATTGTGGACTAGACATGAGTAGTGAAGTCCAGGATCATCTTCTCTACAGACACAACAAGCTTAGTGTCTCTGCCTCCCATTAACATTTTGTTGGGCTTCATAAAACACAAATAAAAAAGGAATAATGTTGGAAAGAAAGAGTCAAAGAGTCTCCATTTCCATGTGATATTTTCATATCCAGAAAATTCATGAAGCTCGATGGCAAAGCTATTTAAATTAATATAAAAGTCTAAAATACAAGAAAGAAATCAAGAGACAAAACACAATTAACAATAATAATTACAAAATTATGATGGGAAAAAAATCTCATCAGCATCAAAGTCCCTCAAACTGAGAATAGACTTATTAAGTACCATGACATACTCTTAGGAAGACAACAAGGGAACTCAGACCCGGAGTAAGTGGAGGGACAGAGTCTAGCATGTGGATGAAAGGTAAATTGGACTGTGGCACATGCTCCAAATCCTAGCACTTAGCAGGCAGAGGCAGCAGGGATATGCTGCAAGTTCAAGGCAAGCTTGGTCTACAAAGAAAGTTCTAGGCCAGCCAGAGCTACAGAATGGGGTCCTGCCTCAATTAAGTAGTTAATTATTAATTAATTAAAGAAAAAAGAAGTAAAGTGCTGGAAAGATGGTTCATGGGTAAAAGCACTTGCTGAACACGCATGAGGAGCTGAGTTTGGATCCTAGATCCCATGTAAACAGTCAAAGTTATGCATGTGCCTGTAAGCGCTGTTGTTGTCCAGGCAGGCAGGAAGATCTGTGGGGCTTCTTGGATGCCAGTCTAGCTCCAGATTACAAGTAATAAAGCAGGGCACTAAAGGTTCTTCTCTGGCCTTCAGGCACACATGGGCATGGTCAATTGAACACACACACACATACACACACACACACACACACACTTAAACTACACACATATATACTTAAACTACACATATAGACCACATTTACACATGCACACATACACAAATAAAAATAGACAAAGACAAGTAAATGACAGATGAACATAAGACATAAATGTCATGAGTACAGCAATAAGATTTTGAGTGAGTTGTTCCAATTATTAGAATGTCAAATATTAAAATCATGGCTATGATCAAGAGCTGGCAGGTATAAGAGAATGATCTCATTTATGTTGTTGGGATGCTTGGTTTAGGTTTAAGTGTGAGCAGCTGAGGTAGCATTATAAAGTTAAAAGTCTACCCATGTAAACACATACAAATATATGTTCAAAAGTTCTCACTGACAGATTTTAAAAGATTTATTTTTATTATTTTAAATTATATGTATATGTGTATATATACATAATACATATATACATTTGTATATGTATGTGCATGTGCATGTGTGTGCACATGTCCCATATGTGTGTGTATTTGTAGGGTATGGGTAGATGAGTGCAGATGCCTACGTAGACCAGAGGGATCCCCTTAGAACTGGAGTTACTGGCAATTGTGAGCCCCCAACCTGGGTCCTGCAAATGGAACTCAAGTCCTCTGCAAAAGTGGCAGGTACTCTTAGCTGCTGAGTTCCTAGCCCATCACTGTAATTTAATTCAGTAGTAAATTAATTAAAGCCAATTATGTCAAGACTCATAGTGAATTTTTGTGCTGGGAATAAGTGACTTTTGCCTGCCCAGCTCTAAATGGGCCATCTGTATCATCCCATGTGGTGGCGTGAACGAGAGTGACCTCATAAGCTCACATATTTGAATGCTTGGCTCCCAGTTGATGAACTACTGGGAATAAGGAGGTGTGGTCTTCTTGGAGGAGGTGTGTCACTGGGGGTGGACTTTTAGGTTTTCAAAGCTTATGCCAGGCCCAGTCTCCCCCTCTCTGCCTGCTTCTTATGGATCGGCATGCAAAGCTTTCAGTCGCTGCTCCAGTGATTTGCCTGTTTGCTTCCTGCCATGAGGATCATGGACTAACCTAAAACCATAAGCAAGCCCCAGTTAAATGCTTCCTCGTATAAAAGTTGCCTTGGTCATGGTGTCAGTTCACAGTAACAGAACGGTGACTAAGACACATCCTACTCAACTCATGACTCATGGGAAATTATAGAAGGGGCAGACACAATGTGAGCGCTGGAGAAGTAGGGTGTAGTCGGATGCTGTCATCTGGATATGATGCACTCCTAAACTCATTCACAAAAGATTGGCCTGTCAACATTCCATCATGGATGAGAGGTTAGGTCTTTTCATAGTGTCCCATCTCCTATGCTCTGTTTGCATTCTTTTGAACTTCTCATTGATCTTTATCCAATTCCTCTACTTTCCTTCTGTCCCTCTATTTTCGATGGGTTCTATCCTTTTGATGAGACTTTTCACTGCACTTTTAATTGACTTGTTGAGTTTTTTCATTTCTAACATTATTCCAGTTTGGGTTTTCTTTAAAAATTCAAATTCTGTTTTCATGCCTTGGACTTCTTTATTTTCTCTCTTTGTGTTGGTCTTCTCTGAGTTGTTTGACCACAATTACAATAGTTTTTTGAATTTTATGTCTGACATTTCTTCCGGGCCATTTTCCACAGGAACCATTTCTTTTAACATTTGTAGTTTTTGGAGGACACACATTGTTTTGGTCTTTCATGTTGTTTTTGTTTCTTCATCTGAGTTTGTGCATCTGGAGAAAATTCTTTCTTTTTTTGGTTTGAGGGACTTTTCTTCTTTCTGCAGGAATGTTTACAGTGTTCAGGAGTAGGGCTAATTAATAGCAGGGTTGGGAAATCAATTTCCTCTGTATCTTAGTTAGGCTTAATATTGCTATAATGAAGCACCGTGGCCAAAGAAGCTTGAGGAGTAAGGGGTTTATATGATATATGTGTCCACAACACTGTTCATCCAAGCAAGTCAGGGCAGGAATTTGGAGGCAGGAGTTGATGCAGAGGCCATAGAGAAAGGTTGCTTACTGGCTTGTTCCTCATGGTTTGCTCAGTCCTTTTTCTTATAAAATGCAGGGTCACCATTCACAAGAGTCTGGGCCTTGCCACATCAATCACTAATTAAGAAACTCCCTACAGGCTTACCTGCAGCCCAGCCTTCTGGAGGTATTTTCTCAGTTGAGGTTCCCTCTTCTCAATGACTTTAGATTAGGTCAAGTTGACATAAAACTAGTCAGCACACTTTGTTTGTCTAGAATTTGGGTCTACTCTTTCCTTTCCAGGTGTTTATTGGCTACAGTCTTGTGCCTTCAATAGCTTGGTCACCTGGCAATGTGACTAGTCTTGGCCCTCAGAGCAACAGGAATGTCCAGCCAGGAGGCTGGCAGGGCTCTGGTGAGTCTAGAAGGGAGGCAGTGATCTGGGTCTCCCAGCCACAAGAGTGTTGCCTAGAGAGTCCCCTGTTGGGGAGCAAGCTGAGAACTGTTGAGTCCCAAGAGGAGGGAAAGAGACCAGGAGAAAGAGGAGAAGGAGAACGAGAAGGATGAGGAGGAGGAGGAGGAGAAGGAGGAGGAGGAGGAAGAGGAAGAGGAAGAGGAGGTTGTAATTCTTTGCCTTGGAATGATCAGAATGAAGAGAGGCTGAAGGTATCTTACCTGTGTCTTCATTATAGGGACAGATTAGAGGGCAACTTGTGGAGAGACATTTGGGGTCTGGCAAGTCTCAAAGGGATGGAGAAGGGCTGAAAGAATGCCATGGTCCCTGGCAAGCATCCATAGGCTAACCAGATGGAGAGGGGCTTTGGGAGCGGGGTGGGAAAGAAGGCCCATCATGGACTGGAGAGAGGCTTGTGATTCCCTGTTCCTAACAATAGGTCTGTAGTTAGTTATGGAAGAGGCAGTTTCCTCAGTAAGTTGATACTTTTTTTCATGTTCTCTTGCTCCCTCCCTCCCTTCCTCCTGCTTTTTTTGTAATAAGCATCCCAGTTTAACTCATTGGATTACAAACACACAACATAATGGTAGGAGAGGAACTTGTTAGAAAGAGGGAAGAGATTGGAAGGAGTGGAAGGGAGTTACAGAAGTTAATGGGACTGAATATGACCAAAATAAACCATATATATGCGTGAAAATATCAGTGAAATCTATTCCACGCTAATACATGCCAATAACATTAGTTTAAAGTTATACATAAATTATTATTAATTAATGTAATACATTAATACACACTAATAGCATTTTATTAGATATATTCTTTATTTACATTTCAAATGATTTCCCCTTTCTTGGATCCGCTTTCCCCGAAAGTCCCATAAGCCCTCTTCCCTCTCCCTGTTCCACAATCAATTCCTTCCCGCTTCCCTGTCCTGGTATTCCCCTACACTGCTGCATTGAGCTTTTCCAGGACCAGGGGCCTCTCCTTCCTTCTTCTTGGGCATCATTTGATATGTGAATTGTTCCTTGGGTATTCCAAGCTTCTGGGCTAATATCCGCTTATCAGTGAGTGCATAACATGTGTGTTCTTTTGTGACTGGGTCACCTCACTCAGGATGACATTCTCCAGTTCCACCCACTTGCCTAAAAATTTCATGAATTCATTGTTTTTAATAGCTGAGTAGTATTTCATAGTGTAAATATTCCACATTTTCTGTATTCATTCCTCCGTCGAGGGACATCTGGGTTCTTTCCAGCTTCTGGCTATTATAAATAGGGCTGCTATGAACATAGTGGGCCATGTGTCCTTATTGCATACTGGAGAATCCTCTGGGTATATGCCCAGGAATGGTATAGCAGGATCCTCCCATAGTATTATGCCCAGTTTTCTGAGAAACCACCAGACTGCTTTCCAGAGTGGTTGTACCAGCTTGCAATCCCACCAGCAGTGGAGGAGTGTTCCTCTTTCTCCACATCCTCACCAGCACCTGGTGTCTCCTGTGTTTTCAATCTTAGCCATTCTGACTGGTGTGAGGTGAAATCTCAGGGTTGTTTTGATTTGCATTTCCCTGATGACTAAGGATGTTGAACATTTCTTTAGGTGCTTCTCAGTCATTCGATATTCCTCAGTTGAGAATTCTTTGTGTAGCTCTGTACCCCATTTTTAAATAGGGTTATTTGGCTCTCTGGAGTCCAACTTCTTGAGTTCTTTATATATTCTGGATATTAGCCCTCTGTCGGATTTAGGGTTGGTAAAGATCTTTTCCCAATTTGTTGGTTGCTGTTTTGTCCTTTTGACAGTGTCCTTTGCCTTATAGAAACTTTGTAATTTTATGAGATCCCATTTGTCAATTCTTGATCTTAGAGCATAAGCTATTAGTGTTCTTTTCGGGAAATACTCCCCTGTGCCCATGTGCTCAAGGCTCTTCCCCAGTTTCTTTTCTATTGGTTTCAGTGTTTCTGGTTTTATGTTGAGGTCCTTGATCCACTTGGACTTGAGCTTTGTACAAGGAGATAAGAATGGATCGATTTGCATTCTTCTGCATGCTGACCTCCAGTTGAACCAGCACCATTTGTTGAAAAGTTTATATTTTTCCATTGGATGGTTGTAGCTCTTTTGCCAAAGATCAAGTGACCATAAGTGTGTGGGTTTATTTCTGGGTCTTCAATTCTGTTCCATTGATCTACCTGCCTGTCACTGTACCAATACCATGCAGTTTTTAACACTATCACTCTGTAGTACTGCTACATGAGCATAGAAGATCTTTCCATCTTCTGAGGTCTTCTTTGATTTCTTTCTTCAGAGACTTGAAGTTCTTGTCATACAGATCTTTCCCTTGTTTGGTTAGAGTCACACCAAGATACTTTATATTGTTTGTAGCTATTGTGAAGGGTGTCATTTCCCTAGTTTCTTTCTCAGCCTGTTTATCCTTTGAGTATAGGAAGGCTACTGATTTGCTTGAGTTGATTTTATATCCGGCCACTTTGCTGAAGTTGTCTATCAGCTGTAGGAGTTCTCTGGTGGAGTTTTTTGGGTTGCGTAAGTATACTATCATATCGTCTGCAAATAGTGATATTTTGACTTCTTCCTTTCCAATTTGTATTCCTTTGACCTCCTTTTGTTGCCTAATTGCTCTAGCTAGAACTTCAAGTACTATACTGAATAAGTATGGAGAGAGAGGACAGTCTTGTCTAGTCCCTGATTTTAGTGGGATTGCTTCAAGTTTCTTCCCTCTGCTGTGTGGGATGTGAGAACGTTTCACCTTTTCTAACTCTGTATTCCCTCCTCCCAATCCCTCTGGGCTCTAGTGACTATTAGTTCACTCTCTACTCCTGTAAAATTAGTTAAACTTCTATGTGTGGAAAAAAGATAAAAGGATGAAATCATAATAGCACAACAGAGGAAGAGACAGAACTGAGGTAGACCAGATAGACAATCTGATAAAGTCCTAGAACTTAGAAATCAGACAGCATCAATATATAAATTGAAAGAGACAACAGAATAAGAAAAATCAAGCAAAATTCAGAGATGATGGAGAGCCTACCCAAAGACAACAGGGAGGGTCTAGAGTCAGAATTTATGAATACAAGTGGAATGGTTTATAAAGTTGTCATGGGGCACGGTGAACAGAGGTTCAGCCTGACTCCAGACTTGCACCCCACCCCCCAATAGATCCATGGAATGTGGATAACCCTCCAAGGAGGCTCCTCTCTGAAGGGGGTCAGGCAGAGGAGTAAAGGGCAGGCACTGGATAGAAGTTGGGGTCTGATGAATATGCCGAGCTGAACTTGAGTGAATCAATACCAGGTGCTCATGACAGAAGCAAAGGAAAAGAAAAGTCACCTAAAAATGTCTTATTCAAGATTCTCTTGCTTTGTATCTGTCACTATGGCCTTTCAGGGTAGTTAACCTAATGGAATCCAGAGACAGGGAGCATGAACTCAGTCATGCAGGGAGACATAAGACTGTCTTCTCTGAGGAAATCCAGACGACCAACCCCTGCCACTCTATCTGGCCTTCCATGCCCATAGCCACAGACAAATGTGAGCTCCCCAGCAGGTGTTTGGAGTATGGGAACTGGACTGGTCATGTCAGCCAGTATGTAATATCCAAGAGGATGGACAAGTAAAGATGCAACCAGATCTGTAACAATGCAAAAATGCTTGGGTATAGTGAGCTCATATTAGGAAACTCCCAGCCTTAAACATCTGCACTGTTTTAGTTGGAAATGGAAAGCAGCTTTTGAGATAGCATGCATGTTTTGTGATACTTTAAAAATTATTTGCTTATTTAGTGTGTGTGTGTGTGGGGGGGCAGTGCAAGTGTTATAGCACAGGGTGGAAGTCACAGACAATTTTTCAGCAGTTGGTTTGTGGCAGGGTCCCATTTGTTTCTGTGGCTGTGCTGCTTATGGGAGCTTCTGGCTGATCCTCCTGCCTCCAGCTGCCATCTTGTTGTAGAAGTGATGAGATTACAGATGTGTGGCACTGCATCTGGCTTCTTATGTGGGGTTCCAGGGATTAAAGCGATGTTTGTCAGACTTGCGCAACAAGTGCTTTTATTGGCTGAGCATGCTCCTTGGCCTGACACTGCTTTTACATTTAAGAATAAAAGAAACCTATCTGGAAAGTGCAATAAGAGCATGCCACAGACCCTCGACACGACTGAGGAGTTTGGGGACAGGGTAGAAAGGGGGAAGGTGAGTTCAAATTTTTGTCTAGACACAGATATCGTATAAATTTCTATTAGTAAATGCTGCTTTTGTAAAAAAAAATTGAAATAATAATTGCACTAGAATGTAGATACCAACACACACACACACACACACACACACACACACACACACACACACCTGGAAAGATACACAAAAATGCCAGCAGGACTTATCTTTAAATCAGTACGTTAAGTAACGATTTATACTTGCTCCACTTTTCTGTATTGTGGGATTTTTGGGAACTCTGTTTTTAGAAGTAATGACTGGGGCTATTAGAGTCAAAGACAGAATAAAATCAGTGAAGTCCTGGGGCTTGGAGACTGGAGGATCCAGAGCCAGAATCCTAGGAATGCAGGGGATGAACCCAGCAAGAGCAGCACCTCCAGTCTCATCAGTCTGATTTGCAACGGTAATAATTTCAGTGTAAATATCCTCACCAATGGGTTCCACACTAGTAATGGAGAAGTTGAGTAGCCTGACTGGAAACAGTCCCTCCCACACTCATCTGATGACACCGCTGGTGGAAAAGTTCTGGGAAGTTTGGATTTCTCTCTGCAGCATACCAGACTTGAGTTCAGCCTTTAAACCCGCCCCTTGGTTATGTGGAACACAGCTCTGAAGAAGAGGCAGAGATGGGAGGTGAGTGTGGAAAAGGCAGGAGGCTGCTGCATCTCTGACCTCATCACATGGACAGAATGGCTGCGCTGGCTTGTCGTGAAGGTAGGAGTGTCCATTTTATTATCTTATTTTGTCTGTGTGTGTTTGTCAGAAAGTGTCAGTGCACCACATGCATGAAGCTCCTTCAGAGGCCAGAGGAAGGTATCAGAATTTTTGGGTTTGGATTTACAGACTATGAACTGCTATGCGTGAGCTGAGGATTGATCCCGCGTCCTCTAGAAGAGTCGTCAGTGCTCTTAATCAGTGAGTCATCTCTTCAGCCCCCATCTTATTTTCATTAAGAAGCAATTAGTGATTGACCTTTCTTCTCACAACCCTGCTTCTAGATTTCAGCAGCTTGAGGCTTTGCTGCAGACAAGGTTGTTTGAAAGGGCTTAGGAAGTTGAACTGGGTACTTGTTTTGTCTTGTGATTAAAAGGACTTAAGGGGAGAAGGGTTAAGTTTGGTTCAAAGTTTCAGGGTTCAGTCCTTTAGGACAAGAAAGTCATCTGGCCACATCCCATTAACAGAAAAGAGAGGAAGAGGGAGAGAGGGAAGAGGGAGGCAGTCAGAGAGGCAAAGAGGCAGGGAGGGAGGGAGGGGGTTGGGTAGGTCTAGGATCCTACCTTATAGACTGAAACTGCCCACATTTAAGGTGGCTTTTCCTACCTCAGCCAACCTAAATCTAGATAATTCCTCACAGGTGTACCCAGGGGCTTGATTTTACATCTTGTCAAGTTGACAACATTAACTACCACAGTTGAGGTGGAGAATGATGTTTGGAGCAGACAGATAAAAACTAAGAGATAACATAAGGTCTACCTTCTATCTCAGCAGAGGCAGTCTGCTCCAAACATGCTTCTCCCTCTCCTGATTTCATTTTGATCATGTCCAGTTCCTGGCCACATTATTGTCATATTTATCTTTGCAGTTTCCTTTTGTTTAAGTGGACTGAACTGGAAAGTTGGGCTGACTATGCCCTTCAAAACTGTAAAAGTCAGGAAAGAAGAGTTAGCCACAATTCCTCCCCCTGCATTACAGCCCCTGGGTGGACACCTTAGAGCATCTCACAGGACATGGGCTAAGTCACCCTCCTTCTGTCTCTCGTGCTTTATTCCATGTAGCTAAAGAACAAGAGACCACAGCTGTGGTTGCAGAACCCAGTGAGAGAAGGCTATGAGGATATGACTATCTACAGAGAAGGGACCGCAGGAGGAAGTGTGTGGCTGACTTCTGCAGTTTTGTAGCTCAAGTCTAGAATAGCTTTGATTGATTTTAAAATGAAAGCCTTGCAGGGCTGGGGGAGGTGGCATTGGTTTGCTCTTCCAAATCCAGCTTCAGGCCACAGCACCCACATGGCCACCTGTAATGGTCTATAACTTCTGTACCAGGGGCTCTGGCATCCTCTCTGGTCTCCTTGGCACAAGGGATGCAGGTGATGAACTTAGATGCGTGCAGACGGAACACTCATACACTTAATAAATAAATCTTAAAAAAAAGAAAAGCTTTGAATGTTATCTGTGAGTTGAAAAAACTTTGTATCTTCAACTCACAGATAACATTCAAAGTTCCACTGCGTCAATAACTGCTAGTTTTAACTCTTTAGTTCTGTTATTATTTAAAGTAATATTTTCATTAATCCTTGGAGAAGTTCATACAATGTATTTTAATCATACTCGCACCCGTCTCCCAACTCCTCCAAGCTCCTCCCGCATATATCTACCCACCAATCTTCATGTTCTCCTGCCCCCAACATTGAGTCTAGTTTGTGTTGGCTGACCGACTACACCTGAGTATGGGGTCTGCCAGGAAGTGTGCTCAACATACCAGGTGTTACATCATTAAAGAAAACCTATTTCCCCTCTCCCAGTAGCAATTAAATGCCAATAGCTCCTGTTGAAATTTCATGCTTACCTACTCTTCTCTGTGCTGGGATTTTTCTGACTTGAACTTGCATATTGCTGAGTTCATATGGGCATCTGCGCTATTGTGCCTGGAGAACACGGGCTTTTTTGAAGCTATCCATCATCTTTTAGCTCTTACCATCTTTTCTCCCCTCTTCCTCTTACATCCCTGAGCCTTGAGTGGGCTGAGCACTCTTAAGTCTCTACTCTATGAACATTGATCAGTGGTGGTTTCCATTAACTGCCATCACTACAAGAGACTCCTCTGATGAGAGCTGAGAGATGCTCTGATCTTTGGTGGAAGCAGTAAGTCAGTAGGAATCAGTTTATTGTTATGTCCATTTAGCAGGAAAAGAGTAGTAGGTTTCCTTCTCTCAAGCTGAAGATTCATGGCTTCATTAAAAAGGTCAGGTATGGGTTCCATCTGCTGGAGCTGGCTTTAAATTCAATAAAAAGTGACAGATTACTCTTGCAACATTGGTGACACTGTTGCACCAGTGAGCATGTCTTTCCAGTCCCTAATCAGAGCTCTGAGCATTTACAGCTGGGTGGGACTGATTATTGCTTTCCTTCTTTAGTAGAGTGCATAACACCTTCTAAGCAACATGAGTAGCTTTGTTATTTTTTGTAAAGGGGGAAGCATAGATGGATTGGGAAAACATGCATGCATCTATCTATCTATCTATCTATCTATCTATCTATCTATCTATCTATCTATCTATCTATCTATCTATCGATCTATCTATCTATCTATCTACCAGAATATCAGAACCATTTTTTTTATTTAGATACATTTTATGTCAAGTATGAATATTTTTACATATAAATGTGAAATTTCCCCTAATTACTATTTTGGGTTTTGCTAAATTCATTATCACTGAATGATGGGAGAGGCCAAGATGTTTTTGCAGTTTAGAAATAGAATTCTATAGAACAGCTGTGTTTCTTTGATAGAAACAGTAGACCATTTGTGGGCTGGGATGGCAAAAAACAACCAAGTTCTGAATCAGTAAATCATATCTTTCTCCTGCTGAACAGACAGAAAGCTTCGTAGGATGGTTCTCAAAAACAGGGCGGGGGGGGGGAATCACAACATGGGGCTCTTAGGAGCTGGTGCTCAGGCTGGGTGTAGTGGCTCTGTTTAAGGATAAAGGATACAGTGGTGGAGAGAGATGAGAAGGACACATTTTAGGATTGAAATTCATCCTGTACATTAACCCAAACCCCAAAAGACAAAAACAACATATTCTTTCTTATTTGTAGATATTAGCTCCAAATATTCAGATGTGAGTGTACAACATGAAGTCACACAGAAACCTGGTAAGTAAAAAGAGACAATGCATTGGGGAGAAAGAGCTTTAGAGAGGGTGATTGAGTTTTAATAGGAGAACTGGGTGAAACTAGGGGCTCTTTAACTGGAGAGGGGGAGGGAGACTTAAGGAGGAGAAGAGGAATACATGACACTATGAATGTTTTAAAAAGCCATAGAGAAACAGATTAATTCATGATTATCTCAACAGATACAGGAATATTGAAGTAATTCCATGCACCCTATCAGATCACCATGGCTTAAGGCTGGTCTTGAGTTCAAACAAAAACAATGGAAAACACACATGCATGTGGACTTTGAACAATGCTCTTCTCAATGATAGCTTGGTCAAGGAAGAAATAAAGAAAGAAATTTAAGACTTTAAGAATTTAATGAAAATGAGGACAAATCATACCAAAACTTATGGAACACATTGAAAGCAGTGCTAAGAGGAAAACTCATAGTTCTAAGTGCCTCCAAAAAGAAACTAGAGATGGTTTACACTAGCAGTTTGACAATACACCTGAAAGCTCTAGAACAAAAAGAAGTGAATGCACCCAAGAGGAGTAGATGGCAAGAAATAATTAAACTCAGGGCTGATATCGACCAAATAGAAACAAAGAGAACCATACAAAGAATCAACAAAACCAGGAGCTGGTTCTTTGAGAAAATCAACAAAATAGATAAACCCTTAGCCAGAATAACCAGAGGGAACAGAGGCACTACCCAAATTAATAAAATCAGAAATGAAAAGGGAGACATAACGACAGCAACTGTGGAAATTCAAAAAATAATCAGATCCTACTACAAGAGCTTATACTCAACAAAATTGGAAAATCTGGATGAAATGGACAATTTTCTAGATACATACAAGGTGCCAATGTTAAAACAGGACCAGATAAACCATCTAAATAGTCCCATAAGTCCTGAGGAAATAGAAGCAGTTGTTAATAGTCTTCCAACAAAAAAAAAAAAAAAGCCCAGGACCAGATGGGTTTAGTGGGGAATTCCATCAGATCTTCAAAGAAGAGCTAATACCAATACTCTTCAAGCTATTCCACAAAATAGAAACTCAAGGAACACTACCCAAATTATTCTATGAAGCCACAATAACGCTTATACCTAAACCAAACAAAGACCAAACAAGGAAAGAGAACTTCAGACCAATTTCCCTTATGAACATTGATGCAAAAATTCTCAACAAAATTCTGGCCAACTGAATCCAAGAATGCATCAAAACAATAATTCACCACAATCAAGTAGGCTTCATCCCAGGTATGCAGGGATGGTTCAATATACAGAAATCCATCAATGTAATCCACTACATTAACAAACTCAAAGAAAAAAACCACATGGTCATTTCATTAGATGCTGAAAAATCTTTTGACAAAATTCAGCATCCCTTCATGATAAAAGTCTTGGCGAGACCAGGAATTCAGGGCCCATACCTAAACATAGTGAAAGCAATATACTGTAAACCAATAGCTAACATCAAACTAAATAGAGAGAAACTTGAAGCAATCCCACTAAAATCAGGGACCAGACAAGGCTGCCCACACTCTCCCTATTTGTTCAGTACAGTACTCGAAGTCCTAGCCAGATCAATTAGACAACAAAAGGAGATCAAAGGTATACAAATTGGAAGGGAAGAAGTCAAAGTATCACTATTTGCAGATGATATGATCGTATACTTAAGCGACCCCAAAAATTCCACCAGGGAACTCCTAAAACTGATAAACAACTTCAGCAAAGTGACTGGATATAAAATTAACTCAAACAAATCAGTAGCCTTCCTCTACTCAAAGGATAAACAAGCTGAGAAAGAAATTATGGAAATGACACCCTTTACAATAGTCACAAATAATATTACATACCTTGGTGTGACTCTAACCAAGCAAGTGAAAGATCTGTATGACAAGAACTTCAAGCCTCTGAAGAAAGAAATCATAGAAGATCTCAGAAGATGGAAGGATTTCCCATGCTCATGGATTGGAGGGATTAATATAGTAAAAATGGCCATCTTGCCAAAAGCAATCTACAGATTCAATGCAATCCCCATCAAAATCCCAAATCACTTCTTCATAGAACTAGAAAGAGCAATCTGCAAATTCATTTGGAATAACAAAAAACCCAGGATAGCAAAGAAAACTATTGTCCAAAACAAAAGATCTACTGGGGGAATCACCATTCCTGACCTCAACCTCTACTACAGAGCAATAGTGATAAAAACTGTATGGTATTGGTACAGCTGACAGGCAGGAAGATCAATGGAATAGAATTGAAGACCCAGATATGAACCCACACATCTATGGTCACTTGATATTTGACAAAGGAGCTAAAAGAATACAGTGGAAAAAAGACATCATTTTTAACAAATGGTGCTGGATCAACTGGAGGTCAGCATGCAGAAAAATGCAAATCGACCCATTCTTATCTCCTTGTACAAAGCTCAAGTTCAAGTGGATCAAGGACCTCCACATAAAACCAGATACACTGAAGCTTATAGAGGAGAAAGTGGGGAAGAACCTTGAACACATGGGCACAGGGGAAAATTTCCTGAGTAGAACACCAGTAGCTTATGCTTTAAGAACAAGAATCGACAAATGGGACCTCATAAAACTGCAAAGCTTCTGTAGGGCAAAGGACACTGTCAATAGAACAAAACAGCATCCAAAAGATTGGGAAAAGATCTTTACCAACCCTACATCTGATAGAGGGCTAATATCCAATGTATACAAAGAACTCAAGAAGTTAGACTCCAGAGTGTCAAATAACCCTATTAAAAATGGGGTACAGAGCTAAACAGGGAATTTTCAACTGAGGAATCTCAAATGTCTCTGAAGCACCGAAAGAAATGTTCTGTATCCTTAGTTATTAGGGAAATGCAAATCAAAACAACCCTGAGATTCCACCTCTCACCAGTCAGAATGGCTAAGGTGAAAAGCTCAGGGGACAGCAGATGCTGGAGAGGATGTGGAGAAAGAGGAACACTTCTCCATTGCTGGTGGGAATGCAAGCTAGTAAAACCACTCTGAAAATCAGTATGGTGGTTCCTCAGAAGACTGCACATAGTACTACCTGAGGATCCAGCTATACCACTCCTGGGCATATACCCAGAAGATGCTCCAACATGCATTAAGGACATATGCTCCACTATGTTCATAGCAGCCTTATTTATAATAGCCAGCAGCTGGAAAGAACCCAGATGTCCTTCAACAGAGGAATGGATACAGAAATTGTGGTATATATACATGATGGAGTCCTATTCAACTATTAAAAATAATGAATTCGTGAAATTCTTAGGCAAATGGATGGAACTAGAAAGTATCATCCTGAGTGAAGTAACCCAATCACAAAATATCACACATGGTATGCACTCACTGATAAGTGGATATTTGTCCAAAAGCTCAAAATAAACATGTTACAATTCACAGACCACAGGAAGATCACAAAGAAGGTAGACCAAAGTGGGGGCGATTTGGTTCCTCTGAGAAAGGGAACAAAATAATCACAGGAATAACTATGGAGACAAAGAGTGGAGCAGAGACTGAAGGAAAGGCCACCCATAGACTGTCCTACCTGGGGATTCATCCTATAAACAGTCACCAAATCCCGAAACTACTATGGATGACAAAAAGTGTGTACCGAAAGGAGCCATTTATGGTTGTCTTTTGGAGGGGCCCTGCCAGAGCCTTACAGATACAGAGGTGAATACTAGCAGTCAACCCTTGGTCTGAGCACAGGGTTCACTATAGAGGAGATGAAGGGCAAGCTGGAGGAGCTGGAGGGGGGGTTGCAGCCCCATGGGAAGAATGATAATGTCGGCCAACCAGACACCCCAAGGCTCCCAGGGACTAAGCCATCAACCAAGGGGTACATGTGGTTCCAGCCAAAAGATTGGCAGAGGAATACCTTGTCGGGCATCAGTGGGAGGAGAGGTCTTTGGTCCTGTGAAGGCTCAATAGAGGCCCCAGTGTGGCGAAATCGAGTCGGGGGCATGGGAGTGGGTTGGGTGGAGAGGCATATTCTTGGAGGCAGGAGGTGGGAGGATGGGTTGGGGGTTTTCAGGGAGGGGGGAAACCGGGAAGGGGTATAACATTTGAAATGTAAATGAAGAATATATTCAATAAAAAAGAAAAAAAAGAAAAAAAAAAGCCATAGAAAAACACATTACCGTACGTCCCGGTGCAGCTGCAAGGGGGGGCGCCCTGGGGCTTCACCCTGAAGGGGGGCTTGGAGCACTGCGAGCCGCTCATGGTGTCGAAGGAAAAGTAATCAAGTCCAAAATTGAAAATACCAACCATATGCCATATGTGATATGCGCGGACTTTCAGAGCTGGTCTGTCAAGGGACCCCAGGAAGCATATATCCTTATCAGAATCTCTTAGGCAACAGCTGATATCAATTCCCTATGTCCCCTGTGTGGACTCATGCACATAATAGACATCCTGAGATAGAGGTTCCCCAGCAGTCATCAGGTGTGTTGTCAAGACTGCTGCTGCCACATCAGGCTGCAGGGTTCCTGAAGATCCAGTTGGGCAGAAGCTTTCTCACCCTTAGGAAAGATCAAGTTCGAGTGACTGGGAGGTTGGGACAGCCAGGTTCTGAGACAGACAGGCATAATGTCGCTTGGGTCTCGGGCGGCTTGTGTGTGTGCGGCTCCCAGGTGCGGGACTGTTCTGCAGTGACCAGCGCGCCAGCTCTGCTGTGGGACTTCTGCCTGGCAGAGGGACCCCGCACTGGGCAGGAGCCTACCAGCTTTCCTTCCGCGACCTCTGTTCCCGCAGACTGCGCTGAAGAGACAGGTACCCCAAGCTCCCTATCCCCAATATAACATCACTTGGGACATGGCCTGTTGGGGCTTCCGTCTGTGCCCAAGAACGGGTCATCGCTGTGGTCGTCTGGGTGCCAGATCGGCGGGCCATCGCATCTACAGGGTGAGCGGCGCCACGGAGAGTGCCCTCCGCCATCTTTGCTCCAGTGGCCAGGTAGTTGGGACCGCCAGGCTCAGAGACAGACAGGCATAATATCGCTTCGGTCTCAGGCAGCTTGTGTGTAACCTGCTCCCAGGTGCTGGGCTGATCTGCAGTAACCAGCGCGCCAGCTCTTCTGTGGGACTTCTGCCTGGCAGAGGGACGCCCCCTTCCCCCCCCAGGAGAGATCACACACCCCTGCACAGGGCAGGAGCCTACCAGCCTCCCTTTGGCGACCTCTGCTCCAGGAATCCACTAGGCTGAGCCTTTAGATGTGCAAGGCCTCCCCAATATAAGATCACTTGGGGCAAGGCACATTAGGGCTCCAAAGTCACTCAGGAGCAGGCAGGCCCCAGAAATCGGTGCCAGGGGAATCCTGGTAATCCAGGGGGGGCAGAAATAGCTTTGCAGGCTCACAGGAGGTCCAACCAACAGCCAGTGGCAGCAGGACCAACTAACACCAGAGGTATCCAGATGGCAAAAGGCAAACGTAGGAATGTTACTAACAGAAATCAAAGTAATGTGGGACCATCCGAACCCAACTCTCCAACAGCAGCAAGTCCTGGATACCCCACCACACCCGAAAGACAAGATCTGGATTTAAAATCACTTCTCATGATCCTATTAGAGGATCACAAGAAGGACACAAATAAATCTCATAAAGAGTTACAGGAGACCATGAATCAACGGTTAGAAGCCCTTACAAAGGAAACACAAAAATCGCTTAGAGAAATGCGGGAGAACATGGATCAAAAGATGGAGGCGCACAAGGAGACAACACAAAAATCGCTTAACGAGATGAATCAATGGGTAGATGCACTCACAAAGGAATCACAAAATTTGCATAAAGAAATGCAGAAGAATATGGGTCAACAGACGGATGCCCATAAGGAGGCAACACAAAAATTGCTTAAAGAAATGAATCAACGGTTAGATGCCCTTACAAAGGAAACACGAGAACTGCTTAAAGAAATGCAGGAGACAATGGATCAACAGATGGAATCCCATGAGGAGGAAGCACAAAAATCGCTCAGAGAAATGCAGGAGAACGTGGGTCATCAGGAAGAAATCCTGAAAGAGGTAATGCAAAAATACCTTAAAGAAATACAGGAAAATACAAACAAACAAGTGAAGGATCTCAGCAAATCCATCCAGGAACTAAAAAAGGAAGTAGAAACAACTAAGAAATCACAAAGGGAGACAACTTTGGAGATAGAAAACCTTGGGAAGAAATCAGGAGTCATAGATGCAAACATCAACAATAGAATACAAGAGACGGAAGAAAGAATCTCAGGTGCTGAAGATTCCATAGAAAGCATCAACTCAACAGTCAAAGAAAATGCAAAATGCAAAAAAACGTGTAACCCAAAACATCCAGGAAATCCAGGACACAATGAGAAGACCAAACCTAAGGATTATAGGTATAGATGAGAGTGAAGATTTGCAACTTAAAGGGCCAGTAAACATCTTCAACAAAATTATGGAGGAAAACTTCCCTAACTTAAAGAGAGAGATGCCGATGAACGTACAAGAAGCCTACAGAACTCCAAACAGACTGGACCAGAACAGAAATACCTCCCGTCACATAATAATCAAAACACCGAATGTTCTAAACAAAGAAAGAATACTAAAAGCAGTAAGAGAAAAGGGCCAAGTAACATACAAAGGAAGACCTATCCGAATCACATCAGACTTCTCACCAGAGACTATGAAAGCCAGAAGATCCTGGGCAGATCTCATGCAGACACTAAGAGAGCACAAATGCCAGCCTAGACGACTCTACCCAGCAAAACTCTCAATCACCATAGATGGAGAGACCAAGATATTCCATGATAAAACCAAATTTTCACAATATCTTTCCACAAATCCAGCCCTGCAATGGATAATAGGTGGAGACCTCCAATACAGGGAGAGAAACAACACCCTGGAAAAAATGAGATAATAACCTTCCAGACTAACCAGAGGGCACAGAGATAGTATCCAAATTAATAAAATCAGAAACGAAAAGGGAGAGATAACAACAGAAACTGAGGAAATTCAAAAAATCATCAGATCCTACTACAAAAACCTGTATTCAACACAACTAGAAAATCTTGAGGAAATGGACAATTTCCTTGACAGACACCAAGTACCAAAATTAAATCAGGATCAAATAGACCATCTAAACCGTCCTATAACCCCTGAAGAAATAGAAGTTGTCATTGGAAGTCTTCCAACCAAAAAAAGCACAGGTCCAGATGGTTTTAGTGCAGAATTCTATCAGACCTTCAAAGAAGACCTAACACCAATACTCTTCAAACTGTTCCACAAAATAGAAACAGAAGGAACACTACCCAACTCGTTCTATGAAGCCACAATTACACTAATACCAAAAGCACACAAAGATCCGACAAAGAAAGAGAATCTCAGGCCAATCTCTCTTATGAATATCGATGCAAAAATACTCAATAAAATTCTTGCCAACCGAATCCAAGAACACATCAAAACGATCATTCACCACGATCAAGTAGGCTTCATCCCAGGGATGCAGGGATGGTTCAATATAAGGAAATCCATCAATGTAATCCACTATATAAACAATCTCAAAGAAAAAAACCACATGGTCATCTCATTAGATGCTGAGAAAGCATTTGACAAAATTCAGCATCCTTTCATGCTAAAGGTCTTGGAAAAATCAGGAATTCAAGGCCCATATCTAAACATAGTAAAAGCAATTTACAGCAAACCAGTAGCCAGCATCAATCTAAATGGAGATAAACTTGAAGCAATCCCACTAAAATCAGGGACTAGACAAGGCTGCCCTCTCTCTCCATATCTTTTCAATATAGTACTTGAAGTTCTAGCTAGAGCAATTAGACAACAAAAAGAGGTCAAAGGGATACAAATTGGAAAGGAAGAAGTCAAACTATCACTATTTGCAGACGATATGATAGTATACATAAGCGACCCAAAGAATTCTACCAGAGAACTCCTACAGCTGATAAACGACTTCAGCAAAGTGGCCGGATATAAAATCAACTCAAGCAAGTCAGAAGCCTTCCTATACTCAAAGGATAAGCAGGCTGAGAAAGAAGTAAGAGAAATAATACCCTTCACGATAGCCACAAACCATATTAAGTATCTTGGCGTGACTCTAACCAAACAAGTGAAAGATCTGTATGACAAGAACTTCAAGTCTCTGAAGAAAGAAATTGAAGAAGACCTCAGAAGATGGAAAAATCTGCCATACTCATGGATTGGCAGGATTAATATAGTAAAAATGAGCATCTTACCAAAAGTAATACACAGATTCAATGCAATCCCCATCAAAATCACAACTCAATTCTTCATAGAGTTAGAAAGAGCAATTCAAAAATTCATCTGGAATAACAGAAAACCAAGAATAGCTAAAACTATTCTCAAGAGTAAAAGAACCTCTGGGGGAATCAGTATCCCGGACCTCAAGCTGTACTACAGAGCAATAGTGTTAAAAACTGCATGGTATTGGTACAGTAACAGACATGTAGATCAATGGAACAGAATTGAAGACCCAGAAATGAATCCACACTCCTATGGTCACTTGATCTTTGACTAAGGAGCTAAAACCATCCAGTGGAAAAAAGATAGCCTTTTCAACAAATGGTGCTGGCTCAGCTGGAGGTCAACATGCAGAAGAATGCAAATTGACCCATCCTTATCTCCTTGCACTAAGCTCAATTCTAAGTGGATCAAAGATCTCCACATAAAACCAGACACACTGAAACTAATAGAAGGGAAACTAGGGAAGAACCTTGAGCATATGGGCACAGGGGAGACTTTCCTGAACAGAACTCCAATAGCTTATGCTCTAAGATCAAGAATAGACAAATGGGACCTCATTAAATTACAAAGTTTTTGCAAGGCAAAAGACACTGTCAAAAAGACAAAGCGGCAACCAACTAACTGGGAAATGATCTTTACCAACCTTACATCCGACAGAGGGCTAATATCCAAGATATACAAAGAACTCAAGAAGTTAAACTCCAGAGAGGCAAGTAACCCTATTAAAAAATGGGGTACAGAGCTACACAAAGAGTTCTCACCTGAAGAATATCTAATGGCTGAGAAGCACCTAAAGAGATGTTCATCATCCTTAGTCATTAGGGAAATGCAAATCAAAACAACCCTGAGATTCCATCTCACACCAGTCAGGATGGCTAAGATCAAAAACACAGGAGACAGCAGTTGTTGGCGAGGATGTGGAGAAAGAGGAACACTCCTCCACTGCTGGTGGAATTGCAGGCTGGTACAACCACTCTGGAAAGCAGTCTGGCGGTTCCTCAGAAAACTGGGCATGACACTCCTGGAGGATCCGGCTCTACCACTCCTGGGCATATACCCAGAGACTTTACCTGCATGCAATAAGGACACATGCTCCACTATGTTCATAGCAGCCTTATTTATAATAGCCAGAAGCTGGAAAGAACCCAGATGTCCCTCAACGGAGGAATGAGTTCAGAAGATGTGGTATATCTACACAATGGAATACTACTCTGCAATTAAAAACAATGAATTCACGAAATTCCTAGGCAAATGGTCAGAACTTGAAAATATCATCCTTAGTGAGGTAACCCAATCACAAAAGAACACACATGGTATGCAGTCACTGATAAGGGGATATTGACCCAGAATCTCGGAATACCCTAGACACAATCAGCATATCAATAGATTTCTAAAAAGATGGAAGGAGAGACCCCTGGTCCTGGAAAGACTGGATGTAGGGGAACGCCAGGACAGAGTAACGAGAGGGGTTTGAATGGAGAAAAGAGGGAGGGAAGGGGGCTTATGGGACTTTCGGGGAGGGAGGAAACGGGAAAGGGGAAGTGATTTGGAATGTAAATTAAAAAAATAAAAAAAAAAGAAAAACACATTAATGTGATTATTTAAATCAAATATGTTTTATATTATTATGCTACAAATGTATTATATTAATGTATGCAATATTTATGATATCAATATGTATCAATATATAATGATGATATGTCACTTGGGGTTAATAATGCTTCCTTCAAGATGATCTAATAAAATCTTCCAGTGTTAAGTATGGAAAATCTCCTTTCAAGTCGTTGATCAGGGAAATCCAAGACTCTCACAAAAATATAGGCTATTGCTGCTGACTCTGATGGCCTGCCAGAGGTAAGGTAAGACCCTATTGCTGAAGATACCATCCTCCCCAGACACAGGACTTGGAGGAATTAAGCTGGAATTGGCCTGGAAGTCTCCCTAAGGACCAACTCTCATAGAATCTAAGGTGCTAAGCAAGCTGCCAAGGGAGAAAAGCAATGAATGATCCTACCAAGCTGTAAAACCTGTGATCCAACATAGTACAGTGAGGTATCCCTAGGGGTGCAATCGTGGCACCTACATATTCGGAATAACCAATAGCTATCCAAGTAGAGTGAGGGTCCACTTAATAGCAAGACAAAAATAATACCAGGGTAGAAACTAATACAACCGAGACTAAGAGAACAGAATGTAGAACTCAGTCCCAGTTGGTTCTTTGAAAACTAAATGGGATTGAGAACTCTCTAACCAACAAAAGGGAGAGAGGGCTGAGTTAATAAAATTAGAGGTGACCAAGAGACAGAAAGGTATTGGAGATTCCAGTGAAATACATACAACCGTTAAAGATTACTCCAATCTCATGGCCCCAAAGACTGAAAAATGGAAAAGAAATTGATAAATCCTAGAACCTATAAAATTTAAATCTAGAGCATGTAAACAAAAATTAGTGCAGAAATGAAGTGTCACCACACAAAGAAAAGTCAGGCCTGAAAGAACCCAGTGCCAGCTTCTATCGAACCTTAAAAGGGTTAACAGGAATGCTCTCTGAACTGAGGAAAAATTTTATTTTTTTCCCCATGTCTTAGAGTTTTACTGCTGTGAACAGACACCATGACCAAGGCATCTCTTATAAGCACAACATTTAATTTGGGGCTGGTTTACAGGTTCCGTCCATTGTTTTCAAGGTGGGAGCATGGCAGTGTCCAGGCAGATGGTGGGACTGGAGGAGTTGAGAGTTCTACATCTTCATCTGAAGGCTGCTAGGAGAAGACTGACTTTCAGGCAGCTAGGAGGAAGGTACTAAAGCCTAAGTCCACAGTGGTGCACCTACTCCAACAAGGCCACAAATAGTGCCGCTCCCTGGGCCAAGCATATACAAAACATCCCACCTCACACAACATTTTCATTAATTCTCTGGGAGTTTCATATCATACACCCCAATCACAATCTCTTCTATGTCTGCCCTCTATTACCTCCCCCGACCAAAGAAGTAAAAAATAAAAATAAGAAAAAAGCAAAACAAAATAGATAGACAAAAACAAACAAACAAACAAAAAAACAAAACAAAAACCAAGTCCATTTTGTGTCATCTATACTCACTGGAACCTGGTCAAATTCTTAAGTAGAACTGAGTCCTTCCTCACCTGCACCCTGGCCAGAAGCCACCAGTTGTGGAGGGCTACATTCAGCACCCCATCACACTCTTTAAGAGCTCCCTTCAGTGCCTTCCTGTCTAGACCGTTCCTGTTTGTGGGGTGGAGGCTGGGGTGGGAGTAGGGCTCGTCACAGAAGCGTTCATGTCTTCTCTCTCCACTGTGTCTGCAGTCATCCATAGAATAGCAAAAGTAGCCTCCTTGCTCTTCGTAGTCAACGGGAACACAGATCTTGGGCTTCTACAGTTTCAGGTGACAGCAGAGACCATGAACAAGGCCCCTGTTGCAGTAGGACCCCAGCCCCAGACAAGGCCCTCACAGGCAGCTCCAACTGACTGTGGACATTTCACCTTAGGTGACTGCAGTATGGCCCACCCTGGGACAGCATGGCCCAAGGACATCAACATGGCTTTAGGTGGTAGACCACAGACCACAGACCTCTGCCTGGCCTTTGATGGTAAATTAGACCATGAACATCAACACATCCCTTGGTGGCAGTAGGACCTTGGACCCAGATGTGGCCCTCAACGGCAGCAAGGACCTAAGCATGGGTGGTTGAAGGCCTGGCTGGCTTACCTGACTGTTGGCTCTTCTGCCCCGGGTAGGAGGGGCACAATTTTTTTTTTAAAGAGAACTATAGACCAACTTCCTGATGAATACTGATGCAAAAGTTCTCAATTAAATTATTGCAAACTTAACCTGGCATGGTGGCACACACCTTTAATCCCAGCAGCTGGGGAGAGAGAGTCAGGCAGATCTGTGAGTTTGAGGCCAGTCTACTCTACAGAGTGAGTTCTAGGTCAGCCAGGGCTACACAGAGAGACCTTGTGTTTGTGCGCACACACAAACTTATACACACATATATATACAAACACACACATACACATGGTTATTTCGAACTGAATTCAAGAATACATCAAGGAGATTATACACAGCGACCTAGTTGGTTTTACCCTGAGATGCAGAATAGTTCAACATACATAGCCAAAAACCTATAATACAAGATATAAATAGACTTGAGGTAAAAATAAAATCACACAGTCAGTCATCTCTATCAAAGCTTGGCAAAGTTCAACATCTCTTCATGATAAAATCCCAGAACAAACTAGGAATAGAAAGAACATATTTAAATACCACAGAGATTGTGTATGACCAACCCGTAGTCAATCTTATACTAAATGAGGAAAAGCTCGGAGACTTGTCTTATAATCTGGATGGAGTGAAGGATGCACACTCCTTTCATCCTTATTCCATACAGTACATATGGTTTAGTCAGAGGAACAAGATAAGAGAATTATGTTTGCTGTAACTATTTGTCTACAAGACTATGTGAATAGAAGTCTTTACTACTCTTGAAGCATTTACCCAGGACTGAAATTATTGGGTCATAGAATGGTTCTGTGTGTCTTACATGGATTTTGAATATGAGAAGTAAACTGGTTGCCTAGAGAATAATGAACAGGGTGATAAAATACAGTGGACAAAATGCTGTACCTGTGGGTCTCCTAAATTCCACAGTGCATGCCTCTGAGTAAGGAATCAGGAGTGATTAATCCACAGACTGGTGAAATATTCCCATGCAGTAATACTAGCTTATCAGGTTCACATTGCTAGGGTGTGGTGTAACATAGACCGGGCTAGAGGTGAGGTAATATTTGAATTTCAGCAAGAAAGGAAAAAACCTGATGGAAATTCCCCACATGCCAGGGAGGCAGCTCCCTTGCTAAAGCATTCGCTTCCAGGCTTGGTGACCTGGGTTTGATCCCCAGTACCCACAAGGTAGAGGGAGCCAATCAGTTTCTGCAATTGTCCTTTGATCCTAACAGATAAGTGGAAAGCAAAATGAAGGAAGTAAAAAGCCGTTGTTCAGTGGTAGTAAGTTTGGTACCCATTACAGTGAAGGACTATGAGTTCTTTACTAACTCAAAAACTTATTATAGCTAGAAAAACACAAACAAAAACAAAAGAAAGAAAGAAAAAGGAGAATCGGTTAAATCACTAAGCTAAGTGCCCCACAGGAGCCAAAGAAGTGATGAATGAATTAACAAATCAGGTCTCTCTGGGTCCTCTGCTTCTAAGAATGGTGGCGAATGTGATAGTCTCCCCGTATATGTCATTAAAATCCAGACTTCGTAAAAACACAAATGACAACCAAGGGAAATGTACTGACATTTAAATCAAGTCCTAGGCGACGATGTGTACGCTCCTGTAATAAAGAAAAGAGAAAAGAGTCCGAGAAAGAAAGGGTGAGGGAAAGCGGCTATGAGAAAAGGAGCCATTCAAAGGAGCTGATAAACTTGTACAGCTAGGAGTGTGAACTAAGGCGCCTCGTTTTGAAATACCCCACGATTACCACAAGGTGGCGCGCTCGGGAATTTGACGCTCTAGACACTCCTGCTTCCCTGAAGTCGCGCTTTGTAGGAGGGTGGGCTGAAGGAGATGAGCCAGGCAAGGCTGCTGTGTCTTCTTCAAGGCCTGGGGCAGCTCTTTGACGTCCAAGCCTAATGTTACTCTACCTGAGAGAGCCATTAACAACAGATCTTGGCGGGCCAGTCTGAGTCGGTGCTGCTGACCCCAACAGGCCACACTCGGAGTAGCAAAGGCTTAAACAGCTGGAGAAATGAAGACTCCGATCTATCATGTTTAGAAAATTAAAGATAAGAAAATTACAGCGAGGCCTTTCCCCTTTCTAGTGCAGGACACTCTTTGAGTTTCATAATAAGATACTTCAGGATAGAAAGAGTCAGGGACCAGTCAAAAAAGGTTTTTACTATTCTTAGCAACCAAGCATAGGAGAGCATCAGCCTCTGTTCTGGCCGACGCAATGAAACCATTACTGAGGTATAACTTTTGGGTCACGACTTCAAAATACACGAGTATCCTCTACGCATTTCTGGATAGAATATCGACACAGGGATTGATTCTCTTGGGTCACAGAAAAGAGGACATTAACCTTGGAATGACTAAGCAAAACCACATGGAGATCCTAAGCTTTGTACAAGACAAGCAACTTCCTCTCCTTCCTTCTCTCCCTCCTTCCCTTCCTTCCTTCTTTTCCTCCTCACTTCCTCTGCCCCTCTCTTCCTTTCTTAACAGAGTCTCACTAGGCTGCCCAGGCTGACCTCAAAACCATGATCCTCCTGCCTCACCCTTCTGAGTGGTTTGTTTTCTTATAGAGAAACCTAAAGTTGCAACTTTTAAAACCTGCTATTCAGGGCCCAGCAAATGTAAGCGATTCTCCTCCACCAAAGCCATGCTGCTAATTTATTACGTCCAGTTAGAGGGACAGAACTCACTTGACTTAGGATGATTCTTACAGGAAGCTGGGCGGCTTGTAGAAATGAGGACCAGACACTAGGTGAAGCTTTCCGAAATGACTCTGGAAACCACACTACAAAATGGTGTCACCAGGCAGCTGCTGTGTTGGTCACATCAGAAGAGTCCTGGCAAGGATGTCACTCTGAGCAGGAAGTTGTCAGGATTGCTATGTGCTTGATACCTCAGGCCCTGCTGCAGTGTGTACCAGAAAAACCAGGCCCTGTGGACTCACCACAGCCAAAATAGCAGTGGTGGGCACTGAGACCTCTGCCCACCCAGTGGCGGACGCTGAGACCCTCTGCTCACCCAGTGGCGGGCGCTGAGACCCTCTGCCCACCCAGTGGCGGGCGCTGAGACCCTCTGCCCACCCAGTGGCGGGCGCTGAGACCTCTGCCCACCCAGTGGCGGGCGCTGAGACCTCTGCCCACCCAGTGGCAGAGAGGATCAGTTCCAGAGGAGCCTGCCAGCTAAAGCTATACTGATGCATTCAGTTGGCTACATCTAACTTAAAACCAAATCTAGGCCCAGTACCTAGGAGATGGAGGCAGGGGAATGAGGGTCCAAGGTCATACTTGACTATGTGGGAAGTTTGAGGCCAGCCTGCGCTACCAGGGATCCTTTGTAAGAAACAAAAACCAAAAACATCTAAATAACATATCTACTGTGAAATATGGGAAACGTAATTTTCAGCTTTCTGGACTCTGAGGCTCAAGAAAATACTGTAACCAAGGATAAGTCTGGAGCACTATGCTCTCAGCCTTTATAGCTCACCAGAATCCAGGAAAAAATAGAGAGGAGCAATAATGGAAATGGTGCTGTATTGGTAAAAGAATAAATGGGTGTTATGGATCAATAAATGAAGTAAGAGATTCAACTACTGTGGAGCTTTGAATAAGAAGGGGTCCATAGACTCATACTTGAATGTTTAGGGAGTGACATTAGGAGGTGGGGTCTTGCTGGAGGAAGTGTGTTATGGGGATTGGAGTGGGGTTGAGAGGCTCAGGGGTAGGGGTGGGTGGTCGGCATTTCAAATACTCAAACCAGGCCCAGTGGCTCTCTCTGTTCCTGCTGCCTGCTGTTCAGCTTCCTCTCCAGCACCACGTCTGTCTGCGCACTGCCAGGCTTCCTGCCATGATGATAATTGGACTAAACCTCTGAATATAAGCCAGTGCCAATTAAATGCTTCCCTTTATAAGAGTTGCTGTGGTCATGATGTTTCTTCATAGCAATAGAAACCCTAAGACAACTATTTATGAGAATTCAGTATGTGCAAAACAGCACTTTAAAACAGTGGGATAGGAAGGGCCTCTTAGCAACTAACAACCTTGGTGCTGGCTTAACATTTAGGATATGTTCAGAGACCATATCAGGTGAATTCCACAGAGATTAATACCATAAATGTGAACTGCACAAGCAGAAAATATGCCCTGTGTATATGATAAAGGTATTTCTAAGATTAATTGAGAATTTGGGTGGAAATTTTTTGAATGGTTTATTGAAACGGTTTCATGCTATAGTGTAGGCTGGTCTGGGACTTACTGTTGAGGCCAAGATGGCCTCTAACTTCTAATTTCAATACTTTGTTTTCAATAATAGCTAGAATGTATAGACAAAAAAATCAGTAAGTAAACAGTGAACTTGAGCACAAATGTAGACAAATCAATATAGCCACATACCAGACATTATAGAATAGAGTGCACATATTCTCCAAGTACACAGACCATTTCCAGGACAGATCACAGATCAGGCCTCCAAAAAAGTCTCAAAGATGTAGGAAGACTGAGCTTACACCAGGAATCTTTCCTGACCACAGTGGACAAATTAAAACTCATTAATAGAAGCAACACTACAAAATCCTCACATACGAATGCGTTTAGGAGACACTGCAAGGGTTATCTGTCTTCCTCCCTGTATGACCCTTAATCCTAATACTCATTAGGCACTATAAATCAACTTATTTAGGATGTAAGACATTTGTTTGAAGGCAGAATCTGAAGTAATTTTGTATTCTCTGCGTATCACAAGCAGCAGATGGTAGGATTCAGTAAGTGTCTGGGGGGAACAAAGCAATCATTCTTATTGTTAAATCCCACCATCCTGTGTAAGACCTTTAAAGTTCATTTTATCCATTTCGGAAATTTTACCATTATCCCAAACTCAGAACTAATGTCTAGAGGGCCTGGTTCATTTAAATCTCTAAGCTTATTTAGAGTTGATCCTTTGGTAATTTGGAGTATTTCTTTAAGGACGTTCAAAGCTTTAGGGTTTTTTTTTTTTTGATTTTTATACTTTTAGTTATATTTTTAAAAAGCCACAGGATACAAAGTTTACCAACTTAACTTTGAAATGGTTTATTGGAATTCAATATTTTCATATTCTTGTGTGACAGATTTCAAGAATCTTTTGCTTTAGAAAACTGAGCCTTTATACTTAATAAAAAACGTTTTCTTCATTTCTTCCCTCCATGATGCCCTGACTACCATTATTCTACTTCCTGAGTGTCTGACTACTGTAAAGACTTCATGTGAGTAGAATCAGACGGTGTTTATTGTATCTTGGCTGGCTAAAACCACTATCGCAGAATCCCAAACTTGTCCATTTTGTCCTGTTTTAAGGAATTCTTTCTTTTTAAAGGTTGTATAACATTAAGTATATGCTACACTCTTTGCTCATATGTCTATGGATAGACATCTGTACAGGCTGCTTTCACCTCTGGCTACCTTGAATGATGCTGCCCTGTGTGTCTATCATCTAGACATCCCTTTGAGATCTTGTTTTCAACAGTTTACAAAGAAAAAGAATGATTTTTTAAAAACAAACCATCTACAATCCAAATAGATTTTAGCCAAAGGCTGTTAGCTGTCAATTTTCAGGCCATGTTGTTCCTCTGTTGTTTATTTCTATAGTAAGGGATAATAGGAAGACCACGGTAGAACTGGCAAAGATGAGAGAGCTCCAAGCCAAGTCTGATGAGATGAGGTAACAAAGCGAATTATCTACAGGTCCTTTACTCTAGGCAAAATCAACAGCATCAAGAATAACGGATTGAGGGAAGGGCTCAGTTATAATAGCACTCGCTGCTGCTGCAGAGAACCCACATTCAGTCCCCAGCACCCAGGGCAGAAGGCTCGTCAGTACTGCAACTATTGCTCAAGGGGCCCTCTTCTGGTTCACACAGGTGCCTGAGCATGCGCACATACAGACATAGTTCTCGACACATAAACAAAAATGAAAATAACACTTTTTTAAAGAAAAGAATAAACTACAGGAGAAGACGGGTGATTGGAGACTTCTGAATTTGAACTGGCAGTGATCCCAGCGATGAGAGAGGGGACAAAGACGTTAAACGGAAGTGGGATTAAATGTCTTGAATGAGATTATAGCCACTCATATCCTCATGCTAAGGGATTGTTTAAGTGGGGTGAAGGTGCTGAAGGTAGGCATCAAATTCCCAAAGAGGGACACAGTGGAAGTGATAGATAGGGTTCCGAGAAGCAGGAGGGTATGGACAGGATGGTCAGATAAGGACGGTTCTCATGGGCAGAAGGCAACTATCTGCATTTGGATAAGGGTAACGTGCTCTCTGGGGCCATGTGCTCTGAAAGGAACCTTCCCCTGGCAAAGCAAAGCCCTGACTAAGTGAACCCAACCTTGTTTTGCCGAGAAGCCAACTTTCCTATGGGGTAAAAAGCCACCACTCTGCCTTGCTGGTGTCTATAGGTGGGAACAGGGGTCCTGAGACAGAACATGGAGTCGGCTGAGCATAGCATGTAAAGAATGATGGCAGGCACGAGTATATGTACCCAGGCTAAGATGGGCTTCTTACAGTTCAGACGTTGAGACGCACGAAACCACACATACATGAGACAGCATGGAAGAGTTGTCAATCCTTGAGGAGGCTCTCATGGGGGATCAGGGAAGGCTCTCTCAGGTGTAGACATGCCTTGAGAGTTCAGGGAGAGGAGATTGAATCAGGAGGTTTGGGTGAGAGTTCCCTCATGTTGACCAAGGCTTACATCATGAGAGTCAAAGGGGAACATGTCCAAGCTTTCTTATCCAAAGCTTGGATGCGAGGCATGGTGGGAGAGGGAGTGGTGGGGTACAGACACTCAGATCAGCTAGGCAAGGGAGTCAGAGTCTAGTTCTGCTGGGGAGCAGACTCTCCATCTTGTGACGTTTTAGAGGTTTAGTTCATTGTCATTGTGGCATGAAGCAAAGCAGCATGGAGCTAGACGTGGCGCTGGAGGGGCTGAGAGTTCTGCATTTTGACCCACAGGCAGCAGAGTCTATTACAGAGTGCTAGAACACCTCAGTGGACTGGTCCAGCAGGAGGACTGAGCGTTGATGGTCTCACAGAGCACACTGCTTACTTCAAAGAAATCAACAGCCAGGGACTTTAGATGAGGACTCCTGGTCTTGTGAAATTTTGGAGAATTTCTCATTTCTCCTATGTTTTAGGGTTTTATTGCTGTGAAGAGACACCATGACCAAGGCAACTCTTTTAAAGGAAAACCTTTAATTGGGACTGGCTTACAGTTTTAGAGGTTGAGTCCATTATCATTATGGAGAGAAGCAAGGCAGCATGCCGACAGACGTGGTGCTGGAGGAGGTGAGAGGTCTACATTTTGATCCACAGGCAGCAGAAGGGGATTGTCTTCCTCAGGCAGCCAGGAGGAGGCTCTGATTCCACACGGGGCAGAGCTTGAACATAGGATATCTCAAAGCCTGCCTACACAGCGACACATTCCCTCCAATAAGGTTACATCTACTCCAATAAGGTCACACCTCCTAACAGTGCCACTTGCTATGGTTAAGCATTGAAATACATGGATATATTTCATGTACGGAAGCTTAACCTATTCAAAGCATGTTTTACATTTATATTGTTTCCCATTAGGAATATCAAAATAATTTTACACAACAAAAAGGCTGGTAGTCTCATAAGGTAGGGTAATGAGCACATTTGAGCTGCATGTGGCTGCTTGCTATACATTAGGCATTTTAAAATTATTTTTATTTTTTATTTAGGTGTATGCTTATATTGTTATGTACGTGAATATCACAGAGGCCAGAAGAGGTCATCAGAGTTGGAGTTACAGGGGCTTGAGCCAGAGTGGAACTGGGGTCCTCTGCAAGAACAGCAAGTTTTCTTTTTGCTTTTCTTTTTTAATTAGATATTTTCTTTATTTACATTTCAAATGTTGTCTCCTTTCCTGGTTTCCCCTCCAGAAACACCCTATCCCATTCCCCCTCCCCCTGCTCACCAATCCACCTACCCACCTTTCCTGTTGTGGTATTCTCCTACTCTGGGGCCTTCAGCCTTCACAGGACCAAGGGCCTCTCCTCCCATTGATGTCCAACAAGGCCATCCTCTGCTACATATGCAACCTGAGCCATGGGTCTCTCCATGTGTACTCTTTGGTTGGTGATTTAGTTCCTGTGAGCTCTGGGGGTACTGGTTGGTTCATATTGTTGTTCTTCCTATGGAGCTGCAAACCCCTTCAGCTCCTTGGGTCCTTTCTCTAGCTCCTCCATTGGGGTCCCTGTGCTCAGTCCATTGGTTGGCTGAGAGCATGCATCTCTGTATTTGTCAGTTTCTTTCAGAGGCTCTCAGGAGACAGCTATGTCAGGCTGCTGTCAGCAAGTACTTGTTGGCATCGATAATAGTGTCTGGGTTTGGTAACTGTATGTGGTACATTTTTTACAATGGAGTACTACTCAGCTATTTGAAAAACAATGAATTCATGAAATTCTTAGGCAAATGGATGGAATTAGAAAATATCATCCTGAGTGAGGTAACTCAGTCACAAAAGAACAGGCATGGTATGCACTCACTGATAAGTGGATATTAGCCCAGAAGCTCAGACTACCCAAGATACAATTCATAGACCCAATGAAGCCCAAGAAGAAGGAACCAAAGTGTGGGTACTTCAGTCCTTTTTAGAAGGGGGAACAAAATACCCATGGGAGGAGATACAGAGACAAAGTGTGGAACAGAGACTGAAGAACAGCAAGTTTTCTTAACCTCTAGGCCATCTCTCTGACCACACAATGGCTACTTTTTAACCCTTGTTGGTATTATCCTGTACCTAGATGGGAAGCTGGAAACATTTATTTCTTTGACTTTTCACACTGTATTTGTTATGCACTCTTTGGGTTAAACCAGGTGAACAGAAGGGATATAGAAGCCACCCTTCTCATGGTTAATTATTTTTCTCCTGCTGAACTATATCATGGTCCACGCCCAAGACCTTGAGCTTTTCCTAAAATGGGGTTCTGGCATCCAGCCACACAGTTTGTGGGTGTTGAGATGCAGCTGTAGTTTCTGGGTCCTGACTCCCTGATGTTAGAGAGCAGCTTTTCTGGACACTTCAGCTCTGCATTGTTTGAGGTCATGTCCCTGGTACCCCAGCTTAATGTCCCTCCTCCAGACTTGCAGTTAACTTGTAAACTCTACTCCTTCTGTTAAATTCCTTTGTTTTTATTATAACTAAACTGCTTTCTATAGTCTGCCTTGAACTCTTGTTATTGCATCAGAATCATATTGGAGAAATGCTAGACTCTAAGCTATATTTAGAGGTGAGGAACCATGGGGGACCCAATAGTTGAGAGAAAATGCTGACTTCTCTGGAAATATAGTTGTAAGATCTGAAAATTCATATGGGTGGTATGAAGGAGAAAGTCTTTTGAGGTTCCCAGAAGTCTGTCCTTTGATCCTACCAACCTTGGGACTGTAAAAGGAGAGGATCTCAGGTGGGTGGGGTTCTTGAATCAGTAGACCAAGGTTTGTTCTGTACATTCATTTGCTTCTAGACATCTGAAAGCTGATGTGCCTAAGGAGCATAGACAACTCAGCACAACCGTACACATCTGGAGCACTTCTCTTCTTTCCCTCCCTTTTTCTGCTTCAGGAAAGAGCTGACTAGTGGATCCATTTGTCCTTGGATATCTACCCCTGAAGTTAATAAGATAAAAGGAAATTTTCTTAGGGCAAGCACAGTGGCAATTTCTAAGATTTAAAAGTGGTTATCAATGCCATCTGACAAGTCATTCGCAAAGGAGTTATTCATTCTAGATTTACAAATGCATTTGATAGGTACTAAGCTTATGATATCCTGTAATTATTGTGCCCCGCCTTTACTCCACCTTGGACACACACTCTCATGACGCACCTTGACATTTTTTATTACTTGGAACTAAAGCACTTCTGCAGTCCTTGCTTCTCACACCATTTATGACTGTAAACTCCTTCCCAGTAGATGGCTTTGCCTTCTAGTTCAGTGGGAAGTTAGATATTATACTGGCTGGTTTTGTGTGTCCATTTGACACAAACTAGAGTCATTGGAGAAGAAGGAGCCTCTGTTGAGGAAATGCTTCCATGAGATCCAGCTGTGAGGCATCTTCCCAATTAATGATCAACAGGGGTGTGTGGGGGGCACAGCCTCTTATGGGTGGTGCCATCCCTGGGTTGGTGATCCAGAATTCTATAAGAAAGCAGACTGAGCAAGTCATGGGGAGCAAGCCAATAAGCAGCACCCACCCCAACATCAGTCTCTGCATCAGCTCCTGACTCTAGATTCCAGCCCTGCTTGAGTTCCTGTCCTGATTTCCTTCAATGATAGACTATGACTCTGGAAGCATAAGCTGAATCAACCTTTTTCTCCCCAACTTGCTTTTTGGTTATGGTGTTTCATCACAGAAATAGAAACCCTGACTATGACAGATATGTACATTTGGGAATCTCCTCAATGTGTTTACTTCAACCCCTCAAATTACTTATAGTCACTACTTCTTCCATGTCTGTCACTCAGTACCAGGAAGCAATAATTTAGAATAAATTACTAATAAATACACAAAAACATTCAACACCTTTAGACATCAGGGAAATAAAAATTAAAACTAAATTGAAATTTCATCTTACCATAAAGTTCCTCAACTATGGAAATTCTTCAAGAAAACTGAAAAGTTTTATTATTAATTAATATAATAGAAATTTATTAGTATAAGAATATTAACATAATAATAGTTTTATTAATAATTAATTTTTATTCTTATAAATACTTTATAGTTCAGCTACACCACTCCTAGCCAGGGAGGAATCCAAAGGAATCCAAGTCAGCATCATGACACTGAGACCTGCTTACAACAGTAGGTCCTGCCTGCCCAACACTGAGGCACTGATTGTAAGAGCTAAGTTGAATGTTTTCTCTTGTTTGTGGAGTTCAAGAAGAAACTTAAAAGATGTGAAAGTAAAATGAGACTATTGGAAAGTGAAGGAGAAAAGTAGAAGAGAGAGGAGCGGTGATTAGAAAGGATAAAGGGGTGAATATAATCAAGGGATAATATATGCATGCATGAAAAGGTCACCATCACCAAATTTCTTTAAACATTATTATTGTTTATTTATCTATTTCTCATATATTATGTCTCGACCACAGTTTCCTCTCTTTCTTCTCCTTCCAACTCCCTTCTTTCCCGGATCCACTCCTCCCCATTTCCCTTCAGAAAAAGTCAAGTCTCCCCGAATTATCAGCCAAATATGGCACATCAAGTTTCAGCAAGACTAGGTACATCCCTGCATATGCTGGACAAGGCAACTCAGTAAAAGGAAAAGAGTCCCCAACGCCTGCAAAAATGGTCAGACAGCCCCTGCTCCCACAGTTAGGAGTCCCATAAGAACACCAAGCTACACAACCATAACATACATGCAGAGGACCTAGGTCAGTCCCATGCATGCTCCCTGACTGTTGTCGGTTGAGTGTCTGTGAGCCCTATGAGCCCTGCCTAGTTGATTCTGTGGTTTTCTTGTGGTGTCATTGACCCACCCTGGTTCCTCCAATTCTTCCTCCCCTTATTCTGCAGGATCCTGAGCTCTGCACACTGTTTGGCTGTGGGACTCTACATCTGTTTCCATCAGTTGATGGGTGAAACTTGTCTGATAAGGATTATGCTACTTTCCCCAGGGAGGATTTCGTTCTATTTTGGGTCTCCAGGCAGTGCTAGGCTTGAGCTCCCTCTAGTGGCATGGGTCTCAACCTGGATCAGTCATTTGTTGGCTAATCTCAGGAGTTCTGAGCCACCACTTCTTACAGGCAGGGCAAATTGTAGGTTGAAAGTTTTGTGGCTTCTTCCTTTCCAATTTGTATCCCTTTGACCTCTTTTTATTGTTTAATTACTCTGACTAGGACTTCTAGTACTATATTGAATAGGTAGGGAGAGAGTGGGCAGCCTTGTTTAGTCCCTGACTTTAGTGGGATTGCTTCAAGTTTCTCTCCAAGTTTGATGTTGGCTACTGGTTTTCTGTGTATTGCTTTTACAATGCTTAGGTATGGGCCTTGAATTTCTGATCTTTCTAAGACTTTTATCATGAAGGGGTGTTGGATTTTGCCAAATGCTTTCTTAGCATCTAATGAAATGATCATGTGGTTTTTTTTTCTTTGAGTTTGTTCATATAGTGGATCACATTGATGGATTTCCTTATATTGAACCATCTCTGCATCCCTGGGATGAAGCCTACTTGATCATGATGGATGATCATTTTGATGTGTTCCTAGATTCAGTTTGTGAGAATTTTATTGAGTATTTTTGCATCGATATTCATAAAATAAATTGGTTTGAATTGTTTTCATGCATGATAAATACAGAGGGGGACACTCTCAGCAAACCATTGAACTGAGCACAAGGTCCCCAATGGAGGAGCTAGAGAAAGGACTCAAGGAGCTGCAGGGGTTTGCAGCCCCATAGAAGGAACAACAATATGAACCAACCAGTACCCCCCGAGTTCCCAGGGACTAAACCACCAACCAAAGAGTACACATGGAGGGACCCATGGCTCCAACTGCACGTGTAGCAGAGGATGGCCTTGTTGCACATCAAAGGGAGGAGAGGCCATTGGTCCTGAGAAGGCTCGATGCCCCAATATAGGGGAATGCCAGGACAGGGAAGTGGGAGTGGGTGGATTGGTGAGCAGGGGGAGGGGGGATGGGTTGGGGGGGGTTCTGAGGGAAACTAGGAAGGGGGACAACATTTGAAATCTAAATAAAGAATATATCTAATTAAAAAAAGAGAAAGTTTTTGTGGCTGGGTTAAAGTCCCAGTTCTCCACTGGAAGCCTTGCCTGGTTAGAGAAGATGGCCAAGTTCAGGTTCCATATGCCCCAGTACTAAGAATATTCACCAGGGCCACCCTTGTGGATTCCTGGGAGTTTCCATTACACTAGGTTTCTACATCACCCCACAAAATGCACCCTCCCCAATTCTAGTTGTCTCTCTCAGTATTCTGTCCTCCCCACAACCTGATCCCTTCTGTTCCCATCCCTACTCACCCCCAGTCCACCTCAATTTCCTTTTCCCAGGGACATTCATGCATCTTCCCTTGAGTCCTCCTTCTTACCCATGTAGCATGATACTCCTTCACTTTAAAGCTAATGTCCACATATAAGTGAATGCAAAGCATGTTTGTCTTTCTGGGTCTAGGTTACCTCACTCAGCATTTTTTCCTAGTTCCATCCATTTGCCTGAAAATTTCATGATTTTTTTAACAGCTGAGTAATACTTCATTGTGTGAATGTTCCATGTTTTCTGTATCCATTTTTCAGTTGAGGGACATCTAAGTTGGTTCCAGTTTTTGGCTAGTACAAATAAAGTTGCTATGAACATAGTTGAGCAAGTGTCTTTGTGGTAAGATGGTGCTCCTTTGGGTATTTGCCCAGGGGTGGTATAACTGGGTCTTAAGGTAGATCAATTCCAAATTTACTGAGAAACTGCCATATTTATTTCCAACATGGCTAAATTACTTTGCATTCCTATCAGCCATAGAGTAGTGTTCCCCTTGGTCCACATCCTTGCTAGGATGTGTTGTCACTTGAGTTTTTGATCTTAGCCATTCTGACAGATGTAAGATAGAATCCCAGAGTTATTTTGATTTGCATTTCCCTGATAGCTAAGGATGTTGAACATCTCTTTAAGTTTTTAGTCATTTGAGATTCCTGTGTTAAGAATCTATGTTTAGATCTTTACCCAATTTTTCAACTAGATTTTTGGTTTGTTGATGTCTAGTTTCTTGAGTTCCTTATATATTTTGGATATTACTTCCCTATCAGATGTGGAATTAGTGAAATCTTTTCCAATTCTGTAGGCTGCTGTTTTGTCCTAATGACAGTGTCCTTTGCCTTACCGAAGTTTTTCAGTTTCATGCGGTCCTATTTATTAATTGTTGATTTTAGTACCTGTGCTATTGGAAACCCATCAACTTTTACAATTGGTATAAGTGATAAAAATAATTTCATTTTAAAGAAAAAGATCCTTTTGAGGTGTAATTTAAATACTGTAGAATTCGCCCATGTAAAGAGCACAACTCAGTGGTATTAAGTATATTCAGAGTTGTTCAAACAGCACCGCAGTGGATTTATAGAAACTTCATCACCACTAAAAGGAATCCCTTCATTCTTGCTCTGGTTCCCGTTTCTGACTTGAGGAAGACACTACTCTGCCTTATCTCTCTAGATTTTCTGATTTCATGTAATCAATAGATTGCCTTCTGGGACTGTCTTCTTTTATTTACTGTAATGTTGTTAAGGTCCATACATGCTGGAGCAGGCCAGCTCTTCATTCCTTCTGTGGCAGGTTATAGTCTCATGCAGGATTGGCCTAGATTTTCTTACCTACTCATCAATGGATGGAGTTGCAGTTGTATCCATTTTGACAATTATGAATAATGCTACTGTCAATATTTAAACTAGGCTCGTGTTTCACCTTTCTTGCTTATATTTATATCTCTGAGTCATATAGTAATGGCATGTTGACCATTTGAGGATCTGCCATACTGTTTATATCAAAATAATCATAGCCTTTTACATTTCCACCATTAGGTATGAGCTTTCCATTTTGGTGACATTTTTACTAATTCCTCTTAATATGACTTTTTATGTTTACACAAATATATTAATAAGCATAGTAGAAAAGCAGAAAGAAATGGGAGAAGGGACATCTTTTACAGTATAAAATTATTGCACAGAGATTTAAAAACATCTAATTCATAATTTTGAATGCGTACTTAAATCTTACCTTAAATACATTTTAAAGTTCAACTGAGGTGCAGGTTCTGAACCTTGTTGAGAATATGTCATAAATATCATACTTTCCACATGAAAGTGACATTGTCTTGGTAGGGACTAAATGACTACTAACAAAGGCTTTCAGTGTCAAGATAGTGTCTATTATCCTAGGCTGGACTCAAACTCAGTATGCAGTTGAGGATGGTTTTGAACTTCCAATTCTTCCGTCTCCACCTTCCAAGTGCCAAGATTACACCACTACCCCTAATTTATGCGGTACTGGGGATAAAACCCAGGGCTCCATGCATGCTGGACCAACATTGAACCAAATGAGCCCTCCTGCCCATAACAAAGACTTATTTTCTCGGCTCAATCTATTAAGAGCACAAGAGTTAAGAAGTGTACAAGATCTTAAGCAAATTAAATTCATAATATTACCAAGATGTTTAAATAGTGCAGTGACTTCTTAGGTCATAGTGGTTACTCTGTGAAGAACAAAGTGCCAAATACCTGTAGACACACAGAACATAATGAAGTATTTAGAGAAGGCAGAGCATCCTGTCTTAGAGGAATGCCTTGTGTTATACATACATCTCAAGGAAAAGTAAAAACCTTACTAACATTTATACATATGCCACATTTGCCAGCATGCCTGAGGATGTCGCTGAAATGTTCCAGTAACAATCCTTTCAAGAACTCAACAAACATGAAGACCAGAAGCATCTTTAAAGAGGTGGACATGGCACGTAGAAATGATTAAAATGCACACCACTGTTCTCTTAAAACTGTGGACAGTCTGTAACAAAGAGGAAGGATGGTCTGTACTCATCTCATAAGATCTGCTTTAGAAAATGGGTTGTAGCCAGGCACGGTAGAAAACACCTCCAGTCTTATCACTTAGGGGCCTAAGGGAGAATTGCAAGTTCCAGGCCTGCCTGGGCTACATCATGAGACTATGTCTTAAAAAAACAATAAAAAGTGGGGAAACGGATGGGTAAGCTGAGGCCACGATCATTTGCTAAAGATACTTGACCAGCTGCCATTTTGGATAAATTAATATTTTCAGTTAAACAAGCATTTAAAAACTCTCATTCTTCTCAGCGCCCCCACCAGCAACTCAGACTTACTGGAATATTTATGCAAAAGCAGAAAATGCATATTATATGATGTTTTGCCAATGTGGCTTCAAATACTGTTGAGAGAAAGGAAAAAGTTGCTCCCATTGGGAACAGGAAAACATACAGGCCTTTCCCCCCTTTTTGTTACAGCATCTTAATGTATAAGAAACAGGCAGTGGTTTGACTTTCATTCTTGATTGTGTTCTCATGCCTCTATCAGCCATTTGTGTGCCTTCTTTGAGAACTAACCTTTTCAAATCCTTTGTCAATTTGAAAACTGAACTATTTGTTTTTTATTGTTGAGTTGTAAGAGCTCTTTATATTTTGTAGATATGAGTTCCTTTTGCTAGATAAATAATTTGCAGACTTTTTCTCCCATTCTATGAATTGTCTTTTACTTTCTTTATTGCATTCATTGACACACCCATTTCCCCTTTAAATTCTCTACTATCTATTTAGACAGTTTTCTTCTATTAACTGTACTTCTGATAGTATACCTAAGAATCCATTGCTTGAACCAAGGTCTATAGTTATACTTTTCTTCTAAGAAGTTTATACTTTTAGAACAGGGTCTTTGAGCTAATTTTTGTATGTAGTGTGAGGTGGATTGACTTCATGTTTTAAAAAATGCAAATTGTCAAAGCCACTTATCCAACAGACTTTTCTTTTGTAGTAAAGTTTCTTGGCTGTGTTGAGAACCAACTGACTATAAAGGTGAGTCTATTCTTAGGCTCTCGATTCTATCCCATTGATCTCTGAGCCTGACCTTGACCAGTCCACACTGTATCTCTATCACTGTACTTTCTCAGTAAGTTTTGAAATTGGGGAATGCAAGTTTTCTAACCTTGTTCCTCCTTTGCAAACTTAAGTAGGTCCCTGGGGCTCCTGTATTTGCCTATGACATTTAGGGTTTGATTTCTATTTCTTTTCAAAGAAATGATGTAGAATCTACAGATAAATTTGCACAGTGGTGCTTCTTAAATTCTGTTGAGTCTTCTACTCCATGAGCATGAAGCATACCAGACACACATATGGAAGCTGAAACAATGGTGTTGGATTTTTGCAAAATTGAAAGCTTTCTTGTCATCTGGTCAAGTGATCAGCAGAAAAAAGCTCAAATCTTCCCTGATCACTTGGCAGAGGGAATTAATTGTAGAGAGTGGGAAGGGGGAAATCTGCTTACTGGTTGGATGATAGAAAAGGAAACATTTCATTTTGCTTTTGGTCACAATGCTTTATCACAGCAATGGAAAGCAAGCCGAGATACTCATATAGTAAGTACAGTGCTGGGTTTGCGAGTTCAGTTTCAGGGAAGGATATTTTGGGTTGAAGCCTGTCCCAGTTTCATTTCTATTTCTGTGATAAACACCATGACCAAAAGCAACTTGCAGAGGAAAGGGTCAGTTTCGTCTTATAGCTTATAGTCCATCATGAAAGGAAGTTAAGACAGGAACCTACAGGCAGTAATGGAGCAGAGGATAGAGGGGTGATTCATGGTTTGCTCAACCTGCTTATACAACCCTGGACTATCTGCCCAGGGCTGTCACCACCTCCAGTGTGTTTGGTCCTCCCACATCAACCATCATTCAAGAAAATGCCTTATAGATTTGACTAGAGACCACTCTGAGGAAGGCATTTTCTCCATTGGGGTTCCCTTTTCCCAGATAACACTAGCTTAGGTCAAACAAAGAACTAGCCACTACAAAGCTCATACTGAGTTCTTCATTCCTGTCTCACCATTAATAAAGCTCATATTTGAAAGCTATCAGCTCACGAGTCTGTTTCCAGCTTGGAAGAAGATGGTGGAAGTGATGAGGGAGGTGAGTAACTGAGCTCACCCACACTCCAATGCCTGCACGGGGAGGGATTCCAGGTGCAAGGTGAGGTCAGTACTTTGGATTTCTGCTATAGTGGTTGGTGAAAGGTAAGCTACTCCTACAAGAAGCCTGTTACACATGTATGATTCCTTCTTGCCCTATGGGGACACTTGGGTCCTTAGAAGTTACTTCATTCTTAAGAGGAAGTCAAACTATCCTTCTCATTGACTTGTTTAAATTTTTATTTATTTATTTTGTATGTGTGTGTGTGTGTGTGTGCTTTGTGTGACAGACTTTTCCTGGCTAGATGCCATAAACATTTCTACTTACTCCAGAAAGAGAACCCATGACAGATCAAACTAATGACTGCACCACTGTCCTAGTTGGTGGGAAATGAGTTGCAGTAAGGTCGTGGTCAGGAACAGGAGTGTGGGTGAGAGGTTACTGACCTGGAGCAGGGCTAGAACAAAAACAGCTGCATCAGGGGAAAGCCTATCTCAACAGAGATAAGGATGCCCTCAAACTACAGCCCTGGAGTTCTCTCAGCAGCTTGCAGGTCATTTCACAACCTGAACAGACGGCTGTCTTCCCACTGTTTTGAGGGTCGGTCTCCACACACAGCAACTGCTTACTCCCTTTTATACTGTGGGCTAGCAACCTTCAGGAACCTTCTCAGCTTCTGTACCACCTGACCTTTGGTTTACCACATAAGGCTGGAGGAGGAAGTGTTTCAATTTGAAGGGAATCACAATGACTCAGGTGCTGGTATGCTCGCTCACGTAGACAGGTGGAGGACAAAGGTTGACATCGGGTGTGCTTGGTCTTGTCTCACATTCTTATTATTTTATTTTGTTTTATATTGAGACAGGGTCTCCTTCTAGGCTGAAGCTCACTGTCAGCTAGATTGGCTGATGAGCGAGCTTATCTCTCTGTTCCACCAGGCCTGGGGTTACAGATACACAGTGCCACACCTAGCATTTAGGTGGATTCTGAGGATCAGAACTCAGTTCTTCATGCTTTAACGTAGCAAACACTTTCAACACTGAGACATCTCCTTATGACCTTTACCTTTAACCAGATTCAATCATCTTTCTCGGTGATACATGGCTGAAGTTACTTGAGCCAAGAAAACTTGGTTTTCAGTGTTCACTGCCTGTTTTTTATCCTCTTGGAATTTCCTGTGGTTTGATTCACTCATAATGCACTTTTCTTCTCTGTCCCCCTAATGTGGAAAATAGCCCAACAAACAAACCCACAACAAAATAAAGCAAAATGAACCATTTTTCAGGTGCCAGGATGTTCTTGCATGTATTTTAACACCTACAGTCTTGACTCATTGAATGGAACCCCTGACTGGGAAGAGGTCAAGGACTGGTGGGCCTTTGCTGGTAGGATGCAGGAAGCAGGCTGTGGTGCTGGGTTAAGAGACTGCAGACACTTGCTGAGAAAGCAGAGGGTCCCAGGATTAAGGAAAGCAGTCTGGCGGCTCCTCAGAAAACTGGGCATGACACTTCCGGAGGATCCGGCTATACCACTCCTGGGCATATACCCAGAGACTTTACCTGCATGCAATAAGGACACATGCTCCACTATATTCATAGCAGCCTTATTTATAATAGCCAGAAGCTGGAAAGAACCCAGATGTCCCTCAACGGAGGAATGGATTCAGAAGATGTGGTATATTTACACAATGGAATACTACTCTGCAATTAAAAACAATGAATTCACGAAATTCCTAGGCAAATGGTCAGAACTTGAAAATATCATCCTTAGTGAGGTAACCCAATCACAAAAGATCACACATGGTATGAAGTCACTGATAAGGGGATATTGACCCAGAATCTCAGAATACCCTAGACACAATCAGCATATCAATAGATTTCTAAAAAGATGGAAGGAGAGACCCCTGGTCCTGGAAAGACTGGATGTAGGGGAACGCCAGGACAGAGTAATGAGAGGGGGTTGAACGGAGAAAAGAGGGAGGGAAGGGGGCTTATGGGATTTTCGGGGAGGGAGGAAACGGGAAAGGGGAAGTGATTTGGAATGTAAATTAAAAAAATAAAATTAAATTAAATTAAAAAAAAAAAAAAAAAGAAGAGCCGAGCGGCTAAGCGAGAGCAGCCCACTTAGCAGTTTGTTTATGGAGTGAGGTGTTGGGAATCATTTCTTGAAACTTAGGATAGGTTTTTTTTTTCCATGAAATCTCTAAGCCGCATAATAGTTTGTAATTAATCCCATTCTTTTTAATCTAGTTATAGACTAGTTATAGTTATTTCCATTCTTTGCAAGTGAATACTAACCAATATAGTAATTGTTTGCCTGGGTTTTGTTTTTTTTGTTTCAACCCCGTGAGTTGTCTATGAGCAATATTATCTAGAACTTCCAATTTCACATCCTCAGAAAACGTGATTTTTTTCAAGGTTTAGATTTCTATATCCACATGATTGCTGTACATCTCTGTCTGTGTGTGCATCAAATAAGACCTCAAATTCTGTTTATTCAAAACTATGCAATGCTTTTCTTTTAATAATTTGTTTCCTGTCCTTTGGAGCTATCCTCCGTTCCTTTGTTGTTCCTGTCCCTAGCTTCCCATCATGGCCAGTACTTGCCGATGCTAACTTCCACAAATGCTGTGACTCTAACCCTGCTACCCTTCCCCACTGCTGGTGACTTAGTTCTTGTCTGGTTTTCTGGATTAGACCTTTTCTTTTTCTTTTCCAGATCTTCCCCATTCTTATTGTTTGGATTTAAAAATCCATGTTAAGGGCTGGAAAGATAGCTCAGCTATTAAGAGCACCAACTGCTCTTCCAGAGGTCCTGAGTTCAATTCCCAGCAGCCACATGGTGGCTCACAACCATCTATAATGAGATCTGATGCCCTCTATTGGTGTGTCTGAAGATAGCAACAGTGTATTCATACATATAAATAAATAAATCTTTTAAAAAATCCATGTTAAATGTAATATATATGTATGTACACACACACACACATATATATTCATGTTTGAACTAGGGATACATTTTTCAGTTGATGTGATGTCACTTGCTAAGAGCCAGGAAGCTCTCCTCACATCCTGACCACTATCTACTTGGACACATATGGGTCCTATTTGAGGTGACCTGAATTTACAATCCCTTGATGTTACAATAAGCAATCATTCAAGTGCCATTTGAAGAAGAGACACGAGTCCTATTGTTGTGCAGTAACCTCCCATTAACAACTTCTGACATAGTATCAAAGCAGTGAGGGGGCTAACAGTTCAGAAGAAAACTCCAAGACAACACAAGAGAATTCTTTGATAGATGTTACACATTAGTTGTCCTCCTGGTGGCACAGACAGTAGGGTGAGGTAGTGTTTGTGACTGTGCAGTGGATGAGATGGGAAGGAGTAGAAACCCTTTTATTTTCTTATGAATTGCTTTTACTAGCATGTACTAATTACACATAGTAGTGGGTTCTGTCCTGTTTATTCTTGTATACAATGCACTTAGACAATATTGACCTCCCCTTTATTCTGCCCTTTCCCAGTCCTCTCCCACTTTCATTGGTCTCCTTCCTCTTTTCTTCATTCATTTTCTTCCTCTTCCTCTTCTTCATTTTTGCAAGACTTTCTATCAGAAATGCTAAGTCAATTTATATCCCAAAAGAGTCTTAGACCTAAATATTTGTGAGTTAAGTTTGGCTTGTATGTGGTTTAAAAAATTAGTAATGATCTCAAGTGTTTCCCAAGGTGTGAAATGTCCTGATAGATGAACATCTGCTCGATGGCTTAGGCTCTTCATCTCTTGTGCATACTAAAACTTTTAAGTGGTGCGAAGTGTGCACCCCAGTTGACAACAGCCACATGGTTGTTGTGGCTCCTGCTCTGCCCAGACTGTAAACCTTATTGCTCCATCACACAGTGTAAGAAATGTAAATGCTACTTCTTTAACCATGGGAAGAGATGTATTTTTAAAAATGCAATTCTTTTAAATATTTGCTCATCATTTTTTTAACCATTACCCAGGCTATACCCTTCCCCCACAGTGACTATTGACTAAGTCAGAGCAATTCCTATGGCTTCCTGTTCAGCCAAATCAACTCTTCCGGAGGCTGTGACTAATAAAAGCCATACCCCGTGATTATACCTGACTTTCAAAAATCCTGGTTAGCTATGAGTACATAATTGTAAGTACTTGTGCTTATACAATGAGGAAGTTGATTTGAGCTATGTCTATAAATTGCACACACACACACACACACACACACACACACACACACACACACACACAGAGAGAGAGAGAGAGAGAGAGAGAAAGAGAGAGAAGTTAGATGATTAACGATTGTTAACTTGTTTTTTAAAAATCATACTGGGTGACTGCTTAATACTTTGATATCATGACAGTGTGAAAAATTTAGTTTGTAAGTCTAGGGATATATAGCTCAGTAGCAGAATATATAGCATTCTTGATGCCTTGGGTTTAATCAGTTACTAGTCATACAAAAAGGAGGAGAAAGTAAAGGAAGGAGTAGGAGGAGGGGAAGGAGTGGGAGGAGGGGAAGGAGATGGAGAGAGAGAGGAGGGGGGAGGAGACAGAGGAGGGAGAGGAGGGGAGGAAGGGAAGAAGAGGGAAGAAGGAGAAGAGGGGGAGGAGGGGGAAGAGGAATAGAGGAAGGAGGGAAGGAGAGAACAAAATGGAAGAGGAGGAGGAGCAAGAGGAGGAGGAGGAGAAGGGTAATTTGTCTTATAGACTCCTGATAACCTTTTGCTTTCCTGATCTATTCATAATTCAAAATAATGATATCTTGGTTCTTAGTTTCTTTTCTGTTATTGCACTAAAATAGTTTCATGAAAGCAAGTTAAAGGAGAAATGATTTCTTTTAGTTCACTCGAGGTACAGTCCATCATGGGGGAAGTCCGTAGCTGCTGGGTATACTATGTCCATGTCAGAAATGATGAGCAGTGAGTGCGTGTGGTCCAGCTTCCTCTCTCTACTGTACAGACCTGAACCCTTGCCTATAAGCCAATTAATGTAATCAAGACAATCCCCTAAAGGCATGCCCAGAGGCCCACCTCCCAGGTGACTCAAGGTTCTGTCAAGCTGCCAATGAACACCAACCATCACAAATGGGAAAGATATAACATGTGGAAGGTGATTGACCAGATACAATGGAACTGAAATTATTTTGCTGGCCAATTACCATGAAGAGCAATTCAATCCAAGAAGAATGCTTCACAGCTACAAAATCAAATAAGGATCCTCACAGTCCTGTCAGTCCATATGCCACTGGACTATGGGTACTTTCAGTTTTTCTGAAGTGAGTTTCCATCAAGGAAAAAGTAAATTGCTGGGCATAGTGGTACAGGCCTTTCATCCCAGCAGGATTAAACTTTAAACTCAGAAAGCAGAAGTAGGCAGATCTCTGAGTTCAAGGCCAGCTTGGTATACATGGAAAGCTCTAATTTGGCCAAGGATACATAGTAAGACTCAATATCAAACAACAACAACAACAATAACAATAAAAACAGGAAGAAAAAAAGCAGTATTGCTTTAGCTGTTCTACCTTGATTCACAGTTGTGTCCATAAAACTCACTTCCCTTTTCTTGGTGTCCACCCATTCCAAGGAGGACTGGCCATTCAGAGAAAACCATGGGCCTCCTGTAAGGGAATGGTATTGTCTCCCAAGACCAAGTTCTCAGCACAAAGGAGATTTATGAGGGAGAGGGGGAAGAAAACAAGAGAAAGGAGAAAGGGATACCCACCCGGGGGCAAAGGACTACCTCTGGATAGAGAGGAAGCAGGCATGGCTTATAGTCAAATGTCAGTTTATAAAGAGAAAAGGGGAAACCCGTGTTAGGATGAAGTGTTTAATTTTAACTGGGCATGTTAATTAGGTAAACTCTAGGGGGCCTTTGATTGTTGGACTTCAATACTTTGATAACTAGACCTGGGTGGCTAGCTTTAGGAATGTAATCTAACAGTTTTTAGCAAGGCAGAGGGAATGGAGATGGGCAAGGTCTGCCAGAGCCATGTTTGCCATGCTTGGGGCTGACTAAAGTCTCTCTCCACCTACCCAGGCCTGGTCTAAAGAATTTGTTGTTTTCTTCCAATTTCAGTCACCTGTTTGGAAAATGTACCCTCAAACATCTACTTTCAGTTCCCCACGACCCTTTGATTTTTGGTTCCTAGGTTCTGACTTAAGTCTCCAACATTCAACTGCATCTCTCTTGAAGCAAAAACAAAAATAAATAAATAAATAAAAATAAAAACAAAAACCAACCAACCAACCAACCAACCAACTAACCAAACAAACAAACATAAAATTTACCAATCAGTGGCTTAATCACTAAACACAACAGAGCATTTTCTGTCCTTTTGTTTCTTGGGGATTTTGACAGCACTGACAGCCATTATTTCCTGTCTCTGATGTTTTTTTTGATGCTTCCTGTGTCTCTTAGTTTCATCTTTCTCCCGAGATGAGCTCTCTATTAGATCGGATTATTTTCAGCAGCCTATTTCAGGCTCCATCTTCAAACAAGTTAAAGAAACGATGTGTCCCTGAATGTGCAATCACCCTTAGCGATCACCTGCTTCCTTACCTCATTGTCAGACTCTAAAGACACTTTGTGCCTCTCTGTTGCTTGATCGCTGGAAAGGCTTGGGCTCTATAAATCTAGTAAAGGGATTTCTGCAGAGTCACCAGTGACTTTCTGTGCTGCAAATTCCTCACCCAGTTACCGTTTCACTTCCTTCATGAACCTCCTTTGGTTTTTGTACTGCTGTGGCTTCTTCCTAGGTCTCTTCTTGCTGTTTGATCATTCTTTGAGGGGCTTCTGTAGCTCCGTGTTAACTAATTAAACAATGATGGCTCCTGCTGCATTGGCCTTTTCTCTTCTCACTGGAAGAGATAGTAGATGAAATCTACCTTTTTGTCATAGCTTTAACTGTATTAGACATGTGGGGGATGAATGTGTGATCTGCAGAAGTCAGAATCTTTACTTTTGCCACCCAGTACTGCCTTTGTTCACTAGTCTTGTGTCAACTTTTGGGAACCTGCCTGGGAGAGACATAGAGATGCCTTTCATAGAAAATCTTTCCGTTCATGCAAAATTTGCCTGCAAGAACTATGTTTATCTCCCTTCGAAATTCCCAGAGCATCTTTTCTTACTGGGGCTCCTAGAAACTGACTTGAAAATGAAATTGTCCCTTTTTCTAAGGCAAATATAGAACAGGCCTCTAAGTCATACCATTTGGTATCTTGGGTAGGTGCACAAGGCCTAAGAAGAAACATGTATTTCTAACTGGAGCGTTGGCTATTATTTCCTAGTTACTACCAAGCTGGTAACTAGAATCTTATGGAACCAGTAACAGGTCAGGATCCTGGGTTCTGTCTTCTGCTCCTTACTCTTCCTTCCCTCCCTTGCTCAGTCAATACTGCTGATTCTGTTGTCTAAATATCCAGTAACAGGAACTTCTCTCCATGTTCTTGCTGTCATCAACTCTCCTTGGGTCTCATTCTCCTGTATCTCTTGTTTCTGATAGTATGAATTCCTTCCGTTGTCTCCTACACTACTGTCAGAAGAATCATTTAGCCATCAGTCTGGCTATATTTATTTCTTGCTTAAAGTCATTTATTTGATGGCTGGCTTTTGGGTTTTTGGTTTGGCTTACTTATTATTTTTAATTCTCTGGATCTAATTAGTGCTACACATATGCACTGGGACATTGGGAACCTACCAGTGGGCACACCCCAAAGGAAAGTGACTCTCCCTTGCCCAGCAACCATCAACTGACAATTGTTCATCAGCTAGGGGTGGGGCCTCCTGAGCCTCTCCACCCTTCATGCCAGAATTATTAACTGGCTTGATCTTGTTCAGGTCTTGTACAGGTAACATAGTAAAATTCCTGATGCTATGTAGTTCTGTCAATTTCATTAGTTTATAAACTGGTTTGATTGTGATTTTTTTTTCTTTTTTCAAGGTTACAATTTAATTACATCATTTCTCCCTCCTTTTTCTTCCTCTGAACTTCCTATACACTTCCTTGCTCTTTTTCAAATACTTATAGCCTCCTTTTTCATTGATTGCAATTACAAGTATATATGTGTATACACACACACACACACACACACACACACACACACATATCCTGTTCAGTCTGTATAATTTTATATACATACATGTTTCCAGGGCTGACCATTTGGTAGTAGATAACCAATTGATGTGCTCTTCCCTGAGGAAGACTATTTCTCCCATTCTCAGATTCTTAAGTTGACTGTAGTTCTTTGTCTAGGATTAGAGCCTTATGAAATTTCTTCCTTCAATGTTAGCATGTTTATTTGTGTAATTATTGTTCATGTCATGTTTAGGCACCCATGTTGGTGAGACTTCATGGTTGTAGATTCTGACACCACTAGAAGACACATTCAAGACACATTCTAGAAGCAAGCTTCCTGTTCTTCTGGCTCTTATAATATTTCCTCCCCTTCTTCTGAAGTGTTTTCCTGCACCTTAGGTGCAGTAGTGTTTTGTAGATGTATCCACTAGAATTGGGCTCTACAACTCTGCATTTTGATTGGTCGTGGTCTTCTGTAATGGTCTCTGTTACAAAGAGAACTTTTCATGATGAAGAGTGAGGACTACATTCCTCTGTGGGTATAAAGACAAATATTTATAGTATAGTTAGGGATTGTGCTGGCTTATTAAAAAAAGTAGTTGTTATAGATTCTTCACCCAGATCCATGATTTCACTAGTCCTGGGTAGATGGCTCAGTTTTCAATACTGGATATGACTTCCTTTGTGTTGAGCAGGTCTTAAGTATAATTAGAGAGTTGGTGGTTACTGTTAAGGCATGCATGCCATTACAGTACCCTTAGGGTAAGGATGGCATACTGGTCATCATAGTTCATATACATTATAGCTGTTGGTTGCTTCCCTCCTTCTGAAGCTTGTATGGCATGTTCTAGTACCATGAAAGCTAGTTCTCAGGGAGGAGGCTTTCAAATTAGTACCAGCTCAGGGTCCTCTGAGCCCTAAGTTTGAAGTGTATGGCATCTTCAGCAACAGAGACTTAATTCCACTTCTTGGGTGCAACTATGGACAATAGTAATAGCTATAATGTTTCAGGTTCTCTTGGACAACCCTGACCCACAAGTTAAAGGAGAGTTTCTCGTGCCTATTGTTGAGGATTTTAGCAGATGACCTTTGACTCTTAGAGAGAGCATTGTCAACCCACGTTAAAAACGTTTTCATTTAAACTGTATGTGCATTTTTGTACATAGGCTTATATGTATTATATAGTCTCTCTCTCTCTCTCTCTCTCTCTCTCTCTCTCTCTCTCTCTCTCTCCTTTGAAAATAGAATAGCATGATTCTTTATGAATTTTCAGGCATCCTTACTGTTATTTTACCTTCCCCGCTTCTGTATTTATCTATCTTATAACTCCCAAATTAGAGCCTCCCCTTCCCAATTCCCTCCCTGATCAGATCACTTGTACCCTGCTACCTTCCCCATTGATTTCCCATTTACTACCCCAGCAACGATCCCTTTTCTACTTTCCCAGTTTCTGCAGTTACTCTAAACTATGTACTCACATTGGAAGCTTTGGAGTAGTAGCCTCTGATAAGAGAAAACATGCAATGCTTGTCTGTATGTGTCTGGGTTACCTTACTCAATATTTTACAGTTTTATCCATTTACTGGGCTAGACTCTAGAGTAGGAGGTGGGAACTGATTTCTTTGGAATTAAAAAATTATGTGGCATGATCCCATGCCACAGTGCTCCATACACAAATACCTCTGGGAAAGAGCTGGTCTCCCAGGAGTGCAGACACACCTGTGAGCACAGGTAAGACCAACACTTCTGCTCAAATTCCTGGCCCAAGAGTGATCCTCCCAGAGCCATCAGGATACAGGAACCAAGGAACAGCCAGGAAGAGGATCCTTCCAGTTTCTGTCTGTACTCAGGAGCTGACCCTGAGCCACAGCTCTCCAAACCCAAATTCCTTCCAGAGAAAACTGGTCTCCCAGGATTACTGACACACAGGCTTGTAGAAGGGACAAGCCACATTCAGAGACAGCAAGACCACCTAACATGGAAGATAACCTGATGCTGAGAAGCAAAGGCAAGAACCTAAGCAACAGAAACCAAGGCTACTTGGCATCATCAGAACCCAGTTCTCCCACCACAGCGAGCCCTGGATACTCCAACACACCAGAAAATCAAGACTCTGATCTAAAATCACTTCTCATGATGATGATAGAGGGCTTTAAGAAGGACATAAATAACTCCCTAAAAGAAATAAAGGAGAAGGTGGAAGCCCTTAACGAGGGAACACAAAAACCCTTAAAGAATTACGGGAAAACACAAATAGTTTAAGGAATTGAATAAAAACATCCAGGATCTAAAAATGGAAGTAGAATCAATAAAAAAATCACAAAGGGAGACAACCCTGGAGATAGAAAACCTAGGAAAGAGATCAGGAATCATAGATACAAGAATCACCAACAGAATACAAGAGATAGAAAAGAGAATCTCAGGTGCAGAAGATACCATAGAAAACATCAACACAACAGTCAAAGAAAATGCAAAATGCAAAAAGCTTCTAACCCAAAAACATCCAGGAAATCCAGGACACAATGAAAGGACCAAACCTAAGGATAATAGGAATAAAAGAGAGTGAAGATATCCAAATTAGAGGGCCAGTAAATATCTTCAACAGAATTATAGAAGAAAACTTCCCTAACCTAAAGAAAGAGATGCCCATAAACATACAAGAAGCCTACAGAACTCCAAATAGATTGGATCAGAAAAGAAATTCTTCCTGTCACATAATAGTCAAAACACCAAATGTACAAAACAAAGAATATTAAAAGTAGTAAGGGAAAAAAGTGAAGTAACATATAAAGGCAGACCTTTATATGTCAGAATTACACCAGTCTTCTCACCAGAGACTATGAAAGCTACAAGATCCTGGGCAGATGTCATACAGATCCTAAGAGAACACAAATGCCAGCCCAGGCTAATATACCCAGCAAAACTCGCAATTACCATAGGTAGAAAAACCAAGACAGTCCATGACAAAACCAAATTTGCACAACATCTTTCTACAAATACAAAGGATAATAGATGGAAAACACCAACACAAGGAGGGAAACTACACCCTAGAAAAAGCAAGAAAGTAATCTTCTTTCAACAAACCCAAAAGAAGATAGCCACACAAACATAAAAATAACATAAAAAATAACAGGAAGCAACAATCACTATTCCTTAATATCTCTTAATATCAATGGGTTCAATTCCCCAATAAAAAGGCATAGACTAACATACTGGATATGTAAACAGGACCCAGCATTTTGCTGCATACAGGAAACTCACCTCTGTGTCAAAGACAGACACTATCTCAGAGTAAAGGAATGGAAAAAAATTTTTCAAGCAAATGGTCCCAGGAAACAAGCTGGAGTAGCCATTCTAATGTGGAATAAAATCAACTTTCAACCAAAGTTATCAAAAAGGATAAGGAAGGACAATTCATACTCATCAAAGGGAAATCTACCAAGAAATCTCAGTTCTGAACATCCATGCTCCAAATGCAAGGGCACCCACATTCTTAAAAGAATCTTTACTAAAGCTCAAAGCACACGTTGCACCTCACACAATAATCATGGGAGACTTCAACACCCCAGTCTCATTAATGGACAGATCATAGAAACAAAAACTAAACAGAGACACAGTGAAACTAACAGAAGTTGTGGATCAAATGGATTTAACAGATAACTATAGAACATTTCATCCTAAAACAAAAGAATATACCTTCTACTCAGCACCTCATGTTACCTTCTCAAAACTGACCACATAATCAGTCACAAAACAGGCCTCAATAGATAAAAGATTGAAATAATCCCATGCATCCTATCAAATCACCAAAGACTAAGGCTTGTCTTCAATAGCAACAAAAACAACAGAAAGCCCACATACACATAGAAGCTGAACAACGCCCTAGTAAATGATTACTTCATCAAGGAAGAAATAAAGAAATTCAAGACTTTTTAGAATTTAATGACAATGAAGGCACAATGTACCCAAACTTATGGGACACAATGAAAGCAGTGCTAAGAGGAAAACTCATAGCTCTGAGTGCCTCCAAAAGGAAACGGGAGAGAGCATACATTAGCAGCTTAACAGCACACCTGAAAGCTTTAGAGCAGAAAGAAGATAATACACCTAAGAGGAGTTGATGGCAGGAAACCATCAAACTCAGGGCTGAAATCAACCAAATAGAAACAAAAAGAACTATACAAAGAATCAACAAAACCAGGAGCTGGTTTTTTGAGAAAATCAACAAGATAGATAAACCCTTAGCCAGACTAACCAGAGGGCACAGAGACAGTATTCAAATTAACAAAATCAGAAATGAAAAGGGAGACATAACAACAGAAATTAGGGAAATTCAAAAAAACATCAGATCCTACTACAAAAGCCTATACTCAACAAAACTGGAAACATGATTTTCTAGATAAATATCATGCACTAAAGTTAAATCAGGATCACATAAACCACTTAAACAGTCCAATAATCCCTAAAGAAATAGAAACAGTCATTAAATGTCTCCCAACCAACAAAAGTCCAGGAACAGATGGGTTTAATGCAGAATTCTATCAGACCTTCAAAGAAAACCTAATACCAATATGCTTTAAACTATTCCACAAAATAGAAACAGAAGGAACACTACCCAATTCTTTATATGAAGCCACAGTTACGTTGATACTAAAACCTCACAAAGAACCAACAAAGAATGAGACCTTCAGACCAATTTCTTATATCAATGCAAAAATACTGAATAAAATTCTCACAAACTGAATCCAAGAACACATCAAAGCCATCATTCACCATGATCAAGTAGGCTTCATCCCAGGGATGTAGGGAAGGTTCAATATATGGATATCCATCAATGTAATCCACTATATAAACTCAAAGAAAATAACACATGATCATTTCATTAGATGATGAAAAAGCATTTCACAAAATTCAACATCCCTTCATGTTAAAGGTCTTGGAAAGATCAGGAATTCAAGGCCCATACCTAAACATAGTAAAAGTAATATACAGCAAACTAGTAGCCAACATCAAACTAAATGGAGAGAAACTTGAAGCAATCCCACTAAAATCAGGGACTAGACAAGTCTGCCCACTCTCTCCATATCTATTCAATAGAATATTTTATGTTCTAGGTAGAGCAATTAGACAACAAAAGGAGGTCAAAGGGATACAAACTTGAAAGGAAGAAGACAAAATATCATTATTTGCATATGATATAATAGTATACTTAAGTGACACCAAAAATTCTACCAGAGAACTCCTACAGCTGAAAAACAACTTTAGCAAAGTGGCTGGATATAAAATTAACTCAAACAAATCAGTAACCTTCCTATACTCAAAGGATAAATGAGCTGAGAAAGAATTTGGGGAAATGATACCCTTCACAATATTCACAAACAATAGAAAATATTTTGGTGTGACTCTTACCAAGCAAGTGAAACATCTGTATGATAAGATCTTCAAGTTTAGAAGAGAGAAACTGAGGAAGACTTCAGATGATGGAAATATCTCCCATACTCATGGATTGCAGGATTAATATAATAAAAATTGCCATCTTGTCAAAATCAATCTACAGACTCAATTCAATCCCCATCAAAATTTCAACTCAATTCTTCATAGAGTTAGAAAGAGCAATTCTCAAATTCACTTGGAATAACAAAAGTCTCAGGATAGTGAAAACTATTCTCAACAATAAACGAGCTTCTGGGGGAATCACCATCCCTTAGATCAAGCGGTATTACAGAGCAGTAGTGATAAAAAACTGCATGGTATTAGTAGAGTGACAGGCAGGTAGATCAATGGAATAGAAATGAAGACCCAGTAATGAACCCACACACATATGGTCTCTTGATCTTTGACAAAGGTGCTAAAACAATCCAGTGGAAAAAAGACAGAATTTTCACCAAATGGTACTGTTTCAACTGGCAATGAACATGTAGAAGAATGCAAATTCATCCATTCTTATCTTCCTGTACAAAGCTCAAGTCCAAGTGGACCAAGGACTTCCACATAAAACCAGATACACTGAAACTTATAGAGGAGAAAGTGCGGAAGAGCCTTGAATACATGGGCACAGGGGAAAATTTCCTGAACAGAACACCAATGGCCTATGCTCTAAGATCAAGAATCAACAAAAGGGACCTCATAAAATTGTGAAGCTTCTGTAAGGCAAAGGACACTGTCAATAGGACAAAATGGCAACCAACAGATTGGGAAAAGATCTTTATCAATCCTATGTCCTATCAAGGGCTAATATCCAATATATACTAAGAATTCAAGAAGTCAGACCCTAGAGAATCAAATAACCCTATTAAAAATGGGGTACAGAGCTAAAGAAAGAATTGTCAACTGAGGAATACCTGATGGCTGGGAAACATCTAAAGAAATGTTCAGCATCCTTAATCATCAGGGAAATGCAAATCAAAACAACCCTGAGATTTCAACTCCCACCAGTCAGAATGGCTAAAATCAAAAACTCAGGGGAAAGCAGATGCTGGAGAGGATGTGGAGAAAGAGTGATACTCCTCCATTGCTGGTGGGATTGCAAGCTGGTACAACCACTCTGGAAATCAGTCTGGTAGTTCCTCAGAAAATTGGGCATAGTACTACCTGAGGACCCAGCTATACCACTCCTGGGCATATACCCAGAAGATACTCCAACATGTAATAAGCACACATGCTCTGCTATGTTCATAGCAGTCTTATTTATAATAGCCAGAAGCTGGAAAGAACTGAGATGTCCTTCAACAGGAGAATGGATGCAGAAAATGTGGTACATTTACACAATGGGGTACTACTCAGCTTTAAAAACAATGAATTCACAAAATTCTTAGGCAAATGGATGATCCTTCTTGGAAGGTGGATCAAAATACCCATGGCTCACAGCCAACCAATAAACTGAGCCTAGCATCCCAAGTGGAACAGCTAGAGAAAGGACTTAATGAGCTGAATAGCTTTGCAGCCCCATAGGAGGAACAATAATATGTACCAACCAGTAGCCCCAGAGCTCCCAGGGACTAAACCACCAACCAAAGAGTACACATAGCGAGACCCATGGCTCCAGCTACATATGTAGCAGAGGATGGCCATTTCAGACATCAATGAGAGAAGAGGCCATTGGTCCTATGAAGGCTAGACACCCCAGTGTAGGGGATTGCCATGCCAGGAAAGTGGGGTTGGGGTTAGTCAGCAGGGAGATGGGAATTGGGATGGGATAGAGATTTTTTGGAAGGGTAGCAAGGAAAGGGGATACCATTTGAAGTGTAAATAAAGCAAATATCTAATAAATAATAATAATAATAAATAATAATAAAGAAAATTGACTGCTGCCTTGTATAAAGTCACATATGCAGTGGATAAAATTGGGATAGTATCTGGATTTCAAGCAAATGTTAGTGCATGTGTTAAAGCTCCCAATATTTTATTAATTGGTCATATTAGAATTACTTTTGTTTCATCTACAGTATTTAATGTATGTTGTATTGATTGTTCACTTTCTAATTGTGTCAGTGTATTGAAATCTAGCATGTCCAGTATGGTGGTCTATCAACCAGCTTTTGTTCTATTGCCTGTGAATATTACAGGACCTTGGTATTCTGTAAGAAGCTTCAAGGTACTGGAGGAAGTGAGTCAGGCTTTAAGAAGAAGCAAGAGGGTAGAGGGCTTGATTATTGCTGTTACAGCAGCTTTAATTACATTGATAGCTAGCACCACTGCCTCTAGAATTGCTTTGACAAAAGAAGTTAAGACAGATACTTTTGTTAATCACTTAGCAAAAAATGTTACTAATGTTTTGAGTATTCAAGAGGATTTAGATAGTGTTTGGAACAACAGATTGATGCTCTTTTTGATACTATTCAAATTATTAGAGAGGGTGTTCAGAGTTTAAGAGTAAGAAGCCATCTTGTGTCATGCTAAATACCAATGGATTTGTGTTACTTCTAAATTTTACAATAATAGTCACTATAATTCAGAAAAAGTTTACAGTCACTTGCAGGGTATTTGGCATAATTCCAACACCTCTCTGGATATTTTAACTTTGCATACTGAAATTAGAAATTTAAAGAATGCTACTCTGCTGAGTTCTGATGCTGCAGATATTGCTGGTAAAATTATTTGTAGCCTGAAATCAGTATTTTCATCCTGGTCAAACTTCAAGAATGGCATATGTGGCTTGATAATGCTAGCCCTTCTTGTCCTGGGAATACTTTTATTCCTGCCCATTGTGTTAAAGCTTGTCTTTAACAACATCAATCTGTTGGTGGTCAAAGTACATGGCTTGAAACTGAAAACGTACCCCCCAGACAGAGTCATTAATTTAACAGGCTGGCAAGCCAAGATTCTGCACAGAGCCTTATCAACCTAAGACAGAGGCATGCGCCAAAAGACCATGTTTGTTAGTAAACACTAATAAGGTCATGTGTGTTTATTAATAAACACTAATAAGGCCGTGTTTGTTCAAATAACACAACCAAGCTGCATGTTGAAGATGGGTAATGAAGGCATTCTTGTGAGAATGACCTAAGACAGGCTCAGCCTTGTTTATAAAATAAGAAGAGGAGAGATGTAGAGAGTCTTATTGGGGTACCATGCCACCTGGCAGGAGTCTGACATTGGCCAAGGACAAGCAAATGGGCTTCAGGTAGGAATCTGACATTAGGCAATAACAAGGAAGTTAGGTTCAGGCAGGAATCTGACATTAGGTTATAATAGGGAAGTAGGCTAAGGCAGGAATCTTAGGCTGAAACGAGAGGAGTAGGCTTCAGGCAAGATTTTGTGCTTGGACAAAGAAATGGGCTTAGGTATTTTGATCATCCTTTTTTTTTTTTTAATTTAATTTTATTTTATTTTTTTAATTTACATTCCAAATCACTTCCCCTTTCCCGTTTCCTCCCTCCCCGAAAGTCCCATAAGCCCCCTTCCCTCCCTCTTTTCTCTGTTCAACCCCCTCTCATTACTCTGTCCTGGCATTCCCCTACATCCAGTCTTTCCAGGACCAGGGGTCTCTCCTTCCATCTTTTTAGAAATCTATTGATATGCTGATTGTGTCTAGGGTATTCTGAGATTCTGGGTCAATATCCCCTTATCAGTGACTTCATACCATGTGTGATCTTTTGTGATTGGGTTACCTCACTAAGGATGATATTTTCAAGTTCTGACCATTTGCCTAGGAATTTCGTGAATTCATTGTTTTTAATTGCAGAGTAGTATTCCATTGTGTAAATATACCACATCTTCTGAATCCATTCCTCCGTTGAGGGACATCTGGGTTCTTTCCAGCTTCTGGCTATTATAAATAAGGCTGCTATGAATATAGTGGAGCATGTGTCCTTATTGCATGCAGGTAAAGTCTCTGGGTATATGCCCAGGAGTGGTATAGCCGGATCCTCCGGAAGTGTCATGCCCAGTTTTCTGAGGAGCCGCCAGACTGCTTTCCAGAGTGGTTGTACCAGCCTGCAATTCCACCAGCAGTGGAGGAGTGTTCCTCTTTCTCCACATCCTCGCCAACAACTGCTGTCTCCTGTGTTTTTGATCTTAGCCATCCTGACTGGTGTGAGATGGAATCTCAGGGTTGTTTTGATTTGCATTGTAAACAACCGTTACTGTGGAGTAATCATGGGACTTTGCTTATTGCCTTGACTATTTTGTGTTTATTGTCTTGCTTGTTCCTCATTGTACTACTATTGCCCTTAACACTTGCATGTAATTAAAATGGTATAAAAGAAGATTGGAAAAAAAATTAAAAAAAATGGGGTAGAGAACTAAACAAAGAATTTTCAACTGAGGAATATTGAATGTCTGAGAAGTACCTAAAGAAATGTTCAACATCCTTAGTCATCAGGAAAATGCAAATCAAACAACCTTGAGATTCCACCTCACAGCAGTCAGAATGGCTAAATAAAAAACTTAGGTGACAGCAGATGCTGGAGAGGATGTGGAGAAAGAGGAACACTCCTCCACTGCTGGTGGGATTGCAAGCTGGTACAACCACTCTGGAAATCAGTTTGGTAGCTCCTCAGAAAATTTGACATAGTACTATCTGAGGACCCAGACATACCTGGGCATATACCCAGAAGATTCTCCAACATGTAATAAGGACACATGCTCTACTATGTTCATTGCAGCCTTATTTATAATAGCCAGAAGCCAGAAAGAACCCAGATGTCCCTCAACAGAGGAATGGATACAGAAAATGTGGTACATTTACACAATGGAGTACTACTTAGCTATTAAAAACAATGACTTCTTGAAATTCTTAGGCAAATGGATGGAACTAGAAAATATTATCCTGAGTGAGGTAACCCAATCACAAAATAACACACATGGCATGTACTCACTGATAAGTGGATATTAGCCCAAAAGTTTGGAATATCCAAGATTCAATTCACAGACCATATGAAGCCCAAGAAAAAGGAAGACCAAAGTGTGGATGCTTCAGTGCTTCATAGAAGAGAGAACAAAATACTCACAGGAGGAAATATGGAGACAAAGTATTGAGCAGACACTGAAGGAAAGGCCATATAGAAACTGCCATACCTGGGGATCCATCCCATATGCAGTCAAGAAACACAGATGCTAATGTGAATTCTGGGAAGTGCTTGCTGACCAGAGCCTGATATGATTGTCTCCTGAGAGGCTCTGCCAGAGCCTGACAAATACAGAGGTGGAAGAGTGCAGGGTCCCCAATGGAGGAGTTGGAGAAGGGACTGAAAAAGCTGAGGACATTTGCAGCTCCATGGAGGGAGCAACAGTTTCAACTGGCCAGACTCCCCAGAGGTCCTAGGGACTGGACCACCAACCAAAGAGTAAACATGGAGGGACTCATGTCTCCGGCTGCATATGTGATAGAAGATGGCCTTGCTGGACATCAGTGGGAGGAGAGGCCCTTGGGCCTGAGGGTGTTTGATACCCCTGTGTAGGGGAATACCAGGGTGGGAAGAAGGGAGTGGGTGGGTGGGGGAGCACCTTCATAGAGGCAAGGGGAAGGGGGATGAGATGGGGGCTCCCTAGGGGGAGTCCTGGAAAGGGGAAAACATTTGAAATGTTTATATATATATATATATATATATATATATATATATATATGTCAAAACAAAACAAATCTTATATGACGCTATGTTTCTACTTTTGCCAGAAAACTGTATTTCATAACTTGGAAGATAGGTTAATAACCTACTTTCTCATAGAAAGAGGAAAATAAAAGCACATGAAACCAACAGCCTATCACAGCACTTAACCTTGCCAAACTGTAAGAGATGTAAAGCATGACCAAATCCCACACACAGACAAGGTGTCCTCACTCAGTGACAGGACTATTCAGACTCACCTGTAATGCCTAACCCCTGCTCAAAACCAAAACTGAAGCACAAAATGAGCCACTAGTAACCTAACACTGTATTTGTCTAAGGGAAGAGAGACCAGAGCTCTTCTTGGAGACCTCAGATGTTATCGACACATGGAGTGGAGTGCTGCTATTAGCCCAAGTTTTCTAAAGGCAGAGAAAGGAAGCAATTAAGTTGTGCAGTGCTCAGTTTCTGTTGCATTGCATGCAGCTCCATATCCTTAAACCAGCAAATAAATGACACAGTCAGAATTCCTCTGCCCAGAAGGCTAGTGGACCCCATAGTGGGTTGTACTTGGGTCTCCTCACCAGTCAGGGTACAATGAATCCTGGCATGGATTCAGCAACTGTACACATTTCAGACTTAACTCAGTGATAGGAAACATGAAGTTTATTACCTCCTCCCATAATGCTTGATGAAAGAAAGTGTAGAGACACAAAGTATGGTCCCTCAAGGCTTTTGTAGTTGGTTTCAGGAAGGTAGCAGGGAAAGGTAAGTCATGCTCTGGCCGGTGCACCTGTTCCGTGGAAAGAGAATAGGAAAGAGACAAATTTTTAGGAGATGTGTTTCTTACTGGTCTTATGAAAAATCATTTCCACTCAGCTTATTGGTGTTTTAACCAAGCTATTCTTTTGATTCCAGAAAAGGTCTGATTAGTAAGGGAGTTCAGAAATGGCTAGTCTTTCTACTCTACCCTTGTACTGACCTTACTTGGCCCTACTGTTTTGAAGTCAGCTCAGTATTAGAGCAACAAGGAAAGGATGCTAGGTAAGGATTTCCAGTCTCTTACATGATAGGGAAGTGTCTTCAGACTGACTGTAATACACTGTCTACAAGAAAAATGAGTTAAAAAGCCCTGAGCTCTGTTTTCAACAAGCACAACTATTGTGTCTGAATCTTAAATTACACACAGGAAGAAAACAAAATCTGTAACATGTCTGTGGTTTAATGCCAGGAGGATGGGGTGCACAGGAAGGGGAAGGAAGGAAGTATTTACTCTTAAGCAATCTTGCTGTTCTATTGTTGAGAATAAAATAGAACTTCTATTTTAACTAGATTAAACTAATTCCATATGTACTAGGTAAAGTGCCATATCCTTAATGTGATTCCAAATTAGATTAAAAAATACTACCTGTATAAAACAGCATGCAAATATAAGCTTTTACTCTCACAACCCCACATTTATTGCACAAAATATAAGATTTGATTGTGGTGTGTGTGTGCACGTGTGTGTGTGTGTGTGTGTGTGTGTGTGTGTGTGTGTGACATGTGTGTTGGGGCACATGGAGGTCAGAATAGAATGCTCCATCCCTTGAAGCTGGAATTACAAGTAGTTGTGAGTCACCGAACATGGTCTCTGGGAATTGAGTTCTGCTCCTCTGAAAGAACAGCAAGTACTCTTACCTACTAAGCTATCTCTTCTGGTCCTTATTATGCATTTTTTGAAATGATATTTGACAGTTCAGTTTTGAAAATTGTGAGATTACATTTAATCCTTTTTTTTAAAAAAAAATCCCCCAAATCATGGCATCTGTTAACTGAAATATCAGTAAAATAAAATTTTTAGAAGCACATATCCAAATGACAAAGAGCATGAGAGGAAAGCTAATCACAACACTTTAAAAGTGCAGAAGCAGATAGTGAAGACAGAGGAAGACAAGACAAGGCTCTTAGTGAGGGATGCTCATGAGCAGATAAAATCCACCCAGAGCCTCTAAAAGATCTGGACAGTAGTAGATCTGAAAGTAGATTGTCTTGCTGATCAAAGTGATAATCAGTTCTACCTCTGGGTCTGTCCTCATTTTGCTTACCAAGATGATGCCTCTTCCAGACAGTAGGTGGAGGTAATATTCTAATCAGAAGGGCTTTGGCCTTAGGAACAGTATGCACGGCTGCAGAAATGCAACCCTGACAGCAAGGCAATTTTATGTACTAAATGGGTAGAATCCTTCCTGTCTGCAGCCTGACTTCCTCAACACAGCAGAAAGGAAATGGTGACAGCTATGTAGAGTTGTATTAGTCAAGGTTCTTTAGAGGAACAGAACTTGCAGAATCAATATACACACACGCATGTATGCATGCATGCATATATTCGTACATACATACACAAAGTGTACATGGGCATGTGCATGCACACACACATACACACATAAACACACATACACTCTCACAAACAAAGGGGATTTATTAGAATGGCTTACAGGCTGTGGTTCAGCTAGCCTAACAATGGCTGCCTACCAATGGAAGTTTCAAGAATCCAGTAGTTGTTCAGTCCAGGAGACTGGATGTCTTAGCTTAGATTTTCAGTATAAGCTGGAATCCTTAAGAAGTAGGCTCTAATATCAGTGAAAGAGTGGACTTACCAATGAGAGTGAGAGAAAGTGGGAGAGAGAGAGAGAGAGAGAGAGAGAGAGAGAGTTCTTCTACCATGTTTTATATATAGATTGCCAGCAGATGGCCCAGATTAAAGGTGGCTCTTCCTACCTCAAAAGATTTGGATTAAAAGGTATCTTCCTATTTCAAATGATTTAATTAAGAAAAATTCTTTCCCAGGGGTGCCCAATCAGTTGGATTTTAGTTAATTCCAGATGTAGCCAAGTTGACAACCAAGGATAGCTATTATAAGACTCCACACAGAGATGTAAAGACTGCTTTTTCTGGGGACTGATCAAATTAAAGCAAATCAACTTATGCTTTGGGATTTTCAGCAAATGTAGGTGTCTCTATGGAGGTGCTGAGTGAGGTCTTCGTGTCACATCTGTTCATTAGTTTTTTGTCTATCAGGCTTCATCCTCCAGAATGAGCAAAAATAGAGGAAAGTGACCCAGAGCATGTGACCCAGAAGGAAAGAATGATGGGTAACTTGGAGGGTGCACAGCCAGGGAACAAAGTAGGAAAACCCCAGGAAGATAAAGTGTGTGTGGAAACATTGGAAAAACAGCCACAAAGGGAAGCAGAAGCCATGAACCTTGCAGAAGCCTTAGATGAAGATGGTAAAGAGAGCTTTCAAAATGCAGAGAAACATCAGAAATAGGGAAAGAGGACATGAGGAAAATTAGTCAAAGGAAAGAGTTCCATAAGCAGAAGCAAGCAGACAAAGGGGACAATTAACTAAGGAACAGTAGGAGAAGATTCGTGGAACAGCGTGGGCAGCTAGCAGGAGATACAACCTGCCAAATACTCGCTTTCAGACCTCCAAGAACAAGAAAAAATGGAGAAAATATTACTACTTACAAAAGCTCAGAAATTAGACCGCAGCCAGTTTCTTTTTTTTTAATTTTATTTTTTTTAATTTACATTCCAAATCACTTCCCCTTTCCCGTTTCCTCCCTCCCCGAAAGTCCCATAAGCCCCCTTCCCTCCCTCTTTTCTCCATTCAACCCCCTCTCGTTACTCTGTCCTGGCGTTCCCCTACATCCAGTTTCTTAAGAGCAGTAGTAGGAGCTTTAGAAAAGGTGGGTGTTGGGACAGCTGGAGAAATGGCTAAGCTGTTAAGAGCACTTGATGCTTTTCCAGAGGACCCTAGTTTGGCTCCTTCTGATCATCCAAGTCTAGTGGTTCACAATAATCTGCAACTCAGCTTCAAGGGATCCTCTGCCCTCTTCGGGTCTCCTCCAGCATCTGCACAGATATGGAGTACATGCACGTGCACACACACATGCACAGACACACAGAGAGCCTTAGAGTAATACTCTTAGACTGGAAGGCCAAAGTGTTTACTAATCCATAACTGTGTTATAGTTAAGCTTTTGCTCAGTTGTAACTGTCAGATCAGTACATCTACAAATACCCTTTCCATGAGGGCCCCCAAGAGGTCTCAGTGTAGGTTCTAATTGTCAAGACTGGTGACCTGAATTCAATCCTGACACTTACAAGCTAGTATGAGAGAACACAGTCCTAGGAGTTATCCTGTTTTTTTTAATATTTGAACATCTTTATGGATCACATCATGGTACTTTGACACAAGAATGCAATGTGTAATCAAGCCAGGATAATGAGCATCTCTGTCTCATTAAACATTAATTCTCACATGTTGGGGACTTGATACCTCTCTAGAAATTTGGAAATGTGTTAGACTGTTTAAACCAATTGTTACCCCACTGTGCTATACAACATCAATATCTTCTTTCTCCATCCTCTCTGTACAGTGTCCCCCACTCTGTTCCCAGTGACCACTGTTCTTTGCTTATTTTACTTAGTGTGATGATTTCTGGTTTTCATCATCATTGCTGCAAATTAGTCTTCACCTTTAAGCCGTGGCATACCTCCCATGAATGAATGAATGAATGAATGAATGAATGAATGAATCTTTTAAAAGGATAGATACCATTGTAAGTATTCTACTAAGTATAGAAGTAAGCCATTAAGGTGATGGCACAGGATCCAGCAAAAAGAGAGATGGAAGCTATTCCCAGGCTGGGATAAAGGGACAACCCAGAATGCCAGCAGAGAACAGATTAGCTTGAGAGGCTTATGTCAAGGCCGACCAGGAAATCCATAAAAAGCAAAAAAATTGACATTTATTGTTGATTTTGAAGACATAGTGTTCTGTTTGAAATTATGTGTCTGAGTAAGAAATATGTATAGACTACTCAAGTAAGAAGGTACTAAATAACCCCATGGACAACAAAAAACAAGCAAGCAAACAAATCCAACCACACTGCCTTATAGGCTTATCTGGAAATAACAGTCATAAAGTTGTAGAGTAGCAGCAAGTAATAATAGATAGCATATGTTATATATGCTATATATTAATGAAATTAAATTCTGGACTGGTGAATGTGTGGGTGCACAGAGAGCTACATTCTTTTATTGTTGTTAGAAAATCAATAGATAACTATTTAGTGATATGATAGTAACTAATACCAGAATAACATTTATAAAACAGAAAACTACTCTCTTTCATCTCACATATAAATCTTTACCACTTCTCCCCACAGGGAGTGGACTAGGAGCAGATACAAAAGAAAAAAGAAAGGTTTGCAATGTTCCAGAGTATCTGTTCTTTCAGGAGAAACTGCTCTGCTTGGGGGAGGTGCTATTAAAACTTAACAGGAACCCACCTGAAGCTAGCTTTAAACATCCTGGCCCACCTCAGAGTATAAAGAACTGAGAAATGCTTGTGAAGTCTTTAGTCTGGAGGCCTGTGCATTCCAAAGGTCTGAGACCATGAATCAGAAGACTGACTGTGGAGCACTTCTTCCTCTGACCCACCTAACTTTTTCATTTCTAGTGGTTTATCTGAAGAAGTTCCAGTTACCTTGTATGTCATGTATGCCATCAAAAAATATAAGACCCCAAAGGTTGGGACGAGGGGATAGACTGAAGAGAGAAGGCTCAAGACCCATACTCCATATGCTATTGAAGTTATGATTTAAAGGATTTAAAACAATCATGATTAAAATACTAAGGACCCTAGTGCTAAAAAGTGCATTTGAGAAACTTTACTTAAGAGAATTAATAGCATGCAAGATCACATGAGCAGCGTAAGCAGAGGGGGATTCTAAGATCCAGGAAGTGTTTCTAGAGATCAGAAGCCTTGGGTAGACAGGAAGGAGGCCCTTGATGGACATATTGTTTGATGGGATGTATCTGAGGTTAGAACCTTGAATTTGGTGATAAATCAGTTTCAAATTTGCAAAGCTGAAAACAGAGGAGAACACATTCAAGACCAATGAGACAGCTAATGTCAGCCACCAGATCACAGCTCCAGGAGACTCAGGACAGCAAGCAGGACAAAGGCTAGACACATGGAATACAGGCATGTCATGTTAGGCAACAGGAAGTCCAAGATAATGTTCTTTAAAAAAAGCCCAAAGTGTGTATGTGTGTGTGTGTGTGTGTGTGTGTGTGTGTGTGTGTATGTGTGTGTGTGTGTGTGTGTGTGTGTGCGCGCGCGCGTGCGTGCACATCCCACCTATTCAGGATCACAGATAAAACTGCCTTCAGACATCCCAGAAACCATGATAGTAATAAAAAGATTAGAGTAATATGAGTTTTGAAGACCTCTTCCCCCTTTAAAAAATCTCTACCAATCTAAAAGTTTGTATTTTTTGAAATTATGAGATTAAAATTATGAAATTAAGAAATGGAGAGCTTATCAGACAAAACCCAAGGGAACTGTTGTTAGCACACCTGGCTGGCAAGAGATATAGAACAAAGATTTTTTTTAAGAAAGGAAGAATATGGAGAAGATAAATGCAATCTTTTCTTACTCTTAAAGACTGTGCAGATAATTTGAAGCAATAGCAACAAGGCATTGTATATGTAAATGTGCATGCATGCATAATTTTGCTTATGGGTCAGGGATGTGAATAATAGTGATGATGTGAAGGACAGATGAATCAGGATGTCACTGCAGGTTCTAGCCCTACATCTGAAATTATTCTTGTTACACTGTGATTTGAAAGTAGACTGAGATTAGTTGTAAATGTATGTTGGATATTCTCTTGAGACCACAATAGTAGATAAAGAAGGTATCCTGTTTCAACATGAGTCAGAAAGCATAAGAAAAGGTGTCAGAGAGGCATTATTTAATGACAAAGGGGTCAGTTGTCAAGAAGACAAGAGGACCCTCTGCGTGTATTTGTCCAACAGCAGAGAACTGACATGTGTGACATGAGGGTTGACAATGGCAAAGAGAAAGAAACCAATTCTCTGTTGTGCTGTGTTAGAGGTGCAAAGGTCAATATCCTCTACAGCAAAGGTGAGCGTCTGCAGCAAGTAGGAAACCAAAAGGGATATAACTGAACTAAATCAATAGCAGCATCAATTATCTGATCGTGATGGGCATCAATAGACCACATTCTCCAATAGCAGGCTCTTCTCATGAGCACATGGAACATCATGACAGAGCACATTATGCTATGTAAATCACAAATCAACAGGTCACACCACAGTGGGTTGGCATTAGAAATCAACAGCAGAAAGATAGCTGAAAATTCTTAGTTACTTGGAAATTAAACAACACACTCCTAAAGATATTTTGAGAGAAATTTATAGCATTGAGTGCATATATTAGAAAATAAGATCTGAACTCAGTCATCTGAGCATACCACATAGGAAACTTGAAAAAAACAGGAAATTAAATCCAAAGCAAGCAAAAGGAAAAGACAATAGAAACTAGAACAGCAGTCAGTAAGGTTGAAAACAGAGAGCAAAAGTCCTCAAAGTGTTTTTTTTTGTTGTTGTTGTTTTTAACTTTTAACAAACCCAAAGGAAGAGAAACATAGGAATAACTAATATAAAAAATGAAAGTGGTCTTTACTATGGATTCTGTGGTCACTAGGCTTGTGAAAGGTAAAAATAGTGGGACTAATTTATGCCTTTAATCTTGATAATCTACATGAAATGTGCCAATTCCTTGAAATTATATACCCAAATTCTCACAAATGACTATATAATTTGGATAAGCTTATATTTATTAAAGAAATTAAAGTAATAGAAACAAATTCTGTAAGACAAACAGTACCTGACCCAGGTAGATTTACTGGTGAATTTTACTAAACTTCTGTCTTAGTTAGGGTTCTATTGCTGTGAAGAGACACCATGACCAAGGCATCTCTTATAAAAGAAGATGGCTTAATTGGGGCTGGCTTATAGTATCAGAGGTTCCAACCATTATCATCATGGCAGAAAGCATGGCAGGCTTCAGGCACACATGTTGCTGGAGGAGTTCTACATCCTGATCTGAAGGCAGCCAGGAGACTTATTACACACTGGGCAGAGTTTGAGCACTAGGAGGCCTTAAGCCTGCCCCATCAGTGATGTACTTACTCTAACAAGGCCACACCTACTCCAACAAGGCCACACCTCCTAATAGTGCCTCTCCCTGAGGGCCAAGCATTCAAACACTTGAGTCTATGGGGGTCAAACCTATTCAAACCACCATAACATTTAAGGAAGTAATTTTACCAATTATATACAAGAATACAAAAAGAGGAGTTCTTCTTAACTCATTTCCAAAATAAGGCATATTACAGGACAAGGAAACTACAGACTAATATATTTCATAAATACAGTGAATCAAATCCAACAATTCATAAAATGAGTTATTTAGTATGACTAAATAAATTTTATTTCAGATATTGTTGGCTGGTTCAACATTTGAAAATTAATATAACTTTCAAACCAATAAGCTAAAGAGAAAAAAATTCACTTGATAATATCAATAGATGTTTTTAAAAAGGCATTTAACAGATTCCAATATTCTTTTTTTTTTTTTGGTTTTTTCGAGACAGGGTTTCTTTGTGTAGCCCTGGCTGTCCTGGAACTCACTCACTCTATAGACCAGGCTGGCCTCGAACTCAGAAATCCTCCTGCCTCTGCCTCCCAAGTGCTGGGATTAAAGGCGTGCGCCACCACCGCCCGGCTGATTCCAATATTCTTATGTGATGTGGAAGCTTCAGTAAGTGACAAGTTGGAGCTTCCTCAGCTTGATAGCAAATGTCTATTAAGTGATCCAAGGATGGGTCTGAATGTCAAGGCTCCCAAATGCTGAAAAATCCCAAAAGATCAACATTTATAAAGTCAAAAATCCCAACAGAAGAAAACCCTAAAAATAACAGTCCTTAAGAATAAAATTGCACCTGTTGCATATTCTGAAAAATGCAAGGGGTGAGAGTGGGGCAACACAGGAGCTATAGAAGGCACTGCTTCAGTCCCTTCACACATTACACCGTTCTTGCACTCAGAACTGCACCATTCTATGGATAATAAAAGGAATTCTACAAATGCCGGGACCTCCAAACCAAAGCCCCTTGCTGGAGCCGTTCTTCCAGGATTGCAAAGTACATTAAATGGAACAGCCAGAGGTTCCTTGAATCTACCATCTAACATGCGGGAACCAGCACCCGTTTCATTTTGACTAAGGGACGGAACTTTCAAAAATGTCCCCGCCGCAATCGAGCAATGTCATGTATGTCTCTGTTGGTTCTTAGCATTTTAAAACGTATCCATGTTTATGTTCTGATAACGGAAGAGAATGTTACACCTTGTAAATGATTTTTGGAGACTTGGCAGGTTTTGCTCTACAGAAATGAAGGAATTTCAACAGGGTCTCCATAGAACAATGGAGATTTGGAATTACATACAAGATGGCTTCTAAAAGCGAGCCAAAGCAAAGGAACTCTCAGCCCTCTCGCCCCTACTTTTGGCGAATTTCACAAAAAATTAGGATGTGAGGTTTGATCCCGTGGAAGAGTAGTGATGAAATCTTCAGTAAATTTATCATAATTCTACATTGGAATTTCTTCAGTTGATTCCAGAAGGCTTGTGCTGAGCCAGAAGCATTTTCGAAAACTGGGCGCCACATAGAAAATCAGTGTGAATGTATTCCTGGAGGAGAGCCATCCCCCTAAAAGAAAACCAGAAACAAACAACAAAGCCCAAAATGCCATTATTCACTGTGGTATAAGACTTGAAAATACAATGACCAGGAAAACCGGCCACCTCTGATGAATAACTTCCTCTAGATGCAATATACCTGTTAATATTTAGTATGTGCTTACTGGAATTTATCTACATGTTTTTCTGATTATGTATTTCTGAACTCAAACAACCTTCCTTGGGTCATTGCTTTCTTTGTCACACTCTGGAAAGCAGTCTGGCGGTTCCTCAGAAAACTGGGCATGACACTCCCGGAGGATCCGGCTATACCACTCCTGGGCATATACCCAGAGACTTTACCTGCATGCAATAAGGACACATGCTCCACTATATTCATAGCAGCCTTATTTATAATAGCCAGAAGCTGGAAAGAACCCAGATGTCCCTCAATGGAGGAATGGATTCAGAAGATGTGGTATATTTACACAATGGAATACTACTCTGCAATTAAAAACAATGAATTCACGAAATTCCTAGGCAAATGGTCAGAACTTGAAAATATCATCCTTAGTGAGGTAACCCAATCACAAAAGAACACACATGGTATGCAGTCACTGATAAGGGGATATTGACCCAGAATCTCGGAATACCCTAGACACAATCCGCATATCAATAGATTTCTAAAAAGATGGAAGGAGAGACCCCTGGTCCTGGAAAGACTGGATGTAGGGGAATGCCAGGACAGAGTAACGAGAGGGGGTTGAATGGAGAAAAGAGGGAGGGAAGGGGGCTTATGGGACTTTCGGGGAGGGAGGAAACGGGAAAGGGGAAGTGATTTGGAATGTAAATTAAAAATAAAATAAAATAAAAAAAAAAAACCCAGACACTATCATCGATGCCCACAAGTACTTGCTGACTGGAGCCGGATATAGCTGTCACCTGGGAGACTCTGCTAGTGCATGATAAAAACAGAGGGGGACACTCTCAGCCAGTCATTGAACTGAACACAGGATCCCCAATGGAGGAGCTAGAGAAAGAACCCAAGGAGCTGAAGAGGTTTGCAGCACCACAGGAGGAACAACAGTATGAGCCACCCAGTACTCCCAGAGCTCCCAGGGACAAAAACATCAACCAGATAGTACATATGGTGTTACACATGGCTCCAGATGCATAGGAAGCAGAGGATGGCCTTGTTGATCATCAAAGGGAGGAGAGGCCCCTGGTCCTGGGAAGGCTTGATGTAGCAGTGTAAGGGAATTCCAGGACAGTGAAGGGAGGGGGTTGATTGGGGGAACAGGGGGAGGGGAGATGGTATGGGACTTTCAGGGGCTTGGGGGGGGCAGGAAAGGGGAAATCATTGAAATGTAAATAAAGAATATATCTAATAAAAAAAATACACTGAAACAGAAGTAAGGTTGTTAACAGCCTTAGACTGTAGTCTGCCACATTCTCTTAAGTCCTTAGATCCCAAGTCCTGCAGACAAGATCTGCACAGGCTAGCTGAAAAGTCAACACATCTCCTACAGCACAAGGCCTTCCTTGGATGTGGTTGCCCAACTTAGCCTACAGAACAGAGCCACAGCAAAGCAAACTTTCCTTACTGAAGTATCCAGTCTCAGGTTCTTCGTTACATAAGAACATAAAAACGGACTAAGATAACAAGCAAATGGATAGATAGGTGGAGTAAATTTTGGCAATGTACTATTATTCAGAACCACAAATAATATAGCTCTTAAGCCATGAAAAAGTATCTAAGAATCACAAATGCACAGCACAAAGTAGAAGAAGTCAATCCAGAATGAATACATATGTGATGATCCAAAGTATATGACATTATGGAAAAGACAAAGTTATGGACACTAGAGAGAGATCAAGAAAAGGAGTGGATTGATTGGCAGGCACAGAAGGTTTTTAGGGCAATGACATCACTGTATGATGTTATGATAGTGGATCTATGACATATACCTTTTCTAAGAGCATGCAATGTATAATACTGAGAGAGATCTGATGCACATTATGGACTTAGGGTGGTGATGAAATGTCACTGTCACAAAGGGGTTGCCCTGAGGCCAGAGGTTGAACAGGGGAGACTATATGCAGGAAAAGCCTTGGGCTTGCCTCTCAATCTTGTGAGCCTAAAACACATGATTACTCAAGCAATCATGTTAAACATGAAAGCATAACCAGCACTAAGTAACCTAATATTCATGCAGAAACTGGAAAATCAGAAAACTATAGAATCTTTTTGAAAATTGTGCGATGATTCATTCTCTGGTAGATACTATTCAAGTGTAATATTCATAAGACCATTGGCTAACATGCATAGTCTCCTTCTCAAACTTTCCCTCTTACCACACCTCACCCTTGACAGTCAAAATATACATTTCATAGGACAACTTTAGGCTTACTTACTAATATGCTCTTTTGAAAAACCAAAATATTCTTTCCCTCTCATCATTTTAAGAAAACATATGGGTTTTTTTATCTTAACCATTCTGACTGGTGTGAGGTGGAATCTCAGGGTTGTTTTGATTTGCATTTCCCTGATGACTAAGGATGTTGAACATTTCTTTAGGTGCTTCTCTGCCATTCATTATTCATTAGTTGAAAATCCTTTGTATAGCTCTGTTCCCCATTTTTAATAGGGTTATTTGATTCTCTGGAGTCTAACTTCTTGAGTTCTTTGTATGTATTGGATGTTAGCCCTCTATCAGATGTAGGATTGGTAAAAATCTTTTCCCAATTTGTTGGTTGCTGTTTTGTCCTATAAACAGTATCCTTTGCCTTATAGGAGATTTGTAATTTTATGAGGTTCCATTTGTCAATTCTTGGTCTTAGAGCATAAGTCATTGGTGTTCTGTTCAGGAAAATTTCCCCTGTGCCCGTATGTTCGAGGCTCTTCCCTACTTTCCCCTCTATAAGTTTCAGTGCATCTGGTTTTATGTGAAGGTCCTTGATCCACTTGGACTTGAGCTTTGCACAAGGAGATAAGAATGGGTCAATTTGCATTTTTCTACATGCTGACCATCAGTTGAACCAGCACCATTTGTTAAAAATGCTGTCTTTTTTTCCCACTGGATGTTTTAGCTCCTTTGTCAAATATGAAGTGACCATAGGAGTATGGGTTAATTTCTGGGTCTTCAATTCTATTCCATTGATCTTCCTGCCTCTCTTTGTACCAATATCATACACTTTTCATCACTATTGCTCTGTAATAAAGCTTGAGGTTAGGGATGGTGATTCCCCACAAAGTTCTTTTATTGTTGAGAAAAGTTTTTGCTATCCTGGGTTTTTTGTTTTTCCAAATGAATTTGAGAATTGTTCTTTCTAACTCTATGAAGAATTGAGTTGGAATTTGGAAGGGGATTGCATTGAATCTGTAGATTGTTTTGGCAAGATGGCCATTTTTACTATATTAATCCTGCCAATCCATGAGCATGGGAGATTTTTACATCTTCTGAGATCTTGGTGAGGATGTGGAGAAAGAGGAATTCTCCTCCATTGCTGGTGGGATTGCAAGCTGGCATGACCATTCTGGAAATCAGTTTGGCAGCTCCTTAGAAAATTGGACATAGTACTACCTGAGGGCCCAGCTATACCACTCCTGGGCATATACCCAGAAGATGCTCCAACATGTAATAAGGATACACGCTCTACTATGTTCATAGCAGCCTTAATTATAATATCCAGAAGCTGGAAAGAACCCAGATATCCTTCAATAGAGGAATGGATACAGAAAATGTGATATTTTACACAATGGAGTACTATTCAGCTATTAAAAATGATGAATTCATGAAATTCTTAGGCAAATGGATGGAACTAGAAAATATCATCCTTAGTGAGGTAACCCAATCACAAAAGAACACACATGGTATGCACTTACTAAGTGGATATTAGTCCAAAAACTCTGAATAAACAAGATACAATTCACAGAACACATGAAGATCAAGAAGAAGGAAGACCAAAGTGTAGGTGCTTCAGTTCTCCTGAGAAGGTGAACAAAATACTCACAGGAGCAAATATGTAGATAAATTGTAGAGCAGAGACTGAAGGAAAGTCCATCCAGAGACTGTACCACCTAGGGATTCATCCCATATACAGTCACCAAATCCCGACACTATTGTGGATGCCAAGAAATGCTTGCTGAATGGAGCCTGATATGGCTGTCTCCTTATAGGCCCTGCCAGAGCCTTACAAATACAAAGGCAGATGCTCACAGTCAACCATTGGGCTGAGTGTGGGGTCCCCAATGGAGGAGTTAGAGAAAGGACTGAAGGAGCTGAAGGGGTTTCTAACCTCATAGGAAGAGCAACAATATCAACGAACCAGACACCCCAGAGAACCCAGGGACTAAGACATCAACCAAGGGGTACACATGGCTCCAGCTGCATATGTAGCAGAGGATTGCCTTGTCAGGCATCAATGTGTGGAGAGGCCTTTGGTCCTACGAAGGCTCGATAGGTGTCCCACTATAGGGGAATTGGGGGTGGGGAGGTGGGAGTGGTTTGGGTGGAGGAACACCCTCATAGAAGCAGGGGGAGGGAAGATGGGATAGGGGCTACCTGGGAGGGGGAAACTGGGAAAGGGTATAACATTTGAAATGTAAATAAAGAATATATCCAATAAAAATAGAAAAAAAGAAAACATATGGGTTGTGACTTATTAATTGAACTTCTATTTAAAAGATACCAATGTGGTCTAAATAGTTGATGTTACAGACATCAAGAAAACTTCTTGACTCCCATTTAGAACTGATGTTGGGATAGCTGTGCTAATAGAGGTGTAAAGGGGATACAGTCAAGTGTATCTCACACTGGACCAGGCAACCTCTTTCACAATATCTTTGGTCAAACCTAGAAGCTAAATATATCTCAGTGAACAAAATAGCTAGTTTTGTTCTTTTGTGAGATAAACATTTGTACCAATACCTTCTCTCTTCGAGAATGCTAAATAAACACTTGATCACTTGGCTCCTCTTTTTCTTAAGAGATCACAGTAAGCCCATCACAGACATGTGCCTTCTAGCTGTTGAGTAGGGCTGAGTGGCTGCACATACATTTCCATTTGAGTAGGCAGAATTTGCTCTATTGCTTGCTGAACTGTCCAGCATTCACAGAGGGGCTGAGGCTCTGAAGCTAGTGTCATTCCTTTTCAGGATCTCCACACACCATTGCTTATTGGAGTATAGTCTTCTTCATTCACAGAAGCAGTGTCTGGCATGGCAACCATGCAGAACTTCTTGTTTAAGTACACTCAGGGGACACACACTTCAGATGTGTTAATGGCCCAGATCTTCAGAAAAGAATGAAACACATTTAGAAACAAGGAAACATGGAAGAGTTTGGTTCAATGAAACCACTCTATTTTCTTTAATCTTTTTAATCCTACACTGCAGATAGAACACAGGCTAAACTTCCAATATTAGACATTATCTCTGATGGGAAGACAGCATAGCTGTAAAACCAGAGGAGACTCATTAGAGGCTTGTCTGACACATGCCATACCTAAGACAAAATCTTTGCTGATTTTTTTCCTTGTAAGTGCTCCCATGCACTTGCTGTGACATGTAGAGAAGGTCAGGACAACCTCAGAACCACTCCTTGCCTTTCACCTTGTTCCTTTTTTGGTCTTGTTTAGATATACCCCAACTCCCATGCCTTCTTGCTGTTTCTCTTTGAATTGTTTTCTTGGAGCAAGAAGCTGCCATTTCAAGGACCTGCTTCCACTTTTCCTTTGTCCTGTGTCCTAACTCTCCTTTAAATGAGAAGACCTGCTCACTGTGAGTGGTGCCATCCCCTGGGTTTGATCATGATCTCTTTCGTGGTTGATCCCAGTGTACACCAGGTTAGCTGGCTAGTGAGCTTCCAAGGATAAGGATTCTTCTGTTTCTGCCTCCCACTGTGTTGTAGTAGCACTGGGAATACAGACATGTGCTACCACATCTGGCTTTTGCTTAGGTTCTGCAGATTCCAATACAGATCCCCAGGCTGGCAGGGCAAACACTTTTTATCTATTGAGCCATCTTCCCACTCCCCCAAACTGGTTTTTGGCTTTGGTTTTGGTTTTGTTTTGAAGAGGGAACTGATCTAACTGATCATAGCCCTTGATGTTTTGCTTGTTTGTGTTGATCTTAAACTGGGAAGATATTTATAGACATGTATTCTAAATTTGTCACCCACTTTAGTAGCTTTGTGCTTTTTAATTTTCTCTTTGTAACTTTAGAAGTTGTGTCTTTGAATCATGTATAAAAGAAAGGAACTGTTCTTATGATATGAACAGTTTAAAATCCTCCTGAGAAACCTTATAGAACTCTAAATCCCTATCATAACACATCACAAAAATGACTGCTCAAGAGAAAAATGTACAGGAGACTGTTGTAGTTTTGTTTCCAATTGTTGTGACAAAATACTTTGGCAAGAGCAACTTGGGCAGGGTGGCGGGGTGCAGGGTTTAATTTAGCTCACCCAGCTTGCAGTACATTGCTTCAGGGAAGTCAAAGCAGCAGGAAGAAGCTAGAAGAAGCTAACCACAGTTGAAAGAATGAATATTCACTTGTTTACTAATTCTCAGTTCACTGTCTGGTCTCTAAGGTAGTTCAGGACACAAACCCAGGGGATGGCACCACTCACAGTGAGCAGGTCTTCTCGTTTAAAGGAGAGTTAGGACACAGGACAAAGGGAAAGTAAAAGCAGGTCCTTGAAATGGCAGCTTCTTGCTCCAAGAAAACAATTCAAAGAGAAACAGCAAGAAGGCTTGGGAGTTGGGGTATATCTAAACAAGACCAAAAAAGGAAACAGGAAGATTGGGGGAACCCCCATAAAATACCCAAGCCTATGATCTGCTTAGAGGACATCCAGTCTTAGGTTTCTCCCATCCCATCCGGAAGGGAGAGAGTTATTTTCCCCTTCTCAGCAATGTGTCATTCAATTCTTTGTCTGTGCCAGGGAACAAACTTGGCAACCTGCTAGAAGGGCAGCACACAGTCTCATTTCTAATGAAGGAGCATTAGAGGGATACAGGCAGACAGGTGAATGGAATGTGGGGTCCCTGAAATGGCAGCTTCTTGTTCTTAGAAGGAATGGAAGAAATTTTCAAGAAGACATGGAGGTTGGGTAGAGGTGGGGCATGGAGTGGGATGTGTGGTGGCAGTGGCATGAAGTAGGGATGGGGTGAGGTGGGGTGGGGTACTTATCCAAAGGGTGACAGGGTAAAGAGAAGGTCCTTGAGGCCCCATAAAATACTCTAGCCAGCTTCTGTTCAGCAGACTTTCAGCCATAAACCTCTTGCATCCCTAAAGATAAACCACTCCTTTCTCCACGCTTAAGCTTCCATCTTTCCCTATGATGCAATTCTTTGTTCATGCCAAGGAATGACAACTGCCTAGAAAAACCACCTGCACCCTGTTACAAATGAACATAAGACAACTCCCCACATACATACCTAAAGGCTTCAACCTATCCAGTTCCCCACCGAAACTCTCTTTTCAGATGATTCTACATTGTCTCAAGTTAGCAATTAAAATCAACCATCACAGAGACATTTACATCCAAAAGGTAAGAACTCTTTATCTTTTTCCTATTTTATACTGGAAACTGAGATACAACCAGAAGAAAATACCCAAAGCATTTGTAGAGGCCTGCTACCATTGAATGCCGCACAATTCAGTCTCTGAATTGTGATGAATCACAATTTAGTCTCTGAATCATAATTTAGTTCCTGATGAAACTTTATTCCATGTGTTGTCTGGAGGCCAATTTCATCAGAATCCCTTTAGGTTTTTGTCCACACCTGAGATTACTGCTCCACCCAAGTAGAATCAAAATATCAGGAAATATGATACAGAAATGTATGTTTAATGGGTTCCCCAAAGTGTTTCTGATGAATTTTGGAAAAATCAATGCTTCAATAATGAGTGTGTATACCTGGAAGGTAGGTAGGCATTTCAGAGAGAGAGAAGGAGGTTGTCTTAGTTTTCTAATGCAGTGGTTCTCAACCTTCCTTATGCTGACCTGTTAGCACAGTTCCTCATACTGTGGTGATCCAAAACCATAAAATTATTTTCATTGTTACTTTATAACTGAAAATTTTCTATTATGAATCATAATGCAAATATCTGATATGCAGATGGTCTTAGGCAACCCCTGTGAAATATTATCTATATTATATATAATACCATATATATATACACACACACATATATGGTATTAAAAGGGGATTTATTACAGTGGCTTAAAGGCTATAGTCTGGGCAATTCAGCATAACTGTCTTCTGATAGAAAGACAAAGAATCCAGTAGGTGTTCATCCACAAGACTGGATGTCTTAGCAGTTCTAATGTGGTCCTGACATCTCCAGGTGAATTCTTAAGAGAGGTATTTAGTCTACATTGGAATTTTGATGAGTGAGTTCTAATACCAGAAAAGGAATGCTTCAGCAACAAAATACATGAACCTGTCAATGAGAGTGAGAGTAGGCAAGCAAAAAGCCAAAGCTTCCCCTTTTCCATGTCTTTTTTTTACCTGGGTTGCCACCAGAAAGTATGGCCCAGATTTAGTGTATGTCTGCCCACTTACAGATCCACCATTCTGCAATCAAAAGATACAATCAAGAAAACCTCACCAATATGCCCAGTTGCTTGAGTTTTAGTTGATTTCAGATAAAGTCAAGTTGGTAACAAAGAGTAGCCATCACAAGTCTACCCTCTTGTTAAAAAAATCACATCTTATATCATGCTTAATTTCCAAATGAAAACAATAACTAGTTCATTAATTTGCCTAACATGATATAACTATCCCACAATACCGTAAATTCATTATATATTTTAGAATAGGTACAATGTCCCTTGAGGAATTCTTAAATCTTTTAGTGTCTTACAACGTAAATGTGATAATACTTATTATCTCAATTTATGTTATATTACCTGATAGAGAAAAGGAAACACAAATAGTGATATATATATATGTATATATATATATATATATATATACACACACACACACACACACACACACAACACACACACACACACACACACACAACACACACACACACACACACACACACACACTTAACCAAATAAGGCAGAAACACTCATGTCAATTATAATTCTCATTTCTTAGCTGGTATTTATAATTACTTTTCTCTACTACTCATCCTGTGTTTTCTCCACCCTCTACCTCAGTAGGCCAGGGTTCTTTTCCTGGAAGAGTGACTCATAGTTTCATTTCTGAAGGGTCTGTGCCCTTTGTCATCCAGCTTGGATTAGGTTATCGTAGTTTTCCATTGACTTTAGTAATTGGACATGGTAGTACCAAAGACCCCCTAAAGGATTCCATGCATTCCAGACATAATTTTTCGTATCTCTATTTTGGAAGATCTAATCCATTAATTCCCTGCCAAACATTGCTATTTCCTTTCTTAGCCTGTTGGTTTAAGAACATCAGGAGCCTAACATGGCCAGGGGACAATCTCAACTTTCAGATTAATGAAATGTTTTGCTATGTTGTCTAACAGGAATTCTTTGCCATTTGGAACTCAAACTTTTAGGCCACTAGAACTTAGGGTCATGGAAACAGGAAGCAAACATTTTTCTAGAGCAGTGGTTTTTAAACTTCCTAATGCTGGGACCTTTTAATATAGTTCCTCATGTTTTGGTGACCCTGAACTATAACATTATTTTGATGCTACTTTATAACTTTAATTTTGCTACTGTTATGATTCCTCGTGTAGATATCTGATATGCAAAATATCTGATATGTGACCCCTGAGAAAGGGCTCTTTGATCCCTAAAGGAATTGTGACTCAGGTTGAGGACTACTATTCTAGTGGGTTACTAAGGGTAGTAGTGAATGGAATTATTCCAATTTCTTTTCCTTGATTCCTAGACCTGTTGGTCATAGCAATGGGAGAGACCCTATCATACATTGAATGCTCATTTGAAGGATATATGGCCTTTGAAGAATTCTGCCTCAGCCCCCTAGGCTACTGTCACCTAATGACACAGGTAGCTGTGTCTTCAACAGGACATTCTATTGTTCTGTCAGGCCTGCTGCTTCAGGATAGTGGGGAACAGGGTAAGACCAGTGGATCCCATGATTTTGGGTCCACTGTTGTATTTCTCTGGGAATGAAGTGAGTTCCCTGGTCAAAAGCAAAGTCATAAGCAGAGTAAGTGCTACAGTAAGGACAAAGCATTGTCTTTTCCTTGATAAAAGTGGCCCAATGTAGTGGGCGTTTGGGAGCTAAAGGATGATGAATCTCTTCTTAAAACTACTTCAGGGAGAGGGCCCTGATAAAGAGGGACTATGAGTGTGGGACATTGAAAGGTAGCTTGGTCTCTTTTGAGCTAAGGCTTGAAGTCCCGAGACTCTGAAGGGCCGGTAGGCACTTTGCCTGTTTCCAGCAACCAGGTCCCTGTCACTAGCCGCAGCCCTCCATAGATTTGTGGCCATCTGTCACATAAGGGCAATGTCCTAAGCCCCTCCACTTGTTGAGGATGTGACCACAGGTCAGGTAGGTAGGCTCAAGACAAATCTCCATTTTAATGAGGTAGCTAAAGGCCTGGAGGGCTTAGCTAATAAGCTTTCCTTTCCAGGTATTCCACCCTGCAAAAGGTATTTAACCCCAGGTCCACCCTGAGACATGGAGTATGGTTTTACTCATCTACTTTCCAATATGACAATAAATGCCTTAAAACCATGGGTTGCCTCTTTTCATCAGGATCTGCTGTGTGGAGCCTTGGAGAAGGCCTTTGCCTATGAGTCACCATCTAATCTCCCTTAGAAGACCTCTGTACCCCCAGCCACGGTCGACAACAAGCCAAGCTCAAGCTTGATGCTGTCAAGGCAAGAGCTACCCCACAGGATGAGCTGGCGCTCCCCTCTTTTGTTCCCTCAGCCCCTGCTAGAACTAGCCCACAGGCCCCCACTCTGTTCTTGGCATCCAGTGATGCCTGGATGTCCAAAAGCCTGAGAACCAGATGGTCCAGGCCTCCTTGCAGGCCCGGGAACCCCTGAGCCAGCTCTGGCTGTCCCACACCTCAGACTGTGCTTCCCTCATCCCTGGATCATCAGTGTCCCAGGACTTCCCTACAGCCCAAATCCTGCCAAGCAAGGGGTAAGCATGGTCAACTCCCATGTCCCACCTCCCCGAGTGGCAGAGCAGACAGGGGACTGATAACTGTACACATGAAACTCTATTCTATGTATCTACTGGGGAGGAGGACTTGGATCCTGTGGATTAGGAATTAGCTGGACTCCTTGCATTGTAAGTAGTCTAGAACTCGTGTGTTCTAGAAGACAGGAAATCCCATTATAATTTGAATGTTGGCAGATTCTGCTCTTGGCCTACTGTTAGGATATAGGACATCAGGCCTTGTAGTACAGCTGTTCTCATCACTTTAACTTTGGAGTCTAGGATTGAGATCCTTGGGTCTTTATTAAAACATACAGGTGGTTGTAAATTGAGAATGGAATTTTCTTTAGATCAATATGAACAGATAAGATGTCTGGGTCCTCAAGGGACAATTATCCCAACACCAAGGAGAAAAACTCACCTAGAACAGAAGTTATTGAACCAGAAGAATTGTAACCTATGGTGCCACTTAGCTGTTTCTTTTGAAAACAAGTTTGAGGTCTTCGGCAGGTCCACAGATACAGGGGTTTTCCTCTGTGTGCCCTTAGGGTAGGTCCTTTGGTTGAGGGGGTCATCTATTTGTCCTGGCGACTTGACCATACCTGTTTATTTCTAGTAGTTTGAGCATGCTCAAAGCCACTGGTAAATTCTCTCCATTGAGGACCCAACTGCTTTACTTATCCTTTCTTCCCAGGTTTTAAGAAAGGTCAACTCCCCAGGGTCTACAATGCTCAGAGCCACACCCTTTGCCGCCTTAGTTGTAAAATCTGATTGAGGTTTTTTAGGTGAGGATTCCACATGTTATGTCTTGTTATAAGGCCATGTATTGGGCAATTCTCAAAACAGAGGCTGGCAACAATAACTTTGGGTTATTCCCATCAACTCTAGTTATTACGTAAGTTCATTAAGTGAGCAGTATCGAGCTATCTATAAAGACAGAGAACAAGCCTCAACATTAGAAAGAAAATTAATATTGTTTAACCTGCCATGCCAAGAGTGACAGCTCAGTGACTGTCTTTAGTCACTAGACAGAGGCTTCACTAGGGGTCCTTAGAGATCACCAGTCTTCAAGGGCAAGCATCCTTGGAGCTAAAAGCCCAATTTCTCTCCAAAGGGTAGGCCATTATACCTTACAATGTTTTCCTCTTCATAAAAGACCAAAGTCCTGTTTTTGTTGTTGTTATTTATTTTTATAACTCTTTTTTTTCCTTTATTTTTAGGGCAGTTTCCCCCCAGGGCTCTGTTTGTGAGTTTCCCACAGCTGTGACTGGAATTGCCCTTGAGAATCTTCTTCAGCCTGGGATTCTTCTAAGATAACAGATACAAACTTGCCTAGAAGAGGTATTGTTTTCAGGGATAAGATTATTGTTTGGACATTTTCTTATATCTGAAATCACTTTTCATGGACATTTTGGATTGTCTCTACTTTATCTCTGTGGTTGGACATTCCAAGCACAAATCTGAAACTAAATATGGAGTATCTGGAATCCTACTCCAGACTTTTTTTGTAGTTTTCTTCTTGGGCCTTGAGCAGATTGACTGATGAAATAAACAAGTAGAAATATGTAGTGGGTAATAATTAATTAATAATCAGTACCACCCTGCCAAGCCTCTGCACCAAGTCCCAGGGGATCCAGCACCTACTCCTTCCAAGTATCCGGTAAAGCATGACTCTTAAATAGTTAATCAAATATTTTTATGTATATAAAACTCCCAATTACATAATGTCAATTTACAATGATAAAGCCTTATCCCAATATTTCTAACCTCTCCAAAACACCAGAAATATGTCTGAAGCCATCTGGATATCCTTGCCTCCCTCTGCTCCGCTTGTCTCATCCACCCAGCCTCTTCTCTCTCTCCTCCCCTCAGTTCTCTTAGCTCCTTCTCCTCTCTCCCTTCCAATCACTAACCTCTCACTGCCTCAATGTGAATGGATAGGAAATATCTTGCAACAGAAACATTCTACTTTATAATAATTTTTACTAACCTTTAATTATGGTAAACTTTATTATATATGTATATTCTTAAGTTTTATCTTTAATAAGTTTGTGTGTGTGTGTGTGGTATTACTCTGGCCTTCTGGACCATACTTAGCTTTCTGGTTTTGTCCTCACTTCTTTTTGTCGTCATGTTGTAATAATAATTTACTTTTTTTTTTATTTTCTAAGTTTTTTTTTATTTACATTCCAAATCATTTCCCCTTTCCCATTTCCTTCCTCCCCGAAAGTCCCATAAGCCCCCTTCCCTCCCTCTTTTCTCCATTCAAACCCCTCTCGTTACTCTGTCCTGGCGTTCCCCTACATCCAGTCTTTCCAGGACCAGGGGTCTCTCCTTCCATCTTCTTAGAAATCTATTGATATGCGAATTGTGTCTAGGGTATTCCGAGATTCTGGGTTAGTATCCCCTTATCAGTGACTGCATACCATGTGTGTTCTTTTGTGATTGGGTTACCTCACTAAGGATGATATTTTCAAGTTCTGACCATTTGCCTAGGAATTTCGTGAATTCATTGTTTTTTTTTTTTTTTTTAATTTAATTTTATTTTATTTTTTTAATTACATTCCAAATCACTTCCCCTTTCCCGTTTCCTCCCTCCCCGAAAGTCCCATAAGCCCCCTTCCCTCCCTCTTTTCTCCGTTCAACCCCCTCTCATTACTCTGTCCTGGCATTCCCCTACATCCAGTCTTTCCAGGACCAGGGGTCTCTCCTTCCATCTTTTTAGAAATCTATTGATATGCTGATTGTGTCTAGGGTATTCTGAGATTCTGGGTCAATATCCCCTTATCAGTGACTTCATACCATGTGTGATCTTTTGTGATTGGGTTACCTCACTAAGGATGATATTTTCAAGTTCTGACCATTTGCCTAGGAATTTCGTGAATTCATTGTTTTTAATTGCAGAGTAGTATTCCATTGTGTAAATATACCACATCTTCTGAATCCATTCCTCCGTTGAGGGACATCTGGGTTCTTTCCAGCTTCTGGCTATTATAAATAAGGCTGCTATGAATATAGTGGAGCATGTGTCCTTATTGCATGCAGGTAAAGTCTCTGGGTATATGCCCAGGAGTGGTATAGCCGGATCCTCCGGAAGTGTCATGCCCAGTTTTCTGAGGAGCCGCCAGACTGCTTTCCAGAGTGGTTGTACCAGCCTGCAATTCCACCAGCAGTGGAGGAGTGTTCCTCTTTCTCCACATCCTCGCCAACAACTGCTGTCTCCTGTGTTTTTGATCTTAGCCATCCTGACTGGTGTGAGATGGAATCTCAAGGTTGTTTTGATTTGCATTTCCCTAATGACTAAGGATGATGAACATCTCTTTAGGTGCTTCTCAGCCATTAGATATTCTTCAGGTGAGAACTCTTTGTGGAGCTCTGTACCCCATTTTTTAATAGGGTTACTTGCCTCTCTGGAGTTTAACTTCTTGAGTTCTTTGTATATCTTGGATATTAGCCCTCTGTCGGATGTAAGGTTGGTAAAGATCATTTCCCAGTTAGTTGGTTGCCGCTTTGTCTTTTTGACAGTGTCTTTTGCCTTGCAAAAACTTTGTAATTTAATGAGGTCCCATTTGTCTATTCTTGATCTTAGAGTATAAGCTATTGGAGTTCTGTTCAGGAAATTCTCCCCTGTGCCCATATGTTCAAGGTTCTTCCCTAGTTTCCCTTCTATTAGTTTCAGTGTGTCTGGTTTTATGTGGAGATCTTTGATCCACTTAGAATTGAGCTTAGTGCAAGGAGATAAGGATGGGTCAATTTGCATTCTTCTGCATGTTGACCTCCAGCTGAGACAGCACCATTTGTTGAAAAGGCTATCTTTTTTCCACTGGATGGTTTTAGCTCCTTTGTCAAAGATCAAGTGACCATAGGAGTGTGGATTCATTTCTGGGTCTTCAATTCTGTTCCATTGATCTACATGTCTGTTACTGTACCAATACCATGCAGTTTTTAACACTATTGCTCTGTAGTACAGCTTGAGGTCCGGGATACTGATTCCCCCAGAGGTTCTTTTACTCTTGAGAATAGTTTTAGCTATTCTGGGTTTTCTGTTATTCCAGATGAATTTTTGAATTGCTCTTTCTAACTCTATGAAGAATTGAGTTGGGATTTTGATGGGGATTGCATTGAATCTGTGTATTACTTTTGGTAAGATGCTCATTTTTACTATATTAATCCTGCCAATCCATGAGCATGGCAGATTTTTCCATCTTCCGAGGTCTTCTTCAATTTCTTTCTTCAGAGACTTGAAGTTCTTGTCATACAGATCTTTCACTTAGTATTCCATTTTGTAGATATACCACATCTTCTGAATCCATTCCTCCGTTGAGGGACAAGCCCTTACAAAGGAAACACAAAAATCGCTTAGAGAAATGCAGGAGAACATGGATCAAAAGATGGAGGCCCACAAGGAGACAACACAAAAATCGCTTAACGAGATGAATCAACGGGTAGATGCACTCACAAAGGAATCACAAAAATTGCATAAAGAAATGCAGAAGAATGTGGGTCAACAGACAGATGCCCATAAGGAGGCAACACAACAACTGCTTAAAGAAATGAATCAACGGTTAGATGCCCTTACAAAGGAAACACGAGAACTGCTTAAAGAAATGCAGGAGACGATGGATCAACAGATGGATTCCCATGAGGAGGAAACACAAAAATCGCTCAGAGAAATGCAGGAGAATGTGGGTCAACAGGCAGAAATCCTGAAAGAGGTAATGCAAAAATACCTTAAAGAAATACAGGAAAATACAAACAAACAAGTGAAGGATCTCAGCAAATCCATCCAGGAACTAAAAAAGGAAGTAGAAACAACTAAGAAATCACAAAGGGAGACAACTTTGGAGATAGAAAACCTTGGGAAGAAATTTAGCCCCTTTTAAACCAAAAAAAAAAAAGTATTACTCACCAATAAGAGTTTATAGCCTTTTACTTGATGGCTCCTTTTGTCTCTAGAGCATGGGACATGGCTCCTTCTTAATAAAGTAACTATATTGCCAGGAAAACAGAGACGGCTGTGTCTGAAACACAGCTGAAGTGTGTAAACAGCCCCCAGGGATTCCCGATTTGCTCTTCTACTAAAGGTAGAGCGGAAGTGTGGTAGCTCTGCCTTCATCTTTCTTGTTTTCTTTCTTTGGTTTTCTGATCACCTTTCCAAAACAAGCATTTTAAAACACAAGCATAAGTCATTCCCCTAATCCTTGGATTCCAGGAATAGCAGAAATTAGCCAGATTGCCCCCAAGCTGAGGGCAATTAATTATCCAGGACGACGTGACTGCACTTTGGAACAGGAGCAGTGATCTCCTGAGAACCGGTCCATTACCCCAGGCAGTAAGTCAGTATCCTAAAGACAGACCAGGGGCCATCAGACCTCTCTGGCTCTGGCAGCTTGGCAACAACTTTAAACACTCCTCTCAGTCCCTTACTGTCACTCTATCTCTTTAATTGGTTTACTGGAACTGATGACTAAACTTATCCTTTGGGAGCTGTCACAACCAGGACTTTTGCTCTGAAATCCCAGTTACTATTATGAACCAAAACTATTTAAAGCTGTGTGACTACTCACTCAGTTTGGTACCGTGTAAGCCATATAAAAACACAAGTACATTTAGACAATAAATATTTGCATAGACTTACTAAAGATAGATTTGCAAATCACAGATTTTGTAGTTTCTATTTAGATCTATTATTGTCAGTTTTAGAAGTTAGATTGTTAATCCGATTGTTTCCTTCATAATAGGAAGGTATCCCCAATCCAAAACCTGTACTTCCAAAGATAGGGGCTCTTGATAGAAACACATTAGAAACCTTCAGTCTTGAAGACACAGTGCCTAACCTAATCACTTAATAAAGCTTAAGTGCCTGTCTTATAAGAAGCAAAAACAGTTAAAACATGAAGTTTATTAAACAGACTTAAACCACAGGGAGGTCCAGCTGAGGACCTGGACTTCCTTAAGTTCTCAACTGGCCTGTTGAGAACAAATTTCTTTATAGATTTTCCTTTCTTTAAGTGGACTTTGTATGGTCACACTATGTCAATAGGTCACTGATGGGGTGATGTAACATCTAGCAGTGGATTCCTGATCATGGAAGATTTGCACTCTAGATGGAAAGTCAATGTTATTTTGAGCAAATAATCCATGGTCATGTATCACAGTTTCCTCTCAGATACTGTGTCCCCCACATCCCTTCAGGAACACAATGAGTAGCCAGAACCAAAGTTGGTTGTGTTTGTTTTCTTGTTGTCCTTTGGCTATTCTTCCATTAGCCAGCTGGTATTACCGTGAACTATTAGCTTCTCAAAAAAAAAAAAATACTAGCATCAAATTTATTCCAGTCACTGTGGAGGCCCGGTGTGTAGTAAGGAATCCTGGGGAACCAAGTTTCTCATGAGGAGAGACAAGAAATGGATGTCTTTGGAGTAGGACAAGGCAACCCTCTCATTTTTTGTCACTCCTGGCTCTGTTTGGGCCATTTGGGAGCTATGATCTGGCCCTTAATATAAGTACCAGGTAGCACATTTGCTGCCCCATGAACACCATCTCCACAAGCCTCAGGGAAAGGAAAGGAAGAAGAGAGGAGGACAAGGAGAGAAGGAAAGGAGGGAGGGAGGGAGACAAGGAGGAAGAAATGGAGAGAAGAAAGGACAAATAGAGGAAGGAAAGGAGAGAGAGGGAAAGAGGGACAGAGACAAAGAAGGAAGGGATGAGGAGAAGAAAGGACAAATAGAGGAAGGAAGGGAGGGAAGAAGGTCATGGCTGCTGAGAAAGGAATGCTCTTAAGATGAAAGAAGGAATCAAAAGCATTCTTGAGGATATTAATCCCTAGCTGGGCCCTTCACTAGGACATGGTTTTACAGTGTGCCTTGATGCATGAGCTTTTTCTTGCATCTGGCAGGGCTAATGGCTCAAGACAAGGTTCTACCAAAGATGAGTCCCCTCTGACATGTGTTTGACTAACACATGCCTGCAATTTAGAGTGGCTCCTAGCAGGTACCCCCAGAATTAGTAGGGCATTTAAGGAACTAGAAACACATCTTACCTTCTGGATGGTCTCAACTGATATCAAGGTTCAGTGGGTATCTCTGGAGGCCTTCTGGGTTCTTGTGTCCTGGAACAAAGAAGTGGACAGACATGTGAACAATAGCAAAAGTAGAAATAATCTCTAAGGATAGTGCACTGACTGGTTTTGCGTGTCAACTTGACACAGGCTAGAGTTATCACAGAGAAAGGAGCTTCTGTTGGGGAAGTGCCTCCATGAGATCCAGCTGTGAGGCATTTTTTCAATTAGTGATCAAGCAGGGAGGGCTCCTTGTGGGTGGTGCTATCTCTGGGCTGGTATTCTTGGGTTCTATAAGAGAGCAGGCTGAGCAAGCCAGGGGAAGCAAGCCAGTAAGGAACATCCCTCCATGGCCTCTACATAAGCTTCTGCTTCCTGACCTGCTTGAGTTCCAGTTCTGACTTCCTTTGGTGATCAACAGCAATGTTTTCACAGTGTAAGCTGAATAAACCCTTTCCTCCCTAACTTGCTTCTTGGTCATGATGTTTGTGCAGGAATAGAAACCCTGACTAAGACAGATAGTATGCTTCCAAAGTGGGAAAGAAGGCCACAGGAAAGACAAAGTTTGTCAGCTCAAGAGGATGCCTGCTGCATGAAAGGAGAGGCTGTTGTAGCATACTGTACAGGCTTTGGGTCATTTGAGTGGTGAGGTCTTTCTCCCCTATGTAACTTAATACAGCACATCTATAATTAGCACCTTAAATCTTGACCCAGGCATCTGTGCTTTAGTGTTACAACAAGCCACAAGTCACCTTGGACCCTCCTTGCCTGTGCCCCTGACTAGCCATTTTCAGTTGGCCTCTGTCAGAAGTTCCAAGCTTTTGAGACATTTTTCTAGTCTGCTAATTTTGCAGTCTTTGTGTAAGATAAGTCTCTGGAACTCACTGTCTACCACTCCCCTGCTTCAGAGTTATATAACATTAACCAATGACTACATATCAGAAAGCAAATAAAATTCTTTGTTGTTATAAATTATCTAGAATTACTTGCTTTGCAGACAACTATCATTTTAAACACTTTAACAGAATTGAGTGAAGCTTTACTCCACACATTCTTCTTTGTGACCCAAGGTTTGGAGGGCAGTCTGATGAAATTAAGATCACACGGGACCACAACAGGATTGCAGACTCATCCCGACCCCAATCCCCTCCTCTAGTCTAACTACCGTCTAATATGTGCCTCATCTTGAAGTCATAAGCTCTATTTTTGTACAGAAGCTCACCAAAGTAAAGGTACAGGCCTTGTGTTCAGGGAGTTTTCCTACAGATGTCTGAACCTTTTGGATCTGGGAAGGATAGGATAATTTTGAACAGATGAACCTGAGCCTTTTGCAAGCTCCAGGTCATCATCAAATGAGCACTCTCTCCAAGCACTGCTTCCCCGGACCCTTTCCAAACCATCCACACGCTTTAGAGCAATTCTTTCTCATAGGTCAGGAGGGAGCTCAACTTGCTCAGATGGAGACCCACAGGTTCTTCCTAGATGTCAGAATTTTCTTTCACTTCATGTCTCTGACCCCATTTCTCCTTTTCTCTTCCCTTTTTCTACAAAGGTAGGAATTTGGGGGAAAAAACCAATTTAAACACATTTTAAAATGCTGTTACTGTCAATAGGACAAAATGGCAACCAACAAATTGGGAAATGATCTTTACCAACGCTACATCCGATTGAGGGCTAATATCCAATATATACAAGAAGTTAGACTCCAGAGAACCAAATAACCCTATTAAAAATGGGGTACAGAGCTAAACAAAGAATTTTCACCTGAGGAATATCGAATGGCTGAGAAGCACATAAAGAAATGTTCAGCATCCTTAGTCATCAGGGAAATGCCAATCAAAACAACCCTGAGATTTCACCCCACACCAGTCAGAATGGCTAAGATCAAAAACACAGGAGACAGCAGTTGTTGGCGAGGATGTGGAGAAAGAGGAACACTCCTCCACTGCTGGTGGGATTGCAAGCTGGTACAACCACTCTGGAAATCAGTTTGTTGGTTCCTCAGAAAACTGGGCATGATACTACAGGTGGACCCCATTATATCACTCCTGGGCATATACCCAGAGGATTCCCTAGCATGTAATAAGGACACATGCTCCACTATGTTCATAGCAGCCCTATTTATAATAGCCAGAAGATGGAAAGAACCCAGATGTCCCTCAACAGAGGAATGGATACAGAAAATGTGGTATATTTACACTATGGAATACTACTCAGCTATTAAAAACAATGAATTCATGAAATTCTTAGGCAAATGGGTGGAACTGGAAAATATCATCCTGAGTGATGTAACCCAATCACAAAAGAACACATGGTATGCACTCACTGATAAGTGGATTATTATCCTAGAAGCTTGGAATACCCAAGTCACAATTCACAAATCAAATGTTGCCCAAGATAAAGGAAGAACAAAGTATGAATACTCTGGTCCTTCTTAGAAGGGGAAACAATACCCACAAAAGGAGATACAGAGACAAAGTGTGGAGCAGAGTCTGAGGGAAAGACCATCCAGAGACTACCCCACATAGTGATCCATCCCATATACAGTTACAAAACCCAGACACTATTATCGAGGCCCACAAGTACTTGCTGACTGGAGCTGGATATAGTTGTCACGTAGGAGGCTCTGCTAGTGCATGACAAATACAGAGGGGGACACTCTCAGCCAGCCATTGAACTGAGCACGTGGTCCCCAATGGGGGAGCTAGAGAAAGGACCCAAGGAGCTGAAGGGGTTTGCAGTGCCATAGGAGGAACAACAATATGAGCCACCCAGTACTCCCAGAGCTCCCAGAGACAAAACTATTAACCAAAGAGTACACATGGTGTTACCAATGGTTCTAGATGCATAGGCAGCAGAGGATGGCCTTCTTGGACAACAAAGGGAGGAGAGGCCCTTGGTCCTAGAAAGGCTCGATGCCATATTGTAGGGAAATACCAGGACAGGGAAATGGGAGAGGGTTGCTTGGGGAACAGGGGGAGGGGAGATGGCTTATGGGATTTTTGGGAGGGGGGCAGAATCAGGAAAGGGGAAATCATTTGAAATGTAAATAAAAATGTATCTAATAAAAATAAAATATAAAAATGTTACTAATATAAAGTAGAAATTGGTTAACTAAATCAATCCAGAAGTCTCCGTACATTATCAACACCATGGAAAACGTGATTCTTGTATTTTTTTTTAAGTACTTATTTGCTTTTAATTTGTGTGTATGTGTGCTTGTGTGACTTTTGGTGCACATTTGTGCTGGTGCCTTTTGGGATCAGAGGAGGATGCCCTACAACTGAAAGGAGATTGTGGCAGCCCTATGTGAGTGTTATAACCAAATCTGGGTCCTTTGCATGATCAGTTAGTGCTCTTTCCCACTGAGCAATCTCTCTAGCTCAGGAAGTGTAATTTCCCCAACACCTTAACTGCTTTCATTCCAGAGCAACAGGCCTCTGGGATTCTGGTGAAAAGATTTCCTATCTTCTATAGCATTATCCCCCAGTACAAGTCACATGCAACTATCTAGGTTTGCAGGAAACTGCACCCACATGGTAGTTACTATGATTTCACTAACATGTGTCATGCTTAGTCACTTATTATTCAACAGGTGAGCAACACAGAAAAGCCCTGGTGACATTAGTAAGAAACGGTGTCAGCCATTTAAATGGACTTGGCTTGTGATAAGCAGCCTTTTATCTTTCCCAAGTTCTTTTAGGTTACTATACTTAATTACGGAGTGACTTTTTTAGGGTGTAAGAGGTTTGGTTAGGTTGTAGTGTTCTTCATATCTGGTAGAGCCTTATTTGGGCCAGGGAGATTGTTCTTGCCATTTTCAATTCCCACTGTAAGAAGACACTGACCCTAAATCCTGGTGTTGTGGGCTAACAATCTATCTCCTATCCTTATTGGACAACAGCCACTTATGTAAGGGTCATGGGCATGTTGCCAGGTGTAAGATGTCATCTTCAATGGGACAGCATCAGCCAAGTTAAATACCTTTAATTAATTACAAAGAAAAGAAAGAACTTTATTTGTTCATTGAAGATAGTAGGGAACACACACACACACACACTCACACTCATACACACACACACACACACAGACACACACACAACTAAAGAAGAAACCAATCATTTAGATGGTGTTAAAATCAAAGCTTTTCTTTACTTTTTCTTCTTTCTCTTTTCTTCCATTTTCTTTCTTTCATTTTGGTTTGTATTTGTTTTGTTCTTGTTTTTTGTTTCCTACCAAAAGAGTAGTTTTAACATTCAATCTGTTCTCATTTTTAGAAGAATAGATGGCTAATAGTGACTTCTGCTTTATAACTAATCACCAAAATTATCTGCAAACAAATAGATAAAAATAGAAAACCAGTTTCAAGAGATATAAATGTACTACTAAAGAGATATCAACATACTTTTATCATCATGGAAAGGTTCATCTATAAGGAGCAAAGGCCAGTGTCTTGTTAGTTCTAATACATGACTTGTTTTTAAAAGATGCCAAATGTTGCTTCCAGTTCTTGGGGTTACCTAAAGTTGGACTGGTAGTAAATGGAACAGGGAGGTTCAAATGATGCAATCAGGGTTAGTGGTTGGCTGAGTCCTGGTGTCTCAGGCTATGGACACCACTGTGTTAGTGACTACCAGACTACAAAGCACTCTTCAACTATGAACCAGTGATCACTTGTAAAGGAGATCTAACAGCAACAGAAAGTGACATCTCTGGAAGGACAGTTGTGTATCCCCAGTCTTGTAAACTGTGTTGATTATTAAAATGTAATGAACATTCAAATACAGCATATCTGTGCATTTGCAACCCCGACCCCCAGCTAAGGCCTCTCCTTTATCAAAGCAGAAGTCCCTGTTATACATTAAAAAATGTAGAAAAGGCTAGAGAGATGGCTCAATGGTTAAGTGTGCTTGTTGCTCTTCTAGAGGACCTGTGATGGTTTGTATGAGCTTGGCCCAGGGAGTGGCACTATTAGGAAGTATATCCTTGTTGTAGTAGGTGTGTCAATTGTGGGCATGGGCTTCAAGACCCCTGTTCTAGCTGCCTGTAAGTCAGCATTCCATGATGAAGATGTAGAACTCTCAGTTCATCCTACACCATGCCTGCCTGAATGCTGCCATGTTCTCACCTTGATGATAATGGACTGAACCTCTGAATCTGTAAGCCAGCCCCAAATAAATGTTGTTTTTATAAGAGTTGCCTTGGTCATGGTGTCTGTTCACAGCAGTAAAACCCTAACTAAGACAGAACCCAAGTTCTGTTTCTGCCATCTACACCTGTCTGTTCACAACTAACTGCCTATAACTCCATGTACAGGAATCCTACAATCTCTTCTGGTCCCTCCACACTCCTGAATACACATGGCAGCCACACATGCACAATTTTAAAAATGGGAAAAATTGACATTATTTTACTGAAAGTCACTCTTACAGTTTAAAATATAGAAAGTTTTCTGTCATTTCTCCTTGTTTTTCATATTTTCCTTAGTGTGTAAAACACCCTGCTTATCAATTGACACCACTGAGTAACAAATAGCATCTTTTAAGCCTTCTCCGATCTATACCACAACAGAAACATATAGTCCAAATAAGTAGAATTGCAAATGAATGAAGGTCTCATTATACACAAAATACAATGTAGGGGACCGCTGGAGTCAGACATGTCTTTCTCAGGCCTGAGCAAGGACATGGTGGGGGCATTAGACAGGAAGTGGTCTGGTCAGTCTGGAACTTTGGCTGCTGACTGTACCCTGAGCTCTTGATGAGACACAGTGTGCTGACATATACTTTAGATTAGATTCTCTGTGAAGGTCAGGTTGTTTATCTTTGCAGGTTGCTTACCATATCCTGTTTTATTTTTTGCTGCCAAATGCTTTACCATATAACAGCTATGTGAACCTGCATTAAACGAGACTTGATCAGAATCCTGTCTTGTCTCCATTTCTTGCATCTCTTGTCCCTAGGTCCTCACTCCACCCCTCAGGAACTTCTTCGAGAATCCGCAGGCGGGTTCACTTGGCGCCAGAATGAGGGACCTGAAGTACGGTGGATTGTGTGAAGGACTTCTGAGAAAGCGTGGCCACGTGGACTAAAGTGAAAGTAAGTAAAGTAAATTTCTTTTGTGTCATAATTCATGGGGCAAGACATACATAAGTCAGGATGAAGCATACATGAGACAGTTAAAAGTTATAGGAAACTTCAGACTCGAGGAGTAAAGGTTAAAATTAAGGATTTAAGAAATTTTTTAAATTTTGTTAAGGAAACATGTCCTTGGTTTCTCGATGAAGGTATGATTGATCCAAAACATTGGAAGTGAGTAGGAGACGCTTTTCAAAATTATTATAGAATTATGGGACCTGATGAAGTCCCTGTAACAGCCTTTTCCTATTGGAGTCTAATTAATGACCTTTTGAAGAATCCATTTGTTTCAGTCTAGATGGCTGTAACAGAGGGTCAGAAATTATTACAGAAAAAGAAGTCAATTTCTGACTCGAAAAAAGATTTAAATTTAGTTAGTTTAGATAGTGAAGATAAGGCTTTCAGGAAGAGCCAGTCTAAGTCTGCAGAATTGAAAAGGGAAGTTGAGAAAAAGAAATCAAAACAAAATATTTACCCTGATTTAAAAGAATTGGAGGTTAGTCTTAAGGAAGAGCTCTCACAAAAGTCAAAGGGTAGAAAAGAAGATAATGTTAAAAAGAATGTTGGCACCAGGGAAGGCAAGAGAAGATTTCTAACAGTAATTAAAAAAAAAAGACAGTTGCTGAGGTCATTTAGGACTCTGAAACTTCAGAAAAAAGTGATTTAGGTCCAGGAAATGCAGAGGAGTTAGAAGAAGAGGTTTTCGGATATCATAATGATGATTGTCCGCCTTTTAATCGGCTACCTCCTTATAGCCCTCATGGGCTGGTGGTGGGAGCTGTAGATTTTTGTAAAGAACTCGGTCAACAAAATCAGTAGCTCCATATGCAGATCCAATTAGAAAAGGAGAATCAGACATTAGTTAAAGAATTATATGATCTTTGCAAGGGTAATGCTGTTAGCAAGGAATCAGAACAAAAGGGGCCACTCTGAACAAGAATCTATTCATGGCCTCAAAAGAGCAACCCTAGGGAGCGCAGAATTAGACCTCTGTGTCTCCTCCAACACAGTATTAACCCCAGAAATGGGACCTCAGACTTTGTCTACTGGAGTCTTTGGCCCTTTAAAAGAAGGAGTTTTTGGTCTTATCTTAGGTAGAAGTAGCTCCGCCATGAAGGATTGCAGGTGTTTCTTGGAGTCATTGACCAAGACTATAAAGGGGAAATTAAAATTATGGCCACTGCTACTAAAGACATAATAACTATTAGTGTGGTTAGCAGGTTGCACAGTTATTACTGTTGCCTTTACTACCCTCAAAACATAAACAGGTTAATACCACTTGAGGCTGTGGAGGATTTGGATCCTCAGATATTTATTGGGTTACTCAAATTGGATTGGAAAAGCCTCTATTGAATATCTGGATTAATGGAAAAAGATTTTCTGGGCTCATTGACACTGGAGCTGATGTTACAGTAATAAAGGGATCTGAATGGCCCTCTTCTTGGCCTTTAACACTGACTATTACTCACCTTAAAGGTACTGGTCAGAGTCAAAATCCTCATCAGAGTGCAGAGTTATTAGTATGGAGGGATGTTGTGAGAAATCAGGGATCTATTCAACCATATGTGCTGGATGGACTGCCCATTAATCTTTGGGGAAGAGATTTTTTTATCTCAACTGGGTATTACTGTGAAAAGTCCCAATGATGTAGTTATAGCTTAGATGCTTAAAACAGAATTTGTTCCTGGAAAAGGACTTGGCAAGGACTAGAAAGGGATTACTGAGCCTATTTTTCCCTCAGGTCAAACTGATAACAAAGGACTTAGATATTCATTCTAGGGACCACTGACATTCCTGTACTCCATGCTGATCCTATAACTTGGAAAAGTGACAATGCAGTGTAGATTGATCAGTGGCCCCTAACTAAAGAAAAACTAGAAGCTGCTCATATGTTAGTGCAGGAATAATTGGCAGTTAGTCATCTTGAAGTCAGTAACTCCCCCTGAAATATACCAATTTTTGTCATTAAGAAAAAAGTCTGGTAAATGGAGATTGCTTCAGGATCTTCGAACTGTGAATAGCACCATAGTTCTCATGGGTACTTTGCAACCAGGGTTGCCCACACCTGTTGCAGTTCCTGAAAATTTTCACAAAATTATTATAGATTTAAAGGACTGCTTCTTTACTATTCTTCTCGCTGAAGAGGATAAGAAGAGATTTGCGTTTTCTTTACCTGCTATAAATTTTAAAGAACCTATTCATAGATTTCAATGGAAAGTATTGCCTCAAGTGATGGCTAAAAGTCCTACCCTCTGTCAAAAATTTGTTGCTACTGCTATTCAACCAGTTTGTGAAATATGGATAGATGCATATATAATTCATTACATGGATGACAACTATTAGCTAATCCTAATTATAATGATCTACCAACATGTTTTAAGGACCTGAAATATCATTTAGCTGAATTTGGGTTAGTCATTGCTCAAGAAAAAAATTCAGTTACAATATCCTTATTCATATTTAGGTTTTTAGGTTTTTCCTCAAGATATACATTCTCATAAAATTAAGATTAGAACTGAGCATTTACATAGTCTAAATGACTTTCAAAAGTTAATAAGGGACATTAATTGGTTGAGACCTTACTTAAAAATTATCTACAGGACAGATACAGCCTTTATTTAACATTCTAAAAGGCAATTCTGATCCTTTATCTGTTAGAACCCTGACCACAGAAGCTAAGCAGGCTTTGGAGTTAGTAAATAAAGCTATTCAAAATCAATGAGTTAAGTATGTTAATTATAACTTTCTCATCATATTATCAAATTCTCTCATAATTTGCAAGACAGAAATCTTACCCACAGGACTCTTATGGCAGGAGGGACCTTTGCTATGGCTTCATCTACCTTCTTCACCTAAGAGAGTCATTTATCCCTATTATCAGTTGCTGACCTTATTATTATGGGCAGAACTGAGAGTGTAAAATACTTTGTCAAAGAACCAGCAAAAATCATTGTACTCTTTAATAGAGAACAAGTACAATGACTTACAGTCAATGATCAGCAATGGTTGTTATCTTGTTATGGTGATATTGATAATCATTGCCCTCTGGATAAATTAATTCAATTTGCTAAGGAACATTCCTTTTTATTTCCTCTTATCACTTCTTTTTCCCTTTTGGAAAATGCTTTGACAATATTTACTGATGGCTCTGCTAATGACAAAACTATATATCATTATAAAGATAATACTCTTATTTTAGCTGTTCCTACATCTTCTGCTCAAATAACTGAGCTCTATGCAGTGTTGGAAGTTTTGAAACAGTTTGTTGATACCACTGTTAATATATATTCTGACTCTCATTATGTAGTTCATTCTGCTCTCTTTTTGGAGATTTTAGGCAATTTTAAGTCTGATAATCCAGCTGCTCCTATATTTTTGCAGTGTGTGGATGCTATTAGAGCACATACCAAAAAGTTTTTCTTGGGACATCTTAGAGCCCACTCTAATCTCCAGGTTCCTTATCTCTTGGCAATGCTGAAGCTGATGCTGTCACTAGAAATACTTTTCTTGTTAAATTACAGGAAGCTCAAGAAGCTCATAAATTACATCGTTTAAATTCTAGAGCATTATGGTTTTGATTCAGGTTAACTCGAGATCAGAGTTATCAAATTGTTAAACAATGCACAAATTGTGCTAAATTGCTACCTGTTCCTTAGTTGGGAGTTAACCCTCGAAGACTAATACCCAATGCTTTATGGCAAATGGATGCTACTCATGTTCCTGAATTTGGACAATTAAAATTTCTTCATGTCTGTGTAGATACCTTTAGTGGATTTGTTTTAGCCTCCCTACATTTGGGAGAGGCAGTGAATAATGTCATAGCACATCTCCTATACTGTTTTTCCATAATAGGTCTACCTTCTTGAATTAAGACTGATAATGCATCTGCTTATTGCTCTTGTAGTTTAAGGAGCTTTTGTAGTAAATTACAGATTACTTTAAAAACAGGCATACCTTATAACCCACAAGGCCAAGGTATTGTGGAAAGAGCCAATGGCATTCTAAAGCATCTTTTTATTAAATAAAAAGTGTGTGTGGGGGGGAATGGTACCCTGAAGAAGACCTCAAAACATACTTAACATTCTCTTTTCATTTTAAATTTTTAAAATGTGGACAAGGATGGTAATTCTACAGCTGACAATTTTTGGCATGCAGGCATATGCAAAGGTCATGGGGAAGGACCCATTGTCTGGAGTTTGGAATGGACCCTCCCCTGTTCTCATATGGGGTTGAGGATCTGCTTGTATTTTTGATCATCAAGCTAACTCTGCAAGATGGTTATCAGAAAGATTGGTGAAACAAATTAATGATTGATCCAGGGCTGAGTCCCTGAGATAATATTTTTTATGAGTTTCAGATAAAGAGCATCATGCTAATGGTCATGATCCAGATGGTTGTGGAGGCTACCTGAATACCTGCACTGCATGAACCAATGGAGCTGACATGGATCGTAGAACATGGAAAGGGAAGAAAACTTACATCAGTGACAAGAACAACAACTCCTGGAACCTGGTTTCCAGAAGTCACTTTCCCAGGGAAGGACTTGTTTAGCTGTGCCACATGGACTCAGTCACCCAAAGGACAGTTTTGCATATGTCCTGCTCATGATTCTGATGAAAATTCTTGTGGCTCTAGTGACTCTTTTTATTGTGCATCTTAGGGTTGTGAAACTTCTGAGCACATTTATTGGAAGGCTAAGGGTGGAGAATTGATTACTATGCATCTCAGGGGACAAGATTCTGGTGTCTTTAGGAGACAAAAGCACTATGTGTCCATGGATAATCTCTATTCTTGTAAAGGAAGCAACACTGTCTATCTCACTGTATTAGTTTGGGTTTTACTGCTGTGAACAGACACCAATCACCAATGCAAGTTTTATAAAAGACATTTACTTGGGGCTGGCTTACAGGTTCAGAGGTTTAGTCCATTGTCATCAAGGCAGAAGCATAGCAACATCCAGGCAGGCATGGTGCAGGAGGAGCTGAGGGTTCTACATCTTTATCCAAAGGAAGCCAGGAACAGACTGGGCATCTTCAGGCATCTAGGAGGAAGATCTCTAAGCCCAACCCTACAGTGACACACTTCCTCCAGCAAGGCCACACCTTCTAATAGTGCCACTCCCTGGGACAAGCATATACAAACCATCACACCCCCCTTAGGTATTTTACTCATTGACAAGGGTTAATTGGTCAAGGGGTTTTGTGTGGGGTATTTGAGTCTACATATCAGGAGGTTATGATGATGGTAATACTTTTAGAATTAGACAGATCAAGAAGGCTGTTCCACCTATGCAGGACCTTGGTCTGAATGAACTTCTTGTTCCATCTTTACTGCATCCAGATTATGTTATTCCAAATCCATTTTCTGTGAGGCATCCTACCCCGATCCTCCCTCAGGCCCCTTTGGCCTCTTCCCGTGAGGGATTGTTTAAGCTTGTCAGTGGATCCTTTTCAGCATTGAACTTTTCTCAACCTAACTTTACTAAAGACTGTTGGCTCTGCCTTTCCTCCAATCCCCCATTTTATGAAGCTGTAGCCTCTAATGGAACTATCAGACTGGCTTCTAATCAGGCTGCTTGTCAATGGAGTCAATCTCGTGAAAGAGTTACCTATAGTCTATAGTGGGGACTGGTTTGTGCATTGGTCAGTTACCCAGAGACTATGGTCATTTTTGTGCCGTCCATAGGATGTTCAATACTACTATTTGGTGCCACCAGAAAATTTCTAGTGGGCTTGCAACATCAATATTACTCCCTGTTTCTTTGGATTATTTGAAAACTATGATTTTTGTGTTCTAGTGCAACTTGTTCCACGTGTTACTGTTTTCTCTGGTCAGGCCTTTTTAGATGTCTGGGACCCCCATGACACCCTGGTCCTTAGTAGGAGGACCAGAGAATCTGTCACTGCTGTGACTATGACTGTTTTGCTGGGGTTGGGAGTCTTTGGAACTGGCACTGGTTTTCCCCACTTGTTCTGCAAAACAAACATTATAATGAGCTTTGAGTGGCCATAGATGAAGATTTAGAGAATTTAGAAGTAGCTATGTCTCTCATGAGAGATTCTGTAGCATCCTTATCTGAGGTAGTTCTTCAAAATAGAAGAGGTTTAGATTTATTATTTTTGCAACAAGAAGGTTTATGTGCTGCCCTAAAGGAAGAATGTTGTTTTTATGCTGATCACACTGGAGTCATAGAAGATTCTCTAGCCAAAGTATGTGAAGGGTTAGAGGCTTATAAGAGATTGAGGGTAAAGGATGCAGAATGGTTTCAGACTTGGTTCAGCACTTCCCCATGGCTGACTACTCTTCTATCTTCTCTGCTTGTGCTATTGTTACGTCTGCTCATCCTATTGTCCCTTGGTCCAGTTTTATTCAATAAGTTGATGAACTTTCTGAAACAAAAGATTGACCAAATTCAATCTAAACCTATACAAGTTCGTTATCAGCGACTAGCCTTAGCTGATGAGTAGTCAGTGATGGGTAATCCTCATGGTGACAGTTTTACAGGGGGCATAATGTTTTTGAGCTAAGACAGAAGGCATCCCTGTGCAGGATGTTCATTCAACGACAGCTGCAAACATGACCTGAGGCTGCTTGCGCCACGGAACCTAAGACAGGCTCTCATCCATTGGCTTTTTTTTTTAAATTAAATATAATCTTCATTTACATTTCAAGTGGTACAGCCTTTCCCAGTTTCCTCCCTCCCTAAAACCCCCCAACCCCTCCTCCCACTCCCTGCCTCCAAGTATATGCCCTTCCACCTGACTCACTCCCACCTCCCCCCCCAATTTCCCCTTGTTGGGGCATCTATTTAGCCTTCACCTGACCAAGGACCACTCCTCCTACTGATGCCTGACAAGGCATCCTCTGCCACATTTTTGGTTGGAACCATGTGTACCCCTTGGTTGATGGTTTAGTCCCTGGAAGTCCTGGGGCGTCTGGGTGGCCAACATTGATGTTCTTCCTGTGGGGTTGTAAACCCCTTCAGCTCCTCTGGACCACCCTCTAACTCCTCCATTGGGAACCCCAATCCTAGACCAATGGTTGGCTGCTAGAATCTGCCTCTGTATGTGTAAGGCCCTGGCAAGACTCCTCTGAAGACAACCATGGCATGTTCCTTTTGATATGTGCTTCTTGTCGTCCATAGTAGTGTTGGCGTTTGGTGACTGTTTATAGGGTGAATCCCCAGGTAGGGCAGTCTCTAGGTGGCCTTTACTTCAGTCCCTGCTGCACACTTTGCCTTCATTATTGCTCTTATAAGTATATTGTTCCCTTTCTCAGAGGAACCCAAGCACCCCCACTTCAGTCCTCTTTCTTCTTGAGCTTCCTGTGGTTTGTGAATTGTAACATGTTTATTTTGAGCTTTTGGGTTAACATCCACTTATCAGTGAGTGCAAACCATGTGCATTCTTTTGTGATTGGGTTACCTCGCTCAGGATGACACTTTCAGGGGGACATGTAGGAGACCACTGAAGTCAGACACGTCTTTATCAGGCCTGAGTGGGGGGGGGGTCAAGGTGGGGGCATTAGTCATGGGAAGTGGTCTGGTTAGTCTGGAACTGTTGCTGCTGACTGTACCCTGAGCTCTTGATGAGACACAGTGTGCTGACATATACTTTAGATTAGAAGGTCAGGTTGTTTATCTTTGTTGGTTGCTTACCACATCCTGCTTTATTTTTTGCTGCCAAATGCTTTATCATATAACGGCTATGTGAACCTGCATTAAACGAGACTTGATCAGAATCTTGATCAGAGTCTCCATTTCTTGCATCTCTTGCCCCTAGGTCCTCACTCCATCCCTCAGGAACCTCTTCGAGAATCCACATGGGTTCAATACAGGGAAGTAAAAATTGGAATCTCAAATCCCAGTGATGTGTATCTAAAGATGATAGTACTGCAAGTCCAGAGGAAATCCTTGACTCTGGTACATCTCTTAATTATACTAAGTGTCACATTCTACAAAGAACTCCATGGTCCCTTCATTGGTAGACTTGTATGAACATTCAACAGCCTCTTCTGTGACAAGAAGTCAGGCATTTTTATGGACAAATATGGCCTCACAACAGTAATCAGAAAAAAATCTGAGTTAACATTAGACCTTATACTGACCTCAACATAAATCCAGATACACTGAATATGGTAGAAAAGAAAGTGAGGAATAGCCTTGAACTCATGGGCATAGGAGACAACTTCATGAACAGAACACCTATAGTACAGGCATTAAGACCAATTAATAAATGGAACCTCATGAATCTAAAAAGCTCTCTAAGGCAGAAGTCACCATTATTTGGACAAAGCAGCAGACCACAGAATAGAATAAAATATTTTTACCAACTACACATCTGATAGAATACTAATATCTACAACATATAAAGAACTAAAGAAAGCTAGACATCAAGAAAACAAATAGCCAAATTGAAAATGGGATATAGATCTAAATAGAGAATTCTTAAAGGATGAAACTCAACTGGCCAATGAGCATTTAAAGAAATGTTCAATATCTTTAGTCATCCAGGAGATGCAAATCAAAACTCCTTTGAGAGTTCATCTTATGCCTGTCAGAATGTCTAAGATCAATAACACAAATAAGAGCTTCTGCTGGCAAGGATGCGATGTAAGAGCAACAACCATCCATTGCTGGTTGGAGTGTAAACTTGTACAGCCACTGTAGAAATCAGCGTGGTGGTTTGTCAGGAAGCTGGGAATAGATATACCACAAAATCTAGATACACTACTCTTGGGCATATACCCAAAAGACTCTACATCCTACTACAGAGACACTTGCTCAGCTTTACTCATTGCTGCTCTATTCATAATTCCCAGAAACTGGAAACAGCCTAGATGTCTGTCAACAAATGAATGGACCAAAAAATGCTGTGCATTTACACAGTAAAATATTACTCAACTATTAAAAACAACAACAATATTAACAAGAACAAACACAGAAATCATATAATTTGAAGTTAAGTAGATGGAGCTAAAAGAAAATCATCCCAAATAAGGTAACCTAGGCCCCAAAAGACAAGTATGGTTTGTATTTGCTTATTATATGGATATTAGCTGTTAAGTCATCCATAAGCAGTCTACAATAGAGGTTAGATATAGAATGAGAAACTAGCAGGGAGAGAAGAATCTCCCCAGGAAGGGGAAATAGAATAGTTAGCTATGAATGGATAGGGCGGGGGATTACCATGGGAGAAACAAGTGGGGAGTAGGAGGGAAGAGGCAGGTAAGGGGACAACTACAGAAAGAACAGCTAAAACTAAGCTACTTGATAGGTCATATGGAAATCTAATACAGTAGAAGTCTCTTAAAGCATATATGCACATGATAGAAACTTAAATGAAATCACAAAATAATGGGGTGACCAAGCCCAAGTAGACATATCTCATTACCAAATAAAACCGTTAGTATGCAGAATTACATCTAATTAAGTTGTTGGTCAAAGGGTTCACATGGAAACCTTCCCAAACCAAGCTATTGTCAAGGCTATTGGTTGCTCCCCACAAATTAATGATAAGGTCCTATTGCCTTAACTGCCATAATTCATTGAACATGGAGAAGTCAAGCTGCTACCTTCCTGGAACCTTCATTTCTACAGACTAGTGTCCATGATACTAGAAGATACTCTGTGTGCTTCCAGAGGAAAAAAGGTAAACATAAAACCTTAGAACTACAATGGTGACCTGCATGCAAGATGATGCTGGTGCTATAGTGACACAAAAGTTGTAGGAGTAACCAACCTACCACCTGATTAAATTAAGGTCCACTCCCTGAGATGGAATACATAACTGACACTGCTCTTGTGGTCAAGAACCTGAGGAAAACCAAATACCATTGTTTTGTTAAAGGAATGTAGCAATAAATGACTCCTGATTGCATTTTCATAGACTCACAGGTCAGCTCCTTGCTCATCCATCATCAGAGAAGCTTCCTTCTGCAGCAGATGGGAACACATACAGAGACCTGCACACAACCGGACAGTGTGCAAAGAGTGAGAGACCTTGGAACACTCAATCCTCAATGGGATGTCTCCATCAAATCCCACCATTCAGGGCTCATGGAAGTCTTTGAAAGAGGAGGTGGAAAGATTGTAAGAGCCTGAGGGGATGGAAGACACCTAGGAATCAAGGCCTCCTAGACAAAACAGGATTGAAGCTCATATGAACTCACAGGGATTCTGGTAGCATCCACAGGGGCTACATAGGCCTGGGCCAAGTGGGTCTTGACACTGAGAGGAGAGGTGAACACACTCCACCATCTCTAACCCAGAAGCTATCTCCAACTGATTCACTCACAAAGGAAAAATTAGTTTTCTCAAACAGAGTCTTACCAGGTACACAAACCACACTTAAAGGCAGGCCCCATGTTCAGCCGTACATATGGCCAACATGAAGTACACTCAATGGTATTTTAGGATTTTTTTTGTTGTTTTCTTTGCTTTTTGTTTCATAATGTTTTTTCTTTATTTTTAAATTTACAGGTCACTTGTTCGTATATTATGATTTCTGGATGGTTTATGAGATTTCTGTGTGTGTAAATGTGTGTCTCTGTGTGTACATGTGTTTCTCGTGCTTTTTCTTTGGCTCTTTTTAAATCTGTTAATGTTTGTTTTGTCCTATTCTAGTTTATTTGTTTGTATTCTATCTTATCTTGTTGTTGATGTTATTATTATATGCTTGCTTGTATTATTATTATCATTGTTATTAAACCTCTGTTTGTTTTCTAATGAGAAAGCTCAAGAAAAGGCATGGACCTGGGTGGGTGGGGGGAGGTGGGAAGGAATTGGTAGGACCTGGAGAAGGGTAAACCATAAACAAAATATATTATGTGAAAAAAATACCTTTTCAATAAAAAAGAAAAAAGGAAGGAAGAAATTAGATCATGTATCAAAATTGTTACCTTGGAAAAGATTGAGCCACCATTTTCTCATGTAAGAAGCTTACCTGCAAAATCTCTATGTTCAGGTCTTCAGGTGTCCTTGGAGGCCAAAAGTGTGAAATGGAGCAAAGTGGACCCATTTGCTGTTATCCATAATCTAAAATAACAGCAATGCTAAATCCCTGAAGGCAGAGTCTAGAAATAGAGTAGATTTTCTCTGTGACTCATGGAGCCTGCTGGATGCCTTTTTGTTCTTTTGAGACATTATCGATTACCGTGTGCTCTCACACGCACAGTTCCCTTGCTTCTCTGCCTGCTCCGTACTGCCTGCTCAGCCCTGCTGTGGTGGGTGCTACATGCCTTACTTTACCGTCTTAGTCCACACACCTTACTTTATGTTCTCAGTCCACACACCTTACTTTATAGCTGTAGATTTTAATCTACATGTTCCCAAATTTGTGGCTAAGCTGAAATATGAATTACTTATGAAATATAACCACAAAATAGTTTTAGAGCATGAAATTTCCTAATTATCACAGTTTTCTTTGTTTAGGCCTTATGTAACTATATGAAGTATAAAACAACCAACCAACCAAATAAACAACAACAACAACAACAAAAACCCACTATATAAACATTCAAGTTTGGTGGTTCACACCTATAATATCAACATCCTAGAGGCAAAGGCAGGATGATCACTGCAAATTTAAAACCAGCCTCATTTATGTAGCAAGCTCCAGGCCAATCAGGGCTTCATCAGAAGATTGGCCTTAAAAAAACAAACAAAATTTTATTATTATAATCTTTTCATCAAAAGTTTGTCAAAAAGATGAAATAAATTGGATATCATGTTTATCCATTTTTCACTACTATGATGAAATACCTGAGACAGGGTACTTTACAAGGAAAATTGGTTTACTCAGACCCGTAATTCTAGAGGTTCAAAGTCCAGGAATGACACAGATTCTTACAGGTACCTCCCAGACCTCAGTTATACCACATGCAGTAGCATGGATATATCTGTTTCTGTTCCGTCAATTTATAAACAAACAAGATTCAACCATAGGTTGTACTTTAATGATCTGATCTGATCTAATCTAATCTAATCTAATCTAATCACTTCCCCAAATCAATACAAAGTATAGTGGCATTAATTTTCCAGCTTCTTCATCCCATCAGCATAACAGTTTGGGGACCAAAAGAACACCTGCACCAATTCGTGTGGGAAAACCACGTTAAGGCCAAGCATATGCACATAGAGGGGGCCAAGAGAGAAAATGGTAACCTAAGAACTCAGATGGTATTCAGTGTTCGGTTCTTGGTTGGGTTTTTTTTCCTGTGGCTGACCTATACTCTACATTGGGTTCTAAGATTCACCCAGATACTTTTCCAAGATAACCTGGAATTGTTCGACAACAGACATGTTCTAGCATGTACATGTGTAATAGTGACATAAGAATGAAGGGCAATTAGTGTAATACCTTAAGGGGTAAAAATCTCTCTCCCTAAGTCTGCTTTTCAAATAAATAGTCTTGACCTTTTAAATCCTTAGTGTTACCATACTAGATCTTGGTCTTCGGAAATGGATTAGTCACATCATTGTAGATCAGTGTGACAAACCTCTTCTGTGAAAGGTCAGGCACTGAGTGTTTTGACTTTGCATGTCATGCAGCCGTTAGTCCCCTGACTCAGGTCTGCTATTGTTGTAGGAAGGAGGCTAAACATATCACAACAAAAAAGTACTCTCAAAACCAGGCAGGGACTGGGTTTGCTGTGTGGTTGTAGTTTATTGGTCCTGTTTGTCAACAGGAGCTAATGCATGCTGTTGAAGTAACTGCAAAAGGGAGGACCAAAAAAGATGAACAAAACCAATGTCACTGCCCTTGACATGCTGTACTCCAAAGTGTGACAACCTCTTTCTCACCAAAGGGAGGAATTTCTCTATTTCATCTGCCCAGGGTGAGACATCATTCTAATTATATAATGACTATGGGTAATACTTGCTGTATTTAGAACCTCAGAGAACATTCTGGATGAAAATAGTTGCAGGTCATTGTTAACAAGCTACATAGGCCTCTTTTCTAGGTAAAACATCCTAAGTCAACCTTCCATTCTTCTTATGACCTAGTACTATTAAGTGACCTCATCTTTCTAATCAACCCCCAAGAAAGACACCAGGGTGTTCCAGTCTCATAACTATACACAATGCTCCATGAGTGGTCTAAGGAGTACAGCATTGATTATTAATACAACTGTACATTCACAATATCTTAGGGAAAGCAAATGCCCACTGTGCCTCATTTAAAGCCTACTGCTAAATAAGCCCCTTTGGTTTTAAGCATACGCATCTGCTGCTATTGTGATAGAGTTCCTTCATGGTTCTCTTCTACAACAGAGGTCGTAGACTCCAGGTTTAGACTATTTTCTTGTTTCTTTGAGATTATGCTTTTAGAAAAAGTTTGTTGTCTATGGTATTTCAGAAGGGATATACGATCTCTTCCCGCATCGTAGGCACTCTGAATTTGATTAGCTTGCCCACAGGCTTATTCAGTTATCTGTCATTTTATGCAAATCATAGACAAAAAGCATGAAAAGGGCAAAAGCCAGAGGATAGAGACCACAAAGAGACAACCTCAGTAACAATACCAAGAGACAGAAAAAAAGAAGGATCACCCTCACCAGTAATCAAATGAATATAAGAGAAGAATTAGTGACACCCAGCATGTATAATATATATAAAATATGCAGTGCTGGGGAAGTTAAGGGGAAATTATATATACTCATATATTGCTTAAAGTATTGAAACTTGGATGCTTAGAAATCTATGTAGCAATATGTATTTAGAATTTACATATGGATTTCTTGACATTTTAGCCCAGGGAACTTATAAGAGAGAAGTAACAAAAATATGCCAAAAATGTGTATTTGAATATAATTCCTAACCTGTCAAAGCCAACAAACAAATAAAACCAAAGCTCTAGCCATCTCTGTATATTATATTTAAATATTAAGATAAAAAATTATCTTATGGTGAAGAAATACCATTAAATGTATCACAATTATATAAAATACAGAGAAATGACTCCATTTTCTAGCTCTGGAGCCTTATGGGACCCCAAGAGCATCTTGCTTCCCATTGAAACTTTCAGGGGCCCCAAAACTAACCAGCTTGCTACCCTACTCCACAAACCCTTCCCAGTCGGGTCTATCCAGGACAAAGCCTGCAGAGGTGAGTTACACACAGTCTCCTGAGCTCTACTGGATATCTTTGGAATCACTCTTCTGTGCTGAGGAGACTTGTGTCTAAGACTTGTGGCTCTTGTGTCCTAAAAGCCTCCTGCCTCTGGAGACCCCAAGAATTACCAGTGTGGAACATTTCCCGCACCAATCCCTTTTGAGTGGGGTCTGTCTGAGGCACAGTCAGGTATCCTGACATCTATTGTCAGGCCCATGGCTTTCTCTACCTTCCTGAAAAGTCCTGCTGCTATCAGGATCCTCTAACCAACACCAGGGAAAAACAGATGCCTAAAGAACAGCTTAAGAACACAATCAACAAGACCCAAGGCAATACTGCACCACTCAATCCCAGTTATCCTGCTACAACAAACCCAGGATATCCTATGGAAACTGAAGCACAAGAAGAGAATCTTAAATCCAATATTACACAGATGATAGGGGCCTTTAATTATTTTTTTTTGAAACACATTCCAGAAATGTTTACCGTTTTACAAAAATAATTTATAATAGTGAAAAGTCTGGACACAATCTAAATGCCTAGACACAAGAACTAGTTAAAAGAGTTAAGTGAGAATGTACATTGAGACTTTAAATTCATACAGTATGACTTTAAGTGCCTTATGGACATTTGTTCATCAAAACAAAATAGAGAATTGCTCAGTGAGTAGGAAGATAAATCTAGCTTCTCCATTTTTTCAGCATCAAATATGTATCATCTATTTATTCACCACTAACCCATCCACCCATCCACCTACCCAAACAAACAAACAAACAAACAAAATTCCATGCAGAATTAAAACTACAAAAACAACTAGCCTTATATTCTTTCATAACTAATGTGGTAGGGGCCTTTAAAGAGGACATGAATAAATCCCTTAAGGAAATACAGGAAAATACATTCAAAGTGGTAGAGGCATTAAAAGAGGAAGCAAATAAACATAAAGAGACACAAGAAAAGAGGGGAAGGAAATGATTAAAACTGTTGAATACCTGAGAATGGAAATAGAGACAATAATGAAAACTCAAACTGAGGGAATCCTGGAGATGGAAAGCCTAGGAAAGAGAACAAGAACTACAGATGCAAACATCACCAACAGAATACAAGAGATAGAAGAGAGGATCTCAGGCGTAGAAGATATGATAGAATAAATCAATATATTGGTCAATGAAAACATAAAATCTAAAAAGTTCATGACACAAAACATCCAGGAATTTTGGGACACTATGAATAGACCATACCTAAAAAAATAGGAATAGAAGAAAGAGAAGATTCCTAACTCAGAGGCCCATAAAACATCTTCAACAAAATCATAGAAGAAAGTTTCCCTAACCTAAAGAAAAAGATGCCTATAAGTGTTCAGGAAGCTTACAGAACACAAAATGGATTGGACAAGGAAAGAAAATCCTCCTGCCACATAATAATCAAAATGCTAAAAATGCAGAAGAAAGAAAGAATATTAAAAGCTGCAAGGGGAAAAGGCCAAGTAACACATACGAGCAGATCTATCAGAATTATACCTGATTTCTCACATAAGACTATATTTCTCATATAAAGCTAGAAGGACCTTGGCAGAGGTCTTGAAGACCCTAAGAGAGCATGGATGTCAGCCCAGACTACTATACCCAGCATAACTTTCAATCATCAGAGATGGGAAAACCAAGATATTTCATGATGAAACCAAATTCAAACAATAACTCTCCTCTAACCCAGCCATACAGAGGATACTAGAAGGAAAACTCCAACCCAATGAGGCTAGCTATACTTAAGACAAAGGACACAGGCTACCAGAATAGTTGTGTAAACAGAATTCATCATTCTACAAAAGAAGCATACCCCAGCAACAAAGAGAGTCAATATCTCAGTACAAAGAACTGGAAGATTTTCCAAGCAAACGGACCTAGGAAAAAAAAGCTGGAGTAGCCATTCTAATATCTAATAAAATAGACTTTCAACAGAAATCAATCAAAAGAGACAGGGAAGAACCCTTCAGGCCCATCGAAGGGAAAATTCACAATAAGGACATCTCAATTCTGAACCTCTATGCCACAAATGCAATGGCATCCAGATTCACAAAAGAATCCTTACTAAAGCTTAAATCACACATCAAACCCCACACATTAATAGTGGAATACTTCACCTCCACACTCTCACCAATGGGCAGGTCAAGACAGAAACTAAACAGAGAAATAACAAACTAACAGAAGTTATGATTCAAATGGACCTAACAGATATCTATAGAATGTTTCACCCAAACACAAAAGAATATATTTTCTTCTCAGTACCTCATGGAACTTTCTCTAAAATTGACCATATAATTGGTCACAAAACAAGCTTCAACACATACAAGAAGATTGAAATAACCCCATGCGTGGATTAAATTTAGCTGGCCTTCAACAACAACAGAAACAAAAGAATGCCTACATATTAATGGATACTAAACAACCCTCTACTCAATAATCACTGGGTCAGGGAAGAAAGAAATGACTTTCTAAGATTCAATGAAAATGAGGGCACAGCATACCCAAACTTATAGGACATAATGAAACTAGTTAGAGGAAAGTTCACAGCACCCATGTAAATAAATTGGAGAGTTCTCATACTAATGAATTAAGAGTATGTCTGAAGGCTCTAGGAAAAATAGAAGCAAACACACCCAGTAGGAATAATCAAACCCAGGGCTGAAATCAGTCAATTAGAAACAAAGAGAACAATACAAAGAATCAGCAAAACCAAGAACTGCTTGAGAAAAATCAATAAGATAGACAATCCTTTAGTCAAACTAACCAAAAGGCAGAAAGACAGTATCCAAGTTAACAAAATTCGAAATGAAAAGGGAGACATAACGACAGACACAGAAATTCAAAGAATCATTAGGTCTTATTTCAAAAGCCTGTGTGCCACAAAATTTAAATGAAAGTGATGATTTTCTAGACCAATTACCAAAGCTAAATCAAGATCAGCTTAACTATCTGAACAGTCCTATAACCCATAAGAAATTAAAAGCAGTCATTAAAAACCTCCCAAATGGTTTTAGCATAGAATTTTACCAGACTTTCAAAGAAGCACTAATGCCAACACTCCATGAACGATTCTACAAAATAGAATCAGAGGGAACTTTGCCAAGCTCATTCTATGAGGCCACAGTCACCCTGAAACCAAAATCACACAAAGACTCAACAAAGAAAGAGAATTTCAGACCAATTTTCCTTGTGAACATTGATGCAAAAATACTCAATAAAATTCTCTTGAACTGAATCCAAGAACACATCAAAGACATCATTCACCCTAATTAAGTAGGCTTCATCCCAGGGATGCAAGGGTGGTTCAATATATGAAAATCCACCAGAGCTCTTGGATGGGGAGAGGTCCCATAGGGTCTGTAGGGGCGACTCTAGCTGAGACTTCTATCAGTGAGTGAGGTATATGCATCCTGAAGTGTATATGCATCCAGACAGGACTCCCAGTGGAGGCATAAAGACAGCAACCTTCCCACAAAACCTTTGACCCCAAATGTGTCCTACCTACAAGAAGTACAGGGACAAAGAAAGAGCAGAGGTAGAAGGAATGGCCAACCAATGACTGCCCCAACTTGAGACCCATCCTATGGGCAAGCATCAATTCCCAACAGTATTAGTGATATTCTGCTATGCTTGCAGACAGGAACCTAGCATAACTGTCCTCTGAAAGGTTCCACCCAGGAGCCAATGGAAAGAGATGCAGAGACCCACAGCCAAACATTAGATGGAGCTCATGGAGGTTTATAGAAGAGTTCAGAGAAGGATTGAGGGACCTGAAGAGATCAGGGACGCCATAGGAAGACCAACAGTATCATGTAACCTGGACCCTTGGGGATTCTCTGAGACTGAACCACCAACCAATGAGCAAGCATGGGCTGGACCTAGGCTACCTACACATGTAGCAGCAGATGAACAGCTTGGTCTTCATTCAGGTCCCCTAACAACTGGAGTGGGAACTGTCCTTTAGCCTGTGGTCTGCCTATCTGTGGATCCCACTCCCATAAATGGACCACCTTGTCTGGTCTCAGAAGGACAGGATGCACTTAATCCTACAGTGACTTGATGTGGGGGGGATTGGGAGGGTTGGAGTCCTAGTGGGGAGGGGTAACACTAGAGGGGGGACTTCCCCTTCTCAAGAGAGAAGGGGAAGGTTGAACGGGGGAGGACTTGCATGAGGGGATACTGGGAGGAGGGGCTGATATTGTGATGAAAAAATGAATGAATAAATAAATTAATTAAAAATACAGATAAATGCTTATGTAATAGTGAAAACGATTGTATGATGACTGGTTAGAACTAAAAAATATGAAATGTGTATTAAATAGTGATATTACTGAGTGAATGTTTTGTTTAAAGTTTTAGTGCCATTACTGTAATGTCTATCCAACAATCATATTTTATGTTAACAGCTCCTACCACAGAAAAATATTGTGCTGATTGTTTTGAAAAATCTTTGTTAGGGAGAAAAACATCTAAAAGAAATGCTGTAGGAGAGGGGCCTCAATCACTTTTTCTTTCCTTTTTCTTTCTTTTGGATTTTCTAGACAGGGTTTTTCTGTGTAGCCCTGGTTGTCCTGGAACTCGCTCTATAGAGGCAGGCCTTGAACTCACGAAAATCTGTGTGCTCCTGCTTCCTGAGTGCTGGGATCAAAGGTGTGTGTTACTATACCCAGTTTTGATTGCTTTTTCTTGAGACTGAATCACTGAGGATCTGAGACCAGATCACCTAGTGACAGTCTTCATCTCTAAAGGGGTCATTGAGCTGTCTAGTCCTCAGATGCTGAGTGGGAGAGGATTGAGGAGACAGTGAATGATAGGATGAGCCAGTCCCGGTCATAATTAGGGAGAAAATAGTTACAGCAATCTAGCCATAAAGCTCCTGAAGAAGTGTTAAATAATTTAATTGAAAAAATTGTTTGTAAATGACATGACCCTGTGCTCTCTTTGGCCTTTTCTCCTCCAACATTTTTCCCTGGATTAATCATGTATTTATTGTTTAAAGAAGCAATGACTTATTACGAATGTCTGCCTGATTATCTAGAATTTTCTCAAATGAGTCATTTCTACATATTTAGAAATCTAAAAAGATATGAGCAAATTCTATAACATTATCAGTCAGTGGGGTGGCGGTATGGTCAGGGGCGTCTTTGGAATATTGGAGTTCTCTAAGTCACTCTTCCATGGCTGTGAAGAGATACCATGACCACAGCAACTCTTATAAAAGAAAAGTATTTAATTGAGGTTTGCTTACAGTTTCAGAGGCTTAGTCTATTGTCATAGTGGCAGGGGTCATGGCTGTATGCAGACATTCCCTGGAGCAGTAGCTGAGAGATACGTACTGACCCTTAGGCAGAGAGGTAGAGGGAAACATTGGCTTAGAATGGGCTTTTGAAACCTCAAAGCTCACTCCTAGTGACACACCTCCCCCAACAAAGCCACACCTCCTAATCCTTCTAATTCTTTCAAATAGTATCACTCTCTGATGACTGAGCATTCAAATATATGAGCCTATGGGGCCATTCTTATTCAAACCACCACAGGAGTGCATGTGACAATTACTTGGATGTGGTGTCAGATGTATCAGGCTGCAATTACTCAGAAATTTAAGTCACGAGGACCTTTATGACTCTTTAACTAGATGACGATAGGTGGACAACTTAAGATTGGTTTGAAGTCTTCTCAATGTCCCCGAGGATCTGGCTACCTTCTAGCTTTCCCCACTATCCTCAGCTTGAAATTCACTCCCAGGGTTTTGCTTTATAGATGCAAGAGGATTTTACATAAGATGCAGCATCATGGCATCTTATTCTCAAGTCCAAAGTTAAAACAACTAGTGTGTAGTAATGCTCAGATGTATGGGATTCTAGCCAATGAAATGGTGCTGTCCACATTTAGGGTGGGTATTTTTCAAAGGATCTTATCTAGAAGATCTCTCTGGGCACACATTTGGAAGAGAATTCTCAGAATAACATTTAATATGGGAAGGAAAAAAGTGGGTTTAAATCTCAGCATGTGCTCCTCTGGAAGAACCAGCAGCCTTAGGAATATATACTCAGGTCTATACCCAGAGGCTAGTCTCAATTGTGATCATTGATACTCTTAACTTGGCAGTCAGTGTTCACAACCATGGCTATTAACTACATAAGCTTCCCTCCAGATATATAAGCTTTAGAAAGCTCTTTCACAAGAGAAAGTATGTTTGGCTAAGCATGAACAAGTTCTTGTGTGGGGTGACTTTGAAGAAAGGAAACTAAGAATGGAGTAAGCAAATGGCTTTTGCCCTTTCTATTTTGGTTGGCATTTCCTATAGATCAGTGTCTGAGACCGCACAGACTTGGGTGCATATTCCTAAGGCTGCTGGTTCTTCCAGAGAAGCACAAGCTGAGATTTTAACCTGCTTCTTCTTTCCATTCCATATCAGATGTTATTCTGAGAATTCTCTTGCAAATATGTGCCCAGTCCAGGAGACAGTGGTCATTACCTGAAGGAAGCAGTACTGGGGAAGTCCTGGGTCAGATTGATTATGTGCAGCATTTTCCAGGTTGATAGTGCCATGATGGATCCAGCTGTAAAAGACCTATGGGCACAGACTAAGGCAGCACTTCAGCAACATTTACACCATTTCCTCAAACAGTTGATAAGTGCTGATTTATAATGGTTTCCTCTCTGCAGGAATCTCCATTTAAAAGAATTCTTTTTTTTCCTCTATTTTTTGTTTGCACAATCTCAAAGTATAAATATCATTTTTATTTCCTCAGATGAAGTGATGAGATGAGAGCCTAACTCGAGTTGTGTGAATACATGGCTTGGGATGAGCCCAGAGAGTTTCCATCTCTATTCTACCTATCCCTAGGTAGAACCTATACCAAGCCTAGGCCTGGGATTTTCTAGCCTCTGTGCAATTTAATCTTCTGCAAGCACAGAGGACCTTAGAGGCTTCAGCTTCCAGCCTTCATGTGATAACCAAGGTCTAGAATGTTTCACCTTTCAAGAGTTACTGCTGAATAAACTCACCCTTTTCTAGCTCTTTCTGAACTCTAGCTGGCTGGGTCAACTTAGCTGTTCTGGGTCACTCCTCTCAAAGCTGACTGATTCAGTTGGACTTCTCTCAGCTTCTGACTGAATTGCTTTATTTGGAAAAACTGCCCCTGATCTCCACAAAGTGTACTGCTCTGCCCAGAACTGAGCTCAACTGTAGTCAACTGAATTGTGCCAAACTCCACTGCTCTGATCTGAAGTGCCCCTCTCTCCTCACTGCTCTTAAATACCCTCTCTTTCCTGTCTGTTCTCCTGAGAGTTGTGTATATCTGATCTCTGACTCATTCCTTCAAATCTTTCTCTGATTTGTCACTTTTTCTGCTTCTCAATTAGATGTCACTGTTTAGGATTAAAGATGTGTACTAAAGGCATGTCTGTATTCCAGCCAGAGAGATCAAATGTGTATGGCATGCATGTATACATTCCAGCGGAATCATATCTTTAGATGTGATCCCTTGTCAGAGAATCCATATTGCTGGATTAAAATTTCTCTACATAAAAGAAATGTGGTATCTTAATAAAGTATCTCATTTGTTCACATCAGGGCTAAAAGTCAGAAAAATAAGAGATAAAAAGAAAAAGGATAAACTGTAAAGATAGCCAAAAAAGATTCCATCACTGAGCATGAAAAGATGATTTAGAAATGATTGTTAAGTGCCTTTCCTACAATCAAAGTGAAACAAGATAGAAGAGAAAAGAGTTGTATCCTTTGAGGGATACTAGGTTAGGACATAGCCTTTGACTTTGACCACAGCAGCTCATCTTACCTTGCTTTTGCTTCATCACTTGTAAATGGGAACAACATCCTTTCCATTTGTTTCTCTCTGACTCTTTGGGGTTAAAACCAGATAAACAGCAAAGTACTCTATGAACAGGAAATATGGAAGTAATGTTACATTTAATAAATAAAAAGATGAGTGATGCATCCTTGCTACTGAGATAATTTGCAACTTGCCTTTTGCCTCAATACCACAGAGATGTATCAACTTCCTGTTAGTAATGGTGGCTCTGGGGGGTCGAGGGCAAAGAGCCAGGGGTGAAAGCAGAAAGCTATGCTGCCAAACCTTCTGGCCTTCAGAGAACAGAAAGAGTGGGTAGGCAAAGAAGACTTTGGTCAGCTGCGTTGGGGGTGGGGTGGGATGGAAGGATTGCAGGTGTGGTAAAGATTGCTCTGGTGTGCTAATGTGCAAAGAAGAATGTAGTAGTCTTAATTCCTGGTGCTGCTGTGAGGATTGTAGTAGTCAGTGCCAACATGGCCAGGGTTGGAAACAAAATTAGTCTCCAGCACAGCAAATCTGTATCATAACAAACGCTGGAATTCGCTCTCTTTTTAATCTTCTGCTTGATTTGTTGGCTGGTCTCCATTATTTTATTTTTATTTTTCTCCCTTTTTGTTCGTGCACCTGAATTATATAATTCCATTTTAACTTGTTTTCCAGTTTATAGAATTCTCAGTGGTTGCTTCGTGCATAGTTCATTTATTTTCCTGTAAATTTTTGAAAGACCAAAAGTTCCATCCATGATAGCCATCAATCATAGAGAACTCAGGAAGAAAAAGACTTGGTATTTACGCATATTTTTGCCTGTAGAATTCTTTGATCCTAATGTGCTCAGAACCTTTGTATTATTTCTATTTAGAAGATGACCTTTAGCTATTCTTTTTTGGGAGAGGGGATTAGGCTTTGACATGTTTTTGCTATTCTTCAGCATCTGTCTACCTGTAACAAACTGACTTCTTTTGTGTGAGAATGTCCTCATCTCTCTTTGATTTTTTAAAGAGTGTTCTCACTGGATGGAAGAAACATATGGAAAATGGAAAATACACAGCTACTTTTCTTGGTCTGCCACCCATGATTTCTAGGGGAAAAATGACTATTTTGGTCTTCCACTGTAAATCATAACTGTGTGTGCATGCACGCTTGTGTTCTTCTGGAGACTGAGTGAGGTATTATTTTTAATTAAGTTCATTTAAACTTTTTTGTATGATTTGATTTTCAGCATGTCAACTCTGAAGTGGATCAGTGTGGAATTCTTTGGTTTTAACCTGGCTTGTTCTCAAATCTCTGCCAATTTGACTTTCAGCTACTGTTTCATCAGCCTTTCTCTCTGCTCAGTCTCCTTCCAGATTTCAATGATGCAAATATCAGACCTCAGCTCTCTAGACCCTGAGGCCTTGCTCAATTACGTTTTTGACTACTTTCCCTCTGTGGTTAGTGGATTACATCTACTGCGTTGTCCTCAAGTTCACCAGTTATTTTTGCTATAGCCCTACCCCTATTCTAATATTGTGCCAGTGACTGAATATGTCTTTTTATGTCTGTTGGATTTTCAATCCTAAAATTCCTATTTGTAGTGACTATTCCTGGTTGCCAACTTGACTATATCTGGAATGAACTAATCAAGAATTGGAAGGCTCACCTGTGATCCTAATCTGGAGGCTCAGAGATACAAGTTTCTGACCTGGATCTTGGCATGGAGATCTTGAAGCATAGTGGCTATGAATTCCAGAAGACTAAGAAAGGAGATCTCAGAGTTCAAGGTCATCTGGGATTAAAGGCAAGGTGGCACCTATATAAGGACATTGGAAGAAGACACTCTCTCTCTTCCTTGCCTGCTTGCCTCGTGGGACTGAGCAACTGCTAGATCCTTGGACTTCCATCCACAGCTGCTGCTGACCATTGTCAGGGAGTTGGACTACAAGCTGTAAGTCATCAACAAATTCCCTAACTGTATAGAGACTACCCAAAAGGGTGTCAGAAGTTTGTTTGAATGGTTGTCTGAAGTGTTTATCAAAAGATGGCCTACTGAAAAGGAGTTGGAGATGCCTGATATCCCTTGGCATAGTGTTGATGAGGAGATTTTAAGGCTTAGGGAAAATGCAATGCTAGAGTGGATATATTATGTAAAACCTAATCCTCCACAATGGGAAGGTCCAGAAGATATGCCCTTCACCAGTCCTATAAGATGAAAACTGGTGAGAGGGGCACCAGCACATTTGAAGAGATTTGTTCTTGCCCTTTTCCTTGTGCCAGACCTTAGGGTTGGAGATACTGATGCTCAATTAGATGAATTAAATCAATGAGTTTAATTGGGCCCCAAGGTATTAAGGGTCAGGTGGCAGCACTGAATCACCAGAGACAAGGTGATTATAGTTATTATAATGGACAAGGTAGACAAAACAATGTTTATAATGACATACCCCGTAATGGTCAGCACAAGAGAGGTGGAATTTATAATGGCATGACTCGTTTGGACCTTTGGTACTGGCTAGTCAATCATTGTGTTTCCAGGCATGAAATAGATAGGAAACCTACTGCATATCTGTTTGATCTGTCTAAGCAGAAAAGTTCTCAAACAAATGAAAGAAAGGCTACATTGGATCATGGAAAAAGGCAGTCCCAGCCAGTGAATCAATTTCCAGACTTGATTCAGTTTGCAGATCCAGAACCCCTTGAATGAAGGGGTGGCCAGGTTCCTCTGAGAAAGGATCTTGATAAGACACCTAAAAGTTTTGCTGTTAGTCTTTCTCCAATTCTTCCACAGAGGGACCTACGGCCTTTTACAAGGGTAACTGTACACTGGGGGAAAGGAAATAATCAAACTTTCTAGGGTCTATTGGATATTGGTTCGGAATTGACACTGATTCCAGGAGATCCCAAGAAATATTGTGGCCCTCCATTTAGAGTAGGGGCTTATGGAGGACAGGTGATTAATGGAGTTTTGACTGATGTTTGACTCACAGTAGGTACAGTAGGTCCCTGAACACATCCTGTGGTCATTTCCTCAGTTCCAGAATGTATAATTGGGATAGATATACTCAGAAATTGGCAGAATTCTCACATTGGTTACCTGACCTGTGGAGTGGATGATATTATGGTTGGAAAGGCAAAATGGAAGCCTTTAGAGTTGCCTCTGCCAAAGAAAATAGTGAATCAAAAACAGTATCGTATTCCTGGAGGAACTGCAGAAATTACTGCCACTATCAAGGACTTGAAAGATGCAGGGGTGGTGGTTCCCACCACATCTCCCTTTACCTCTCCTATCTGGCCAGTGCAGAAGACAGATGGATCATGGAGAATGACAGTTGACTATCGGAAACTAAATCAGGTAGTAACTCCAATTGCAGTTGCTGTACCAAATGTAGTTTTGTTACTTGACCAAATTAACACATCTCCTGGAACCTGGTATGTAGCTATTGATCTGGCAAATGCCTTCTTCTCAGTACCTGTCCATAAGTACCACCAGAAGCAATTTGCTTTCAGTTGGTAAGGCCAGCAGTATACCTTTACAGTTTTGCCTCAAGGATATATTAACTCTCCTGCCCTGTGTCATAACTTAGTTAGAAGGGATCTTGATCATTTGTCTCTTCCACAACATATTACACTGGTGCACTATATTGATGACATTATGCTGATTGGACCAAGTGAGCAGGAAGTAGCAACCACTTTGGATTCATTGGTAACACATATGCGTATCAGAGGATGGGAAATAAATCCAACCAAAATTCAAGGACCATCTACCTCAGTGAAATTCTTAGGAGTACAATGGTGTGGGGCATGCAGAGATATTCCTTCTAAAGTGAAAGATAAGTTCTTGCACCTGGCCCCTTCCACCACCAAGAAAGAAGCACAAAGGTTAGTAGGTCTATTTGGATTCTGGAGATAGCACATTCCTTACTTAGGTGTGTTACTCAGGCCTATTTATCAAGTGACTTGGAAAGCTGCTAGCTTTGGGTGGGGCCTGGAACAGGAGAAGGCTCTTCAACAGGTCCAGGCTGCTGTGCATGCTGCACTACCACTTGGACCACATTACCCAGCAGACCCACTGGCACTTGATGTGTCGGTGGCAGATAGAGATGCTGTTTGGAGCCTCTGGCAGGCCCCTGTATGTGAATCACAGAAGAGACCTTTGGGATTTTGGAGCAAAGCTCTACCATCATCTGCAGACAACTACTCTCCCTTTGAAAAACAGCTCTTGGACTACTATTGGGTCTTAGTGGAAACTGAACGTTTGACAATAGGACACCAAGTTACTATGCGACCTGAACTGTCCATCATGAGCTGGGTGTTAACAGACTCTCCAAGTCATAAAGTAGGACGTGCACAGCAGCAGTCTATTATCAAATGGAAGTGGTATATATGTGATCGGGCCCGAGCAGGTCCTGAAGGCACAAGTAAGTTACATGAAGAAGTTGCTCAGATGCCTATGGTTTCTACTCCTGTTACAATGCCATCTGCTGCCAAGCATGCACCTATAGCCTTGTGGGGTGACTGAAGAAGAGAAGACTAGGACCTGGTTTACTGATGGCTCTGCACATTATGTAGGCACCACCCAGAAGTGGACAGCTGTAGCATTACAATTCCTTTCTGGGACAACCCTGAAAGAGACATGTGAAGGAAAATCTTCACAGTGGGCAGAACTTCGGGCAGTACACATGGTATTACAGTTTGTTTGGAAGAAGAAATGGCCAGATGTATGATTGTTCACTGACTCATGGGCTGTAGCCCATGGATTGGTTGGATGGTCAGTGATGTGGAAAGTTATTGGAAAATTGGTGAGAAAGACATCTGGGGAAGAAGTATGTGGATAGATCTCTCCAAATGGGCAAAGGATGTGAAGATATTTGTGTCCCATGTAAATGCTCACCAAAAGGTGACTTCAGCTGAGGAGGAGTTCAACAATCGAGTGGATAAGATGACCCGTTCTGTGGACAGTCAGCCTCTTTCCCCAGCCATCTCGGTCATTGCCCAATGGGCACATGAACAAAGTGGCCATGGTGGCCGAGATGGAGGTTATGCTTGGGCTCAGCAACACGGACTTCAACTTACCAAGACTGACCTGGCTACAGCTACTGCTGAATGCCATATCTGCCAACAGCAGAAACCAACACTAAGCCCCAGATATGGCACCATTCCTTGAGGTGACCAGCCAGCAACCTGGTGGCAGGTTGACTACATTGGACTACTTCCCCTGTGGAAAGGACAACGTTTTGTTCTTACTGGAATAGATACTTATTCTGGTTATGGATTTGTCTTTCCTGCACATAATGCTTCTGCCAAAACCACCATCCGTGGACTCACAGATGTCTTATCTATAGTCATGATATTCCATACAGTATTGCTTCTGACCAAGGAACTCATTTCACAGCCAAAGAAGTGTGACAGTGGGTCCAGGATCATGGAATTCACTGGTCTTACCATGTTCCCCATCATCCTGAAGCAGCTGGTCTGATAGAAAGATGGGATGGTCTTTTGAAGACACAGTTACAGAGCCAATTAGGTGGCAACAGCATGGAGGACTTGGGCAGAGTTCTTCAGAAGGCAGTATATGCTTTGTATCAGCATTCAATATATGGTTTCTCCCATAGCCAGGATCCATGGGTCCAGGAATCAAGGGGTGGAAAAGGGAATAGTTCCACTCACTATCACTCCTAGTGACCCTCTAGGAAAATGTTTGCTTCCTATCCCCACAACTTTAGGTTCTGCTGGCCCCTAAGTTTTGGTTCCAGAGGGGGGTATACTCCTACCAGGAGTCACAACAAACATTCCACTGAACTTGAAGCTCAGACTTCTCCCTGGCTAGTTTAGGCTTCTAATGCCCTTAAACCAACAGGCTAAGAAAGGAATAACAGTGTTAGGAGGGATGATAGATCCAGATTACCATGGGGAAATTGGATTGCCTCTCCACATTGGAGGTAAGCTGGATTATGTCTGGAGTGCAGGAGATTCCTTAGAGTGTCTCTTAGTACTACCATGTCCTGTGATTAAAGTCAATGGGAAACTACAACAGCCTAATCCAAGCAGGATGACAAAGGATGCAGACCCATCAGGAATGAAGGTATGGGTCAATTCTCCAGGAAAAGAGCCAAGACCTGCTGAGGTACTTGCCGAGGGTGAAGGAAATACAGAATGGGTAGCAGAAGAAGGTAGTTATAAATACCAGCTAAGACCACGTAACCAATTGCAGAAACAAGGATTATAAGTAATATGAATGCTTCTGTCTTATTTTGTTAAGGATACATTTGCCTTTTTTCAAATTTCTTTAACATCAATTGGTATTGAGACACTAAAAGAATGTTCCCAAGGGACATTGCCCATTGTAAATTTATAAATGCGTTTACGATTGTATGAGGAATAGTTATATCATGTTAGGCATATTCATGACCTTGTTATTGTTTCATGTGGACATGAGATATTATTTGTGTCAAGTTGACAAAGGGTGGATTGTAGTGGCTATTCCTGGTTGTCAACTTGACTATATCTGGAATGAACTAATCAAGAATTGGAAGGCTCACCTGTGATCCTAATCTGGAGGCTCAGAGATACAAGTTTCTGACCTGGATCTTGGCATGGAGATCTTGAAGCACAGTGGCTATGAATTCCAGTAGACTAAGACAAGGAGATCTCAGAGTTCAAGGTCATCTGGGATTAGAGGCATGGAGGCACATGCCTTTAATCTGGGCCACACCCTCTGCTGGAGACCTACATAAGGACATTGGAAGAAGACTCACTCACTCTCTCTCTTCCTTGCCTGCTTGCCTCGTGGGACTGAGCAACTGCTAGATCCTTGGACCTCCATCCACAGCTGCTGCTGACCATTGTTGGGGAGTTGGACTACAAGCTGTAAGTCATCAACAAATTCCCTAACTATATAGAGACTACCATTCAGTGAGAGTGTCTAGTAAATGATTCCCAACTGAAACATACACATTTTAAGGCATTGCATTATGGACTCTGAGTCTTATTTAAAACTTTTTCAGTTGATTTTGTCTGACATAGTTCCAACATGGTGAAAAGCTGCCTCAGTACTGTCAGAAGAGAGTTTAGGGTTCTTGTTCTGCTTCCAGTGACACTGGGGGTGGTGTTGGTGGAAGTGGCTCTTCATCAAGGGTGGATGGTGATAGGAACTCAGGCTTCTACTAGGGTAATGGTAAGGTCTTGGTTGTGGTCCCTACTTGCCTGCATTGACAGTGAGTGGAGATTCCGTTTTTATGGCCTAGTGAGCAAAATCATCCTGATGTATCTGGACTTCTGCAATGCTACCCCAGCAGAGGTGCATTAAGGTAGGATGCAAAAAGTGGATGCAGATAGGCAGGGTACTGTTTTATAGCCTGGCAAGGGTAGAAGTTATACTTTTTCAATCTATAAATTTTTGTTGTTTTTGTTTTTCCTTTGCTGAAAACTTTCCACTTTTCCATGCTGGCCCTTCTCTGGTCCCACGGCTAGAGTGAGATTTTGTTGAGGGTTCTTATGTTTGATATGTGGGCAATTCTGAATGTTCATCTCTGGCACCCAGTTTCAGATATATGTGGAAGAGAAACCCAGAGAGCCACACCCTTTTGTGGGGTGGGGGCCGCCTGCTCTTTCCTCTGTTGTCTTTTTGTGTTTATTTGATGTGTGATGCCTAGAGTTTTTATTTGGAGTTTTCAGGAACAATCAGGAAAATACATGATTTCCATCTTCACAGAAGGGGGAGTCCTATCATCTTGGATTATATGGTCTTAATGTATTATACATTACACAGTTTGGAACACATGGGTGCTTTCAGATCACATTGTAGAAAAATCTAGATTACTTTAAAATGAACATAAAAAAAAGATGTTTTTTCTTGATGTAACATGCTATATTCAGCATCATTTAAATTAAAAATTAATATTAATTCATTGGATTAAATACACATACAGAATGATATATTTAATCCAATGAATTAATATTAATTCTAGCTTTGTTAGATACCTAGACTTCAATCCAGTTTCTTTCTGGATTATTCTCTGGCCTTGGGCAGACCTCTTGGTGTCTCAGTATACCCAGCTGAATGTAGATTGTTCAATTTGCTAGGTACTCTATTAAATTTCCTTATAGAACACTCCTCTCTATTCCTACCACCACCAAATTTCTAGATTTTCTATAATACAGTGCTTGAAATGTTGGATAATTCAAATAAAATCCTCAAAATTAAATAAGACAAATAAAGGTAGCTATAGTTTATTAAATGATTAACTGTCTTTCAGATACTATAGCATATTTAATATGAATATTACCTAATAAGCAATCTATTGACTTGTAAGTTACATCTCATTTTGAAGATGAGAAAATGGATGCAGAAAGGTAAAAAGCAGCATCTAAGAATTCTTAATTGTAAAGATATATTTGATGCTAAGTCTATTTTATTGCAGACCTAATGTATATCTGATCATATATATATACACATATGCACATATATGTATATACACACATATAATGTGCATACACATAATATATATTTTGTAATGTATTATACATACACATGTGTGTATATATTACATACACACAATATATATATAATAGCTTACGTATGTATTTTTTTATTATTTTGGCCACCACTCAAGATGTAATTTTAAAGAAGTGAGATATTAACCCAAAGACTGCATGGTACATATTCATGTGGCAAGACAGAGTTTATAGTTAACATAGAATGTTGAGCATGGAAACACGTGAACTTAGACTATATTCTAATTTATTCTTTTCTCTCATTGACGAAGCCCTCCCTCCACAGTCTACTAGCTTACTGTGAGATTGCCTGTGTCCATCTTCACAGAAATTGATATTCTATTGTATTCTGACAGAAATTATTCAAATTTCATATCATGTGTTCTCAGAATTACCAAGAGAACTAGCTATGAATATAGTGGTTGTGACATAACTCCTTCACAGGGAGATAAGAAGCTAGTAATTGTCTATGTAATCTTGTTCTGAGAGGAAGTATGTTTTTCTAGGAAAACGATTTTCTCTTTATAAGGCTGCCATCATTTTGGTACATGGAAAACTGATTCATGGTCACTTTTTATTTTTTACCATCAGTCTACTGTGTGGAGTGTGCACTTTAGTATAGGAAAGCAAGTTTTTCTCTTTTATTCTTTTTTTAGCTTTTATTGAAACTAAAAAACAAAATGTTATGTGGTTCAAACAAAATACTATCCATGTCCAGGACAGGGCAGATTAAGATTGCCCAGTTGTGAGTGGGAAGTATGAACAGGGGTACAGCTATGTCCTTGGTCACTCCCCTGAAAATCCATAAAGCATTTCTATTGAGTTAGCACAGCACAGTGCAGAAAAAGCAGCAGTGAAATATAAAGATCTCTAGATTAGGGACAGAAAGCTCTTCAGCACCAGCCCTGCTGTTAGCAAGCTATCTTAATGAACTCCTGCAGGTCTAAACTTCCCTCATCTGTGCCGCTAGAAGACTGAACCAGGTGTCTCTCAGCTTAAATATTTAAAGGAACTATTAACTGTATGTAAATCACAAAAATTTGCCACTGCATTCATTGTGTGCCACAAAATAAGATGCTTACTGAAGAAAATTCTAGCACCAGGACACATATTTTTAAAAAACCTTAAATATTTTATAAAAATCTTATGGGCTGGAGGGTACAGCTCAGTAGTTGGGTGCAGTCTTTGTATGTGTGAGGCTCTGGGAATGAGGAATAATGAAGTTTAAAGGACTTCAAAGAAAATTGCAATATAAATGCAAAATATATAATTATCATGTTCTAAGCAATTTCGGTGCTGCACTCCATTTCAAATAGGCAGTGCTATTTCATACATTCATTCGGTATGCATTCATCGCCCATTATGTGAATAGGCAGTGAGTTGAGCATGAATAGAGAGAGAATTTAACAAAAAGAATGTCTACTACTGTCTTCCCAAATACAAAAGGTAATTTATTCTTAAGGATGTATTCTTCTCAAAGAATCTTATTGATTATGTGGAATACTACATTAAGGATAGAGATGGTGCTGCGGAATGGGCAATTTAACACCAACTGAAATGTAGACTAGCACTCTGATTTAAAAAAACAAATATTTTCTTTCAGCAGAAGGGCTTTGCTGCCATTGCTGTTTGTCCAACTTGAGCAGACTTTTTAGTTCATACAGTATTAAGTCTCTTCTTTCCCAATGACCAGTATCTCTTAAATGTGCCAAGATGGTTCCATTGTCCAGAAGGAAGCTGTGATCAATGCCTGAATGTTTAGTTTTCTTGAAAGATGGGGTCAGGAGAGGCAAAGCCTATGAAGATGCCAAAGCAGAATTTGAGAATTTAGAAGGGATTCGTGAAATGCCCATCCCCTCTAGTTTTAGACCCAACTCTCTTAGCTGTTATAGTATCAAGTCTTTGGGTTCTTACTCATTATTCAGACTGGTAGATCTCCCCAGCTCAACCCACAGCTGCACACAATCACCCATGACACCCCCAAACATGGAGCTCACACCCACCCACTTCTCTTGACATGGCAATCCTCATGGACCCACCCCAATGGTTGACTGGCCTTCCAGGGCCATCACCATCACCCATCACAGGCACCTTGTTCCAGGAACTGGCCTCTCCCCTAGAAGTCCCCGCCCCTCACTCGCAGAGCACCCAATGGGAGGAGCCGAGGCCGCGGTGGGCGGGGACTAAGGCGGGCCCATTTAAAGAAAGGCTGAGGGCGAAAGGAGGCAAGAGAAGAGAAGAAAGAGAAGCCAGGGGAGGGGGCGGGCGCCGTCCAATGACAAAGCCCCGGGGTGGGCGCCCGCTGCCGCCGCCATCTTTAGCCCGGCCACAGGACATCCAGCGCGTCCTCCGCCCCGAGGGGGAGGGGCGGTAAGGCGAGAAAAGTAGCGAGCGGCACAGGGCGGAAGGCGCCAGCACCAGCGAGCGCCGCTGAGCCCGGCGCGGACAGGGACGGCGGGCGGCCCCGAGCGGCCTCCGATGCGACGCGGCGTGAAGAGGCGGCGGCGCCGGCCCCGGGCCGCCTGGGGCGGCGGCTATGGAGCGGAAGGAGGGGCCGGGCTGGAGGCACTGGAGGAGAAGGTAGTGTACTCGCGGTCACAACTGTCGCTGGCTGGCAGTACGGAGGCGCTGGGCGACGCCTTCAAGCTCTTCATGCCCAGCAGCACGGAGTTCATGAGCTCGGATGCAGAGCTCTGGAGCTTCCTCTGCAGCCTCAAGCACCAGTTCTCCCCGCACATCCTGCGCAGCAAGGACGTCTACGGCTACTCCTCGTGCCGGGCACTGGTGCCCGACCCCCCGGCGCCCGACAGCCGTCCCGCACGCCGGCCGCGCCCGCGCGCAACGCCCAGGAGGAGGCGCCGTGGAGCTCGGGCTGCCGCGGGCAGCACCAGGCCGCGCCCCGCCGCTGCGGAGGAGCCGGGGCCTCCCGCGTCCTGCTTCGGGGGCCGCACCTTGGAGGAGATCTGGAGGGCGGCCACCCCGACGCTGACCAGCTTCCCGACCATCCGCGTCGGCGACGACGTGTGGTGCGAGCGCAGCCTGGCGGTGGCGCGGCGCAGGGCGCGCCAAGTGCTGCGAGTGGACCTGGACCCGGTGGTGAGGCTGCGCCGCTTCCCGGTGCCCCGGGTGTGATGCGCGCCGCGGCGCCTCCTGCCGGCCGCCGCCCGAGGAAGCTTCCGCGCGCTGGAACGGACTAATGTCAGTCGAATGTTTACAGAACCGGCCCCCTTTTGGTGCACTTTATGCGCGAACAAGGCCCCTGGATGCGGTGCGGCGCCGCGGTCCGGGATCAGGACAGGTGCGGCCTCCACGCCTGCGGCCAGACGGGACGGCCGGACCCGCGACAGAAGTCCCTTTGCTTCCCAACCCGGATGGAGACGTGAGGGACACGTGCATTTTCTCCCTGTCGGACTCTACCTCACCGGTCTGGAAGTCCTCCGAAGACTTTTACAATTTTTTTTCTCCAAAGGAATTTGTTTTCGTGCTTGTGTAAAAAAGCCAGAATTTTACTTGTTCCTTATTCCCCTTCTGTTTTCTTTTGGACTGTCAGCCCCACTTTCTGGACAGAAGATCGACTATGTTTCCTGGTGAAGTGCTGGTGTACGCTCAGGGTATTCTGAAGCCCACTCGTTTTCTAATTTTTACTGGATTCCAAAGCTTTGATTAAGGTTGTCTTTTAAGAATTTCAAGCTTATGACTGTTAATGTAAGAATTTGTATGGCTTTGAATTTCATGAGCTCAGTGATTACCAAGAGATGAAAAGTACAACTTAAAAAAAAAAGTTAAGGTGTTTATATATAAAGTTTTATATTGAAATTTAATATTTATATTTACTGAGCTCCTAAGTAAAATGGTAGAATATTCTTTAAAAGTTTTGTTTAAGAAAAGTTGACTTACTTTATTCATTTTAATTGAATAAAATTGAAGTGTTTGAACCACATGGCTTGTGATAAAAATTGAATAAATTTTGAAGAATATGTTGGCTACAAGACTGGAATCCAGTTGGAGGTGTTTGACCTGGTCTAACATAAAATTCAGGATTGTTAATGGGAAGAGAATTAAGGTGGAAGTTGTTTTGGAGAGATCAATATGTGTGGACATTGTGAATAAACAGATAAACAGAATACCCTTTAGAATTCCCAGAACTGTGAATGATCTATAGGGAGGGGCAGGGGCATTTCTTGGTACCATATAACTGGTCAAAGTTGTCTGGCAAAAACGTAGATCTTAATTCTTTGTTGTTGGATAACAAGAAATGCCTAAACTAATACTCATTGTATTTCTGAAAACCATGACAATTGGTTGGTGTTTTGTCCTATGAGTTTTCTTTTCTCTTCTTCCCATTCATAATTGTGTTTGCAGTCTTTGATAGCTGAAGGCCACAGGAATCAAAACATCGAGCCACACAGTACTGACCCTTCTTGTACACTTTTGTAATAGTGTGTATACCATATGGCCCAGAGTGGAGTTCTTGATTATCCAAGTGCCTTTGGTCATTGGTGGCAGCAAGACTTGGTAGTTTTTTTAGCCAATGGTGCCACAGCCAGCTTTTTCTGCAATACCTAAAGGGTCAAATAGTGTTTTTCTACCACTGTTATTTCAGATTTAAGTGTTCTGCCATGGGATATTCCTACAGGGCTGGAACTTATTAAGCCCTCAACGTTAAGGTTTATCTCTGCTTGGCAGTTTCTGAGAATAATGAGAGTTGCAGTTTTGACTCTTGTGTTCCTAGAATTCAATGGCATAGCTTTCTGAATTAAGCATTTTAAGTTTTTAATAGTTCATGAAAAGAGTTGACTTTAATTTTAGTGTTTTTGTTTTGTAAAAAAAAACACACACACACACATATACATATATACATACATATATGACTTTATGCCAGTTCCCACAAGCCTCAGTCTTTTATTCACCACTCAATGATAATACATGGTTACAAATACTGTTACTTGAGTACATGAAAAGTGGGTCACCACGAGAGGGAGAGTTAGAGTTGTGTCATGGGAAGCTGAGACATCTTGGTTATTAGCTTCCATTGCCAAATGTATTTCATAGAGACATGGGATTTTTTTCCCAAAACATGTATTGTTAACTTTTATAGCTAACTAGCGCCTGATGAAAATGCATTTGTACCACTTCACGTGTATATAGTTTTATAACAAGAAATAAATCCAATGGCCATATTAGAATGTGATTTCAACCTGGGATTTATCTAGATACTTCCCAGAGGGTTCTGAAATTAGACATGGCTGAGGTTAAAATTTCCCTCAGCCCACAATGGACAGGTAACCAGTTACACCATGCATTTATTTTTACTGAGATTTTTGACATTTGTTTCTCTCATGCCTTGGTACTTTAGTGCAGTTGACGTATGCATAAATGCTTCTTTGGCTTATTGATCTGACTGACTAAAGTGTGGGTTTGGTTTCCCATGCTGAGTTTGATACGGCTCAAAAATATAACCTTTATTTTGCCAAGTTTTTCTGCAGCAAAACCTGTGTTGCAACTTTGAACATATGAAGACATGTCTAATGTAGCTGATGAGTCTTTTATAAGAAAGTGGAATTTTTCCTGGGTACCTTTGGACAGGATGTGGAAAGAAACTTGACATTGTGGCCTTTAAGAGGAAGCATCTGGATTTTGTACTAGAAAGATTAGCTTCATTTGTGGGTAGTTTTTCAAGATGTCCCATCTGTTATTTTGCCCTCTCTCATCTCTCATGGCACAAGTAGAGAGGTCATCTGGGAGGGAGCGCATCACCTCGCTAAGCTTCTTTTAGTTCTTGACTTTTGAGTTCCTACTTGTGGTGACTGGCACCTCAAGGTAACCTTGTTAGACTCCTGATGTCATCTGCATCCTCCTCCCCATCACCCAGCAACTTACTTTTACTTTGCTAAGCCAATGACCTGGCGATAGCTGAGGGCAAGCTTCCGTGTTGATAGTGCAGTGTTGCTGTTGTGGTACCTATTTATTTTGTCTGTTCCAGTATTCTATGGACAAGTGTAACTTAAGCTGGTAGCTCATACCTATTGATTTGCCATGTGTACATAATACTACTATTTTTCAAAAAACTTTATAAAAAAAACTTTTAAGATATTTGAATACAAAAACAATTTCACAATTTTGAACTTAAAGGTTTCTGTTGTTTTAAGGGTTGTTACAGTATTCTTTAAATCGGTGATTTTTAATGAACATACGTAACATTTCCTTTATTGGTGTGTTCAGCTATTTTTTGATAAACTGTTATGTCTTAAGTGCATTAGAATGCAATTGTTTGTAATGGAACTGAAGTGTTTCCCTGGACAGTTTAATGTGCATATGAATGAGATTTACAATTTGGTTGTGTGTTGCTTTTTAACTTATTAACTGTAAATAAATTTTAAGCATATAGTGTCTGGCTTTTCTAATAATACTGAAAGTTTTCGAAATGAGACTATGTTTGCATGTGAATCAGAAACCATCTTCATTTAAAATTTTGCAAACTTGAGCTGGAAGTCTCAAGATTTGTGTTATGTTTAGTCTTGTGACTTGTCAGTTCCTTAGTCTCTAGAATGGTTCTTCAAACCAAACCCAGTTTGCTTGCAATAACCTTTAAAGGGTTATTCAAAGTCAGGCTTCTGAGTCCTGGCCCCTAAATACCATTGGAGTGATGATAAAAGGGCTAAGTTCTCTTTCCTTCATATAGTGAAAGAATGTGTGTCATAAATAGCAGCAGTAGACTTGGCAGAACAGGATCAGGGGAGGATTCGCATTGTAGTATATAGGACTGGAATGGAGTATCAGCAACCTGCAGCAAGGGCAGATTCACATCCTGTGTGGACTGCATTACCTCATACCCAAATGTCTATCAGTAGGTGCAGGTAGAAAAGGGAACGGCCTGGGAGAGAATTGCCATATCCAGTTTCATGTCCTTCAAGCACTAGGACTCTAGGTAAAAGAGCTTTGTGCTGTGGCATCCTCCAATATCAAATGTGCTTCATAAGGGAGTGGACTGCTGTAAAGGTTGAAAAGGACATTAATTCTGGAGACATGGGAAGTGCTTAATAAATATTATTAATTGGAAGTATGAAGGCTGCGTATAGTATAGAGTAATGAGAATTTATCTCTCCAGTTTTTTTCCGGCATGGCCACCAAAAGCAGATGATGGTCTAGAAAGTTAAAAGACAATTTAAGGGAAAGTAATTAATGGGGAAAATAAAAATGACAAACTTATGCTTTTATGCTTCCTGGAAGTATTAGGGCAAGGGTTGGGCTTGTTAGAGATTTCAGTGTTAGAAGCTTTTTTTGAAGTTGTGTCTTTGACAATATCTCTGAAAGATTTAAAATGTGCCATTGTGTATTTTAAAGTATCTGAGAATTTACAGGCCGTAAAGTTACTGATGCAAAACCTATACATTTTGCATTAAATCTTCACTTGGAGTAATTTCAGCAGATTTCTCTAGACTTTAGAGTTCTCAACTTACCTAATGCCGTGGCCCTTTAACAGATCTTCATGCTGTGGGGACCCCCAACCATAAAATTATTTGAGTTGCTACTTCATAACTTATTTTGCTACTGTTGTGAATTGTAATGTAAATACCTGATATGCAGGATGTCTGATATACGACCCCTGTGAGAGCGTTATTCAACTTCCAGAGTGGGTGAGACCCACAGGTTGAGAACTACTGCTATAGAGCATTTTCACCCATGGCCACAGAATCAAAATGAAGTTAGTTTCTGTGAAGTCTGTGCAAAAATTCTGTCATGTTTGAGGCATTTGGCACCCTTAGCTTTAGATGCTGGATATAAAGACAGCAAATTGACTCTTATTCCTCTCAACACAAATAAATCTTGAATTGGTAAACAAATCAAAACTGCAGTGTCTAAAGCCAGCACAAAAGTACTTCCTAGAAAAGGGCATGGAAGCATGCTTGACCTGAAAACAACCTGGGAACAGACGTCACAGACGCTGACTGCTCGATGTCACTGCTCCTGTGTGTCCTGGTAAATGCTCTGAGCCATGATTACAATAACATAGCAGCTGTGGGGTTTGAAGCTGCAGAGTATATGGACTCAAATTATGATTAGCCTAGCAAAGTTGGATAAAAATATATTACTAAGTAACTATGTTTCCTTCTGAAAGTGTCAATAGAGACGGTAAATTCATCAATCTAAGTAGTGGAGTTAAGTATGTAAATACATTTTAAAACAACGTTTATGTAGCCCAGACTGGCATCAAATTTGCTCTGTAGCCAGGGCTGGCTTTGATTTTTGGATCTTCCTTCCTCTGGCTCCGAAATGTCTTGATTACAGGCACGTGCCACCACGCCCAGTTCAAGTTCCTTTAAATGTTTTAGTATTAGAAAAAAAAAATCAAAACCAGGCAGGATGGTTTTTGATCTTGTCTCATAGGTTCAAACAAGCATAGAAGAAAAATAGATATATGTAAGAATATATTTTTAGAAGCGTAGAATTTTTCAATGCATTTTAATAAATTCAGTGTGCTTGTGAAGCTCATGTGCCGAAAAATATGAGTGCCCCAAAGTGGCTCCTAATGTCCCTTTCAAGTCACAGTCTTGATCCCACTCTGATACTTTGTAGTCATCTATGACTGAGTGGAGACTGTCTCTGGAAGAACTGAGGAACTCCACCTCAGATGTAGATTCTAGAAAGCAAGCATCGAGGGCTAAGATGGCAGGAGAAGGAGGCCTTGGATAAGTGAAACGTCTCAATCTGGTCAAAGCTAGCTGAGAAATGGAAAGCTCTGTCTTGGACAGGGTTGGCTACATAAAAGTGGGGATAATGGGAAATGTGCTCTCAGGAACCCACAAGAATAGAATGTAAAGAACTCTAAAGCAGATTCATTCCTCTTCCTAAGTAGTAGGTTTTGGGAGTGGTGTTTACTTCACCCTTGTCTGCCTGCAGCACTTCTCTATGTCAAGGACTGTTAAGTTGTGATTGCATTCATATATATCTATATATGTGCTGGCTGGCTTATGTGTCAGTTTGATGCAAGGCAGAGTCATCAGAGAGGAAGGAGCCTTGGTGAAGGAAATGCCTCTAGGAGATTCAGTTGTAAGGTGAATTTATTTTCTCAGTGATCAATGGGGAGGGTCCAGTCCATTGTGGGTTGTGCCATCTCTGGGATGGTGGTCCTGGGTTCTGTGACTAAGCAGGCTGAGCAACCCATGGGAAACAAGCTAGTAAGCAGCACTCCTCAATAGCCTCTGCATCAGGTATTGACTCTAGGTTCCAGCCCTGATTGAGTTCCTGTCCTGACTTCCTCCAATGATGGTCTATGATCTGAAAGTATAAGCCTTGAGGAAATAAATCCTCTCCTCCTCAACTTGCTTTTTGGTCATGGTGTTTGTTGGAACTATAGAAACCCTAAGGTGACTCCTTTTATCTTTGCATCAGACAATGTTGCTGGCATGTGTTTGGTGTGAAGTGGCACGGAACAAATATTTCAAGTTTATGGAGTTCATAGAGACTTGGGAGCATTATCTTCCAAACTTAAATTTTTTTTGCTGTTTGTGGTTTCAGTTTGTGTGTAACAGCAATGACAGTAGAGCCATATACATATGTCACACACACACACACACACACACACACACACACACACACACGCGCGCGCGCACAAAATCTTACCAAGAAGGCCATTGATGGACTCAGTACCGCATGGCTGAATAGAATGTCTGAAGGCTTTGCTCTCTCTTCTGACTGTACTTGCAATTTCTTGTTTTACCTCTGGGTCTCAGTGTGGTGCAGAATGGTATAGCCAAGCCACCTAGCTTCGACATCCTTCCTCCCTCTCCTTCTAGCAGCTGATCTTCAGACAAGAAGTTTACTATTGTCATTCCTCAGTTTATTCAGCTGTAAAAACAGGCATTAACATAATATCCATATCACAGAGCCCTTGTGAGAATTAAGTCAAGTGACACATATCCAATAGAGTAGTGCCTGGGAACTGGTTAGCTTCTGTCAATACACATTGGCTTTTATTAGTGGTAAATGTAAAAAAAATTCTACAGTCTCAGTTTGCTTACCTGATTTTTGTTTTATATTGGGAGGTGTTGAAAATGAAAACATCTGCAGTTCATAAAATGTCAAGGAGAATTGACTGGTATTGGAGAGTGGGATCAAAATCACTGTGATTGCTAGAAGGATGTTGTAGATTTGTGAAGAATGATGGCCAACACTGAGAAGAAAGTGATAAATGACGAGAGATCCATGAGAATGAGAAATCAAGTAATGTTTATTTAAACCATGTACCAAGTACAATTGTAGTTACCTTTGCCTACCCCCAATTCCCCTTTTGAGGCAGTCTCATGTAACCCAGGCTAGCCTTGGACTTGCTATGTGGCTGAGATGACCTTGGGCTCCAGATCTTCTTCACCTTCTGAGTACTGGGATTACAGGCACCAACATGTCCAGGTTACTTTTTCTTTTCTTTGAAGTAAAACCCAAGCATGTGTCAGGCATGGGAGATAAAATAACAAAGTTCCTGGATGATTATAAAGCTCTCTGAAATAAATTCTAAAACACACACACACACTTTGAACAGGCTGCCATTTTGGCCTGTGAAAAGTTGTGTATCAAGATAAAGCCATTTAAATATCTGCCTCATGTTTTTTTTTTTACATTTCTTTTTTTTATTTTTATTTTCTATATTCTTTATTTACATTCCAAATGATTTCCCCTTTCCCGGTTCCCCCCTCCCCGAAAGTCCCATAAGCCCTCTTCCCTCCCCCTGTTCCCCATTTACCTAAGAATTTCATGAATTCATTGTTTTTAATTGTTGAGTAGTATTCCATTGTGTAAATATACATGGAAAATACCTCTGATAAAATTGAAGAAATATATAGAAAGACATGTTAAGATTGATTATTTCATGGAAAAATTATACAGATAAAATGGTAGGCATAAAAATGTTCCTAAGTTGATTGAAAGTGGAATTATAAACATTTTCTGATAAAATTGAAAATCTACAAGGAAAATATTTCTGATAAAACTCAAAAAATATATAGAAAAACACGTTAAAACTGACTATTTCATGAAAAATTATATAGATAAGATGGTAGGCATAAAAATATTCCTAAATTGATTGAAAGTAGAATTAAAAACATTTTCTGATAAAATTGAAGATTTACATGGAAACTATCTCTGATAAAATTGAAGAAATGTATACAGATAAATTGGTAGGAATTAAAATATTCCTAAGTTGATTGAAAGTAGAATTATAACGATTTTCTGATAAAATTGAAGATTTACATGGAAAATATCTCTGATAAAATTGAAGAAATGTATAAAAAACGCATTAAGATTGAGTATTTCATGGAAAAATTATACAGATAAAATGGTAGGCATAAAAATATTCCTAAGTTTTTTGAACGTGGAATTATAAACACTTTCTGATAAAGTTGAAGATCTACAAGGAAAATATTCCTGAAGAAATTCAAGAAATATATAGAAAAACATGATAAAACTATTACATGGAAAATTATACAGATAAAATGGTATAAAAATGTTCCTAAGTTGATTGAAATTAAAATTATAGACATTGTCTGATAAAACTGAAGATTCACATGGAAAATACTTCTGACAAAATTGAAGAAAAATACAGAGAAGTGTTAAAATTGAAGATTATCATGGACAATTATACCAATGAAATGGTAAGAACAAAAACATTCCTAAATTGATTGAAAGTGGAACTACAAACACCTCCCCCCGACAAAACCGAAGATCTACATGAAAAACACCTCCAACAAAATTGAAATGTTAAAATTAAAGTTTGTCATGGAAAATAATACAGTCAAAATGGTAGACACAAAAAGCATTACTAAATTGAAAGAGGAGTCACAAACATTTTCTGATAAAATTGAAGATCCACATGAAAAACATCTCTGTTAGACTGTGTTTTCTGTTGGGTAATTGAGACTATTGACGTTATAAGATATTAAGGAATAATGATTGTTGCTTCCTGTTATTTTTGATGTTCTTTTTATGCTTGTGTGGTTACTTTCTTTTGGATTTGTTGGAAAAAGATTACTTTCTTGCTTTTTCTAGGGTGTAGTTTCTCTCCTCATGTTGGCATTTTCCATCTATTATCTTTTGTAGGGCTGGATTTGTGGAAAGATATTGTGTAAATTTGGTTTTATCATGGAATGTCTTGGTTTCTCCATCTATGGTAATTAAGAGTTTTGCTGGGTATAGTAGTTTGGGCTAGCATTTGTGTTCTCCTATATCTGCTTCATGTTAAGCAATAATCTTGTAAGCCAGTATGCTGGCTAATTTTTATATTAACTTGATACAAACTAGAATGATCATGAGAGGAGGGAGGGAGTCTCAATTGAGAAAATGTATCCACAAGATCCGGCTGTAGATGGGTCTTATACAGGGCACTTTCTGAATTTATGGTTGATAGGGGGAGGGCCAGGAGCATTGTGAGTAGTGCCAAACACTGGGCTGGTAGTCCTGGGTTTTATAAGAAAGGAGGCTGAGCAAGCCATGGGAAGTGTCCAAGTTAGGGTTCCTGTTGCTGCGATGAAACACCATGACCAAATCAACTTGGGGAAGAAAGGGTTTATTTTGCTTACTGTTTCACATTACTGTTCACCACTGAAGGAAGTCAGGACAGAAACACAAACAGGGCAAGAACAGAGAAGGAGCTGGTGGTACAGAAGACATGAAGGAGTGTTACTAATGGTTTGCTCCTCATGGCTTGCTCAGCTTGCTTTCTTATAGAACCCAGGCCAACCAGCCCAGGGATGGCACCACCTACGGTGGGCTGGACCCTCCCACATCAATCACTAATTAAGAAGATGCTCTACAGGCTTGTTTAAGGTTGGATCTTATGGAAGCATTTTCTCAATTGAAGCTCCATGCTCTCCAATCACTCTGGGTTGTATTGAGTTGTAGTTGATAAAGTGGCACTCCTCCATGGCCTCTGCATCAGCTCCTGCTTCCAGGTTCCTGCCTTGTTTGAGTTCCTGTCCCAACTTTCCTCCATGATGGATGGTTACATGGAAATGTAAGCAAAATAAACCCTTCCCTTCCTAGCTTGCTTTTGGCCATGGAATTTCATCACAGTAGTAAAAATCCTAAGACAGAAGTTTGTACCAGGGTTGTGGGCTATTGCTGACATAGATAGACCCAACTCTGTTTTTGGGAGGACTGTGGTGGTTTGAACTTTGGGGTGGAAAGACTTTGAATGCTCAGGGCTTGGGGCTGTTCTGTAGGAGCTTGGAAGATAAGAATGTTGAGAGCAGATCAGAAGATGGAAGCCTGACTTATAAAGTTTCAGAGGGAAGCAAAGGTTCTACAAGGCCATTTGTGTGAAGAATATGTGGTGTTTGGTCAGTTGGAGCTGAAGAGTCAGCTGTGATTAACAAGAGAACAGAACCACTAAAATCTTTGCTGGGACACTGGACACTGGTCAGCTGGGGCTGAAGAACCAGTCATGATTAAGAAGAGTCCAGCCCCATTGAGGTGAAGCCTTCTGGGAAGTGTTTCCTCAGGGTCAGTCCACAGAAGATGTGTTCCAGAGGTGGCAGAGTTTGTACCTTGAGCTCATGGCTCAGTTAGGTAGTGTAAGAGTCACTCAGGTGTTAACTGATTTGAAAGGTGTGACAGGGTCATAGAGAGCAGCTGAGGCTTGGCATTTTGTGGCAGGGCTGAAGTTCACAAAGAAAACCCAAAAGAGGCTAATGGTGAAAGTGTAACCCAGTTGCAATAGAGGATCTGGGCATTTTGGAGACACCAATACCATGGAAAAGGGCTAAGAATGGCAGCAACCCTGGAGTAGAGTCAGCCTAAGCCTAGGAGACAAGCTGAGTGGGTTGTAGAGGGTAAACCAGAGACCCAGACTCTTAGGAGGAGCCCAAAAGACTAAGTGAATCTCAAGTATTGGACCTTGAGTTATTTACACTGTTGGAGTTTGGGTTTGTTTTGTTCAAATTGTGACTATGTCCTGGTTCATCTCTCTTAAGTAAGAAAGCAAGTGACTATGTCCTGGTTCATCTCTCTTAAGTAAGAAAGCAAGTTTTTTGTTTTTTTTTTTTACACAGGACCCCCACAGGTGACAGATTTTTGACTATTGTAGAGAGATCTTGGACTTTTAAGTGTTTGAATTTGTAAAGGCTCTGGTACTTTTACAATTTGGAATGTTTTATATTGTGATTAATGTGTGATCTTGAGGATGAACAAGAAGTGAGGAATTATGGCTGAATAGTGATCTGTTTGTGTGTCAAGTTGACAAGGGATCAATTGTGCTGGCTAGTTTTTAATGTTAACTTGACTCGTTAGAATCATCGAAGGGGAGCGAACTGCAATTAAGAAAATGCACCTACAAAATCTGACTGTAGGCACACCTCTAGGGAATTTTCTTAACTAGTGATTGATGGAGGAAGGCCCAGCCCATTGTGGGTAGGGCCAGCATGGGCTAGTGGTCCTAGGTTCTATAAGAAAGTAGCCTGAGTAAGCCATCAGAAGCAAGTCAGTAAGCAGCACTTTTTTATGGCCTCCCCATGTCCTCTGGAGGCAGTTACTGCCCTGTTTGAGCTCCTGGCCTGGCTTCTCTCAGTGATAAATGGGTTACTTAAAAGATAAGCAAAATAATTTCCCAACTCTCTTTTGGCCATGGTGTTTTATCATAGCAATTAAAAGAAAACAAACAAACAAGAAAACGCTAAGATAACAGCTGGGCATTACTCATATTTAATAGGTGAACTTAAGAACCATGTGAGATATCACATAGAACTTGGATCTGAAGCCATGATGTACTTACCCAAGATTCTCCACACATCTCTGTTACATTTTTACAGAAAGTGAAATAATTCGTAGAGCAGTATACAGTAAAATCCAAAGTGGAATTTAAAAAATAAAATAAACAGAGGAAAGGGGGAGGCAGAGGAAGATGAGAGGGAGGAGAAGTAAAAGAGGAGGAGGAAGAAAAAGGAGGAGGAAGAGCAACAACTGTGGACTTGTGCATTTTCTTTATGTGGTATGAACTTTAGGTGTTCTTCAGCAGCTGGTATTGAGTCTACTCATGAGTGAACAAAAGCAAGAATGCCTTTGTTCCTGTAACATTTAGTTTGGAGGGTCCTAGAGCACTGATCTTATGACTAAAGCCCTTACATGTGTCATCCCTTCAGTGACCCAGGAACTGCCCCACACTACTTGGTCTTGGTGGCTTTAGCAGCTTTCCTATACTGAGGCAATTGCTCTCTAGGCACAACAATCCTTCAGGCTCTTCCTTTCACACATTGGAAGCTTAGTTGGGTTGGTTGGATCTTACCCTGAAGGTAAGCATCCTTTCCACTGTTTCAGTACAGAGTAGGAGGCCTCTATTTGCCAATGCTAATCTTCTAAACAACTGCAGTCTATCTTCAGTGCATGCCTTGATTGTAATTGTGTGTTTCCTGGTACTCATTTTCTCTCTAGACTGGACATTTTCAATTTTTTTTGCCATCTTGCTCTTTTTCATTATAAACTTGTATAAGAGTTATTAATAATAACCATTCCAGAGTCTCAGTATTAAGATGTTTTGAGATTTTCTCTGTCAAAGAGATTAGTCCATTACATTTTAGTTAGCTTCAGGCAAACTCATGGGTAGGAGACCACTGGATTCTTTGCCAAAATATCACAGGATGGCCTTTCACTGAGGTACTGTTATACTTCTTGCTTTCTTCTGAAGCTTCTTGAGCTGGGCCTTCACCTTCACAATCCACTCCAGTAGGAGGCTACAACTTCTAGTGCATTCTTACAAAACCAGACCTCAACACAGTCACGTTCTTGACAGAAGTAGTTCCTCTATTTCATTCCAGTTTGTGGTTCAGTTACTTTTCTGTTCTTGTGATAAAATACCATAACCAATAGCAACTTAGAGACAGAGCATTTCTTTGGTTTATGGTTCCAAAAGGATAAGAGTCTATCCTGGTAGGTAGGTGTGGCAATGAGGGGTGAGCATTCTGGCAGAAGGAAGCTGAAGGATCACATCTTTGTCCCTGTAGGAAGCAAATAGAACTGGAATTGGGGCATGGCAACAAACTCTCAAAGCTCACCCCAGTGATGTCATTCCTCAGTAAACTTTCACACTGGAGAGACCAATAACATGATAGTTGTTCAGTCCATAAAACTGTCTTAGCAGTTCCAATCCAGCTGGACCTGGAGGATTCCTTGGCATTGTTGCTCTTCAGTTTACATTGCTAATCCAAAGAAGCTGTACTTAATAACAGTGCAGGAATGCTGCTGCAACAAGACAGATGAACTTTCCGGCAAGAGTGAAAGCAAGCAAGGAAAAGGAAAACTTCTTTCTTATGTCTTTTGGGGTGGGAGGGGCCTTTCTCTTTCAAACTATCACAGAGGATAACCTTTAAGGTTCTCTCCTTCTGCTTTGTATGTGGGTTCTGGGGATTTAACTCAGATTGTCAGTTTTACATGGAAAGAGTTTGGGAGTGGAGCCATTCCATTGGCCTCTCTCCTCCAATGTGGATAAGGTGGAATCTAAGGTCCAGGGATGCGGAGAGTTGTGGTGAAAGGAATCGTAGATGTGCCTATCATCTTGGCAAATCATGTTTGTAAATTTTTCCCCAAATCTAGTTCACTCCTGAGCTGTTATTTTGAATAACATAATAATAAACCCACTAAATAAAAACCCTATCAAAATGCCCAAAGGATTTGGCTATACTGAGTGGCTTTTCACTGAAATGTGTGGTCAAAGGGCAAATTAATTGGGTAACTACCTAAACTCAGGAGCAGAAGACTGTCTGTAGGTCTTTCAGTTTTGTGTGAAACTTGATGGTTGTTTGAGAATCTGACTTGATGTTCTCAAAATCTGTGGTGGAGGAAGCTGCTTCTAGATGCTGCCATAATCACACATGGACTCTGATGCTTTATGTAGCTCTTTATTTGAATTTAAAAGCAGCCTTCTAGGACCCTGACATGTCTGACTCTGAGCAACGTCTGTAAGCAAGTTCACCTAGCCACTCCCTCTCACTGTCATTTTCCAGAGAGAGTCCATCATTTCCAGTGTTTTCTGCTGATCCAGTGTTCTGGGATGGCTTAGCCTTTCTTGTAATTCCATGGTAGATGGCAATCAAACCTGAGGTGGGGTTCTCAAGACAGTTGCTTTAGGGGAGGAGGGTGAGAAGTAAGAGGTTAGGGGGCTTGCAAGAATAGGACTAACAGATGCTAGCACTGCAAATGGACTGAAAGGGCACTCTACCTACAGTTTGGCTTCAGACTGCCCTTATTAAACATGCTTGCACAGCCTCCTTTAGTCTCTGAGAGCTAGTGCTTGTCTCAATGAAGCAGAGCGGCATGCCTAGCAGAACAGTCATGCCCCACAAGGCATTACAGGCTCCAAAGGATGGCCTTGGCTTTGTTCCAGACCTGACTGTTGGCTGACAACATTAGGGTCATTTAGGTGTCATTAGGGTCATTAGGGTGTTAGTGACATCTTGGGTGTTAATGACCTTTGGTGGAAAGTCCACCAATTGTCTATGAGAAATATCCCTGTAGGAAAGGGAGAAGGAGGGAGACAGAGGTGGGATCACAATGGAGAGATTCGATAATTATTTTGACTGTCTACTGAAAATGAAGCATTTTCCTTTAAAGATGCTTCTTAAGTAAAAGAATCATAATATAAGAAAATTAGGAACTGACACAATGTATTTTGTTTAAAACTCCCACGTATATTTCTTTCCTGTCAGAAGTTGGCTTTGTTGTTTGGGAAGGTGTGCTGGTGGAAGAGAGTTTTCACTGGTGTGATTCTGACTCATTTCTCAGATTGAGCATTCTCGGGGGGAAGAAACCAGATAAGCACATTTGAACATGTTACCTCTTCCAAGACATAGCAGACAGCAAGACAGTGTAGGGGAGCCTGGGGAGCCTGGGGAGCCTGGGGAGCCTGGGGTTGAAACATGAGCTCAACTCAGCTCTGCTGCCAGTCAGCTCAGCTAGAGGTTTGTGCAGACCAACTGGGCCTACATTTTGAAGGTAATGGTGGAGTTAAAGTTCTATATGAATCTGGACAGTCATAGTCCTTGCCTACACGAGTAAGGAAAGACGGCTTCATAGAGCTGTGCTGGCAGATGCCATTCATCTTCCAAGTCAGGGATGAAAAATGAGACCCATAATCAATGCTCATATATTTGACTCAATATTTTCACTTCTAGATTTTGTTCTAATGCAATAAAGGAGATGAAAGACTGAATTAGTATATGCAGATGTTCATCTAAGCATCTGTGTGTGAGAACAGGAAGTAGTCTCCAATAATAAGACAAGGTTCAAGTGAGTTGCAGTATACTTACACAGAGAAGTGCTATGCCATCACGAAAGTATGATTTTGTGGCTTATTTAGTGCTTTGGTATTAAACAAAAAAGGAGAAGTAATATAAGTGTAGTGTAGAAGACATCCCAGTTTTACTTTCTAAAGTATAGTTTATCTAGGTATAGTTTATATGCAGCACCAGTCTTGCTTTTGGTCGCTTGCTTTGGTTAATCATCACAAACAGTGGAGGGCCGTGAAGACACAAATGGAGGAAAGCAAAGTGTAACAACACATGTGTGTGGTCATCTCCACAATCAAGATGGTGACCAGCCCATCTACCACCTGGGAAGTTTCCCCCGGTTCCTGGGCAGCTGGTCTTCACTTTACCTCCAATCCCAGTCACGGGTTGCTGCTGTCCACTTGGGCTGCTCTGTGCATTAGAGCACGAGCTTCAGGATTTTAAGGAACCTCCATGCTGATTTCCACAGGTGTTATACAAGTTTCCATTCTGGTCAACAGTAAACTAAGGTCTCTCTCCAACAACCATTTGTTGTCTTCATCTTCTCCTCCTTTCTTCTTTTTGTTTTGTGTGTGTGCACATGCATGGTTATTATTATTATTATTATTATTATTATTATTATTATTATCATTACTTATTCACTTTACATCCCACTCACTGTCCCCCTCCCATTCACCGAGTCCCACAGTTCTTCCCCCTCCCCTTCTTCTCTGAGCAGGTGGAGGCCCCCCTGGGTATCCCTCACCCTTGTACATCAAGTCTCTGTGGTGCTAGGTGCATCCTCTCCCACTGAGCCCAGACGAGGCAGCCCAGCTAGAAGAACGTAGCCCAGGTACAGGCAACAGCTTTTGGGAAGGCCTCCACTCCAATTGTTCAGGACCCATATGAAAACCAAACTGCACTTCTGCTACATATGTGCTGGGAGGCCTAGGTCCAGCCTGTGTATGCTCTTTGGTTGGTGGCTCAGTCTCTGAGAGCCCCAAGGGTCCAAGTCTATTGGTTTTCCTGTAGAGTTCCTATCTCCTTAGGCGCTGCAATCTTTCCTCCTGTTCTTCCATAAGAGTCCCTAAGCTCCATCCACTGTTTAGCTGTGGGTGTGTGCATCTGTCTGAATCAGTTGCTGGGTGGAACCTCTCAGAGGACAGCATTGTCTCTTTGGGGTCCTTTAGCTGGCTGGCCCCAGCTGGGCAATACAAAAGATGAGGCAAGAACTCATCCTTTGGCTGGGAGGGCAATGTGCTATAGGCAGCAATACTTGGATAAGACACCAACCTCTAATTCGGAAATATTCAGCCTTCAGAGATCTTTTAAAAAGCTTTAGAGGATGGTGGAGTGAGCCAGGCAGCTCTGGAAGGGTTTCAATCTTGAGATTTTGTTCCTCCATCTGCCTCTTGTGACTATTTTATTCTGCCTTTTAAGTAATATTCAAGCATCCTGGCCTGTGCCTTCCTTCTTGTTTAGCTTCTTTGGGTCTGTGGAGAATAGCAAGGATATCCTATAATTTATGGCTAATATCCACTTATAAGTAAGTACATACCATGCATGTCCTTTTGGGTCTGGGTTACCTCACTTAGGATGATATTCTTAAGATCCATCCATTTGCCTGCAAAATTCATAATATCTTTGTTTTTAATATATGAGTAGTATTCCATTGTGTAGATGAACCACATTTTTTAATCTATTCTTCAGTTGAGGGACATCTAGGTTGTTTCCCATTTCTGGGTACTACAAATAAAGCTGCTATGAACATAGTTGAGCAACTGTCTTTGTGGGATGGTAGAGCATCTATTGGGTATACCCAGGAGTGGTATAGCTGGGTCTTGAGGTAGAACTATTCCCAGTTTTCTGAGAAACTGCCAAATTGATTTCCATTCATCAATTCCTGACATCGTTTCTTATGCTATGTGTCTTGTTCAGAAAGCACCTAGGCTAGAATCTCAAATAGTTTTCCTGTAGCACTTTCAGTGTTTCAGATTTTAAATTAAGGTCTTTAACCCCTTTGAATAGATTTTGTGCAGAGTAAGAGATACAAGTCCAGTTTTATTCTTCTACATGTGGGAATCCAGTGTTCCCAGATCCATTTGTTAAAGAGCTATTTTTTTCCTCCAGAGTGTGTTTCAACACCTTCATCAAAAGTAGATGGCTGTAAATGTATGGGTTAATTTCTAGGTCCTCTATTCTGGCCATCAGAACCGTCTTTGTGCCAGGATCATGCTCTGTTGCAGTGTAAGTTGTATTATATGGCAGTAACAGGGTGCCTCCAGCCTTGCTCTCTTTGCTAAGGGTTGTTTTGTCTTTTAGGAATCTTAGGCTTCCATATGATTTTCATGATATTTTTCTAGTTCCACAAAGAATGAAAGAATATTTTTGTTTTTCAGTTTATCTATTTTTAATTTAATGGCTTAAATGTTTAAATATTCTTTTTAGTTTAGAGTATTTTTAGACTTATAGAAAATATAAAGACAGCATGAGGGTTCTTGTATACTCAATGTTCAGCATTCCCTATCATCAGCATGTTACATAGGCCACAGCCAATGAAGGTGTCCAATGCCTTAGTAACCTCAGGGATATTTGATCACATCAAAGTCAAACTGATATTCTAGGATCACTTTTTGCTTCTATATCTTTGACACATTTTAATTTAATGTTTATCCATGATCTGAAATTAGATCTTTGTCTTTCTGTACAGATTGTAGTAGTCTTAATGCTGTCTGATGGACAGGAAAATATTGAGGAGGATCCTTACATGGGGACTTTACTTTTTTGCCTTCTACATTTTCCATACCATTACAATTAGCATGAGCTACAAATAGAACCTTTGACTGAACAGCTACAACATGATGGAGAATATTAGTGAACATAAGCACAGTAGAAGCTGAGACTGAGAGAAACTGGCCTCTGGAGAGCAATCATCAGGACACACTGCTAGCAGTAACTATGTCATCTGCTCTTTTCTGAGCTGCCCTGTAGTGTCTGAAGGGACTGACTCTAATGTGGTCCTTCTGTTTCCATGAGGTCTGTAGTGACAGTTTTTGAATATTGTTTTCCTTAAACACAGAAATATAAGAATGTGGTTTCATTTTAATCTCGGGTATAGGGATGTGGGGTTGCTTTATTCAGTCTGTCCACAGCAGCTGACTATGATTTGCCTTGTGCTCTAGCAGAGGCATGGTTTTACCAGCTGCAGATAGCTTCTGTGATTGTGTGACATTTGGAGTTCTGGGAACTTTTCAGAGGGCATATAAATGCTAGATCCCCTAGGTGAGGTAGGTGGGGGTTGTTGGTTGTTTAAGGGAGTTTGGTCACAGTTTGAGTCAAGCTCAAAGAAGAAACAAAAGGAAAGAAATTAGATTCAAGGATTCTCTCTCTCTCTCTCTCTCTCTCTCTCTCTCCCTCCCTCCCTCCTTTTTTCTTCTATCTAGTGATAGGGGATGAAACCACAGGGATAAAGGGTGGGAAAAAGAACCCATAAAGTAGCAAAGACCAGCTCCAGAGGTCAGATCCAGTTGAGAACCCTGTATTTTTTCACATCCTCCAATTACTTTCTTGTGACTGGAGTAAAACAAGCTATTCTACCCAGACAAACTGGCCATTTCTTATGTGATGAAGAGAGTGAAAATAATAAAGAAAAGTATTTGTTAGTCCCAATTTTCTAGAGTTTGGGTAAAATTAGAACTAAGACTCCTGATCATAGCATAGTCCTGATGACTGAATAAATTGCTCAGATCATGTGATAACATATGAATATGTTTACTCAGTTAGTTTCAATTATACCATTAAGATTATTTAAACTCATAGAATAGACTTCTATTCTAAGCACACACATATGAATTGAGGTAAAGAGAAAGGACTACCAGAAAGTAATTTCTGAATACAGGTTAATACTTGTGTCTCTCAAACTTGACAGCAAATTTGGCAGAAGCATGATTTTTCCATATTTGAATGTTTTAATTGAACCTGATATTCTCCAAGAAGGTCCTCCAGCCCATGGCACCATTGAGTGGTAACAGAACTTCAATGAAGCAGCACCCAGTGAAATCACTGAGAGAGTGTCCTTGAAAGGAATTTTGGGACCCCTCACCCCCTTCTTCCTCTGCCTTTACTTCTGGGTTGCCATGAGTATTCCTCTGCTATATGCTCCCACCATGATGTGCTGCCTCTTTCTGGGACCCAAAAAACAGCAGAGTCTTAACAAAAGGCTGACTCAGACAATGGGGCAGTCTAGGTCATGGTTAGAGCCATGTGGTGAGGATCTACAAAACCTGGGGTTACAGATCATGTTCATGAGTAAACTTTGTAAGCTTGGCAGATCACAAAGCCTCCTTAGGCTCCGGCCCCTTCTTCTGGAACAGGGAAAGGCTTTTTACCAAGTAAGTTAAACTCCCAATAGCATAGCTCTTCTCTTTGCTACCAGATATTCCCAGCACCAACAGTGTGGGACCTGGGGGCCTGTGCTTGGGTCTCAATTTCCAGGTTAATTGTTTACTTTGCAGCAAAGACTATGTGTTTTATGTCGCCCTGACTCACCCCATCTGTTCAACTGTTTCTGTCTTCTTGTATGGTTTATCACCTCCTTGTTTAATATCCTTAATTGATTTGTGTGATAAACTATGAGTACCACCTGAGTAAGTATCAGCTATTAGCAATCAGTGAAGCTCCCCTGAGTAGCTGAGGTTTGCTAATGAAATAAGAGGAAGTGTTCAGCCATCGCTCTCTATGTGCTGCATTCTAGTGCTTATTTTACTATTTTATTTTTTTACTTTGAAATCACTCACCTCACAGCTAGTCCAGAAGCACCTGCAATAACACTAGGAAAACATTCATTTGTTTTTCTTTCAACTTTTAACACTAGAGCATTTTTTTTTTAGCATCCTACGGGCAAGTTTTCTTTCTTCTATTTTCTGACCATTGTCTTCTAAACAGCCAATCAATTTTTAATAGATGCTATCTCTGGGATGTTGTTGTACTTTTCCAGCATTAGTTAAGACTATTGTATCAATATTATATGTTAATTCTAGAGACAGAGGCAACAAGAGCTACTGAACTGAAACAGGTAGAAACACTTTGACTAAGACTCATGGAGCGCCTGCTGGAGGCAGCAAGCAAGAGATAGAGGGAGAAGCAAAAACTGGGCACAAATGTCATGTGAGCCAGGCACAATTATTTAAAATCAAACAAACAAGCACACAAACAATAAACACTTTCTTTCCAGCAATACAATAAAGCATGCTCTATTTTGTAAAACGATGATGTATGTGATACAGTACAGTACATGTCCTGTCTTAGTTACTCCTCTACTGTTTGACAAAGCATCATGTCCAATGCAAGTTAGAGAAGAAAGAGTCTGCATTCTAGAGGGTGAGTCCATGACCATAATGGCATGGTGCTTGGTAGCAGGTAGGCAGGCATGGTGCTGAACACCTGATCTACAAGCACAAGGTGGGGAGGAGAGAGGGAGAGAGTGAGGGAGGGAGGGAGAGAGAGGGAGAGAGAGAGAGAGAGAGAGAGAGAGAGAGAGAGAGAGAGAGAGAGAGAGAGAGAGAGAGAGAACAGATACAGAGACAGACAGAGAGATACAGAGAGACAGAGACACAAACGGAGACACAGAAACACAGACAGGGATACAGAGACACAGAGAGATGGAGACAGATGGAGAGACACACACAGAGACAGACAGACAGACAGAGACAGACACAGAGAGACAGAGAGACATACAGAGAGAAAAACAAACATATATGTATCATCTTTTGAAACCTCAAAACCTAACCCCCTGACATATTTCCACTAATGCTACATCTCCTAATCCTTTCTAAACAGATTCTTCCACTGGGAAACAAACGTTCAAATGTATAAGCCTATGAGCCTCTAGGGACCATTCTCATTCAAATCAACACATTTTTTGGAAGCATATTTTAGTTTTCATTTGTATTTCAGTTTGGGGGATGCAATAAGGTATAGTGTAGACATCCAGTGTTCTATTTTGCTTTCTGAAGCAGACACTTTGGAGGGATGCTCCTTATTGATTTGCTCCTAGACTCACATTCAGCTACCCTTCCTTCTTATATAGCTCAGACCCACCTGTCTAGGGATGATACTACCCACAGTGGGCTGGGTCCTCTTCAGTTAACAATCAAAAAAATGCTCCCATATTATGCCTCTGTAGGCATCACCAATTTGATGAAGCAAATTTATCAACTGAGGATCCCTCTACCTTCATGTATCAAGTTCACAACCGACATTATCCATTAGATATATTTTTTCATTATATCTTTATTTCTAATGATAGAAACATTTCACAATTATGAAAACAGATTAGCCCAGTCCTGGTGGTACACATCTTTAACCCCAGCATTCTGGGAAGCAGTGGCAGATGAATCTCTGAGTTCGAGGCTAGCATGGTCTACATAGTGAGTTCTGGGACAGCCAGAGCTATGTAGAAATCCTGCTTCCAAAAAGAAGGGAAGAAGGGAAGTAGGGACGAGAGAGAGAGAGAGAGAGAGAGAGAGAGAGAGAGAGAGAGAGAGAGAGAGAGAGAGAGAGAGAGAGAGAGAGAGAGGAGCAGACTGGCAGACTGTAGTTTGGGGTCCCTTGCAGTGTCCAGGCGAGGGAAAAATAAAATGGAGAAGACTGGAGGCGGAAAGAGGGTGTCACAACAATGAGGACATTTTGGGGCTTGTTTGGTTGTTTGATTAATATACTATGAAGTTAAAGCTGTCTTGTGTTCCATGTTATGAGCTAATGTGTATTTTGGAGTCAGGATAATACCACCCAACTCAGATATAGAATAGTTGAAGTACTGCCTCTGTGTAATTCATGCCTCCCCACTTGTAGTCAAGCTCTCTTCTATCCAGGCCCTGATTCACATCCACTGATCACCTTTCTAGTTTTAATTTTTTCTTTTATGTCCTAGTTTCATTCCTGTTGCTGTGATAGCATATTTTGACAAAGCAAGATACAGGAGAGTTTATTTTAGGTCACAATTTCATGTTATGATCTGTCACTTCAGGGGTTGGAGCTTGAAGCAGTTAGTTGTATCAAATCTGCAGTCAAGTGCAGAGAGAAATAAATGCATGAATGCTTAGTGCTCAATTATATTTCTCCAATTAGAGTTGTCCAGAACCCCAAACTAGGGGATGGTGCCACCCACTTTTAGGCTGGATCTTCCCACATCAATTAAGGCAATCCAGACAATCCCCCAAAGACATGCCCAATCCCTCATTAAGATTTTCATCCCACAGGATTCTAGTTGTGCCAAGTTGATCATCATAACAAGTACACACAGTATCACAGAAATGGAAGTTTATTGTATTTTACATTTTGAGAGCAGATTTTTCTTCTTCACATAGCAAAATGACTTTGAGATACACCCACATTATTCTTGTATTAATCATTTATTTCTTTCCAGTTTTTTTCTGAACCATTTTTTATGTTTGGACTTATATAAATATTTGCACACAGGTCTTTGTTTGAGTATGAGTTTATATAAAGTATAACTTCTTTAGAGTTAATACTTCAGAGTGACATGAATAAATTGTCATAACATTTTTTGCTTTATGCTACATACATTTGTTATTATAGACAGCCATCAAAATGTTTTCAGGTTTCTCAGTCATGGTTGCAGAAGTGTACACAGGCTTCACATGTGATAAAATATGGTTTTGACTTATTGGTCATGAATGCACTACAAAATTGTGTAACTATTCATATAGAATTCAGTGTGAACTGTAACTCCTATATCGTAAGGGGTACCACTTGTACAGCATAAGGTGTCTCTAGTATCTTCTCTACTGAACAAATTGCCATGATTTTTGTGATTCAATAGACTATTGAATGGAATCAGTAATGAAGCTCTCATAAAGCACCTGTTTTATGAACTGTCTAAATCTATCCAGTTCCCACTGACTCTTCAGCTGCCTTCTGGTCTGTTCTTGGGATTCCAGTAATATGATTCAGGCTTGTGTTCTTGGCTGACTCTCCCATTAACTCGCATTTGTGTAAATTAGAAATGTTATCCCTTTAGTCAAGTTTAGCTATCTAGACAGTATGATGTTGAAGCTCATACAGGTCTAAACAAATGCTAAAAACAGAATTGTATTATTGCCCATCAATTATGTCTCTCCAGATTTAATCCTGTAGAAATTTAGAGCATAAAAATGGAAATAACATTTTTCAGATAATATTTTGGCTAAACATAATAAGGAGGGAGTTAGCTCCGAGGCATCACATGACTTCTCTCTGACTATCTCAGCAGCAGCACCACTTATTACCTGATAGCTTATATTATGGATGTATGATTAGCTACATCTTCTTGTACCCATTAAAGATGGGATTAAAAGATGTTTACTATGTAGTAATGACAGAAGAGAACAAAAAATGCACCAACAGAGCAGAACTGCCCTGCCATTTATTTAAATTCAAGCTCAAAAATGTGTGGAAGGAGGGACACAGGGATACAGGAACACACACACTCACACACACACACGCACACACACACACACACACATGAGCATACACACACGCGCGCACACACACACAGAATATAAACACCCATTTGTGCTTTGTTTTTGTTCAAAATTAGACTGTATTTTTTTATATTTTATTTTATTTTTAATTTACATTCCAAATCATTTCCCCTTTCCTGTTTCCTCCCTCCCCGAAAGTCCCATAAGCCCCCTTCCCTCCCTCTTTTCTCCATTCAACCCCCTCTCGTTTCTCTGTCCTGGCATTCCCCTACATCCAGTCTTTCCAGGACCAGGGGTCTCTCCTTCCATCTTCTTAGAAATCTATTGATATGCGAATTGTGTCTAGGGTATTCCGAGATTCTGGGTTAATATCCCCTTATCAGTGACTGTATACCATGTGTGTTCTTTTGTGATTGGGTTACCTCACTAAGGATGATATTTTCAAGTTCTGACCATTTGCCTAGGAATTTCGTGAATTCATTGTTTTTAATTGCAGAGTAGTATTCCATTGTGTAGATATACCACATCTTCTGAATCCATTCCTCCGTTGAGGGACATCTGGGTTCTTTCCAGCTTTTGGCTATTATAAATAAGGCTGCTATGAACATAGTGGAGCATGTGTCCTTATTGCATGCAGGTAAAGCCTCTGGGTATATGCCCAGGAGTGGTATAGCCAGATCCTCCGGGAGTGTCATGCCCAGTTTTCTGAGGAACCGCCAGACTGCTTTCCAGAGTGGTTGTACCAGCTTGCAATTCCACCAGCAGTGGAGGAGTGTTCCTCTTTCTCCACATCCTCGCCAACAACTGCTGTCTCCTGTGTTTTTGATCTTAGCCATCCTGACTGGTGTGAGATGGAATCTCAGGGTTGTTTTGATTTGCATTTCTCTAATGACTAAGGATGATGAACATCTCTTTAGGTGCTTCTCAGCCATTAGATATTCTTCAGGTGAGAATTCTTTGTTTAGCTCTGTACCCCATTTTTTAATAGGGTTACTTGCCTCTCTGGAGTTTAACTTCTTGAGTTCTTTGTATATATTGGATATTAGCCCTCTGTCGGATGTAAGGTTGGTAAAGATCATTTCCCAGTTAGTTGGTTGCCGCTTTGTCTTTTTGACAGTGTCTTACTGTATTTTTATGTAATGACATCACAGAATAGAATTGGTTTTGGGAATAAGTGCAATTTACATGTGAAATTTTCAGAATAAAAAACATGGAAAGAGTAGACATGTAATAGCACAGACAAATAAAAAGATTGCTCAACATGGGGTCCCCAATGGGGGAGTTAGAGTAAGGACTGAAGGAGCTGAAGGGGTTTGCAACCTCATAGGAAGAGCAACAATATCAGCTAACCATACCACCCAGAGCTCCTAGAGAATAAACCACCAATCAAAGAATACACATGGAGGGACCCATGGCTCCAGTCGCATATGTAGCAGAGGATGGTCTTGTCAGGCATCAATAGGAGGAGAGGCCCTTGGTCCTGTGAAGGCTAGATGCCAGGGTGGGGAATTGGGAATGGGTGGGTGGGTAAGGGAACACCCTCATAGAAGCAGGGGGAAGTGGGATGGGATAGGGGTTTCCCAGGGGGGAAAACCAAAAAAAAGATTGCTGAAGATAAAACTTGAAAAGGACACACACAGAGGGAGGCAGACAGAGAGACAGAGACAGAGACAGACAGACAGACAGACAGACAGACAGACAGACAGGGAGACAGGGAGACCAGAGATCAATATTATTGATAATCACAGGTATAAGAATCCTTAACAAAATACTTTCAAATTGAATTCAAGAACTCATTAAAAATGCTATATCATAATCAAGTTAGGTTTCATCCCAGGGATATGTGATTCAACACATAACTGTAATCTAGCATATAACAGAACCAGAGGTAAACCCACAGTCATCAGTAGATGTAGGAAAGCATTGGATAAAATCTAACAACCCATGTTAAAACCCTTGAATAAATAAGGTATATAATGATCACATCCCAATATAACAAAGGCTGTATATGATAAATCTGTAGTCAATATCATATTGAATACCAGAGAATAAAGCATCTTCTTGAAGGTCAGGAACAAGACATGGGAGTCTGTTATAACTACTAGCATTCAATATAGTGCTAGGAATTTTAGCCTAAATAGACAAGAGAAATAAATAAAAAGCATGCAATTAGGAAAGGAGGATGTTGACTTATCCCTGTTTAGATGCTATGAATTAAGTATAGGCAAGCCTAAAAACTCCACCAAAGACTATTAGGACTGATAAACAAATTCAGTAAAATAGGATACAAAACAAATACACAAACATCAGTAGCTTTTTACACCCTAAGAATGAACTCATAACAAAAGAAAGCAAGAAAAAACAATTCAAAATACCCACCAAAAATAACAAAATTTAATACATAGAAAAACTTAAGTGTTTAAAAAGCCTCTATAATAACCATGATCAGACTCTGGAGAAAGAAAATTGAAGACCTTAAAAGTTGGAAAGAATATGGTATTTGTAGATTGCAAGAATTGCTGCTATTAAAGTAGCCATACAACTGAAAGTGGTGTGCAGATTTAAAGAACTTGCTGTCAAAATACCTGTATCAATCCTCATAAGTCTAGGAAAACCAATCAATTGTAAGAAAGCACAAAAGAGTCCAATGAGCTAAAGCAATTTAAAGTATTACTTTATTTAAAGTATATCCATCTGAAATCCTGAAATTCTGCAACTGTTAGAGAAAAAACATTTCAAGGTATTATTGCAGCTACCAATTTTGTAAGTTTTGAAAGGCACAGAAACCAGAGCAAGGATGGATGGATAGATATCAACAAGGTCAAAAGAATGGGGAACAGCAGGAGGGAAGAGAGCTTATGGGACTTTCAGGGAGGGAGGAACCGGGAAAGGGGAAATCATTCGGAATGTAAATAAAAAAAATATAGAAAAAAAAGTCTGTACAGCAAAGAAAATAAGTAGCAGAGGAAGGAGACGTGAAATAATCCACAAATTCAGAGAAAATCTTTGCTAACTGCACATTTAACTGAAGATTAACATCCAAAATAGGAAAGAGCTAATACCAGTAGCAAATAAGTAATCCAATGGAAAGTAGGCAGATAATCTAAGTGGACACTCCTTTTTTTTATTTAATTTTATTTTCTAAGTTTTTTTTATTTACATTCCAAATCATTTCCCCTTTCCCGTTTCCTCCCTCCCCGAAAGTCCCATAAGGCCCCTTCCCCCCCTCTTTTCCCCATTTAACTCCCTCTCACTTCTCTATCCTGGCATTCCCCTACATCCAGTCTTTCCAGGACCAGGGGTCTCTCCTTCCATCTTCTTGGAAATCTATTGATAGGCGAATTGTGTCTAGGGTATTCCGAGATTCTGGGTTACTATCCCCTTATCAGTGACTGCATACCATGTGTGTTCTTTTGTGATTGGGTTACCTCACTAAGGATGATATTTTCAAGTTCTGACCATTTGCCTAGGAATTTTGTGAATTCATTGTTTTTAATTGCAGAGTAGTATTCCATTGTGTAGATATACCACATCTTCTGAATCCATTCCTCCATTGAGGGACATCTGGGTTCTTTCCAGCTTCTGGCTATTATAAATAAGGCTGCTATGAACATAGTGGAGCATGTGTCCTTATTGCATGCAGGTAAAGCCTCTGGGTATATGCCCAGGAGTGGTATAACAGGATCGTCTGGGAGTGTCATGCCCAGTTTTCTGAGGAACCGCCAGACTGCTTTCCAGAGTGGTTGTACCAGCTTGCAATTCCACCAGCAGTGGAGGAGTGTTCCTCTTTCTCCACATCCTCGCCAACAACTGCTGTCTCCTGTGTTTTTGATCTTAGCCATTCTGACTGGTGTGAGATGGAATCTCAGGGTTGTTTTGATTTGCATTTCCCTAATGACTAAGGATGATGAACATCTCTTTAGGCGCTTCTCAGCCATTATATATTCTTCAGGTGAGAACTCTTTGTTTAGCTCTGTACCCCATTTTTTAATAGGGTTACTTGCCTCTCTGGAGTTTAACTTCTTGAGTTCTTTGTATATATTGGATATTAGCCCTCTGTCGGATGTAGGGTTGGTAAAGATCATTTCCCAGTTAGTTGGTTGCCGCTTTGTCTTTTTGACAGTGTCTTTTGCCTTGCAAAAACTTTGTAATTTAATGAGGTCCCATTTGTCAATTCTTGATCTTAGAGCATAAGCTATTGGAGTTCTATTCAGGAAATTCTCCCCTATGCCCATATGTTCAAGGTTCTTCCCTAGTTTCCTTGGGACTAGACAAGGCTGCCCTCTCCATATCTTTTCAATATAGTACTTGAAGTTCTAGCTAGAACAATTAGACAACAAAAAGAGGTCAAAGGGATACAAATTGGAAAGGAAGAAGTCAAACTATCACTATTTGCAGACGATATGATAGTATACTTAAGCGGCCCAAAGAACTCCACCAGAGAACTCCTAGAGCTGATAAACGACTTCAGCAAAGTGGCCGGATATAAAATCAACTCAAGCAAGTCAGAAGCCTTCCTATACTCAAAGGATAAGCAGACTGAGAAAGAAGTTAGAGAAATGATACCTTTCACGATAGCCACAAACCATATAAAGTATCTTGGTGTGACTCTAACCAAACAAGTGAAAGATCTGTATGACAAGAACTTCAAGTCTCTGAAGAAAGAAATTGAAGAAGACCTCCGAAGATGGAAAAATCTGCCATGCTCATGGATTGGCAGGATTAATATAGTAAAAATGACCATCTTGCCAAAAGCAATATACAGATTCAATGCAATCCCCATCAAAATCCCAACTCAATTCTTCATAGAGTTAGAAAGAGCAATTCAAAAATTCATCTGGAATAACAGAAAACCCAGGATAGCTAAAACTATTCTCAAGAGTATAAGAAATTCTGGGGGAATCAATATCCCAGACCTCAAGCTGTACTACAGAGCAATAGTGTTAAAAACCGCATGGTATTGGTACAGTGACAGGCATGTAGATCAATGGAACAGAATTGAAGACCCAGAAATGAATCCACACTCCTATGGTCACTTGATCTTTGACAAAGGAGCTAAAACCATCCAGTGGAAAAAAGATAGCCTTTTCAACAAATGGTGCTGGCTCAACTGGAGGTCAACATGCAGAAGAATGATAATTGACCCATTCTTATCTCCTTGCACTAAGCTCAATTCCAAGTGGATCAAGGACCTCCACATAAAACCAAACACACTGAAACTAATAGAAAGGAAACTAAGTGGACACTCCTTAAAGGAAGAAATACAAATGACCTACAACTAGAAAGAAAACTGCTTAAAATCTTCGGCCAGCAGGAAAATGCAAATAAAACTTACAGTGACCTCTTTCATCACCCCAAATAGAATGGCCATAGGAAAATATACAAGAGTAACAAGGGCTGGCAGGATGTGGAGAGGAAGAACCCTTGTATACTGTTGGTGAGAATGTCGAGAATACAATTGCTGTGGAAAATACAGTGAAGATTGCTCAAAACTCTAAGAATAGATGTGCTTTTCAATCTAGCTAGCCAACTTCTTGGTATATGTGTAAGGAAAATGAAATTATTATATAGAATACCTGCCTGCACAACCACAGTATGGTACTATTCACAGCAGCCAAGTTATGGAATCAGACGGTGTACATAGTCAACAGCTGCTCAGACAACTGCGTGGATAAAGAATAACACATGTGCGCGCGCACACACACACACACACAAACACACACACAGTATTATTCTCTCATAAAGCAGAACAAAATCATGTTGTCAACAGGGAAATTGAAAGGACTAGAAGTCATCATATTCAAGTTTTCTGTCATAAGTAGAAGCTTAAGGCAGGGAAAGGTGAACTAAAAAGAGGATTGATTAAGGTCTAGTAAGAGGGAGACGGGAGTCAGGAGAAAGCAGAAGATGCTGAAGAAAATATCATCCTTAGTAAGGTAACCCAATCACAAAAGAACACACATGGTATGCAGTCACTGATAAGGGGATATTAACCCAGAATCTCAGAATACCCTAGACACAATTCACATATCAATAGATTTCCAAGAAGATGGAAGGAGAGACCCCTGGTCCTGGAAAGACTGGATGTAGGGGAATGCCAAAACAGAGAAGCGAGAGGGGGTTGAATGGGGAAAAGAGGGAGGGAAGGGGGCTTATGGGACTTTCGGGGAGGGAGGAAACGGGAAAGGGGAAATGATTTTGAATATAAATAAAAAAAACCTTAGAAAGTTAAAAAAAGAAAAAGAAAAAGAAATGTGAGTGGAGACACCCAGTGCTTGCTATAGGCATGATGGGAATGTCTCCATGAGTGCCCTGGATCTGGAGTAATTTGAAGGGCACTTGATCCTGCTCTAAGAAATGATGGTATTCAAAGGAAATGTGCTAACTGTTTTTGCTTGGTTTTCTTTGTTTTGATTTATAAGGAGGCCCAGGGAGGTAATATTTATGGGCATCACTCACCTAGCTGTGATCTATGTGTTACTGTTTCAGAAGGCCATTAAATGCAATCTTGCTGTAGTGCAGTGCTTTACCTATTTGTATATACTTTTTATCAAGGAGAGAAAAATTTCTCTCTACTATTCGTTTGCTGAAGGTTTTCCTTTGGTTCTTTTGTCAGATCATGAAACGGTGTTGAATTCTGTCAATCATTCATTTATATCAATTGATATTATCGTAGGATTTTTTTTTAACGTGCCAATGTGATGGGCCAGTTAACCAATTTCATACCTAGAACAAGTCCCATTTGGTGATGTTCTGTAATTATTCTTAAAATATTGTTGATTTGGTAACACTTTATTAAGAATTTTTCATTTATATTTGAGAGATATTGATTTATTGCCTTCATTTCTTTTAAAATGTTTGTATTTGGTTTTGTTACTGGTCTTCATAAGGAAGAGTTAGAAGTGGTCCCTCTAATTTGTTTTCTGCAAAATATAGAGAACTGGCAACATCTAACTAAATTTTTTGGAAGAATCAAGCCAGTAAAATCATCTAGGCTCAGAACATTTTTCTTTTTATTGGGGTTCTTGTTTGAGCTAGAATCTCATGTAGCCCAGGGTAACCTCCAGCTTTCAAGTGCTGGGATTGCAGGTGTCTCATAGTACTTAGCTGACTGGTTTAAAAGAGCTTATTATTTACAGTTTTATTTCTCTTTTTTTTTCCTTGCGTGAATTTTAATAGTTTGTCTCTTTTACAGAACTGATTAATTTCTGTAGATTATAAAAGTTGTGGGAAGAGGTATTCATAGCATTCGTTTATTATTCTTTTTATGCACAGAGGACTAGTAATGGTTATTCTTTCACTCCCAATACTAGTAACCTGTACCTTTTTCCTTTGTTAACCTCACTAGAAGCTTTTCTGTGTTATGGACAAAAATCAGAAGTTGGAGACAGGAGGATATGGAGGTCTAGGTTATCTTCAACTACTCAAAGATGTAATGAGTTGGAGGCTATCCTGGGCTACATGAGCCTTTATCTCAAACAACACCACCAACAAAAATAAAACTGTTCTGAGCCTATATGATTTCATTGGTTTTTTGATTTTATTGCCAAACATTGTTTTTTTTTTCTATGCTGACCTTCAGGTTTCAATACCATTACTCTTTACTGAATTTGACTGTTTCTTTTCCTAGTTTTTAGTCTTCAGTTACACTACTACATCTGGATCCCTAAGGTAGAAGTTTAGACCACAGAACTTCCTTCTTTTTCTTTTTTTTCCCTGCATTCATTGTCCAACCCACAGCCCTCAGACACATGCCAAGGAAGGCTATGAGTGTTGTCCTACATAAGATCACTAACTTATTTAAAACACTATGAAGTTTTTAGTTTTCTTTCATTTCTGTGAGGTTTTCTTTTCAACTTTAATTTTGTAACTTGATAATGAGTTTTGAGTGTGAGCTTGGTATATGACAATGTTGTATCACAATGTCAAAATTCTGAACACTTCTTTGTGCTTTCATACATTTGAAAAGGTTGTATTTTAATTCCTAGAAATTACCAAGCTTCTGGGCCATCCCTGACTTATTCATCACTTAGCAGTGGGTTGTTCAATCTCTAACAGTTTTGGACAATTTCCATCCATCTTTCTGTAATTGTTTCTAGTATAATTCCTCTGTGTCTGAGATGTACTTTGTATAATTCTCATTCCTTTATGTTCTTTGAAAAGAGTTTTATGGCCCAGATTGTGTTTCTTGGTGATTGCTGTATATGTTTAGAAGAAAATGTTCTACTATTGTTGAAGTTTGCCATAAATATCAATCAGATGTAGTTGATGGGTGGTGCTGTCTTGTTCAGCTAAATCTTTACTGATTTTTATTTTCTGTATTTGTAAGTTACTGAGAGAATTCTGAATAGTGAGCAATTCCCTTTCTTTTGAATTTATATCAATGTTTTGTCTCATATTAGTCATCTTTTACTGGTTCTATGTGGCTTAGTAACTGGTATGTTTCCTTGGAGAATTCAACACACTTTAATTACTCAGGAATTTTCTTGTTTTGAAGAGGTATTTTCTAGAAGTTAATTTAAATTACACACCTTCCTTTATATATCTTTATTTTGATAAGTATTTGCAAGAAAACCTTTCTTATCTGTTTCACCTTCTCAGTGAGATTCAAGTGTTGTCCCCACCCACCTCTTGGGCCCTCCTTGTTACTTAGCTTCTCTGGGTCTGTGGATTATAGCATAGTTATCCTGTACTTTATGGCTACTATACATTTATAATTGAGTACATATCATGTTTGTCTTTCTGGGTTACCTCACTCAGAATGATCTTTTCCAATTCTGTCTATTTGCCTTCAAATTTCATGATGTCATTGTTTTTTAATGGCTGAGTAATAAATACTTCATTGTGTAAATGAACCACATTTTCTTTATCCATACTTCAGTTGAGGAACATCTAGGTTGTTTCCAGTTTCTGGCTATTATGAATAGCTGCTACGAAAATAGTAGAGCAATTGTCCTTGTGGTATGGTAGAGTATCTTCGGGGTATATACCCAGGAGTGGTATAGCTGGATCTTGAGTTGGATCTATTCCCATTTTTCTGAGAAACCACATAATTGGTTTCCGACGTTGTTATACAAGTTTGAACTCCAACCAGCAATGGAGGAGTGTTCCTCTTGAGCCACATCCTTGCCAACATTATCTGTCACTTGAATTTTTCATCTTAGATATTCTTAGGGGTATAAGACGGAATCTCAGAGTGGTTTTGATTTTCATTTCCCTGATCACTAAGGAGGTTGAGCATTTCTTTAAGTGTTTCTTGGCCATTAGAGATTCCTCTGTCTAGAATTCTCTGTTTAGATCTGTACCACATATTTTTAGTTGGGTTGTTTGGTTTGTTGATGTCTAGTTTCTTGAATTCTTTATATATTTTGAATGTCAGCCATCTGTCAGATGTGGAATTGGGGAAAATCTTTTCCCATTCTGTAGGTTGCCATTTTGTCCTATTGACAGTGTTGCCTTACAGAAGATTTTCAGTTTCATGATGTCCCATTTATTAATCGTTGAGTTTAGTTCCTGAGTTGTTGGTGATCTGTTCAGGAAGTTGTCTCCTATTATCAATGAGTTCAAGGCTATTTCCTACCTTCTCTTCTATCAGATCTAGTATATATGGCTTTACTTTGAGGTCTTTGATCAACTTGGACTTGAGTCTTGTGCAGAGTGATAGTTATGGAACTATTTTCATTCTTCTACGTGTAGATATCCAATTATGCCTGCATCATTTGTTGAAGATGCTGAAAGGGACTGGGTGGAGAAAGGAGTGAGGATAGGAACAGGATGGATAGATAGTTGTGGGGAGGACAGTGGGAGACAATTGGGTTGGGAAGCGTCTCTGGGATGAGCTAGAAACCTAGTGCAATGGAAACTCATAGGAATCTATGAGGGTGACCCTAGCTAAGACTCATAATAATGGGGGGATACAGAACCTGAACTGGCCATCTTTTGTAAACATGCAAGACTTCCAATGGAGGGCTTAGGACACCAACCCAGCCACAAAATCTTACACTCAAAATTTGTCCTACCTATAAAATGTACAGAGGTAAAAGATGGAGCAGAATTTGAAGGAAGGGTCAACCAATAACTGACCTAGTTTGAAACTCATGCTATGAGAGAGAGCCCTCCCTTGACACTATTAATGATATTTTATACTTGCAGACAGGAGCCTAGCATAACTGTCATCTGCTGGCTGCATGTCTGTCTTGCTGCTGGGGTGCCTGATGCTGGCAAGATACTCAGGGGAGGCAGAAAAAAGTTCATAATAGGGGCTCTCAGTCTGTGTTTTCTCGGGTGGGAAACTGTGTTTTCTCAGGTGGGAAACAGCAGGGTCTGGGACGATTGCTTTGGTTCCCAGTCTCCTGTGTACCCAGTTTCTCCTAGCATACCACTGGTAGTTGTGGACAGGGGTTCCCAGGTCCACACTCGAAGGGGAAGCAGAGCCCAGTTTGGGGAGGAACCCAGTTTGGTTCCAAGTGAGTGCTAAGAGTATGGAGGGGCTGGGAGAGAGAAGACTTTCTCAGGTGATTTAAGTGCGGCTCTTTATCATAAAGGCCTCCCCTGCAATCATCTTTGGTGAAGGAGACTGCCCTTGATTATCCAAACTGTTTTATTTGATAGCATATGTGAATGCATGCACCTTACTCAGAGTGAGCCAGAAATTAAATACCTTTTATTAGAAGGAATGCTCAGGAAGAAAAGCTCATTGGCATGGAGAACCCAGGTTGTTATGCTATGTGACTGATTGCCATGGTCCTCTTAGTGGGGTGTTATGATTATGTGTTCCAGATCAGGTAGTTTGGCAGGGAGCTGGAACCACTCCTATCCTTCTCAATTCTGAGATTTCCCCAGGGTCTGAGGCTTCACTCAGCAACTAATAGAAACAGATGCTCCACCAAACATTAAGTGGAGCTTGGGGTTAGGGGATCCTGCAGTAGAGGAGGAGGTAGGGTTGAAGGAGCCAGAGGGGCTAAGGACACCACAAAGAAACCTATAGAATCAGCTAACCTGGGCTCATAGAAACTCATAGAGACTGGAATGCTAACTAACCAGAGAGCATGAGTATAGAGCTAGGCCCTCTATACATATGTAACAGTTGTGCTGCTGGGACTTCATGTGGGACTCCTAAAGCATGGGCTGAGGCTGTCTCTGATTACATTGTTTACCCTTGGATCCCTTTCCCCTTAATGGATGCCTTGTCTAGTCTTAATAGAAGAAGATGCGCCTAATCTTATTGCAACTTGATATGCCAAGGTTGGTTGATATCCATGGGAAGCTTCCTTTTTTGGAGGAGTAGAGAAGGAGTACATGTGGGGGAGGGAGAGGAGAAGGGGAGGGGGACTGGGAGTAATTAGGTAACTTAATCAATAAATTATTAATTTATAGGCAAAATTCCCTTTTCATTCCTTTACTTTTATTTTACTGTTTTTCTATTTAAAATGGCTTTCCTAAAGGAAACTAGGGAAGAACCTTGAACTTATGGGCACAGGGGAGAATTTCCTGAACAGAACTCCAATAGCTTATGCTCTAAGATCAAGAATTGACAAATGGGACTTCATTAAATTACAAAGTTTTTGCAAAGCAAAAGACACTGTCAAAAAGACAAAGCGGCAACCAACTAACTGGGAAATGATCTTTACCAACCCTACATCCAACAGAGGGCTAATATCCAGTATATACAAAGAACTCAAGAAGTTAAACTCCAGAGAGGCAAGTAACCCTATTTAAAAAATGGGGTACAGAGCTAAACAAAGAGTTCTCACCTGAAGAATATCTAATGGCTGAGAAGCACCTAAAGAGATGTTCATCATCCTTAGTCATTAGGGAAATGCAAATCAAAACAACCCTGAGATTCCATCTCACACCAGTCAGAATGGCTAAGATCAAAAACACAGGAGACAGCAGTTGTTGGCGAGGATGTGGAGAAAGAGGAACACTCCTCCACTGCTGGTGGAATTGCAAGCTGGTACAACCACTCTGGAAAGCAGTCTGGCGGTTCCTCAGAAAACTGGGCATGACACTCCCAGACGATCCTGTTATACCACTCCTGGGCATATACCCAGAGGCTTTACCTGCATGCAATAAGGACACATGCTCCACTATGTTCATAGCAGCCTTATTTATAATAGCCAGAAGCTGGAAAGAACCCAGATGTCCCTCAATGGAGGAATGGATTCAGAAGATGTGGTATATTTACACAATGGAATACTACTCTGCAATTAAAAACAATGAACTCACGAAATTCCTAGGCAAATGGTCAGAACTTGAAAATATCATCCTTAGTGAGGTAACCCAATCACAAAAGAACACACATGGTATGCAGTCACTGATAAGGGGATAGTAACCCAGAATCTCGGAATACCCTAGACACAATTTGCCTATCAATAGATTTCCAAGAAGATAGAAGGAGAGACCCCTGGTCCTGGAAAGACTGGATGTAGGGGAATGCCAAGACAGAGAAGCGAGAGGGGGTTGAATGGGGAAAAGAGGGAGGGAAGGGGGCTTATGGGACTTTCGGGGAGGGAGGAAACGGGAAAGGGGGAAAAAAAAAGAAAAAAAATGGCTTTCTTAGAGATACTATTCATTGAATTTGACTTTCCATTTTGGCATTTTTGACTTTTAATTAGTATGTTTAGACTGCTTCCATTCGAAATGATTATATAGTTAGGTTAATATCCTCCCTGTTTCTAACTTTAAAAAAAATCTCTTTTTCTCTGCCTTCTCTGGTTCTAATTTAGCTGTTTACAAAATTTCATTTTCTTGCTTCTTCCAGCATATAAATTATAATTATTTTCTGCAATTAGTGGCATGACTGGTATCTACAGTACACATTTATAACTAGTCTAAGTCTACTTTCAATAATGCCAACCTACTTCACAGGTAACCCAGGTAACAGAAGTAAGTATTCCCAGTTCTTCTCTGTGTATGTCAAGTGTATGTCTACGTTATAACCACCTACTATTACTACATTCAGTCTTTGTTGTTGCTAATGTTACCATTATTACTTTAACATGAGCCTGCAGTGGGTTCAGAAGACATTAAATTGTGACTGTATGTTAGAGAAGTCTGGTGTTATAACTGAATGGTGTGAATGATAACACTAGGACTAGAAGGAGTGGTGTATATTTTCCACTTGTTCCTGACAAGGGCATGGCGATTAGGTATTCTCTCTAGGAGCAGATAGCAGCTTCTAACTTTTCCTTCAATTTGTAGACATTGGCAACTCTTGAGCTATCATAGTTACAATTATATTATCATTAGGAGGACTGAATTTTATCTTTAACTGTTATTTTTCTTTTCTAAAGAGATACTGTGAGCCTGAAAAAATATTAGCAGGAATTGAAAGGTAGCATTTATAACATTAGTCTTGAACCCATGTTGAACTTATGATTTTAGAGGGTTAGAGTTCATAATGTCTGAACAAAGGCAAGGCAGCAGGAATATCCATGAGCTTACATCTTGTTCTGAAAGTAGGCTGAGGAGAGGGCACACTGGGAATGGCATGAGTTTTTGAAACCTCAAAAAGCCCCCAGTGACACATTTCCTCCAACAAGGCCACAATCTCCTAATCCTTCCCTAACAGTTCCACCAACTGGGAAACAATCATGGCCTATGGGGACCATACATATTCAAGCTGTCAGGTATGATCATTTCAAATTCTGTGTCATTTTACAAATACCTGAGATAGTGTTTAATGTAGCCCAGGCTGGTCCTCAATTTGCTATGTAGCTGAAGACCATCTTGAACAACTTCTTCTTCTTCTTCTTCTTCTTCTTCTTCTTCTTCTTCTTCTTCTTCTTCTTCTTCTTCTTCTTCTTCCTTCCTTCCTTCCTTCCTTCCTTCCTTCCTTCCTTCCTGACTTGAGTCCTCGGATTACAGGAGCCCAGTTTATATGGTACTCAGATTTGAACCCAGGGCTTCAACTAAACTGATTACCTAGTATTTTGTGCCAAATAATTAATGAGGGAACAAGAAATAAGTCTAGCTTTACTTTCTTAGTTAACCTAAAATATCTCTAGTTTTGGAGGTCACACATGTCTTAGTGTTACTGTTTGCTGTGATGAAACACTGTGACCAAAAGCAACTTGGGGAGGAAGGTTTTTATTTGGCATATGCCTCCACTACAGTTGATCACTGAAGTAATTCAGGACAGGAACTCAAGTGGGGTAGAACCTGGAGGTAGGAGATGATACAGAGGCAAAGGAGAGGTGCTTTGCAATACTGGCTTGCTCCTCATTGCTCACACAGCCCGCCATCTTATAGAACCCAAGACCACCAGTCCAGGGATGGAACCATGAACCATGAGGCTGTGCCTCTCACATTCCTCACTAAATAAAACACCCCCAAAGGCTTCCCTGCAACTCAATCTTATGGAAGCATTTTCTCCATTGAGGTTTTCTCCTCCTAGATGACTCTAGCTTTTGTCAAGTTGATATAAACCTAGCCAGGACTACACAGCTATACAATACATTATTAGCTTCCTACTAGCTTTGCTGTAGATAACACCTCCTCTGTGTGAGTAATGATAAGCAGTTGCTTGTGGGTAATTTTCAGGGACTTGGAAGCCAGTTTTGCTGCTAACCCTTGGGACTGTAGATGTCAAATGGATTAGCATCTTATATGTCGTCTGCTACTTGCTGCTTAATCTTTTGTTCAGATCCCCCCTCCCCCGACATCTGCAGATGGACACACTGATCATCCAAGTTGTGTTTTGTTTCAGAACTGGACTTGCCTTGTTCCTTCTTACTTTAAGGTTAAAGATGCCATGATAAGAAATACCAAAATATAAAAGGAGGAAGAAGAGGTTAGCACCAAGTTTCCTTGAGGAAAGATCTTAATATCACTACCCTTGATAGCATCTTTCTTCTTCATTATTACTATGTTATATCATAGCTCCTCAATCTCTTAGGTTTGAGAAACTGACTTGCAAGCAAAACCACTTCTGTGTTCCTGGGACACTAAGTCTTTCTTGTCCCATCTCCCTGTTTTCTGGGCCAATGACTTTCTCAGGTAAAAGTAGAATTGGACACTTTTGTTGGATAAAATATATGATTGTGGTTCTGAAGTTTGCTTTAGTCTAGATATTATTTTCCTGGCCTTTTAGTGTGCTTTGCATTATTTTGGCTGAAAGTAGGGGATGCTATCTGCTAAATCTGGTAATAGGCTTTTAGTGTGAGGTTTAAGTGAAGGTTTAAAACTTTTTAGGTCTTAAAGTCTAGGCAGTCATCTTTGTTGTATATTTCCTCTAACTGTTGGAACAGAGGTCTCTGCATTTGTTTCTTTTATTCTTGTTGTCTTTGAGCTTCCCTGAGAACTTCTTAAACAAGAGTTGTATCTTGTGTCATCCTCAGTTGTAATCTACTGTCACACTAGAGCTTGTTGACATCGTGGTGGGGGAAGATGGAGGAGAAGAGAGGGTCTGAGCTCTGTTAATGTGGTGGTATGGTGGAGGGAAAGATCTGAGTATCTAAGCCACACACATACATACTCATGCAAGTTGATTCCAACAGCTATTCTTCTGCATTTTGTATATGTAGTTTTGAGGGTGGTTATTTATCCCATGTCCTTGATTTTTCTGATTTATCTATGAAAAACTATTGACTTTTAGTTTGTCTGGTTTTCATTTTGTCTGTGAGGAAAGGGACAGACATTGCTGTGGGATGTTTTTTCCTACTCACTTTTGAAATTTAAATATGTTTGCTCTTGTGGCATAAAACTATAGCCAAAATCCAACATCATCTAGAAATAAAAGCAGAGAGAAATTTGTGATCTACAGCGGGCAAGACAAAAATGGGACTACTTACAGGTCAATGCCTTTCGCAAATACAGCATGGGGATTTTAGTCAGAGGACTGTGCATACTCATAGAGGAAAGCACTTCAGGCTTGGGCATGTACCTAAGCATGTTTAGCTAGAAACCCATTTCTGAGCATTCTCACATTAAGATCATAGCTCAAGAAGAAAGTGGAAGGCATATTTTGGGGGTTAGCTCAAGGTCATAGAATGCATATATGAAAGTTTACAAGATGGATGGGGGACTGGGGAGATAGCTCAGTAGGTAAAGATGAGTCTGGACCCCAACTCTCATGCAAAAAATCAAGCATGTTGGTGCATGCCCTAATCCTATCACAGGGAGACAGAGTAGGAGGAACCTGGTGACTCACTTGAGAGCTAACATAGTTAATTGGTAAGCTCCAGGTTCAATGAGAGCCTCTGTCTCAAAAATAAATAAATAAATAAAAAGGTGGAGAGCAGTGAAGACCTCTAGGGTCAAACGCACATGCGCGTGCACACATGCACACATACACACACACACACAAACACACACACACACACACACACACACGCACACACACACACACACGCACACACACCACAAGTATATAAGAAAAATTGTGGCCAAGAACACTTGAGAGTATCCTCGAATTTCTCTAAAAAGTTTCAACTGAGAAACAGGAAAGGGCATTTTGACTGTGTGTTAATAAAGGGTTTTACCCCTACATACTTGTCTTCAGATTCTTCACTGTTTCTTCCTGGAGGGTTTGAAAGTGAGTCATTTTCCTGAAACTGCCAGAGCTACTCCCTCAATGAGGAAGCAAGCAAGGTTTTAGGTTCACTAGGGCAGCCTAATGTCATGCCTCTGACTCCCTTCATAAGTGTTTCATTTTAAGGCACATGTAATTATGACATAAGTTGACATCACTAAGTTTTGTAGCCTGGAAAATATAGATGTAATGTCCTGGGCAATCCAGGCCAAAGCACTGCTATGTCAACAGGTCAACTAAAAAAATAAGGAGAAAGGGATACTACTGTCATACCTTACTATAAGGATTAAGATATCCTTTCCATAATTGACTTCTTTGTGGGTGGCATTGAAAGAATCTCTTTCCAGACTCTATCATGACCACAGGACAGACACTGAAGACATGCCTGTAATCTGGACACCAGTTAATGGCCTCCCTAGTACTAATTCCAGTACAATGTCAGGAATATTATGTCAGCATTTGGAGTTGAAATTCAGATGGGAGACCTGTACTAGTGTTCAGAGACTAATACTTAGGCAGTCTGACACTGACTACTGATTGACAGTTCCTCCTACTGAAAATCCATGCTTTTAAACATTTGGCAGGAATTCAGTAAGAAAGTACTTTTTTTCTTTTCTTTTGTTTTTTGTTTTGTTTTGTTTTGCTTTTTGCTTGAATAGACCTGGTTCATTAGTTTTGAACAATCATGGATTAGAAGGCCCATGCCATCAGCAGCAGGATGACTAGGTTGAGTGACTGGCTTTTACAGATGGAGACACCTAGGAGCTAAGCCAGGTGCTGTAACGCTGTGCTGCTTCTTAGCAGGTGACGCGCTTTTATTTCTACAACACTGACATCCTGGTATCGGTCATATTGCCAGTGGCTGCTCGTCTAACAAATCCTGTTGTAAAAGGGAATAAACACACACAAATGAATGCTTTCAAATCTTTGAACATATTTCACAGGTCAGGCTGGTAAAACTGTTGTCTCTTCTTTTCTTGACACACTTTTGTATCATATCCCATCTTAGATAGAACATCTTCTCAGTAGTCAATAGTATATGGTTCTCACGCTGAATAAAACTCAAATCTTTTCTTCCACTTGGGACTAACATAACCCAAGACTCCTCAGGGAGAATCTAAACTGTACTAAAGGAAGCTGAATGGGGACCCTTCTGTTAGTTCTGATCTGTTTGGGAAGAGACACGGGTTCTTTCTGTACCTCTGACTCTGCATGGTTTGAGCATTCAATCTCCCCCAATTCCCTTCTGATTGTAGAAGTCGTGTTGATTTGACTCACTGTGATTGTGACAAGGGCTGATGGGGCCCTTGCCTGAGGTGTCTTCTTTCTTCTGGTTAGCTGGAAGGAATTGCCAGGAAGGCAGCTGGCTTCCTGATGTTTAATTCCTCTTCAACTACAAGTCTGTAGCTGAACACCTCAAAGATAACCTCTGATTCTGTAGTCAGCTTTTGACCTTTTCTCTATACACAAGGAAGGGGTGATATATATACATATATATCATATATTATATAATACACATATAATATATATTATATTATATCATATATCTTTATATATATATAAATTTTGTAGTTATACTTCAGGACAAAATCTTATAGCAAGCAATTATTCTTGATATAAAATTCTTTAACATTTTTCTTTCATTGACACATGTGGCAAATGCTTTTAATTCCAGTACTCAGTGTGTGGAGGCATGGGGATCTCTGTGAGTTTAGTACTAGCACAGTCTACATAATGAATTCCAGGATGGCCAGGGATACATAGTGAGACCTTGTGTCACACTTTTTTCCTCACCCCAATGACTTCATGATTACAACTTCCTTCATATTTTACCCATTGCCTTACTGATTGCTTTTTTATTCTTATTTTGATACATTTCCTTAAATTTATATTTTGAAACAAGACTTAAAATTAGACAAAAATCATTAGTTTATTCAATGAAAGAACATTGTTTCTTATATTTTCTTATTAAAAACACATTTTAGTCTTTATTGTTTCATACATGTTTACATGCATTAGTGGGACTTTTTAACTCATTTTTAAAATAAGTTTTCCTTTTATTGAAAATGTTTTTTTTCCTCACACAATATATTCTAATTATGGTTTCCCCTTCCTCTCCTCCTTCCTGTTCCTCTCTACCTCCCTTCTCCTCCACTCCCTTTCTGTAGCTCATTAGAAAACAAACAGGCTTCTAAGGAATGATGATTCTAATGAAGAAGAATATTTCTAAGGAATAATAATTCTAAAGAAGAATAGCAATTCTAAGGAATAAAGATAAAATATAATAAGATAAACTAACACAATAGAGTTGGACAAGACAGAGAAGACACAATGATCCAAGACCCATTTGGGCTCACACTCAGGGATCTCATAAAACACTAAACTGGAAATAATAATATTTATAATCAGAACATAAGGCTCTATACATGTCACCTCAGTCTCTGTGAGTTCATGAGTTTTGATCATATTGGTATAGAAGGCCTTGTTTACTTAGAAGATACAGAATAAGGGCCTAGAAGATACAGACAGATCTTATTAGGACAGGGAAATAGAACCGATAGTTATGGATGGATGGAGAAGGAGCTAGAATAGGAGGAACGAGTTGGGGAAGGGAGAAGAGAAGGGCTAAGGGAGGGAATGTGGGAGTGACAGCTAAAATTTAGGGCCATTTGAGGTGCGTGTTGGTAGAGCTGGATCTTGAGATATGGGAACCTGGCATACTGGTTGCTATAGTGGCTGTATAAGCTTGCACTCCCTCCAGCAAAGGATGAGTGTTCCCCTGACTCCATATGCTTGCCAGCATGAGCTGTCACTTGTTTTATGATCTTACATTCTGACTGGTGTATGATGAAATTTCAAAGTAGTTTTGATTTGCATTTCCTTGATGACTAAGGATGTTGAACACTTCTAAGTGTTTTGGACCCACTTGAGTTTCCTCTTTTGAGAATTCTCTGTTTAGATCTATATCCCATTTTTAATTGGGTTATTTGTTTTTTTGATATTTAGTGTTTTTTTCATAATATTTTTACTGAATACTTGGGAAGTTCACAACATGAATCCTGATAACACTCTTTTCCCAGTCATCCCAGGCTTGGCCCCCTACCCTTGTGGTACACCCTCAACCCCTGGGAAAGAAGGAGGAAGAGGAAGAGGAAGAGGAGGAGGAGGAAGAGGAAGAGGAAAAGGAAGAAGAAGAAGAAGAAGAAGAAGAAGAAGAAGAAGAAGAAGAAGAAGAAGAAGAAGAAGAAGAGAAGAATAAAGGAACTGAAGAATAAAGAGAAGAAATGAAAAGATGAGGAGGAGGGAAAAGAGGAAAGGGAGGAGAGGGGGAGGAGGAAGAGAAACGAGTCTAATTTCTGTTGTCCATAGACTCAATGGAGCATGGTCAAACACTGGTGGCCAGCCTCTTAAAAAATACTGAATCGTTCCCCACCCAAATCCCTACCAGAAGCCACTAATTGTGGAGAGTTACACTTCAGCATCTTTATCACATTTTTTTTTCAATTTTAAAAAGTTTTCTTTGGTGACTTTTGGTCTAGGCTGTTATGTTTTCGAGAGGTACAGTGGGATAGATGTAGGAGTTGTCACAAGAGCCTTCTATGTTCCTCTTTCTCAACTGTAAGTCTGTAGCCATCAATATGATGACAAATGTAGTTTCCTTGCCCATTACACTTAGTAGGAATGTGAATCATGGATGTATACATGGTCCTGGAGACTATAGGGACCACAGACATCCACATAATCTCTGATGTCAGCATATATCCTGGACATCAGCATACTCTCCAGTGTCAGTACAGACCATAATCATCAACATGACACTCTGCTGTAGTAGCAACATAGACCCAGACATGGCCCTCTATGGCAGTATGAACCCAGACATCACCATGGCTTCAGGTGGCAACACAAGCCACTCCCATCAATATGGCTCACATATGCAGCACAGTCCATGAACATAAACATGGATTCAGGCTATAACACAGAACTTGGACATTCACATAGCTTTTTTTAAAAAAAAGATTTATTTATTTATTTAGTATATGTAAGTACACAGTAGCTGTCTTCAGACACACCAGAAGAGGGCATCCAATATTATTACAGATAGTTGTCAGCCACCATGTGGTTGCTAGGATTTGAACTCAGGACCTTTGGAAGAGCAGTCAATGCTCTTAACCACTGAACCATCTCTCCAGCCCCCACATGGCTTTCGGTGATAACATGGGTTATGGACATCAATACAGACCCTAGCTGCAGTAAGACCCAGACATGGTCCTCTGAGACAACACTGACCCAGACATCAACATGGCACTCTGCTGTAGTAGCAACATAGACCCAGACATTGCCCTCTATGGCAGTATGAACGCAGACATCACCACTAACATTAGTATGGTCCTGGCAACAACATGGAACTAGACATGTGCATGGACATGGACTCAGCCATCAGCCTAGGTCAAGGATATCTGTGTGGCTTTCAGTGGTACCTTAGGCCAAGGACATCAACATGACTCCTGGCTGCTGTAGGACTTCAGACATCCACAAGAACCTCAGGCTTCAATATGGCCTGGGACAGCATACCACAGGTACCTAAGTACAATTGTGAGGCTGAGCTGAGTGTTCATCATTGCTGTACTATCATTGCTGTTGTGTCTTTAGTTGTATCTCGCTCTACCACTCACTCATTGCTCCCAATTCTCCAGTGCATATACATTTGACATAGTAGCATTGGAAAATATAGTGCGTCATATAACATATAACATATATGAGCCTGGCCCATCGCTGAGACTTATTTCAGATACCCCACTGTTGACAGAGTTATGGTGATCCTGCAGCTCTGGTACTGCAGAACTGACTCTTTCACACTTCCAGCATCTGTAGATGGGGTAAATGTTGGGGTAGACTGGCTCAAAATTACTGGATCTGAGCACAGGTGGTAGCTGAGTTGGTCAGGCCTATGACCTGGTGGGGTGCAGGCCAGCATCTGCAGCAGTCTATCAGGGCCCAAATATGTAATGTTTATATATATACATATACATATACAAACATATATGTATGCTATTAGTTCTCTATTGGATGTGTAACTGGTAAAATCACATTCTGTAGGCTGCTGCTTTGGCCAAATGTTAGTGTCCTTTGCAATGCAGAAGCCTTTTAGTTTCATAAGGTCCCATTTATTGTTGATCTTGGTCCCTGTCCTAACAATGTTTGGTTCAGAAAGATTTTTCTCTTTGCCAGTGAGTTCAGGTTATTTCTCCCTTTCACTTCTACACTCTCACTTTACTTTTATTTTTTTTTATTATTTATTTTATTTTATTTTTTTAATTTACATTCCAAATCCCAGAATAGCTAAAACTATTCTCAAGATTAAAAGAACCTCTGGGGGAATCAGTATCCCGGACCTCAAGCTGTACTACAGAGCAATAGTGTTAAAAACTGCATGGTATTGGTACAGTAACAGACATGTAGATCAATGGAACAGAATTGAAGACCCAGAAATGAATCCACACTCCTATGGTCACTTGATCTTTGACAAAGGAGCTAAAACCATCCAGTGGAAAAAAAGATAGCCTTTTCAACAAATGGTGCTGGCTCAGCTGGAGGTCAACATGCAGAAGAATGCAAATTGACCCATCCTTATCTCCTTGCACTAAGCTCAATTCTAAGTGGATCAAAGATCTCCACATAAAACCAGACACACTGAAACTAATAGAAGGGAAACTAGGGAAGAACCTTGAACATATGGGCACAGGGGAGAATTTCCTGAACAGAACTCCAATAGCTTATGCTCTAAGATCAAGAATAGACAAATGGGACCTCATTAAATTACAAAGTTTTTGCAAGGCAAAAGACACTGTCAAAAAGACAAAGCGGCAACCAACTAACTGGGAAATGATCTTTACCAACCTTACATCCGACAGAGGGCTAATATCCAATATATACAAAGAACTCAAGAAGTTAAACTCCAGAGAGGCAAATAACCCTATTAAAAAATGGGGTACAGAGCTCCACAAAGAGTTCTCACCTGAAGAATATCTAATGGCTGAGAAGCACCTAAAGAGATGTTCATCATCCTTAGTCATTAGGGAAATGCAAATCAAAACAACCCTGAGATTCCATCTCACACCAGTCAGGATGGCTAAGATCAAAAACACAGGAGACAGCAGTTGTTGGCGAGGATGTGGAGAAAGAGGAACACTCTTCCACTGCTGGTGGAATTGCAAGCTTGTACAACCACTCTGGAAAGCAGTCTGGCGGTTCCTCAGAAAACTGGGCATGACACTCCCGGAGGATCCAGCTATACCATTCCTGGGCGTATACCCAGAGGCTTTACCTGCATGCAATAAGGACACATGCTCCACTATGTTCATAGCAGCCTTATTTATAATAGCCAGAAGCTGGAAAGAACCCAGATGTCCCTCAACGGAGGAATGGATTCAGAAGATGTGGTATATCTACACAATGGAATACTACTCACTTTACTTTTATAAAGTGTGTCTAGTTTTATGTTGAGGTCTTTGATCCATTTATAGTTGAGTCTTGTGTGGGGTGATTGATAAGCCTGGGTCTATTTGCATCGTTACTCTCAGAAGTCCAGTTGAACAACCCCATTTGTTGAAAGTGCTGTGCACCCAGTGTGAGTTTCTGGTTTCTTTATCAAAAATCAGTTGTATGGGGGGGTGTGACATTTATATCTGAGCCTTCAATTTGCTTCCGTTGATCAACATGTCTCTTTTTGTGCTAATACCATGGTGTTTTTAGTACTATAAATTGAAATCAAGGGTGGTGATACCTCCTGCAGTTCTTTTACTATTCAGGATTGTTTTAGTTATCCTGGTTTTTTTTTGTTGTTGTTGTTTGTTTGTTTTTGTATTTCATATGATGCTAGAAATTGTCCTTTCAAAATCTGTGAAAAATTGTGTGTGGATTGCATTAACTCTGTAGATTGCTTTTAGTAGGAAGGCCAATCCATGACCTTGGAAATTTTTCCATCTTCTGATTTCTTCAGCTTCTTTCTTCAATGTCTTGAAGTTTTGTTTTTGTTTGTTTTTTTTCCATCATATAAGGCCTTCAATTACTTGGTTAGAGTTACCCCCACACTATTTCTTATTATTTGAGGTTATTGTGAAGGATATTATTTCCCTAATTTCTTTCTCAATCCATTTGTCATTTGTATATAGAAGGGCTACTAATTTTTGTGAGTTAATTTTGTATATAGCTACTTTGCTAAAAGTGTTTATCAACTGGAAGAATTTTCTGATAGAATGTTTAGGGCTACTTATATATACTATCATATCATTTGCAAATATAGATATTTCTATTACTTCCATTCCAATTTGTATCCCCTTGATCTCCTTCAGTTGTCGTATTGCTGTAGATAAGACTTCAAGTACTTCACTGAATAGGTATGGAGAGAGGTGGATGACCTTGTCTTGCTCCTGATTTTAGTGGGATTGCTTTGACTTTCTCTCCATTTAGGTTGATATTGACTAGGGGCTTGCTGTAAACTGGGTGTCAAATGATATACACACAGGAGATGGAAATAGCATACAAATGGATGTTGCTTTCATAATGGGTTTTAAAATGGTCAACGTTGTTATCAGCTCATACTTTGGAGTCCAAGGAGATCAGTCATAGGACACAAGAAGGCATTCCTCAGCCCCAAAGAGATCCTTTCATTTATATTCCCCCCTCTGTCTCTCTGCCCCGCCCCGTGTGTGTGTGTGTGTGTGTGTGTGTTTTGGTGAAGAGTCACAATCTGACTATAATAGAGGAAACAACTCTCCTCCAGAATGAACAACATGTTTCTTTATTAGAAAAAAAAAGAGCCCACTTAAAATGAGACTTCACTATTTACACAGATAAAGATTTTGGCTTTGGCATTTTTACAGCAGTGAAAGTGTCACACTACCCACCTGTGGGTTACAGAGTATAAAAACTGACCTGGAGGGACCCTGTCCTCCCTGTCAGAATTGCTTGTCTTTATTCAAACCTCCAGGGTAGATGTTTCCCAAACACCAAACTTGACACTACTGGCAACCAGTACTTCAATTTCTCTTAACTAGATCTCCTCTGAAGCCTTTTATGTTCATATCTTTATCCCAAGATGGAAGCTACAGTTTCTGGCCTACTGGCAGCCCACAAAAAGACTGTCTTTCACCTTCATTTTACAGTCATTTCCTCCCAATGGAAACATTCCTTCCCTCCTGGAAGGAGGAGGATCATGAAACTCAGGAGGAAACCAACTTCACAAGTCTAGGAACATTGAAATATGATCCACATTCCTCTTCTGCCAACCTACAGACGTCATAAACATTTCCAAGGGAGGGGTGGGGGTAGGGTGTACTCTGATCAGCTGAATTGCTAAGCAGAGATTCTTGGCCCAGTTGAGCTGCCGGTAAATTATGATGATTGCTCCAGGGCTGCAGGGTGTGTGAGTCATCACTCTGTTAGGGTGGGCTTTTGGATGATGCAATTACTTTTGAGTCATCCTTACTCCTTTAAGTAACCCTTCACCCACACTCCTGTCAGCAACCTCAATTAAAAAAAAACCCTCATTGGTTTACCAGTTAGACTTTGATAGAATCGTTACTTTGGTCTAGTGTAAGTTCCCTTTACCAGGTGTGTGTGTGTGTGTGTGTGTGTGTGTGTGTGTGTGTGTGTGTTATCTCCCCAGAAAAATTCCCCCCCAATTACCCTCACCCCTAGAACCCTGAGTACTTTTTTGTCCTATTCGCTCTGTTATGGTGACTATTAGCTGTTTCAAGAGTTCAGATTGGTTTCAGGAAACTTCTGAACAAAAGGTTTGGACTATTTGCCAAGTTCTCATTGAAGCCTGATGACAAAGCAGAACCAGTGAGTCAGCCCTCAAGAAGATGCTCCTTCACTGGCTCAGGCTTCTTTTCCAGCAGTACAGGGTCAGCTTGGGACATGCTACCCTACTTCCTTGCCTGTCTTGATAGGAGTTGAGCAACAAATCTCCAGTGCCTTTGAGCAGGATGTCTCAAGCTAAGTTGTTTATCTGTAGCTAAATGATTGGGATCACATCTTGGTGAATGTAGAATTCCCCCACCCCCCCCAAAAAAAAACACAGCCAAGAAGCTGAGAGAAGACACAGCCAAAGAGCTGAGAGAGATTTATTATCTATTGGAGGTAAGAAGAGCAAAGGAATTATTTATAAGACAATGACCACCTTGAATAAAGGAAGCCTGAGAGAAGCCTCTATATAGTAAATCAAAAAGCACTTCAGAGGTGAGCACATTCCTTAGCATGCTCAGTTAAGAATTGCATCCATAAGCATGCTTAGTTTTAAATTCATAACTCTAAAAGGAAAAGTGGTGGATACAGTTTTGAGGATATAGGTGAAGATTATGGAGAGGTTAAAACAGTAGGCAAGGGCTGGAGAGATGGCTCAGCGGTTAAGAGCACTGACTGCTCTTCTAGAGGTCCTGAGTTCAATTCCCAGCAACCACATGGTGGCTCACAACCATCTGTAGTGGAATCTGATGCCTTCTTCTGGTGTGTTTGAAAAGAGTGACAGTGTACTCACATAAAATAAATAAATAAATCTTAAAAAAATATTAAAAAAAAACGGTAGGCAAGAACACAGCTGTACCTCTCTTTGGGCTTGTCTCATGTCATAAAAATGATGGATAAGGAACACCTCTGGATATGTTCAGTGTTTTCCAAATATTTTAGCTGAGATCAAGTAGAGGAGATTTGCCCCTAGAGATTCCCACACTCCTTAGTGGTTAAAGCTTCTTGAAACTGTCATTGCTATCAGGAGAGATGTGATTCTGCTACTCCAATTAGTCGACCTCTCCTCCCATTCCCAAAACCTGACAACTAATGTGTCTTAGAACTTTTTGTTGTTTTGGAGAAGGGATGGAGACAAAGTTTTGCTATGTAGCTAGAGAACCACTGGGCCTGGCTTAGTAGACCAGGTTTTTCTTGAACTTGTAGTCTCCTTTCTCTGTCTCTCAAGGGCCAGGATTACAGGTGTGTGCCCACATGTCCAGTGGTTTACATCTTTTAAAAGAATTGTCTGTGGAATTAGGGGGCTATTAATGTTAGCAAAGAGTTGGTCAAAAAATTCATCTGTTTATAGCTGTCTGTGTGCTTTCAAACTAGAATGGCAGAGATGCGTAGCAGAGGCACAGGGCGTGTGGTACTTTCATCACTCTGTACTGTGGCTTGGCATGAGGCTAGAATTCACCAATGTGTCAAATGATATATGGTTACATACCTCCTGCCTCCCCATTCTTCTTTGCCCTCTTTTCCTCTCCCTTCCATCTTTCACTCCCAACTCTCTGATGTTCTTCTCCCTACCCCTCCTTTTATTTTATTTTATTTTGTTTTACTGGTTACTTATTAATAAAGTCAGCACATCTCTAAGGCACCAAGAAAATACAATAAAAAGGGAGAACTGTACATTTAATATCACATTTTCAGGTACAAGGGAGTATCAACTCTTTCATGATTGTTGCTGACGGTTGCATTGTGTAATACCCCATAGTATCTATCAACACAACTAGACTAAATAATTATGCCAAAATTTCCTGCTCATGGAAAAGCAATGATTAGGAAGTTTTAAAATAGATTTCTCTTTATGGCCAAATTTCTTTACAAAAATAAAAAGTTTGCAACCAAAAACTTTGGAGTAGCTCTTTCACTAGCCAAGCAAGGAAAGCTATTTGACAACAGCAAGTTGACTAAGTTGCATTGACTGCAAGTACAGCAGTCACAAAGCTGTCAGGAGAAAACAAGCTTAATGAGGCTTCTCCTGGGGAGGACAGTTACTGTGCGTTGAGGACACTAAGCACAGCATTAATAGTAACTAAAAGACAAGTGACTTAGAGTGACTGCCATCTCTTGACCAGCTCATAGACTCTACTGAAATAGTCCAGTTTGTATCTATTTGGTGGGACTTGGAGCTAGTTTGGAAGTTATTAAAGAGTAGACAATATGCTATGCCAAACTGAGTGGCAATAGATATAAATAAGCCAGTGAAAACCTGTGGTGGATGAATTTGTAAATCTGGAAATAATTTAAGATGTTTAGAACTAGTGCTTTTTTATGCGGTTATCAGCAGATACTTTACCATGTGCTATTGATTCAATATGTACAGTACTGAAATGCTTAATGCTTAACTTCCGTGGATACATCCATCACTAGATCTATGGATTTTTATCATTAAGCATGTAATAAAACTGAAGTTGGACTGTGATCTTTTCATTTCAGGGTTAAGACAATTTTTTTGAGAGTTGTCTTCAGCCATGACTAATCTTGAAAATATTTGGAAATTAGTTTTGTTGCAGGCTTGCTAGCATTTCCTTATGAAATTTCCTACCTGAAATTACAAGTCCAACTAGTATTCTCATGACAAACTTAGACTGTGCTAAAGTCATGACAATGATTAAAGCAATTTGAATATTTGGATGACGTCTTTATTTCCAGTGTGGCCAATGGAGAAATAAAAATAAAGTGGAATCTGCATTCAGTTAAAAACCTGCTTGCAGGTTTGTAGTGTGGTATATAGAGGTCACGCACTAGTCTTTCTTTTTGTTTAGTTGTCTGTCTGTTGGATCTCACTACAGAGGCAAAGGAATGTTCCCTAATTCGAAATTCTTTTTAATTAAAAAAATTGAGGTGCTTTCACTTAAATTTGAATTTGAAGTCATTCATCCACAATTTGATACTAAGCTAAAAGATATATATTGAGAAAGGACTTTAACAGAGCTCTGTCCATGCCTTTCACACAATCAAAATACTCAATTAAAATGTGTTTATGAATTTACATCAGTGCTTAGTGTTACTGATTGGTCGGAGAAGGTCTTCTCAGTGATAAACTGCTTATTCACCTTTGAATTGAAATTCTCAGTGGTGTAAAGTCTCATTGCTGATAACATTAACAGATGTTAGTGATAACCACATTTGATCCCTACTTGGGTGACATGTTTCTCAGAGAAATGCACTCTCTCATTACTCTGCCTATATATTTAAAAAGCAGCAATTGGTTATTGTACTTTAAAGATTGTCAAAAAACAAACAAACAAACCAAAAACCTGTGTGCTTTTCGGTCTGGGATTTTGAAATCATTGACTATCCTACAATACTTCCTAATCCCTGATTAATACAACTCTTGATTGCTTATATGTTAGGAGACAGCATAAACTTCTCAACCAAAGAAGTCCCAAGCATAGTAAATTGTAAATGTTGTTTTTGTCTTGGAGACTTACTGCTGAATAAGTTTACCCTTTCTAGTTCTTTCTGAACTCTGGCTGACTGTTTTAACTCAGGTATTCTGGCTCAAAAATTTCTCTCCAAGCTGATTGATTCAGACTGGCTTCTCTCAGCTTCTCACTGAATTGCTCTGCTTGGCCTCAAACTAACTGGCAATCTGTTCATTTGCAAACTGTCTCTGCAAAACTGTCCCAATAAAACAGCCTCTCTCTCTCTCTCTCTCTCTCTCTCTCTCTCTCTCTCTCTCTCTCTCTCTCTCTCTCTCTCTCTCTCTCTCATAGCCTCTCTTACCTGTTCTGTTCTTTGTAGAATTGGGTGTATCCTCTCTCTGATTCATTATGTCAAATTCTTTGATTTGCCACTTTTTCTCTCCTTCAATTAGATGTCACTTTCAAACATGGCTGCTTCCTTCTACAAATTAACCTTATTTTCATTGTTAGGGATTAAAGATGTATACTAAGGGCAGGTCTATATTCCAGCCAGACCACATAGACCTAAAAGATCTTTGGATGTAATCCCTGCCAGAACAGCCAGAGCACCTATGTTGCTGGATTAAAATTCCTCTATAGTTAATAATCTGCAAAGACCTTTGTGTCTTATAAATAGAACAAAGAAAGCTTTTAGGAGTGGACTAGCTAATCAAACTTCCTCTGTGCAAAATGTGGAACATGAGCCAAATAATCTCATTACCCACACATCTGATTAGTTCCTGGGACTGCCAAGGCAAAACACCATAACTGACAGCTGAAGAGAGTAGAAAGTTATCTTTCCACAGTTCTGGAAACTAAAGGTCTGAAATCAAGCTGTTCACAGGGCTATGCTTCCTCCTGAAACTTCTAAGAAGCCTCTTTGCAGCTCTTTCCTGGCTTCTGACTGTCAATAGCACCTTTACCTTCCTTGCCTTGCAGCTGTGTCATTCCATGTTCCATCTCTGTTGTTGCAGGGCCTTCTTCCTGTGTGTCTCAGGGTCAACACCTTTGTCTGTAAAGACACCAGTCATATTGAACTGAGGGCCCATCTTTACTCAACATGACATCATCTCAGTTTATCTGGTGGACCTACGATGACCCTCTTTCCAAAGCTAGGCATGTGCTAAGGATGTAGGTGAACAAAGACTGAAGGGCAGGCACTGTTTAGCTCATCATGACTCTTCAGTGAGAGGAGGAAATGATTAAAATATTGCTCTACTGGAAAACTTCAGGACACAGAGTTGGCAGGATCTCAAGATTTTTATAGATCACTACGAGAAGCCCAGTGTACTTGGTAGGGGACTTATCCAAGGGAGGCAAAAGAGACAAAGGTAGAACTCACAAGTTGGAGCCATATGTTTTATAGATGGAAGAAGAAACAACCAGACAAAGAATTCTAGTAGCCTAGCTGCTGAAACAGACAAGGAAATATATTGTCCCTTGGATCTTCCAACAAGAACATAGGCCTTCTGACACTTTGATTTTTGCCTCAATATAAGTTGTTTCAGATTTATAATACCCCAAACTACATGCTGTTTCAAATCACTAAGTTGACAGTAATATGTAATGGCAGTAGTAGGAAGCTAATACCCCTTAGTACTTGTGGATATTTGTTTTAGACCTCCATGGGTACCCAAATCTTTGGTTGCTCAAGTCTCTTATCTACACTGTTAGTATTTATGTATAGTTTAACTAATCTTCCTGTGTACTTTGACCCATTTCTAGATTACTTACACTGCTATGTAAATAGTTTTTTACTGTATTTTTTTTAGAATAATGATGTAAAAATTGTGCCTATATTATGTATGAATGCAGTAATTTCGATGAATCCTTGATTGAACCTATGGTTGAGAAACCCATGTAGAAAGGGAAGTTGATTAAAGCTAGTTTTCCAGTTGGTGGGTGAGACTGGAGAAAGACAGGAAGTGAGTCAAGAAGACAGTGCAAGGATGAGTGTCTTCTGCTTTAAATGAAATCTCAGACAAAGAAAGCATATGTTTCTGCCCCATTACCACAATAAGTTGCATAGTTGATGATTTAAAAGGCAGGTGAATTCTCACTTGGGAGTGGGATTCTAAATAAATATGATTTATGTTTGTAGAGAAAGAAAGTTTTTTTTAAAAAAAAATCACAGAAGTGCATTTATAAGCAATTGTTCAGATTCAAATCACTCTCAATCTTTGTTCCTTTAGTGTGTTTCTCCCCTCCCCCCCACCAAGGATTCTTCCTTTCCTTACAGAACATAATAAAACAGTATAAGTCAATCCTGGTGGTACAGACCTATAATCCTAGCTACTGAGCAGACCAAAACAGGAGGATGACAATTTCAATACCTGCCTAGACTGCAAGGGGAGTCTAAGACCAAGGTGGACAACTTAATAAATGGATGTGGGTATAGTTGAGTGAATGTAGGGTATTTGCCTAGCACATGTCCTTGCATAAGTCCTTGAGTTCAATACCTAGTACGCAGAAAACAAAAACAAACTAAAGCAATAAAAACTCCCCAAAATTTTGCATATGTGAGCAGTTTAGGGACTACTTTGGTTTGAGGAGCCAAGAACTATTTGGAGCTAAAAAAAAATGTTTGATAGGTAGAAATCCTCCCTGGAGGAAAGAAAAAAAAATGTTAGCCTAAGATTATAAAAAAGCAAATTCCAAACCAAGACAAAGACTCTTTGCTATCACTTAAGTCAGATTTGCCTAGGCTAAAAATAAATGATTTGTTAGCCAGTGCATTCTATCATGACTGCAGACTTTTTAGAAAACACTAATGCTGGAGCCATTTCTAAGTAAGGCCGTGCCTTGCCAAAGATGGCAGAAAAGATCAGACAGTCAGAAAGGACTTCAAAATAGCCTTAAAGTTCTAAGTGCTTATTTAAGAGTTAACCAGGAGAGCTACTGGTATACTTAACATGATTTTAGTTAGAAAACTACTTTAGAAAGAAAAGGAGATTCTAGATTTATGCTCCCAGGGGCTTGAACGGTGGCAGTGTGAATCTCAGCCCTAGTTGGTGAATAAGAGACTGACGGATAATGAGGCTAAATTAATGTCTACTGTTTTTCCCCCATGAGCTGGGTGGCTTACAACATCTGCCAGTCAGCTGAACATTAAATTGCAATGAATAGAATCAGCCATTATGGAGCTGACACCCCGAGGCTCAGCTTAGCAGTATATAAAGTGGCAGGTCACCCCAGGCTTTGTATGTGTAGTTGGGATTTGGAGTGTGGGGCATCATGTAGATGTTCAGGATAGAATATGACATGGAAACAACAACCTGAAGTTACTTTTCTCACCAAGGTGATCAAATACCAAGCAACTTAGGAGAAGGATTTACTTTTGACTCATGGTGTGAGAAGACCAAAGACCTTTGTGGTAGGAAGGCATGGTACCTGTGATGGCGGTGGGAGTATAAGGCTGCTTGTTAACATCATGGCTGACCAGCAACCACAGAAGGGGGGAATGCCAGCACTCTGCATTCTGTTTGATTCAGTTCTGCACCCAACCAAGCCATGGGATAATGTTATCCACATTCAGAGTGGTTCTTATCTGGAAATGCCTACACTGACACAGCAGAGGATATGCCTCACCAGTGCCCTAAGCATTTCTTAATCCAATCAAGTTGACAAGTATATTTACTCATCATGGGGCTCTGACCCTAAGCTTCATTATCTAAAGTTGCTGCCAACCTCAAATCATTCCACGTAATTAATGGATGTAGATGATTTTCTTAGGGTAGCACATAACAGTGTTCCTACACTTGCTTTTTCCTGGTCAATGTTGGGATATCCCTCTTAGAAATGGCTGTTACTTGATTGCTGAACTAGCATTCAACATGGACGCTATTTCCCAGAATTGTGACTAATTCTTGCTCTGCTCCAACAACAATCAAGCAATAGTGGGTCAGTGATCCTTCCACCTGCTCATCAGTTCCACAGAGCTTTGTCCTCATAGCCACTCCTCCACTGGAGGCCTCAGTAACATTCTGATTTGTATTTCAGTCTGATGCCAACTGCTTGCTGCAAGTAAGATAAATGATACCAAATAAGCTACATTCCTACACTACCCTGAGCTTTTCTGGGTAAAGCCTGCCTACTTCTTGCCTCTCTTAGCATAAGTTCCTTTTCTATTCTGTGTGCTATCATGTGGTGGAGGAAGGAACATCCTCTCTTCTCCCTCATAGAGACTGTATTTCAGAGGACAACCCCTGATTGACACTACCCAAGTGTTGCCCAACAAAGTTTCTCAGGAGTCACCTGCAAACAAAACCCTGGTCTCCTTTACTCAGGGATACTACAATCTTCTTCCCAAGAGTATAAGCAAATATCTTTTCTTTGGCTAAGCACGTTAATTTCATAGAGATTTCAGGAAAAAAGAATTCTAGAATGTAAACATATTTGATTGGTCCTTTTTTCAATATACTTAGACCCTACACACAAAACAAGCAAACAAAAAACCAGGTTCCTATAACCTGTAGAAGTGCTACTCTCTGCATGCCATTTTCCAGTAACTTTTATGCTCACACCCAAAGGGCTGTGTTGATTTCTTAGGTTTGCTGCAATAAATGATAAATGATGATAAACAGAGTGGCTTAAAAGAACATTGGTTCTTTCAGTTCTTGGTGTGGGGATAGTCAGTCTAAAGTCTAAGGGTCAGTAGAGCCAGTTCTTCCTGGAGTCTCTAAGGAAAGTTCTGCTGTGATTGTGTCTTCTGGACTATGGTGACTGCTGGTGGTCCTTAGTATACATTCATGAAGGCAAAACGCCAATGGTTACTTCTAATGTACCATAATCTCCCTCATAGTATCTCTGTGTTAAACCTTCTGCTCCTTTCTCTTGAAACTATGCCTACAACTAGACTTAGGACCTGTCCTATATGTAGAACAATCTTATTTTATAACCCTTAACTATACTGGCAATATCCTATTTTCAAATATGTTACTATTCTCAGGGACAGGGGACTGTGACTTTGATTTTTTTTTTTAGTTCTCTTCAACCCACCCAATATCCTTTCTACAGTGGTTTTCTACTAAGCTGCTGACCTACCAGAAAGATTTAGCTGATAGTTGGCTCTAGAATTAACTGGAGGATGCCCTCCTTCTGCCTTCAAGGTCAGGATGACCATGTTTGACGTTCTGAAGATTTTATTACTACTCTCACATACACTATACAATCATACAACTTTTATTTTATTTAAGCAGAAATTTTATTTCTTCCTAAATCATTTTCCTCTGCCATGAAGTGACTCCCATTCTTAGTTTTCTACCCTAGTATTATCTTTGGCATTTTTATTACATTTATCTAGTGTGTATGCATGTGTTCAAGTGTTCATGTGTTGATCCATCCTTTGGCCAGTGAAGCTAAGTCTTGAGACTTGAAGGATATATTCAAAAGATCTGTGTGGGGGGAAAACAGCACTCTAGGCTTTTGAGCTCAAGAGTAGTGCAAACAAAGCAGTTTTTTATTATTAAAACAAGCTGAACATGAAGTGATGTTTACAGTTAGCTTCATCAAATACAAGTACAGTGAGGGAATATCTGTGCTGTTAAACCTTATTGTCTTTGGCCATGTGAAAAGAGCTAAGAATATTCCTTTTAAAAATATTTCTTTCCCTCAGAGATCATTTGGACAGGGGAGGGTATTCTATTCATGCTCTTGTTTCAAGTGAATTCACTTATCGTAGTTTATGCAATTCTGTCTTGAAGGCCACCTTGTGGGAAGAACATTCTGCACTCTGCCCTATCTATAGTTCACTGCAAGTTCGCAGCTTTCTTGCAGAGGCTCCCACACTCATGCATGTGTGCACACAGTGTGGTGTCAAAGAAAAACTTGTAGGAGTTGGTTCTCACCTACAATTTGGCTTTCAAGAGTCAAACTCAGGTCATCAGGTTTGGTGGCAAGCACCTATGTCCACTGAGCCATCTTACCCTATGTTTTACCCTATTACAATTTAGTGATTGTAATAAGATAGTAATTTGTCTTTTCAAAGACTATTTCCTACTTGTAGTTCTTAAATTACAGCAGTCAGACATAGACAATGCCCCTTTGGAACATGTTCCCTGACTAGATTTGATGGCAAAATATTCTCAACCAACCCCAGGCTGTTGCTTGATCTGGCAATGACCATGGACGTGTGCTTCTTTTGCTCTATAGAAAATGGCATTTGGGACACTGCAGCTATTTAGAGAGACTTGCTTAGTTCTCTTGGCCCTGACCTATGGGTTCTACAATTTGATGAATTTCTAACATTATATGAACTTAGAATCTAAAAGGAATCATTCCTCAAATTGTCGGAGATGTATGGGTTGGGACCTCTTTAGAAGAAGGCATGAGCCTTCCAGTTTCCATCCATGCCCTGGAACTGGCCCTGTGCCATAGCTGTCCATACCCAAATTCTGCCCAGAGAGAAATGGTTTCCCAGGAGTGCCAATACACAGGCTTACAGGAGGAACAAGCCACAGTCAGAGACAGCAAGACCAGCTAACACCACAGATAACCAGATGGTAAAAAGAAAATGCAAGAACATAAGCAACAGAAACCAAAGCTACTTGGCATCACCAGAACCCAGTTCTCCCATGAAAAGAAGTCCTGCATACCCCAATACACCGGAAAAGCAAGAATATGATTTAAAATCACATCTCATGGTTTTAGAGGACTTTAAGATATAGAGGACTTTAAGAAGGACATAAATAACTCCCTTAAAGAAATACAGGAGAACACAGGTAAACAGGTAGAAGCCCTTAAAGAGAAAACATAAAAACCCCTTAAAGAATTACAGGAAAACACAACCGAACAGATGATGGAATTGAACAGAACCATCCAGAATCTAAAAATGGAAGTAGAAACAATAAAGAGATCACAATGGGAGGCAATCCTGGAGATAAAAAATCCAGGAAAGAGATCAGGGCAGATGTCATATAAACCCTAAGGGAACACAAATGCCAGCCCAGGCTACTATACCCAGCAAAACTCTCAATTAGCATAGATGGAGAAAACAAGATATTCCATGACAAAACCAAATTTATACAATAGCTTTCCAAAGATCCAACTCTACAAAAGATAATAGATGGAAAACTCCAATGCATGGAGGGAAAGTACACCCTAGAAAAAACAAAGTAATCTTCTTTTAACAAAACCAAAATAAGATAGCCACACAAACATAAAAATAACATCAAAAATAACAGGAAGCAATAATTCCCATTCCTTATGGATTCAACTACCCAATAAAAAGACATAGACTAACAGACTGGATACGTAAATCATTTTGGTGGTTCCTCATAAAATTGGACATAGTACTACTACCTGCGGACCCAGCTATACCACTCCTGGGCCTATATCCAGAAGATTCTCCAACATGTCATAAGGACACATGTTCCACTATGTTCATAGCAACCGTATTTATAGTAGCCAGAAGTTGGAAAGAACCCAGATGTCCCTCAATAGAGGAAAGGATACAGAAAATGTGGTACATTTATACAATGGAGTACTACTTAGCTGTTAAAAACAACGACTTTGCAATATTTGCAGGAAAATGGATAGATCTAGAAAATATCATCCTAAGTGAGGTAACTCAGTCACAAAAGAACACATGGTATGTTCTCACTGATATTAGGAAAAAAAGTGTAGAATACCCACGATACAACTCATGGACCACATGAAGCTCAAGGGGAAGGAAAACCAAACAATGGATGCTTCAGTCCAACTTAGAAGGGGGAACAACATAATCAAGGGAAATAGAGACTAGGAAGGACTTGGGGGGAAAAGAAGGGGTGGGGAAGAGAGCAAAATCAGGTATGGGAGGAGATGGAGGAGATGTACAGAGGGTTAAGAAATTGAACAGAGGTGTGTAGCAATGGGGGATGGGGAACTGGGGATAGTCACCAGAAAGTCCCAGATGCCAAGAAAGCAAGAGCCTTCCAGGACCCTACGGGGATGATGTTAGCTGAAATACCCCACAAAGGTGACGGAGAACCAGTGGAAACCATATCCAGAGGTTAGGCATGCCTTCCCCTGGTTGACAGATGGGACCACCCACCCATCTCCAAAATTTTAACCCAGAATTTCTCCTGTCTAAAGGAAATACAGGGACAAAGACTGGAACAGAGATTGAAGGAAAGGCTATCCAGAGACTGTTCCACTTGGAGATCCATCCCATATACAGATACCAAACCCAGACACTATTGTTGATGCCAAGAAGTGCTTGCTGACAGGAGCATGATACAGCCATCTCCTGAGAGGCTCTGCCAGATCCTGACCAATACAGATGCAGATGCTCACAGCCAACCATCGGGCTGAGCACAGGGACCCTAATGGTGGAGTTAGGGGAAGGACTGAAGGAGCTGAAGGGGCATTATCTGGCATCAATGGGAAGGGAGGCCCTTGGTCCCATGAAGGCTTGATGCCCCAGTGTAGAGGAATGCTATGGTGGAGAGACAGGAGTGGGTGGGTGGGTGGGGGAGCACCCTCATAAAAGCAGGGTAAGTGGGGGTAGGATAGGGAGTTTTCAGAGGGAAACTGGGAAAGGGGATAACATTTGAAATGTAAACAAATAAAATAGCCAACTTTAAAACAAGAAGGCATGAGGATAATAATTACTGTCATTCTCAAGCACTTCCACGGCAGAACCTAAATATTTCAGGAAATTTTTATTGAATATGAAGTAAGAGCTCTTTTTGGAAGAGAGAAGGGTAATGAGGACACATGTCCATCAAGGAAGTCAAGAATACTTTCCCTACATACCCTAAGGGACCAAAGGCCAAAGTGGCAATATTATCCCCACTTCCTCTTCCTTTCCATATACTCCTCCTGCCACTTATATTCATATTCCATTGGTCCCTTGGCCACCATGATACTTTCATTTATCCCATTTAAACAACTTTAAAGTTTATTGCACTTCTTGGGATTTGCTTTGGGAAATAATTAAGCCCATGAGACTAAGTAAAAGAGAAACTGAAACTAATCTCTCAGGGCTAATTCATGGTATGGGAAATTGTTAAGAAGGGATGAGACCAGAACCACATCTAGGACACCTTGGAATGGAGAGGTTTGGTCCTCTTAGCATGTACTAGATAGAAGCAACTACAAGTAAGGGACAGTTTTCTGTCTTACCTGAAGGTGGTAAAACAAATCCAAGATAGTTTTTGTCATTATGAGATCAAAAGAGCTCCAAATAACTAGATGCATAGTGAACTTTCCAGCAAAGTAGCCAAGAAATTAGTGGCAGATTGCTAAAGATTTTTTTTCCTATTTTACCTGCATACATCAATCTGGGAAAATCAGTCAACTTCACTGATCCAGTAGAGAATGACCTTTAACTTCTGATCCTGCCTCTACTTTCTGAGTTTTCAGATCACAGGCATGTGCCACCATGCCCAGCTTTCTCTGAATTTTTTTTTTATTTTTTTTATTATTATTTATTTTATTTTATTTTTTAATTTACATTCCAAATCACTTCCCCTTTCCCGTTTCCTCCCTCCCCGAAAGTCCCATAAGCCCCCTTCCCTCCCTCTTTTCTCCATTCAACCCCCTCTCGTTACTCTGTCCTGGTGTTCCCCTACATCCAGTCTTTCCAGGACCAGGGGTCTCTCCTACCATCTTTTTAGAAATCTATTGATATGCGGATTGTGTCTAGGGTATTCCGAGATTCTGGGTCAATATCCCCTTATCAGTGACTGCATACCATGTGTGTTCTTTTGTGATTGGGTTACCTCACTAAGGATGATATTTTCAAGATCTGACCATTTGCCTAGGAATTTCGTGAATTCATTGTTTTTAATTGCAGAGTAGTATTCCATTGTGTAGATATACCACATCTTCTGAATTCTTATAGGATGCTCTTTCCCTTGAACAGAAATGTGGCATTCCTTTCTAAAACAGTCCAGTGTTTGGTGTTTAGAAATTTAAGGCCCATAAAGAAATGGTTTAACTGCCCTCCAGCCATATATCCATGATGGCCTATAGTTTTTCCTGGAAGCTGTTTTTCAGGATTCTCTTTTTTCTTCAGATTTCATGAATTAAATTTTTTGTATGATATAGTTTGGTCATGTTTTCTTCTCCCCCAACTCTTCCCAGATACTCCCTACATATTCTACTCTCTCTCTCTCTCTCTCTCTCTCTCTCTCTCTTTCTCTCTCTCTCTCTCTCATTTATTTTGATTTTCATTTTTTCAAGACTCTTAAAACATCCATATTTGAAGAGATTTCTGAGCTCTCCTGCTGCCTCTACCTAGAGCCAACCCATCTTGGAGGTCTATCCCTCACAGCAAGCAATCCGTCTCCTTGGCTACTTGTGGTTTAGTACACTAAGAGTGACAGAAGAACCATTATTGCTCTTACTCATGCTTAAACATCTGCTCACCCAGCCTGCAAGCTCAGTGACACATGCCAGGCAGCTAAACATCTCCCAAATATGTGGATCAAAGTCTATTGCTTATTGTTTGAGTCAGACACATGTTATTTATATGCACATTTGAATTTGATTTTATGGTTTAAAGTAAATCCTAAAGTCTTTCTAACTGGAACTTGAAAGTGAGAAAGTACTTACTTCTAAATAATAGTCATTATTATTCCTTACCTTTATCATGCATAATTCTTATGAAAAACAAAACAAGCATTGAAGAATGTTATTTAGAAATGTCAGAAAAAAGCAATAGGATAGATAATCAAGCACTTCTCCAGAAGTTATACTAGGAAAGTCATAGCAAAACTCTCGCTCATCCATTCTTTCTGGCTCTGTGATCATGGGCAGACAATATCTCAATGATTATTATTGTTGTTGATGGTATCATCATTGGCAGTAGTACTATCTGAAGTGCAGGGCAGTAGTCCTACTCTAAAGCATGCTGGAGGATGCAACCCATGTAGCAAAAAGCCTGGTACACTATACTCTACACAATCTTTACCATACAATCACACTTCCTTTTCCAGATTTTTCACTGTTTCTGTTTGTCACTATCTCTAAAGGTGAGGACTTTTGTAGGTTAAAATATTATCTGACATATGAACTAGGTAAAAATGCAAAACTTTCTGATTCCCTTTGAGGTAACTAATACATTTAATATATGGATAAGGACTACCTGCAAGTAACCGATTAAGTGATTTATGAAATTTGATGCTAGGGACTGAACTGGAATCCATAGCACAAGATCATGCACAGAAGATATACTAGAACTTTCTAGGCTTTGCCCACTGTCAGTCTATTTCTACTATGGTTGTGTCTACTAGACATCAGTGCTGCTAGACTTAGGGACACAGTGAACCAGGCATATTTGTTGCAAGTTTTCACCCTTCATGAAGGCCTAAAAAACTTCACATGCAATTATGAATACTGGTAAGGGTCATGAGATAGAAGACCAAGAGACTCTAGGGCTTTGCCATGTCACACATTTCAAGTTTGATCCATGATACAGGGGAGATCAGAGATTTGTTTTAAACAGAATTATTGGATAGATATCAATATCTTTAGATGATATTCCAGCTGCTGTATAAGGAGTAAAGTAATGTTAGGTTTGTGTAGTAGAACAGTGGTGCTGAAGGCTGAGAAGCTCAAGATTAGGGATGTTGTCCGCTGTTGTGGGTCTTCTTGCTCACATTGTGATGGTGGATATCACTTGGGGAGACAAAGCAACCACTGACTTGGGCCCCTCTCCCCCTTTTATATAGCCACTAATGTCATCATAAATATCCCACTATCATTACCTCATCTAATCCTAATTACTCCAGAAAGTCCTACATCCAAATACCATTAGCACATGACCTTGGTTTTGTCTTTCCAACACATAAACTTTTTGGCACACATTCAGACTATACAGCAGGTAAAAGAAAGTGCACATAAAGGTTAAAAAATGAAATGGGGAAGACACAGAAGGACACTACATACTGATCAAGGGAAAAATCCACCATCAAGAACTCTCAATTCTGAATATCTATGCTCCAAATGCAAGGGCACCCTCATTCGTAAAAGAAACTTTACTAAAACTCAAAGCACACATCGCACCGCACACAATAATAGTGGGTGACTTCAACACCCCGCTCTCTGAAATGGATCGTTCAGGAAAGCAGAAACTAAACAGGGACACAGTGAATCTAATTGAAGCCTTGGACCAACTGGAACTAACAGATATATATAGAACATTTCATCCTAGAGCTAAAGAATACACCTTCTTCTCAGCTCCTCATGGTACCTTCTCCAAAATTGACCATATAATTGGTCACAAATCAGACCTCAACAGATATAAGAAGATAGAAATAATCCCATGCCTCCTATCAGATCACTATTGAATAAGGGTGGTCTTCAATGGCAACAAAAACAAAAGAAAACCCACGTACACATGGAGGCTGAACAATGCTCTACTCAATGATAACTTGGTCAAGGTGGAAATAAAGAAAGAAATCAAAGACTTTTTGAAAGTTAATGAAAATGAAGGCACAACATACCCTAATTTATGGGACACAATGAAAGCAGTGCTAAGAGGAAAATTCATAGCCCTGAGTGCCTCCAAAAAGAAACGGGAGACAGCATACACTAACAGCTTAATGGCGCACCTGAAAGCCCTGGAACAAAAAGAAGCAAATACACCAAAGAGGAGTAGAAGGCAGGAAATCATCAAACTCAGGGCTGAAATCAATCAAGTAGAAACAAATAAAACCATACAAAGAATCAACAAAACGAGGTGTTGGTTCTTTGAGAAAATCAACAAGATAGATAAGCCCTTAGCCAGACTAACTAGAGGGCACAGAGATAGTATCCAAATTAATAAAATCAGAAACGAAAAGGGAGAGATAACAACAGAAACTGAGGAAATTCAAAAAATCATCAGATCCTACTACAAAAACCTGTATTCAACACAACTAGAAAATCTTGAGGAAATGGACAATTTCCTTGACAGATACCAAGTACCAAAATTAAATCAGGATCAAATAGACCATCTAAACCGTCCTATAACCCCTGAAGAAATAGAAGTTGTCATTGGAAGTCTTCCAACCAAAAAAAGCACAGGTCCAGATGGTTTTAGTGCAGAATTCTATCAGACCTTCAAAGAAGACCTAACACCAATACTCTTCAAACTGTTCCACAAAATAGAAACAGAAGGAACACTACCCAACTCGTTCTATGAAGCCACAATTACACTAATACCAAAAGCACACAAAGATCCGACAAAGAAAGAGAATCTCAGGCCAATCTCTCTTATGAATATTGATGCAAAAATACTCAATAAAATTCTTGCCAACCGAATCCAAGAACACATCAAAACGATCATTCACCACGATCAAGTAGGCTTCATGCCAGGGATGCAAGGATGGTTCAATATAAGGAAATCCATCAATGTAATCCACTACATAAACAATCTCAAAGAAAAAAAACCACATGGTCATCTCATTAGATGCTGAGAAAGCATTTGACAAAATTCAGCATCCTTTCATGCTAAAGGTCTTGGAAAGATCAGGAATTCAAGGCCCATATCTAAACATAGTAAAAGCAATTTACAGCAAACCGGTAGCCAGCATCAATTTAAATGGAGAGAAACTTGAAGCAATCCCACTAAAATCAGGGACTAGACAAGGCTGCCCTCTCTCTCCATATCTTTTCAATATAGTACTTGAAGTTCTAGCTAGAGCAATTAGACAACAAAAAGAGGTCAAAGGGATACAAATTGGAAAGGAAGAAATCAAACTATCACTATTTGCAGACGATATGATAGTATACTTAAGCGACCCAAAGAACTCCACCAGAGAACTCCTACAGCTGATAAACGACTTTAGCAAAGTTGCCGGATATAAAATCAACTCAAGCAAGTCAGAAGCCTTCCTATACTCAAAGGATAAGCAGGCTGAGAAAGAAGTAAGAGAAATAATACCCTTCACAATAGCCACTAACCATATTAAGTATCTTGGCGTGACTCTAACCAAACAAGTGAAAGATCTGTATGACAAGAACTTCAAGTCTCTGAAGAGAGAAATTGAAGAAGACCTCAGAAGATAGAAAAATCTGCCATGCTCATGGATTGGCAGGATTAATATAGTAAAAATGAGCATCTTACCAAAAGTAATACACAGATTCAATGCAATCCCCATCAAAATCCCAACTCAATTCTTCATAGAGTTAGAAAGAGCAATTCAAAAATTCATCTGGAATAACAGAAAACCCAGAATAGCTAAAACTATTCTCAAGAGTAAAAGAACCTCTGGGGGAATCAGTATCCCGGACCTCAAGCTGTACTACAGAGCAATAGTGTTAAAAACCGCATGGTATTGGTACAGTGACAGACATGTAGATCAATGGAACAGAATTGAAGACCCAGAAATGAATCCACACTCCTATGGTCACTTGATCTTTGACAAAGGAGCTAAAACCATCCAGTGGAAAAAAGATAGCCTTTTCAACAAATGGTGCTGGCTCAGCTGGAGGTCAACATGCAGAAGAATGCAAATTGACCCATTCTTTTCTCCTTGCACTAAGTTCAATTCTAAGTGGATCAAAGATCTCCACATAAAACCAGACACACTGAAACTAATAGAAGGGAAACTAGGGAAGAACCTTGAACATATGGGCACAGGGGAGAATTTCCTGAACAGAACTCCAATAGCTTATGCTCTAAGATCAAGAATTGACAAATGGGATCTCATTAAATTACAAAGTTTTTGCAAGGCAAAAGACACCGTCAAAAAGACAAAGCGGCAACCAACTAACTGGGAAATGATCTTTACCAACCTTACATCTGACAGAGGGCTAATATCCAATATATAAAAAGAACTCAAGAAGTTAAACTCCAGAGAGGCAAGTAACCCTATTAAAAAATGGGGTACAGAGCTAAACAAAGTGTTCTCACCTGAAGAATATCTAATGGCTGAGAAGCACCTAAAGAGATGTTCATCATCCTTAGTCATTAGGGAAATGCAAATCAAAACAACCCTGAGATTCCATCTCACACCAGTCAGGATGGCTAAGATCAAAAACACAGGAGACAGCAGTTGTTGGCGAGGATGTGGAGAAAGAGGAACACTCCTCCACTGCTGGTGGAATTGCAAGCTGGTACAACCACTCTGGAAAGCAGTCTGGCGGTTCCTCAGAAAACTGGGCATGACACTCCCGGAGGATCCGGCTATACCACTCCTGGGCGTATACCCAGAGGCTTTACCTGCATGCAATAAGGACACATGCTCCACTATGTTCATAGCAGCCTTATTTATAATAGCCAGAAGCTGGAAAGAACCCAGATGTCCCTCAACGGAGGAATGGATTCAGAAGATGTGGTATATCTACACAATGGAGTACTACTCTGCAATTAAAAACAATGAATTCACGAAATTCCTAGGCAAATGGTCAGATCTTGAAAATATCATCCTTAATGAGGTAACCCAATCACAAAAGAACACACATGGTATGCAGTCACTGATAAGGGGATATTGACCCAGAATCTCGGAATACCCTAGACACAATCCACATATCAATAGATTTCTAAGAAGATGGAAGGAGAGACCCCTGGTCCTGGAAAGACTGGATGTAGGGGAACGCCAGGACAGAGTAACGAGAGGGGGTTGAATGGAGAAAAGAGGGAGGGAAGGGGGCTTATGGGACTTTCAGGGAAGGATTAAACGGGAAAGGGGAAATGATTTGGAATGTAAATTAAAAAAAAATAAATAATTAAAAAAAATGAAATGGGGGAGCAGGTGAAGGTAGAAGAGATCATTTCCCGGTCCTAGGGTGGTAATGGGCAGAAAGAAGTAGAGGGAAGGCTGAAAGCCCTTGGTGATGGGCATGTCAAGGAGGCAGTGATGAGGAGGGAGTGAAAATGTTCTCCAGGTTTCATCACTGAGCAATGGGAAAGCATGCCCTGTCAGTGACCTGGTGACCATGATCTGAAAACTATGTGTTTCGACCATTGTTATGTTTGGTATTAATGCATACATTTAGAGATTGTTGCTTGGTTGTCTTGATTATTTTATTTCTGTTCAGTTGCTTAGTTCCAACCACCTTGACTGGATATAGAACACCATTAACTTTTTGCTGTCTCTAAGTTCTTTTTACTCTGGAATATGGACCTGATGAATTAATCATATCATCTTTGATGCTCCCTCTAGTTACAGTCACAGAAGTTTAATAACAATGATTAGAAGAATCTTGGACTTCTTGTTCTCTGGACACACAATGCTCCAATTCTCTTGTGCCCCTACTCTTCTCTCATCAGCTTAGTCCTTATCTTCCTACTTCCTTGGAGTTGCCTACTCTTTATGATCACCTGGCCTACTGGTCTTCTTCACTCTTACCTTACGATCACACCAAAACACTGTAAGCTTTTTGAAAGCAAGGATGGGGTCCTTGTAGGCTCTATATTACCTTACAAGAAGCCTGTCACATGATCAAAGTTCCAATAGTTTTCTCCATCAAATGGATAGCTCATGTGAAATTAGGTAGCAGGTCAGGAAAGGACAATGGAAGAGATTTTCTCGGCCAGGTAGAACCTTAGAACAGCCTTCATCACAGTCAGATTGGAGACATTTGGCTACATTTACTTGCATGTGAATAAATTTGTAGCATATTCCATTCATATGACAAAATAATCTCATTTCTTGCATATTTCCCCTATCTACCAATACATTTGGAGCGTACACTGAAAGAAACCACATCTTGTCACTTTGTAATATTTCTGTGGTACTTGTTGCTGTGCTTTCTAGAGCCACATTGTCCAGTTTTGTTTCTCGTTCTCTGAAATGCATGTATAAAGACAGCTCCTGGGCATTGATCCAAAAGCAGTTCCAAGAAGCCAAGGAATTAAAAAATACCAACAAACTTCTCAGTTGCAACAACTGAGTGGAGCTTATCTAATTCCTGGCTGTGAACTAGACCATGGATCATTAACTCTCGCCTGTCTTAATATTAATGAAACTACCAAATAACATTTGTCTAAATTTTTACTGACCTAATCTTGTACTCAAAGCCAACTAAATCACAACACACTTTTCTTTAATGCATGGTTACAAATATTTTTCATTGTGAATTTGGGAAGCCTTTAGAGTCACTTGTAGTATTATAAATCTGGTAACTATAATTCTTTTCTTCAGAAGTCTAAAGTTTTTTTTTTTAAGAAAGACAATTCACATTTGGAATGTAAATAAAAAAAACTTAGAAAATAAAAAAAAAAGACAATTCAATATAGATGTAACACTAGTTTTATACTTCATGTAAATGTCCTGTTTCTGGAGATCAACTTATTGATAATTCTATGGACTAAATTACCCTTGATTTAAGAGTTTCATGCTCTACCTACTGAGCAATCTGGGCACACTGACTCTTGATTTTGTTTAAAGGTTTTACTACTGAAGACAGAAAAACAATGGTTCCTTTTGTTTTGTTTTGGATTGATTTGGTTTGGTTTATGAGACAAGGGGTTTTTAAGCAGCCCAGGTTTAAACATGATTATTCTGCCTCAGTCTCCCAAGTGCTGAGCTTTGAGGCATTTACCACCACACCTTGCATAATGGTATTTAACCCCTGCTCAGATTAGATTAACATGTGGAACAGGTTTCCAGACATCATCCATCGTTATTCTGTACCGCAGCTTGTGTTTAAATCCAAGATAGCAATCCACTAATTAACATGCTGTAATTGGCAAGCTTCCATCCAAACACAGTGGTAGGAGTTTTCCTAATAGCCATCATTATGTAGCTCCTGCCTAGAAACTACCCAGATGTCTATCCCCTAGAAGGGATAATTAAATGGTGGCACACTCATGTGAGACAATAGGCTATAGCAACGAAATAACTGAGTCACTGCTGGACCAAACAGCCCAGATGGACTCATCATGTTAAATGAAAAAAGTCAGGTTTTATTTACTTTTACAAATTGCAAACCCAAATAATCTTAATTTATACCTTGTCTGTTTACCTGTTTATTTATTTATAGATAGGCTGTTGCTATGTGGCTCAGGTTGGCCTTGAACTCACTACATAGTCCAGACTGGTCTCAATCCCATTAGCCTATTGCCTAAGTATCTCAAACATAATCTATAGCTTATTAAGTCAGTATATTTGTTTAGTTTGGGAAAGAAGGCAAGGGCCATGATTGGGAGGGAGGAAAAGAGAAAAAAATTCCATGAAATTCTAATGATCTTTAGAATTTTAACTTAAGAAGTCAAAGGTTATATAAAAATTTAAAAAATTATTTTATCATTTTACTGTTTCATAGACTGTAATAATTGAAGGTATTATCTATGGTATCAAACAATATAATCCTCTGATGGAAGATATTTGTTTTAAAAAAGAATTAGGGCTTATAGAAACATTTAACATTGAGAGTCTTAAAGGTCCACAAGTTCTTGCTCTTTGCTGTAGGTAACAGAACTTTGTGGGTAGACTGGCTTTTGAAGTTAATATAATACTTCCAGCAAGTGAGGTCTAAGAAGATTATTTCCTTTAATTCATCTCAACTAACCAGAATGTGGCATAGTACCCAAGATGCAATTTAAAAGTGGCAATGCCTTATAGGCTTATGTTTTAATATAGAGCTTAATAGTGTTAAGCTATTTAAAACCCCTTAAGGATCTTGGATGTCTCTATCAAGTATAAGAGTTGAGAAATGTTGCTGAAGGTGACATGATTGATTAATTTCTTTTTTTTTAAATTTTCTATATTTTTTATTTATATTCTAAATGATTTCCCCTTTCCCGTTTTCTCCCTCCCCGAAAGTCCCATGAGCCCCCTTCCCTCCCTCTATTCCCCATTCAACCCCCTCTGGCTTCTCTGTCCTGGTATTCCCCTATATCCAGTCTTTCCAGGACCAGGGGTCTCTCCTTCCATCTTCTTGGAAATCTATCAATATGTGAATTATGTCTTGGGTATTCCAAGATTCTGGGTTAATATCCCCTTATCAGTGACTGCATACCATGTGTATTCTTTTGTGATTGGGTTACATCACTAAGGATGATATTTTCTAGTTCTGACCATTTGCCTAAGAATTCCGTGAATTCATTGTTTTTAATTGCAGAGTAGTATTCCATTGTGTAAATATACCACATCTTCTGAATCCATTCCTCCGTTGAGGGACATCTGGGTTCTTTCCAGCTTCTGGCTATTATGAATAAGGCTGCTATGAACATAGTGGAGCATGTGTCCTTATTGCATGCAGGTAAAGCCTCTGGGTATACGCCCAGGAGTGGTATAGCCGGATCCTCCGGGGGTGTCATGCCCAGTTTTCTGAGGAACCGCCAGACTGCTTTCCAGAGTGGTTGTACCAGCCTGCAATTCCACCAGCAGTGGAGGAGTGTTCCTCTTTCTCCACATCCTCGCCAACAACTGCTGTCTCCTGTGTTTTTGATCTTAGTCATTCTGACTGGTGTGAGATGGAATCTCAGGGTTGTTTTGATTTGCATTTCCCTAATGACTAAGGATGTTGAACATTTCTTTAGGTGCTTCTCAGCCATTAGATATTCTTCAGGTGAGAACTCAAGAAGTTAGACTCCAGAGAGCCAAATAACCCTATTAAAAAATGGGGTACAGAGATTGATTACTTTCTGATTGCAACAGTAATGTTTTTATTACAGAAAGTTAGGAAGCAATATAAGAATTGAACATTTTCCTAATCCAGCTGCTTTCTGGTAGGTGCTTTTTGAATTTCTGTGCGAGTCTCTAAGAAGGCAAATGATGCACATAGATGCTTTAAAGAGAAATTTGCTAGACTGCTTTGCCTTTTCCATTTAGTAACATAAGCACGTTCTCAAGCTCTGATGTTCTACAGAGATATGCATTTTAAAGGTAAATGTCTTTGAACTCTCTTGTTGATTATATCCTTTTCTTTCTCCTATAAGATTTCTCCACCTGGCTGGAAGAAAACAGGCTAAGGACTTAGGGTGGGGCCAAGTGTTACTGTTGCTTTCTTTCTGGTGATGTAAGTAATCCTGTCTCTCTTTTCCCCTCCTCTCCTGTTCTCATCCTCCCTTTCTTCACCTTACTCTCTCTCTCTCCATCACCCCAACTTTGATGTCTACCAATACACTAAGTCCTCTCCTGCATTTTTTTCCTCCTGTTACCAGTGACTCCTTCATTCCCTTGAGGTATTTATTCAAATGTTACTCTTTTTGTGGAATCTTCTCTAATCCCCCTACATTGAATTTTACTTGCAAAATTCCAATTCCTCTGTCATTTTCCAAGATTTAATTTTATCCTTCTGGTATTTATTACCATTGTCAACCTAGGATAACAGTAGGACAGTGACTTTCCAAAGAAATTAGTTTATTTGGGAGTATTTCAGGGTATTATAATCTAGGGTAAATGTGTTATGTTGAATAATGAATCTATCAAGAAGACCAAGACAAGGGGAAATTTCAAAGAAAACAAACAAGAGATTGTAAAGTGTGATTAAGAGCACTTACTGATCTTGCAGAAAACTCAAATTTAGCTTATGGCCCTTTTAACCTCACCTTTATGGGATCTAATGTCCTCTCCTTGCCTCTGTGGGCACCCCATCTGCGTATGCATACACACACACAGATAAACACATACACATCAATAAAAATAAATACTAAAAAGGTGTTTGTTGCATTAACCAATGACTAACCACCTTTGCCACTACTTCATGAATAGTTCCTCTTTGTTGGGAATCCTTTCTGAATATCTATGCTGTGTGGAAATTTATAGTAAGATGTATACATCTTGGGATACTTTGTTATTTAAGGAAAACAAGAAGTATCTCACCCGTCAAACCATCTCTTCAAGGCAAATACTCTGTGTACGTCATTAAACACAGCAGCCAGACAGTACGAACTCTGGAAGACATTTAAAGCATATAATTAGCCAGATTAAAGTAGTCTGAAAAGGATTTGTAGAGGAAAAGGAAGTTTGGGTTTACAAAACCTCATAATCTTCTCAGCTCTTATAAAACAACAGGCTTATGCCAAAGATCTAGAAGAGCAAGAAGCTTGGCCTTTTCCAGTCACGGCATCTCCTGTGAGCTGCAGTCTCCAGGCATCTAGAAAATACATTCCCTTTGCTCTCTCTCTGGACACCTCAGAGGCAGTTGTACTGTGGACACATGATGGAGAACCTACTTCATAGCCACTCTTCTCTAGTCAATAGCCCTAGAAGGCAGCAACTCATAGTGAGGACCAGGAGCTCTTTCTATAATTACTGAGGGCTCCAAAGAGCATTTCTGTGTATTCTGTCTGCAGATATTTATTGAATTGTCTTACAGAGGAGGTTGTTACTGCTGTTGACGTCAGTAAGAAGTTAAGGAAAGTGATGCTAGGGGAGGAAGATGGGCATGAAAGGATGTAGACACTAATTTGGTAGAATGGAGAGTGACTATCCTTCTATTCACTAACAATATATTGAGTACCTATTCTGTGCCAGATAGTTGATTTAATTTTTGCAGCAAAGCAAATACTATGTGATAAAAATGAAGGCAGGAGCATGTGGTTGTCACTTAGATGAGGTTTGGGGAACGGCTGAAGATCCTCCTTGTTGAGCCTCTCAGGGATGAGCAATCCATGATAATCATGGATTTTTTGCTGCAAAACCAATCTTCATTTGGGCATTGTCAGAGTCAGTAGAGAAGATCAAAGAGAAAGCCAACTGAAGGTATTAATGAGACTGTAGTTAAAGTGATTGGCCCTCAGTTCCAGAACTTTTATAAAAGTGATGTCTACTTTGTATAACATAAAATTTGCCGTTATTTCAGTGCCTTTTGACAGATTTTTGTGCAAAAAGTAACCTGTATCTGGTCTCAGTGAATTTCATCACCCCCCCCAAAAAAGTTCTCTGTTAAGTGGTCATCTCTCATTTTGTGTCTCCCCTAAACCCCAGACACCGTCATCTTTGCTGTCTCTATAGAGCTTCATATGAATAGAAAAATGTGGCCCCTTGAACTGGAATCTCATTTCATGTAACCACTTCAATATTCATGCTTTAGGCTTTATAATTGTTCTGTTTTACTGCCAGACAATATTTTGTTTTATGCTTTTTGCTAGATTTTTATCTACCCACAACTAATATACATTGGGTTGGTCTCACATTTTGAGAACACTATCTTTCAATAATGATGCTATGGACAAGTATGTTTCTGTGTGTATATGTGTGTTTGTAGTATGTGTATATGTGTGTGTGTGTGTGTGTGTGTGTGTTCATTCCTTTGGAGGCATAACAGGAGTGGACTTGCTAGGTAGTAAGAAAACTTTATACTTAATGTTTTGAGGACAAGCCAAAATATTTTTCAGAATGTTGCAGGTTTAACAGAAGCCCACGAGGATCCCAGTACCTCAAGACTTTGTCAACACTTGTTATTTTCTGTCTTTTTTTCAAACAGCCATTCCTGTCATTCCCCTATGTCTAATGCAAGTAGGCAACTATTGTGTATGTACCTGTCATCTGTAACAGTTATTTGGTGATGTGTCTATTCAATTCCCACCCATTTTCTCTTCAGATTCTTTAGTAATTTTGCTGTTGATTTTAGAGAGTTCTTATTTTATTCTTAATGCAGACCTTTGGTGAGCTATTTAACTTTCTACAAGTATTTCCTCCTGGTGTGCAGCCTGCCCTTTCCCTCTCTTTAAGAGTGTCTTCTGTAGAGCAGAAAGTTCACATTTCTTACAGCCTGCCCTGCCCTCTTACACAGAAGTTCTGCTCTGTACCCACTTTCTGAAGGTTTCTCCCTACCCTTTTTTCTAAACACTTTTATTAGTGTTATATAGTATATTTACACCTATGACTCACTTGAGCTAATTTTTATATCATCTATAAATTCAGGTCAAAGTTTACTTAATTATCACCTTTCCTTCAAATAGTTTGTTGTTCAAGTAATATTGCTGAAAAATATTTTTAAAATGCATTGAATTTGCTTTGTGCATCTGTCTGAAATTGGCTGGCTAATTGTGTAGCAGCCACTTCCTGGCTGTGTCTCATTTCACACCACATGCTTGATGATTTAAAAAAAAGTGATAAAATTGGGTTGTCTGATGTCTTCAACTTTACTTTTTTAAATGCTTGGTTATTCTACTTCTTTTTTATATTTAAATTTATAATATTGTTGACATCTGTGAAATTATTTTAACATTTTGTTGGAATTGAGTCTATAGATCAGTTTGAGGAAAGATGATATTTTAATAGATTTGATTCTTTAGCTTGATTTTCCTTATCCATATTCTGTAGTTGAAACTATCCAGAGCCCATACCTATCCTGTTAGATTTATATGTGTCTTAGTTTTGCATAGTTATGACAAAGATATCCAACAGAACAATAACAGATCTATTTAGACTCACAGTTTTGAAGGTTTCTATCTATGACTGTTGGGCGTCATGCCCTTGGGCAGAACATCTTATTTGTGGGAACATGTGACAGAAGCAACTATTCATCTAATGGCTGGCATGAAGCAGCGAGACACAAAGAGTAGTCCCAGTAACATACTTCCTCCAATGAAGTCCTACCTCTTCAAGTTTCTAGAATGTCTCAATAAAGTACAACCATCTAGGGTCAAATGTCTAATGCGGTGCGTGGTAGGCATGTCATAGTCAAACCATCAAAATTGTTCAGGTTTGGTGTCTTAAAATACTTAAAATTATTCATATTCCAATTGTTCACTGATAGTAATTAATCTGTTTTTTAAATAGTGTTAGGATTTATGTTCTGTGACCCTATTAAACTGATCAGTTCTGAGAATCTTTTGTATATCCCTTAGGAGTTTTCCCCAGTATTGGGTAATGAGTTTAGTGTTCAGAGTGCTGGCAGGCCTCTACTACAGAGCTTACATTCCTACATTTCTTGCTCCTATGAATTTGATTTGAAACTAACCTTGAATTTGCATTATTCTTATTTCATCTTCCCTGAGTAGCTGGAATTACAGGTGCATTTCTCCCAAGAGCCCCACATAGAAAGGTGACCATTCCTGCTTGGGTGACAACTAGGATTTTCTTCAGACTGTTGGTAGGGCTCTGTTTCATGTTTCTAAGCTCACCTCACATCCCCAAGGCAGAGTAGCTTGAGAACAGCAGAAAAACATAAGGAGAGCCCGTTAAGCTCATAGGGTTCCAGCGTGTTGTGAATTTTCTGTTGGGTTTTAGGTGTTCATTGTAAGTCAGTGTTGCCCTGAAATCTGAAACTCTGTCAGGACAGAGCTAAGGGGGAGACAAGAGAGAAGCAACAAGGAAAAAGAGTCTACTGACAGGAAGTTTCCCCTCCATTACTGTTCCCATGACCACTTTAGAGGTCAATGCTGGGTCTAGCCTCAGGTCAACCCCAACAGGAGATAGAAGGGAAGACAAACATCTCAGCATATAAGCGCATCCTCCAAGTTTTGCTTTCCTTCTTCTGTTTTCTGTACTGGATTTGCATTTGACAAGTGTCCCATAATCATCAGGAGAAGTAGGCTTTAGTAAACTTGCTCCATTCTACGGTACCTATCTGCAGTGGCCCAAAGTCAAAGGAAGGCTCAAGACCATAAGACTCAGGTGTTAGATGGGTGGAGAGGAGAGAAGTTGAGATTATGTGGATGATAGCAGGAGTCTGCTTGGCAAATGACTGGAAGTCTGGGACAAATGAATATGGACAAGTGGCCTGTGTAGAAGGAGATGACAGGGATGAAGAGAGACGCAGAAATGATCAGTTCCTGAGAATCACAAGAGTTGTTCAAAGTGATCCAAAGTGGAGGCACCTTAGAACAGTTCCCTCGCAGATGTGAAAGAAGTATGATACACTAGGTGCGAATATGCATGTTGGCACCAGAATGCATTTGGCACCAATCCCAGTCACACCATTTGGCTTGTTTGCAGTCTTGGGCTAGCTATTTAACTTCCTGCATCTTGGCTGCCTCGTCTATAAAATGGATATGTAAAGATTAGATGACACTGTGTGCAAAGAGGTTAGTGAGTACTTGACAATGCAAACAAATACTCAACCAAGCATAGCTATCTAAATAATATGAAATTTCTAAGTGGTGACTCTCATGTCCTCTGGCTGTGTTTAGTTGGGAGGGATCCAGGACTAGGATGGCACAGTGAGTAGAAATAAATGGGTCTGTAAATTGTTCCTTTTCTGTTTGTTTGTTTGTTTGTTTATTGGTCCACAGCTGCTGACTCTGTCCTGTATTTAAGACATTCTTCCAGCAGAAAATAAGTGAATGTGTGTCTGAAAAAGAGCTATTCCATTGCACAAAAGCTTTTATGGACACTGTAAAACTTGTCATGTATTATCTTGCTTAATACACAGACCAATGCCTCCCATAGGCAGTCTTCCAGTTTCCAGTTATTAAAAGTGTAGTTATGGGGAAGTGAAGATCACAGATGCCAGACATTGGGGCTATAGGCCTTAACTCCTAATTAATGTCCAATGTGTTAACATCTCTCTCTGAACAGTATTTAGATAACTATTTGAACAGAGTAATACAATGTATGGACTTCATCTCCCAGCTTACACTCAGGCTGATTTGACACTTAACCAACAATTTTGTTGTTTGTTTTTTGGAGAAAGAGATGACCGATGACCAGGTTTGTCTGTCTTGGTCTTCTGGAAGGACCAATGGAATTCAGTAAAAGCTCCTGGACTGATTAAAGCAGTTGATGAGAGTGACCTGAAGCCTCTATAGGCAGACTTTAGGGCCCACTAGAGGTGAGTGGTAGGTGTGACTAGACTTTGGTGCCTATCAGTGCCCCTCCCTCAGGATCTCATTCTTGTTCTTGCTTCATCTCAGATTATTTCCATTTTTTCTTTTCTTTTTTTTAAAATCACTTTCTCCATCTGTCCATTCTGTTTAATTTCTCCCCATGTCTAGCAATTGTCATTCCCCATATGTCCACATAAAATTTACCACCTAGAAGAAAAAAAATGCCAGAAAATAAGGCTCAACATTAGAACGTAATTTGGATTTAACACTTCCACTTCTGACCAAAATTCATCAGTAGCGACAGATCCATATACTTATTGGAACTAGCTCAAAGGTAGATATAATATAGCAAACTACTCTCTCACAACACAAGAAAGCAGCCAATAGAAGACAGTGATTATTTTAAATAAAAATAGGAAGTAATGCGACAATTCCCACTGCCAGAGAAGACTAAAGCACCACTTTCCACACCACTGTGGGTAGAGAGAATAAGAAACTAGCCAGAGCTCAGGAGTTTCCTGGCTTGTGAACATAGTCAGTGGCTTAATGGGGCTTTTAACATTTATATCTCCCAGTGTAAAGGAAACCTTTGAGGTTAGAGGAGTTCACACATGAAAAGATTAGAGGGAATAATACCAAGGATTACACCAAACCTGTTCTCAGCAGAACATGTGGAAGACCTTGTAATACACATGATAATTGGTAGATCTCAAAAGAACGTCTGCCCTGATACTAGGGAAAAATGTCTCTATTAAATACTTTTCTTGTTCTGAATAAAATGCCCAAAAATATGACCCAGAAGGTTTAAGGATTTCCAAATAACTGTGTTCCTGAAAAAGGATCAAGAACTCAAAAATAGAAATATGGAAATATCCAACACACTACAGTGAAAATTTGTGTCTGCCACCAGAAAAATGTACCAGACCTTCAAGGGGCATGAAGGTACAACTGCATAGATGCAGATGGTAGAATTGGTAGGGATGTTTAAAATTGTTGTTATACTTGTGTCTCAAATGTTCAAGAATAAGAGTGCAGCCTGAGCATGTTACAGAGACGCATGTGCATAATAGACCCCAACTCAATGTCTAGGGCTGAAAACTACAAATGAAAAAACATCTGGTCTTGGATGATTGGAGGGATTGACAGGAGACAGGTATTCAGAAGAAAAGATTAGTGAGTGTAAAGACATATCAAGTGGAAATATCAGAAATGAAACACACAGAAGTAAGACTTGAAGTTGCCTAATACATGTGCCATTGGATCCCCAAAAGGGTTATACAGGGAAGATAAATAGTTGAAGACAAGAATTTTTAAAGTTGATGAAAATTATGAGCTCCATACATTAGAAAAGAATATGAAAAACTGAGTGAACTCCAAACACAGGAACATACGAGGAAGACTATACTAAACTATATTGTACTCCCCTGTGTTTAAGTACAGAGGTAAGAGAAAAAGATTTTTAAAGTTAAAGGAAAAACATACAAATGAAAGATTTCTCATCAGAACTGGTGCAGCCTAAGGTAGAATGGAGCAATGTCTTTTAGGTACTCAAAAGTACCTCTGCATATGGATTAAGGAAATAGTTCTTAGCTACAAGACCAAAGCATGAATTGTTACAAGGACAAAAATTGATACTTCCTTGGTGTTGCACTGTACACACCATTAGGCAAGGCAAATGCAAACACAAACATAAGACCGTTAAATGTTCTTGCCCACCTAAAATTTGAAGTGTCTTATTAAGTGCTAGTAAGTGTGTGGCACCAGGAAATCTGTTACATTGTTGATGACAGTTTAAAGGACACAGTGACTTTGGAAATCAGTTTTGCAGGTTTTTTTTTTTTTAATTTAATTTTATTTTATTTTTTTAATTTACATTCCAAATCACTTCCCCTTTCCCGTTTCCTCCCTCCCCGAAAGTCCCATAAGCCCCCTTCCCTCCCTCTTTTCTCCGTTCAACCCCCTCTCATTACTCTGTCCTGGCGTTCCCCTACATCCAGTCTTTCCAGGACCAGGGGTCTCTCCTTCCAGCTTTTTAGAAATCTATTGATATGCTGATTGTGTCTAGGGTATTCTGAGATTCTGGGTCAATATCCCCTTATCAGTGACTTCATACCATGTGTGATCTTTTGTGATTGGGTTACCTCACTAAGGATGATATTTTCAAGTTCTGACCATTTGCCTAGGAATTTCGTGAATTCATTGTTTTTAATTGCAGAGTAGTATTCCATTGTGTAAATATACCACATCTTCTGAATCCATTCCTCCGTTGAGGGACATCTGGGTTCTTTCCAGCTTCTGGCTATTATAAATAAGGCTGCTATGAATATAGTGGAGCATGTGTCCTTATTGCATGCAGGTAAAGTCTCTGGGTATATGCCCAGGAGTGGTATAGCCGGATCCTCCGGAAGTGTCATGCCCAGTTTTCTGAGGAGCCGCCAGACTGCTTTCCAGAGTGGTTGTACCAGCCTGCAATTCCACCAGCAGTGGAGGAGTGTTCCTCTTTCTCCACATCCTCGCCAACAACTGCTGTCTCCTGTGTTTTTGATCTTAGCCATCCTGACTGGTGTGAGATGGAATCTCAGGGTTGTTTTGATTTGCATTTCCCTAATGACTAAGGATGATGAACATCTCTTTAGGTGCTTCTCAGCCATTAGATATTCTTCAGGTGAGAACTCTTTGTGGAGCTCTGTACCCCATTTTTTAATAGGGTTACTTGCCTCTCTGGAGTTTAACTTCTTGAGTTCTTTGTATATATTGGATATTAGCCCTCTGTCGGATGTAAGGTTGGTAAAGATCATTTCCCAGTTAGTTGGTTGTCAAGAGTTAGCATGTGACCCAAGCTACTTCTATGTATTTGCATAAAAGAGTTAAAAGCAGATGTCCATACAGGGACACTTACAGGAGTTTTATTAATGTTAAGCAGATGTGGAAATGATACTAGTATGTATTGACTTGCTAATGAAAAACCAGCAGTAAACTAATGCTATGTAAGGCTGAGAGAATACATTCTATCATTTGATTTATATGGTATTCTAGAAAATGTAAGAAACTTTATTGTGAAAGAAACAGCTGCCTGATTGCATAGTGGTGGCTGTTGGGTAAGTGTGGAAGAGAGGAGCAGCAATAGGGGTATAGGGAATAAGGGAAGTTTCTGAGGTGCTGTATGCATTCTTTATCTTGACATAATGATGTTTACATGGTATAGACATATGTCAGAACTTAGATTGTGTGCTTTAAACAAGTGCAGACTCCCACATGTCAATTATACCTCAGTATGTCTGCTTTAATATTTTACAGAGATACCTGCCAGCTATGTTTAACAGTAAGTAACTTGTTGAATCAGTCTAGGTGTCAGTCCACAGATGAATTGATAAAGAAAATTCACTTGTGTGTGTGTGTGTGTGTGTGTGTGTGTGTGTTTGCCATAAAAAAGAATGAAATTTTATTGTTTGCAGAAAGCTGGAGATCATTATATTTAAGTGAAATAATTCAGGCTCAGAATGACAGATATTGCATGTTTTCCTTCACATGTGGTTGCTAGAGTTTCATATAGATCCATAAGGTATGCTGGCTAGTTTTGTGCCAACTTGACACTGCTAAAGTCATCAGAGAGGAGGGAACCTTAATTGAGAAAATGCCTCCATAAGATCCAGCTGCAGGCAAGCCTGTAGGGCATTTTCTTAATTAGTGATCATTGTGGGAAGGCTACCCATTGGAGGTGGTGTCATGCCCAGGCTGGTTGTCCTGGCTTCCAAAAGAAAGCAGGCTGAGCAAGCTATGGCAGGCAAGCTAGTAAGCAGCACTTCTTCGTGGCTTCTGCATCAGGTTCTGCTTCCAGGTCCCTACCCTGCTTTAGTTCCTGCCTTGTGTCCCTCAATAGATGGTGATACATAAGCCACATAAATCCTTCCCTCCCCAAGTCGATTTGGTCATGTGTTGCATCATAGCAATAAATACCATAACCAAGACATAAGGATATAGAAAGGGAAACACTCCAGCCGTCACAGTGCGTAACAACTAAGAGACGTGTCATTGTTTCCATGGCTGTGGTCCACAGCTAAGATGGGAGATGCTACCATGTGTGCTGTAAGCAGATACCCAGTTCCCAATCTGACCTTTACCTTGTGCATTTACTAGTCACTTCCCCCAGTTGTTTTTTGCTTTCTCTTCTATATAATGTTCATATATGTTCATAATGCTTTCTCTTCTATATAGTGAACACTATATAGTGAACACTATATAGAAGAGAGCTGTTTTGATAGTTTCTATATTTAATACAGTTATAAATACCTCATATTAGGTTTTTGTCAAATCTTTATTAAATGACTGATTACATTTTATTTCTCCTGTGTAAGAGATTTACCCAGAAAACAAAAAACTGTTTTGATGATAAAAGCCTCAAAGTCACCACAAATCACTGGTTGCAAGTTTCTTTTCTTTAAACAGGCTTTAAATTTTATTACATTAATTCTAAGCTGTCCCTGAAACTGGGCTTTCTATGTTATATAGCAGCCCTTCATGTTATTATGTAATTGAACAAGGAAGACTACATGTTATGGATCTTACTCTGGGATTCTGAGCTTTCAGTCTTAAAAGGAAATCTGAATGTACAAAGTTCCACAGTGTTGTAGCAACCAAGAAAAAGATGATTGATTCCAGGTGAGCTCGGGTTGATCCTAAGAGTCTGATGGAAATGCCACACTCGTGGGGAGGGCTATTGCTTATCAGATAACCCCATCCAGAGCTTCAATTATTTTATGGGTCAGCAGTTTTGTCAGAAAGACTGGAGGAAACTCGATGACATCACTGATGTCTCTTTCTCCAGGAACTCAACTCAGCCTTAGGGGAGCAAAGGTGAAGGTGAAGAGGAACAGTCACTGTGTTGGGGGAGACACTGAAGCAGGGAACAGCAGACTGTTGAAAGGACAGGGTTGGGTTGATAACAGGTGATTCCTAAATTTTGTAATCAAAGTCAGTCGTTATGCCTTTGCTACAAGTTTCTCCGAACCTGACAATTTTATATTCTTTAATACTTATTTATAAACATTCAATCATGTCTGCATTTTTCATATAGACACCTCCTCCCACCCTTGACAGTTATTTTTACCCTTTCCTCAAAAAAAAATTCTATATACTATAGCATTTACAAATTTAGCTGGTGTGTGTGTGTGTGTGTGTGTGTGTGTGTGTGTGTGTAAAAGGGGAACACTGATGGCCATTTATTATTTTATGGGAGAGTTGAGACCAACCCTGGAAAAGGATGCAGATTTTTCTTAGTTTGTTGTGAATTTGAACTAAAACCCTATTGTGCATATTGAATTCAACACAGCAAGTATGTCATTTTCAACCATTTAAAAATAGATACCTAAAGAAAAGTTTCCCTAAGTTTTCTCTAGTGTGTACAATAGAATTTCCCTGAAATCAGGCCACCTTCCTAATAATGCTAGTGGAAGTTTGTGAACTCATTTGGTGGATCAAGATCAGCACAGTTTAAAATAAAATAGAACATGTTTTACAACATAAGTCTACATTGTCAAAGCATTAAAATGCATAGTGTAAATATATACCATTTTTATTAAGTAATTATACCTCAGTAAAGCTAGAGAAATTAATAAGAAAATGAATGCAAAAAATCAGAGAACATTATACTTAATAATTACAGGAAATGTTCCCTGCAACATGTTTAGTCATGTGGATAGGATCAAATGTTCAAAAGGCCTTTCTCAACTGGTTGCCTTTCTTGGTCCTCAGTGTGTGGATGGGGCAGAGGTGTTGCCAGTCACATGTACTTATTCAGGATGTGGAAGGTATGTCCAGGTATTTGGTTAAGCATTCTTAGTGAGGGCATTTGGGATGCTAACACTTCAATCAGAGACAGTGCTGCAGATTGCCTTGCCTGATGTCAGTGTGCTTCATCCCAGAAGTTATAAGTCTGATTGGAGCAGAATAGAAACTACCTAGTTACCTTCCAGCTAGAACGTAGTTTTTCCTAACTAAATTTGCACCCACACATTATGATTTCTTGATCATCATATCATTTGGCTTCAGTTTGGAACCATGCTATATAGGGTCAGAGTACAGCTCAGCACTTGTCCGCTCTATAATTGTGGGAGCCAGGCCTTTATAGTAAGTTTCTACCTCTCTGCTCTGTTTTCTGACATCTTGATGAAAATCTGTTTTGTTTTGTTTTCCTGGCATATGAGAGTCTTATCCTAATCCCAGAACATATGACTATGATTATGTGGTCACATGGCACAGTAGCCTCAATCATAGACAATCCTGGTGGGACTAACATTTTCTGCCAGCCCCTTTAAAAAAGGAACTTGCCTCTGGTTGAAGACAATGAAGGAAGTCAGCATTCAGAATTGGGATGCAGTGGATTCTCCATGAGAACTCTTCTGCCAGCTGAGATGTGGGATGCCCATAAAGGGCACTGTGATTAGTTTCACTGAGAGAGAACCCCAGCTCAATGCCAAGAAACAGATATCTCATCTGACCCTCCAACTTCAGAACACCCAGGTCTTACCAAACTGAGTAACATGGGGGAAGCTTCTTGCTGAGAGATTCCACCTTAGGACCCAGGCTACTGCTGCCTTGACTTCCTTCAAGTGAAACTCTATGGGACAGCCCCATACTTTATACCATAGAATTGAAATATTAGTAGGTGATTTTAGCCACTAGACAGAAAATGAGTGTGCACAGTGTTTTCTGTTGTGGGTTTGGAGTGGGGTCCCATGTCCCACCCAGAGCTCAGGCCACTGGTCAAGGTGGATGCCGGGAGTTGGACTGTGTGCATCCCCACAGAACCACTAAATGGGCATTGGGCTTTGAGAAGCTGCAGAACCCCGCTCTGGGGGGTGGGAAAGGGCAGTCCTTGGGGGTCACCTGGGGAGCCAGCAGGACAGAGCTCGAAGGTGACAGGTTCACAAATTGAATACCCAACACAGACATTGCTCGATATCATGGAGGAGCTGAGAACAGAGTGTGGGTCCATGGTTCTGCCCTGGAACTGAAGAGAAAGGGGCAGGGGAAAGCACCAGCTGGTTTGGGTTGGTGGCAGCTGTCGCTGGGAATGCAGGAGACTAGCCATGGGGCTCTTTAGGGGAAGAACTGCCCCATTGTTCCAGCACGGAAGGTCCAGATGAGAAAAGGCAGTCCATGGTTTTAGCATTTATGGTAGAGAGGCAGAGGCCGACCATGGCCATGAAGAGAAAAGGAGAGCAAGAGGACAAAAGAGAGGGAAAAGAGTAAGAGAGTAGGAGAAGAGAACAAGAGAGGAAGGAGGGGCCAAGCATTCCCTTTTATAGTGGGCTGGGCCTTCCTGGCTGTTGCCAGGTAACTGTGGGGAGAAACATAAGTCTGTGGGGGTGGAGTCCAGACAGTATATTAGGGGCTTCGGGCATTGCCCTATGTGACTGGTGGCCACAGGATTATGGAGTTGAGGGCCTCATGTCAGAAGCCTAGTGTCTGGGAGTATGGCCAACAGGTCTGTCCCTTGTAGAATATCTACTGGGTCTCTGGAGGTTAAGCCTCACTCAACCAGAACACAGACTACCTTTCACGGTCCCACAGGGGTTCACTCACTGGTGTGAAGTGGCCAAGTGCAGGGCACCTGTTGAGCTGGTGAGGTCTAGTGGACATCCTGACTCTATAGCTAGTGGTTCTCATAGTAGCCATCTTGTTTCCAGATCTCCCTGAGGCAGAGGCAGGAGTCCTACACAGTATTGTTCTTGGATCCCAAAATGCTAGCCTAATGCCCATTTCTAGAGGTGTTACTAGCACCTAGAATAAGGAGCCATGCCTTATAGGGTCAGAGTTCAGCTTGGAACTTGCCAGTCCATAATTGTGGGGGCCAATCCTTTATAGTAAGTCCCTACTTATTGGTTCTGATTTCTGATATCTTGATGAATGTCTTGGTTTTACCATTTTGCTTTGTTTTCCTTTCCTAGCCTATGAGAGTCTTATCTTAATCCCAGAACATGGGAATCTAGAACAAGTGGAAGTAGTTGAATTGCTTAAATATGAAGTGATTTCTGGACTGGGACCATGGCTCAGCGGTAAAAGTACTTGCTGCTCAAGCATGAGGACCCATATTCATGTCACCAGAACCCATGTAAAGTCAAATGCACACAACCACTGTAGTTCCATCAAAGGGAGGTGGTGAGAGGAGAATCCCTAGAATCTCAAATCCCAGCTGGCAACGGCGATGCATGAAGTGGTCAAGCGTCAAATGGGAAAAGAGAGGACTTCCACAAAAGAGTCTCCTCACATGTGCTGTGATGAACACACGCCCACTTTCACACACACAGAAATCATATTACAGACAATTTACTCATTTTTAAAAAGTGATTCTATTACAGGCTGAACCTGGTCTGCTTCCTTTCTAAACCTGTTCTATTGTTGAATCCACTGACACCTGAGAGTTTATTTGAATCTCTGAAGTGTCTGTCACCTCTTACTTCATGAAAACACCTTTATTAAAAAAGTGAACTTATTTACATTGTGTGTGCACATGCATATGTCTGTGTGTGAGTGTGTGTGCACATGTGTGTGAGTATTTATGAGGTTAGTTCACATAGGAATGAGAATAGACAAAGAAAAAAAGTGCAAGGACTGGGTCTAAGAGTACTGTCACAGGCATGGGAGTCAGCAAAGGCAACTGGAGGAAGTCAAGGGTAGGAGAGAAAACTTCCAGAAAGGCACCAATTCCCCAGGTCAAGTGAAGACTGTGCTTGAAGAAGAGGGAACGCATGCCAAATGCCTGTGCTAGGTCAGATGCGACTAGGTCAAAAAGGACTGTTGGATTACGTAATGTGGAGCTCATACACTCATGGGAGAATCAGTTTTATTAGCATTGAGGAGAAACCCAATGACAGTGTACTTGGCAGAGGTTTGAAGAAGAGGCCTGTAGACTGCAGGTAGGACACTGCTCTCAAGGAGATCAGTTGTGAGATCAAGAAAACAAGATAGCTGCATGAGGATGGGGGTAGAACAGCGACCAAGGCAGGAATTTTTTTAATGAGAGACAACACTTTTGTGAGGTAATAAGGAAGTGATGATCTGGGACAAAACTGCTCACAGCAAAGTTGCTGCAAAGGTAAGATTGTCTCCCATTCAGTGAAGAGCTGAGACATAAGAGGTCTGTCCCCACTAATGATAGAGAGAGCAACGTCCATGGGAATGACTGTAGCTGGGGTACAAGATGTGGTACTAGGGAGAAGTGTTGCAAGTTCTCTTCCCCATAGTTCAGGTTTCTCAATGAAATCACAAGACAGATGATGGGATTAGAGACAGGATAGGGTTGGGAACAATAAGAGGTCTGCAAAGAAAATGCTACATGAATCTCCATTCCAGTAAGTACTGGCACAGCTGAGAAGAGGGTTAAAATAAAGCATGTATTTCTCCTTGCCTTTACTTTTGCACAGGTACATCCTCTCAGAATGTCCTGCTTTTTGTATTCACTTATCTTTTAACTTCAGGCTGAACTGATGCTTAAATCTATTGCCATTGGTTAATTACTCCCTCCGTGGAGTGATTAAATAAGGTGTGTGTGTGTGTGTGTGTGTGTGTGTGTGTGTCTGTTATCATAGTCACTATGTTGCAATAATTTGCTTTCCTTTTTCCCAGCTGGTCATTCCTTTGTCTGTCAATTTGGCATTCTCCATTTTCAGCATGGTGGGTGGCACCTGCTTGGCCTATATTGACTGCCTACTGAATAGAATTGAAACCCCTGGACAGAATTAGCCTACAGGGTTGGTTGGTAGAAGAGTTGGAATCTACAGAAAGCGTGGTGACATTTAGGACCAGACTTGGCTACTCTACAAGTAGAGGTGCCCTTTGCCTGGGGGTAGGTACTTTAGTGGTGGAATGAAATATACCCTGAGTCTGAATTGATTTTTTTTAAAAAAAATTCTTACTTCTGTAGAGTTCTTCTTGAAGATAAAAACAATCCATCCACCTGGAAGCATTTTATGAATGAGAATATACTACATAGTACAAGATATTGCATTTATAAATCTCTGTTATTAGATGATAACAATGTGTGGAAATTGTACATTCTGCTAGAGCATGGACAGTGTAGTAAAGGCTGAGTGAGGGTGGGTTAAAGATAAAAAGACTACAGCTAGAATCTTCTCTTTTGGCCTCACTACTATTAGAAGTTTCAGTGAAAGATTTTTATCATGAGTTCTTGTTCCAAGGCCTCTCATTGTTTCTGAGCCAAGAGTTATGATGTGACCTACTTTTTTTATTATTTATTTTATTTTATTTTTTTAATTTACATTCCAAATCACTTCCCCTTTCCCGTTTCCTCCCTCCCCGAAAGTCCCATAAGCCCCCTTCCCTCCCTCTTTTCTCCATTCAACCCCCTCTCGTTACTCTGTCCTGGCATTCCCCTACATCCAGTCTTTCCAGGACCAGGGGTCTCTCCTTCCATCTTCTTAGAAATCTATTGATAGGCGGATTGTGTCTAGGGTATTCCAAGATTCTGGGTCAATATCCCCTTATCAGTGACTGCATACCATGTGTGTTCTTTTGTGATTGGGTTACCTCACTAAGGATGATATTTTCAAGATCTGACCATTTGCCTAGGAATTTCGTGAATTCATTGTTTTTAATTGCAGAGTAGTATTCCATTGTGTAGATATACCACATCTTCTGAATCCATTCCTCCATTGAGGGACATCTGGGTTCTTTCCAGCTTCTGGCTATTATAAATAAGGCTGCTATGAACATAGTGGAGCATGTGTCCTTATTGCATGCAGGTAAAGCCTCTGGGTATATGCCCAGGAGTGGTATAGCCGGATCCTCCGGGAGTGTCATGCCCAGTTTTCTGAGGAACCGCCAGACTGCTTTCCAGAGTGGTTGTACCAGCCTGCAATTCCACCAGCAGTGGAGGAGTGTTCCTCTTTCTCCACATCCTCGCCAACAACTGCTGTCTCCTGTGTTTTTGATCTTAGCCATCCTGACTGGTGTGAGATGGAATCTCAGGGTTGTTTTGATTTGCATTTCCCTAATGACTAAGGATGATGAACATCTCTTTAGGTGCTTCTCAGCCATTAGATATTCTTCAGGTGAGAACTCTTTGTTTAGCTCTGTACCCCATTTTTTAATAGGGTTACTTGCCTCTCTGGAGTTTAACTTCTTGAGTTCTTTGTATATCTTGGATATTAGCCCTCTGTCGGATGTAAGGTTGGTAAAGATCATTTCCCAGTTAGTTGACTGTGACCTACTTTTTAAGCCATGTGATATTGTAGATTTAAAGGAATGGCACTTCTGCAGGAGGTAAGGGATGACACGCTGCTGATCTGACTATAGATGTCAGGTGACAGTTGCTGATGTCATCATGCTTAGGTTGTGAATTGTAGGTATCAAGGTTAACCTGGTATAACGTTTCAATATTCAGGGGCTTTCTGACACTGAGGACATTAACAATTCTGTGACAACAAAGAGTTTTAGACCTCGATGTTGGTAGGAAGTGGCTTTTTAAAAATAGTCTTGCTAATGCTAATGTGTTCACTGCTCATAACTATCTCAGTTATCCTTTAATTTTCAAAGTTTTTTTAAAGACAAGACCATACTGTCTTCTCTCCAACTACTCATCTCCTGGATATCACTCATCATCGTGGAGTTAAATAGACTCTGCTACCTACTCTTCCTCAATTACTGGAAACTTCAACCTCCTGGTACAGTTTACTTTCCAAGTTAGCCAGCTTTGGGTTCCCACAGTTTTAACCTTCAGGTTTCTTTGAACGATCTTCTTCTGTGGCTGCACTCCATACTTCATTACCATCCTGAAATGAGGTACAACTCTAGAATGTGATACATCACATCCTAGTTTCTTAAAAGAGCTCAGGTAACTCAGTGTCTTTCTTACTCCACAGTTTCTCTGATACTTAGTGGTGGTCCCTAACTCTATCACCCAGGTTTCTTCTAGGTCATTACTCTCTTCCCCAACAGCTCCCAAGCTCACCTTCAACTTCATCATTGATTTGAGCTTTTCTCATAACGTTTTCCCTTGTGGTTCCCTTCACCTTTGACATTCTAGTCTAGACCTCACGGTACATCAACCTTTGTCATATGTTAAATCTACTTGTAGACCTTGACCCCACCATCAGCCTTCTCCTCAGTCCTTCTGGGTTCATCGAGGTGCTGAAAGGAGTAAATGACCATTGGATCACTGGCCACTGAGTGCTTTAAGCTTCTTAAGCTTCTTAAATAGCCCTGCTTATCTACCGTTTCTCTCACAATAGCTCCTTTGTATCTCTACCACTTTGCCACTTAAAAAAATATTCTACCAGTTTCCTCAACCCATGTTCGCCTGAGAAGTGACTTACATTAGATACAGAAGTTAAATAATAGATAAATTCAAATTCTCACCCAGCCACTAATGGCCATGTCCTTCAATGCCCTCCAACTTTCTCACCCTATTTAAGAGAGAGGTCTTCCTTCTCCCACTGAAGACATGCATTCAACCATCATTGTGGCTTAGTACATGCCAAGAAGCATTGTGCTACATACTAGGGGTATGTAACATAGAAAAGATCATTAAAATACAGTAGGTGAAATGTACCTATGAATTAATTATAAAAATTGTAGTCATGGGAATATGAACAGAGTATCAAATGCTGTGGCACTAAATGCTGCCTGATTCAACCCTCATTGAGAGGAGGAAGTGAAGTGTCCTATCATGAGGGACATTCTGAATGGGAGATTGTTTGACCCAATATTTAAACAAGGATTAACCGTTAACTAGGGAAGGTTGGGGTTAGAGGAAGGAAACATGAAAGAGAAAGAGAAGGAAAGGTAGGTAGAATAAAAATATGAAGTTAGATTCATTGCACAAATAACTTCATATTGAAGAGTCTTCTCAATGTTTTTCTTATTTAGTCTTCTCATTTTTTTTATTTCTTCTAGTAGATAACATCACTATTTGGTCACTGGAAGTTCTGACTTCCGTGATTCCCTCTTGCTTCCTTACCAACTCCTTCACTTGTAATTACCTTCTGTTTATTCCACTGTATCAACATTTGTTAGGTGTCTCTTCTTTCTCTATCTCTGCCCAGGGTTGGTTCAATAGACTCAACAATTGACCCCGCCCTTGCATTCTTTCTATAATGATCATTCTAACCTGTACAACTGATCCCATCCCTGCCCAGCCCCAAACTGGCTGTTCCAGCAGGGCAATAAAGACTTTCATCATCCAACCTCTGCCCCACCTGTTATAGTTCTCACTCCTGGGCTATCCACAGCATCTCTGGACTCTAGTACATGTTATCAGCACTTTCCCTGGCATACCTTTTTATTTCAAGTCTGACCCTCATATGAACAAGAACATTCCTGTCACTTTTTAAAGGCAGTCTCACTATATTATTCTGGCTGGCCTGAAACTCTTCATACAGACCAGACTGTCCTCAGTGTCTCAGAGATCCACCTGCCTCTGCCTACCCTGTGCTGAGATTCATGTCATGATCTAGTATGTCTGGCTCTTATGCCACATTTTAATACGTACATTTTTTAATGTAGCCTGAGGCAACCATATGCTTGCTGGTTAACTCATCTTTCCCAAAGGATGAGTATGATAAGCCTTCTTAGCCCAGCTTTCTAGCTTTCCCATTTAGTTTATAGAGGATGGTGACACTAATGACCTTCAACAAATTGACCCCATTTTAAGCTCATATCAAGATTAAGTCAGTCTAAGTGTCCTGATGGAAGTTATATTTTCTCCTGCAACTTTAAATACACATTTATGTCATCTGTCTGCCCAGGACTCCCCCCTTTACCTTTCATTGCTATTACCCCATCTCTTATTCTTCAGAAAGCCTCTCTAGTCACCCAGTGTAGTGCAAAGTTACAACCAGACACCCCTGTCTGTGCCCTAATACAAAACCTTTACTTTCCCTTTGTCTATAACTCTTATGCTCTTATGTTGGGTCCTTTCTATGGGGCCCAAACTCTCTGTAAAACAGGGATTTCTTAGTCTCCTAGTTTCTAGACTCTTGCCTGGGTTTCTGGAAAGCAAGTACTCCATTAATTCATGTCTCTAAATGTAAAAGAATGGGAGTGAAAAGACAATGGTTTCAGACAAAGGCCCTGATGTTTTGAGTTTAGCCTAGGGCAAAATCCCAGCCTAATGCTATAGCAGGGTCTTCTTTTCTGGTCAATCTTAGGAGCCATCACTGTGTTCCCAAAAGCTGGAAGCTTTCAGAAGTGTACAGTCCTGTAGAAACCTGGACAGTAGTTTCATTTATTAAGGGGTCAGACCTCAAAATAGTTAAAAGAATTACTTGGGAGGCTGGGAGGTGGCTCTAGCACTCTGAGTTCTTGCACAAGCAAACTAAAACCCAGCTCAGTATAAAAGGTCATAATCCAGGAAAGCAAACATTATGTGTGTCCAATCATAGGCAGCCAGCAGAGATCACTTAGAAAACCAGACTTTCCACTAAGTGATTCAAACAGAGAAGGCTCCTGCTCTATTCTCAAGGATCCAGCATCCCCTTTGCCTCACTTCCACATTCCCAGTGCCCTGCCCATCTGCCCCTTGGCAGACCCCTAAACCATTTCTGGTTTGGAGCTACTGGCAGAGCAGGGAGAGCCATTGAAAGACCACAGAAGCCCTGAAGGTCAAAGCACTGTCCTTTGTGGGAGAAGGGAACATTGAAGGGCAAAGTGTAACAAAGAGAGATGATTGAATTTCAATTATAGTACAGGAATTTCAAAGGAATGCTACTATGTTGTTCATGTGCTTCCCACATGTGTCCTATGGAAAATACTATGCAAACTAATTTAGCCCCAACACACACACACACACACACACACACGCAAATGTGTGTGTGTGTGTGTATATATATATGCATGCATATACATATATATATATATAGCAAAACTTCAGTAATTTAAAAGGTCCTTAGTGGAGTCCTACCCTAGTCTTCTATTATTCTTCACCAGAAGGAACCACCAGTTAAGTTTCTGACTGTAAGGATACATGTATTGTATGAATATGCAAATATGTCTACACACATGCAAACTTATCACGACTAAGATCTAAGTGTGTGTGTGTGTGTGTGTTTAAGCATAGTGGACTGTATCCTATCATTGAGTATTCTATTTTAGATCATATAGACATTTAACTTTTTTTAATTATGGTCAGAACATGTGAGATCTGCCTTCCTAAATGTTTAAGTGTATAGTGAGTCATTGCTTTTGAAATTGCTACATAATATACTTATTATAATCTGGTGGTATTTAGCCAGGCCTCCACCAACGAATATTTAATTTGTTTTTATCTTATTCTATTTCTAGCAATGCTGCAATGAGAATCCCTATGCATATGTGGCCAGCCAAAGTCCAGCTGAAGCAGTTCACTTAAAACTTAACTGAAGAATGTTGTAATGGAGAGGCTATTTACACAAATGCTGGCAGGATTAATGGAACCAGCAATAAACAGCTAAACCCTCAGGAGCTAGCAACAATGAGAAACCTTTGCCAACTCTTGAGTATTAAGGGTCAGGGAAAGACACAGCTTTACTAGAGGCTAGTGATAGCATTGCAGGAGCAAGGAGAATGGACACCCCATCCCAGGCTTCTCTGCTCTCTAGGTTCCTAGTTGTCCTTCCTACCAAGTGTGACCAGTGTGTGCGCAAGTGGAAACCTGAAGAGGAGCAAGCCCAAGAGAGGCAGTTTGTGCAGGTCAGCCTGTAACACTCAGGGCAGGAAGCACAGGACTAAATAGATCCAACTCACTGAAGAATAATCAGCATGATGTGTTTTTACACAAATATGCCACACATCTGTTAGAAATTGTTCCTGGAACTAAAATTTTGTTGTCAGTGAGAAGGAAGGATATAGCTAATACCTTAAGATCCCAGTGATAGCCTTTATCACCCAGGTGATATGTTATGCATATGGCACCTCAGAATTAAGACTACATTTCCCAGACTTCCTTGTAACCAAAATGATGGAAAAGGAAGTGTCATACAACAGCTTCTGAGAGACTTGTCTGAGGTCAGCTGACTTGTTCCTTTGTCCCTAGTGCAGTTCGTCATCTATGGAATATTTCACATGTTGCCAGGACCACACATGCCCCTTGGGTGATGCTTTGTGCCTGGAAGGAGCCAGCTTCCTGAGAGCTATACAGAGTGAGAGCTGTCCTTCCACTCAAACTTACATACCTCTGGGCTGCATTTATTTGGAGAAAAAAATAATTTGATATGTAATTACTTTCTGTGCTGAATAGCTAAACCCAATCATAATTTTTAATGGATACAGAAGTATAAACACTTGAAATTTTATGAATATTTTCTAGCTAGATATCTAATTTTTAAAATTTAAGATATATATCACATATAAAAATATATCATATATTCTAGATACATTACAGATATATAGCTATATAGCTATACTCTAGGGGGCTAGAGAGATGGCTCGATGGTTAAGACTACTGGCTGCTTTTCTAGAGAACCTGGATTTGATATCCAGCACCCACATGGTGACCCACAGTTGTATATAACTTGAGCCACAGGGATATCCAACATCCTCTTCTGGCTTCCTCCTGTACCAGGCATGCATATGGTGTTAGGATTTTGTGGCAGAAGGAAGGGTACCTTGGCAGATTGGAGTCAAGGAACATCACAAAGTCACACCATGTAATGGGCCTCACATGAGAGGTTTGTTGAGGATGGGTGTATGTAGTGGCTGCCTCTGACATCTGACAGATTTTACAAGAGTCAGGAATGGCCCTTAAGAAATGCAAATCCTCACCAGACAGTGCCTTTAATCCTAACACTTGGGAGGCAGAGGCAAGAAGATTTCTGAGTTCGAGGCCAGCCTAGTCTACAGAGTGAGATCCAGGACAGTCAGGGCTACACAGAGAAACCCTGTTTTGAAAAACCAAAAAAGAATAAAAAGAAAGAAAGAAGTGCAAATCCTCAGGGTAGACTGTAGGTAGGCCTTAATGAAGTGAGATATGGCTTGGCTATTAGGATGAAAGAGATGGAGTAGAGAGGACAGAATTTGCCTGGTATCAGGGGTGTAATAGTAGAGATGTGGGTTGTAGTTAAAGGATGTCTAACAGTAGATGAAACAGGTCTGTACCTTCAAGGACCACATCTTGAGCTCTTAGAGATGATGGAATTAGTCTGGTGGGACTCACAGTGAATAATTCCTACAACTGTGAGGAGATGGGAGGCTTTTAGCATAGCAATAATTTGGTCTTAGTTGGTTATCGATCCTCCTTTTGTTGTAAGTAGCCCATGCTCTTCCTAGATGGCAATGTGGAACAAGAGGATGTGAACAGCATATTGGAAGTCTGTGTAGATATTTAGGGATTGTCCTTGTGCCAGTTAGAAGGCATGGGTGAAAACTGTTAGTTCATCCTGTTGATTAGTGGTATGGTCAGGGAGGGCCTGTGCCTCAACCACCTTGGTATCTGACCCTATGGCATAGCCAGCTTTTCAGGCTCCCTCACATACAAAGTAGCTGCCATCTTAGTTCCAGGTGTAGATGGCCTGAGGCAATATGCCATCATGTATGTGTGATGGGTGGGGCAGTAACTCCTCTAAGGTTTCAATGCAAGAATGAGATGAAGAGTGGTCTGCATTTGATTTAATTTGGAATATTGTGAGTTGGGCTTGGTTGGAAAGTAAATGTAGAGTCTTCTACTAGTGCCACTTGTAGCGAAAGAACCCTGGAGTGAGGTAGTGTTTGCAAGTCTTTATACATTAAGAGATGGAGTGGGTCGTAGGAGGAGAAGATAGTGGTAGTTGACCCAAAAGTTAGTTTTTTGAATTCCCAAGTGAGGAGCTTGGTGCTACTAACGCTCATATGAAGAGTGCCCATCCCTGGGTGGGAAGTTCTAATTTTTTGACAAGTATGTATGCCATGTGTGCAAAGGAAGGCTCCAATTGGTGGCCTAGGCCCCAAGGTCATATCCCTCCTTTTTCTGTTACATAAAGAAAGAAGGGATGATTTAGGTCTGGGAGGCATAGGGCCAGGACATGAAGAGCCTATTGGAGCTTCTAAAAGGGCTTGGTAATGAGTATGAAAGGGGTTCATGTAAGGAGACAGGAGCTGCATCACATAGAAGGTGGGCAAGAAGGGAAAAGGAGGGATCCAGAAGCATAAGAAGCCAGCTATTCTTAGGAATGGTAAAATCTCTTCTTTGGTAGAGAGAACAGCAAGGGACTGGATTAAGCGTTTTCTACCAAAGCTAATAATTTTGTGGGTTGAGGTAATGGTTAATTCCAAGTAGGTGACACGAAGGGTGAACAGTTGATCCTTGAATGGTGAAACTCTGTAGTCCAAACTGGACAAGAAGTTGAAAAGAACAGAGTTGTCCATTTGACTAATTTGTAGGAACATACTGCAGGGGGAAAGTCATCTACATACTGTATAAGTTTAAACTGGGGAAAGACAAAGAGAATAAATAGATCAGAGGCCAGGGACTGGCAAAATGGGTGCGGTCTCTCCCAGAATACCTGGGAGAGGGCAGTCAAGGTGAGTTGGGTAGAAAGTGGGTTGTCAGGGTCAGTTCAGATGAAAGTAAAGATGTTTTGTGACTGTGTGTCAAAGGGGATAGAGAAGAAGGCATCCTTGAGGTCCAGGACTGAGAAATGAAAGGTCCCTGAGGAGACAGTGTAAAGGCATATATAAGGGTTAGACACAAAGGGCAGAGGGGGGGCATTGCAGAATTGAAGAGCTGGAGATCTTGAACTAGGCAGTAGGCCCCATGGGCTTTTTAACTGCAAATATAGGTAGTTAAACAGGGAAGATTTGGGTAAAGTAATATTTTCTTAGGAGGTCAGAGATGATAGGCTTAAGTCTCCCAAATACTGGAGTGAGAGTGGTACTGGGTGATGCACTAGGTAGGGTCCTGTAATTGGATGCTGATGGAGGAATGGTGTTTGGCAATTGAGGGGTTTTGGATGCCCCATATTTGGGGGGTTCCACCTTGGAGGCTGGCAAAAGAAATGATGTATTGGAACCAGTAGGTTGGGTGGCTAGGAGAAAGAGGAGAAGGGCTGGTAGTGAGCTTGGGGTCAGGTGAATGGGGGGAGCAAAGGAAATAGAGACTCCCACTTTGGCTAGAAGATCCCTTCCCAAAAAAGGGGGCAAGACAGGTTGGCACCACCAGAAAAGAATGAGTGGAAGGAACACGACTGAAAAAGCAACTGAGTAGTAGGGTCTGGCATTGGTAATGCTGTCCCCTACATTGACAATAGGAAACTGAGGAGAGCTGGGTCCCCAAAACTCTGTCAGGATGGTGTAAGTAGCCCTAGTGTCCAGGAGGAAGTAGATGAGTAACCCTGATTCCATAATGACTACCCAGGGTTCCCTATTGGAGATGACAGTGGTTGGGCCAAGATGGCCAAAGCTCCCTCAGTTGTCCATGGCCAGGCTTAAGAGGTTAGCTAGAAAATGATCTGGGTCTGATGTCCTCATGCCAAGAGGGCCATGGGTGCAGTCAACAGCCAAATGTGGCTTGATAGCATTTTGGACATGGCCAGGATGGTCTACAGGGGTTAGAGCAGGTCTCGACAGTAACCTTTGAAGCAAGGGATCAGTGGTCCTCAAGATCCCTAGGAGGCAATGGAGCCTGGTCAATTACCAAAGCCAGTTGAATGACCTTGGCCAGCATTTGGTATTTCTGTTTATTGGCTTTTTCATCTCTCTCATAGTACACCTTAATGACTGGCACCAATTCTTCTGCCTATAGGCTTAGAGGCCTTCTCCCCAAGTACTTAAAGTTGGTTGCAATGTCAGGAAAACTCTGGGAAAAGAAGTAGGTCATGAGGAGTTGTTTACCCTCTGGGTTTTCAGGGTCTAGGTGGTATTCTGTAAGATGGCCTTTGTGAGGTGTCAAGGAATTGAAATGGGTTTCATGTTTCTCCTGGATGACCTCTTGGAGTTTTTCATAGTTTACTGGTTTAAAGGCAACCTTAAAGAGAACCAGGAGCCAAGTTATAAACTGATCTCTAGCTATAATGCCCCCTGGGGTTGTGTAGTCTCATTGGGAAACCTTGTTGGGATGCCTCAGCCCCAGCCGGGTGTGTTTACATCTGCATTTGCTCTAGTCTGCCCCCAAACTCTCCTGTGCTCTTTAGGAAGTAAGTTGTTAGTTACAATCATATATATGTTGTGGAAGGTCAAACTATAGAATTGGGTAATATATTGGAATTTTTAAGTGAAAGTCAAGGAGTTAGAAGTATAGGATTCCAGTTTTGTTTTTCTTTCTTTTTTTCTTTTTTCCTATTTGAAAGAGTTCACTTAATAAAAAGGGGAAATATACCTTGACCAGGCCATCCACTCTGGCAACCTCTCACAAAGGGAGAATTGAGGCCGGGTTAGATCCAGTGAGGAGAGATAAAGGGGGGCCTACTGTGAATCTGGTGCAAGTAGTGGAAGTGTGGGTTACTGAAGGCTGCCGGTGTGGTGAAAGTAGGATTGTTAGAGCGGCCTGCAGCCTGAAAGGGAGAAGGAGAGACAGATTGTGCTGGAGGAGGAGAGTGAGTCTATTGCAGGTGAGCCAGGTATAAGGGATAGGGACCTGGCATGGCTTAGACCTCCAAGGGGGGGAGCACGGAGGCACCAGGAGAGCTTATGGAGTCTCAGTGCCAATGATAGGGTTTCAATGCAGAAGGAAGGGTATCTTGGAGGATTGGAGCCAAGCAACACCAGAAAGTCACATCATGCAACAGACTTCATTTGAGAGGTTTATATTAGAGACACGTATTTAGTATAAAATAGTATACTATATATAAATATATGTAAAAATGAAAGAAATATCTTTCTCTCTCTAGATTTTAAAAGCAACCCCATGTTTTCTCCTAGTAATTTATATTTGCGTTTAGAGTTAAAGGTTTTCCATCTAGAAGGAATTTGATTTGGAATAAATAGTGAAGAACAAAGTGGAATAATTCTGTGGACAATCTGGTTGAGGGCGACAAGGGCAAGTTGATTGGATCTAGGAATCACGTGGTTTACTGTGAGCCTCAGCAGATACAGCTTGTTGCTGGTGGCATATTTTGTTGTTATTGTTGTTTCCAGGGGAAGGTTCTGTCAGGTATACACAATTACCCCACCAGGTTACATGCTCTTCATGTAGTGATCATCTCCAGGTAGTGAGCACAATTTCTTCCTTCGCCACTAGGACTATCTTGCTCTCTGTATCCAGGTTAGATAGCAATGCCATGAAATTCCGTTCTAGGTTAAGGATTCCTCCACCAGACACAGACGGTAGAGTATGGCCCATGTGCTTTGTCCAAGAAAAGCTTCAGCCCAGCAAGCTGAGCCGGAGCCCCATGTCTTTTGGCCCAGGAGTTTGTCTGATGCTTCAGCAGGTGGCTTGCCATGAAGGCTAAGAATAGAAGCTCTAGAGCAGGGCCCACTGGTGCTCTCCCACGCCTCCTCTGTGGAGCACCAGGGCCAAGGCCAGGTTTATTTTAACATTTTGTGCTTTGGTTTCTCATCTGGAAAGGAGATTATAATACAATGTGGGGATGACCTGACTAAATATACACAAAGTACTTTTAAAAATCACTTGGCAGCAGTACTTTGCAAATACTTAAAAAGACCTTTGACCACCATCTTTAATATTAAATTATTCCTGTGTCTTCTTCTAAGACTCAACAAATTCATTTAAAAAAATATAAAATGTGATAAAAATCTCTAACATAGAAGAATCCTGCCACAACAAAATTCACATTTTAGAAAAGAAACCATAATTGCATGAGCAGAATCACTATTACTTGAATAACACATTTGGTTTGAAATGTCACCTTTGTCTCAAACTAAATTTGCATTTAGTCTGGATTCTCTATCATGACTCACAAATATAACTTAATCACATTAACTTTATAATGTTCTTTATTAGCTGGCAGAACTTGCCTAATTTATTAATTCATTATGCTTCATTTGCAAAATTTTTCTGGCAAAAAATTATATTTATACAAAAATCTTGAACCAGCTGCTCCACTTTTTAAAAAATTAATATTTTCTTGGGGTTGCAACAAATTTTCATACTCATCTAGAGAGACTTGGCAGTCTTATGATATAAACGTTTTTGTATTCCAGTAAAAGGAAAAACTTTCTACATCTACTCAAGTCCTTTCTCTCTCTCTCTCTCTCTCTCTCTCTCTCTCTCTCTCTCTCTCTCTCTCTCCCTCTCTCTCTCTTTCAGGTCTCAGAAGAGTTCCTGGTATTTTTCCTGCTGGTTGTATTTTGGTTTTGTTTGTTTGATTTAAGACTGGCTCAGGCCAGCCTCGAGCTGTTTATATAACCCAGCTCGGCCTGGAACTTGTATTATCCTGTATTCAACCTCCTGGGTGCTCGAATTCCAGGTGTGTATTGTGTATTGACTGGTTAAAGTTTTCTGAAAGTCTTCCTTATGTAGTTCCTACACAACTGAAGTTTATGGCAGCTATTATCTTTATTTAGTTTTTGTATCCTCTCTTTATTCCCCCTCCTCCTCTTCTTTCTTTTCTTCCTCCTCTTCCACCTCCTCTTTCTCCTTTTCCTCCTCCTCCTCCTCCTTGTGCTCCTTTGATGAGTGTGGAAAGACTATCAATTGTCTCATTCAAAATCTAGACCCCGTAACTAAATCAGAAAACCACCCCATCTCCTCATCTTTGTTGCAATAACACAAAGGAGACAGACTAAATCAAGAGAATATCTGTTTCAAAATAGAGATTCTAGGTAATATGATAGCTTGTGGATGAGAAATGTGCTGCCTATTTGAATACTTGGTCCCTGGTTGGTGATGCTGCTTGGGGAAGTCAAGGAACCTTTGGGTGGTGGAGCCTTGCTGGAGGCAGTGCATCATTTTGTGGGCTTTGAGAGTTGGCAGACTTCCCCCTACACCAGTTCCCTCTCTCTGTTTTGTATTTGTGTTCTTAACTTCCTGCCCTGAAGGCTTGTTGCCATTCCTCCTGCCCTTGTGTTCTCCCACTCTGGAGCCACAAGCCAAAATAAGGTCTTTGGTACTTCCCTGTCAGTCATGAAGTTTGAACATAGCAACAGAAGAGTAACTACTATGGTGGCCTAGGAGGGCAAAAGTGTGTGTGGGAGGGGGGTGGGAGGGTGCATTGTAACTGAGAGTGAGAGTGTGGTGATGGAGGTAATTCCTCCAAATCAGGTTAGGCACAACACCAATGAAAGCAACGAAGCATGGACAACCTATGCCCAGAATTCAGTGTTGGGCTCTTTCCATGATTCCAAACAATTGAGTTAAAACTAGATAAATGAAGTGTTCTGTTTAAGAAGATGTACATGAAAAACCAGGCATTATTTGTGAAATTAGACATTAATAGTCTGCAGAAATTAATAAAAGAACTAGTTTATTGGGGTGGGGGTTTCCAAAACAAGATCTCTAAAATTAAGCTAGTATTTTGTAAACAGAAAATTAAGCAAAATTGGATAATTAAGATCAATAGAGTATACATAGTTTGTAATTATAAAATCTACATGTCTGTGCTACTAAAATAGAAAATAAATTATAAGAAAATATAAATGAATAAAATTGAAAAAAAACAGAAAGCTATTTTATAAACAACTATTGGAGAAATTTGTTTGAAGTAATTAAACAATTTTTTCCAGTAGGAGTCTAAACTCGGCAATTAGGAAAGATGATCAAGGCACTAAAGCACGAAGGGTTAGATAGAGCAGCCTTGCTACTAAAGGCAAGAACAAGAGTCAGGAGGCAGACTGCTTGACTGGGCTCTGTTAACGCTTATTTCACTATTGCTGAATGTCAGGAGAGGGCTTGCAGTTTCACAATTATTAATCCGCACAATCCTCCCAACACACCACGAAGGAAAGATCACAATTATTCTCATATTATAGATCAGAATGTGAAAAAGGGAGGGCTAAGAATCTGTTACCTAATGTCACATAGGAGGCACCTGGTAGAATAAAGAATTAAATAGTCCCAAAAGCATGTCCTCAGCTGCAAAGTTACTCAAGTTTAAAGTTCTCTTCCAAGTTCCAGCAGTATGGCCTGGACAAGATATTTAATCCGTTTATGAGCCAATTTCATTTCTTATTTTTTCATTTGTTTTGTCTTTTTTTTTTTTGAAACAGGGTTTCTCTTTATAATACCACTGGCTATCCTGGACTTCGCTTGTATACCAGGCTGGCTTTGAACTCACGGAGACATGCCTGCCTCTGTCTCTCATGTGCTGGAACTAAAGGCATATGCTACCAAGCCTGGATGACTCAATTTCTTAAATCAGGATAGAGAATACATAAAAAGACATTAAATCAGTGGTTCTCAACCTTCCTAATGCTGTGAACCTTTAATACAGTTCCTTGTGCTGTGGTGACCCCCAAGCATAAAATTATTTTCATTGCTACTTCATAACTATAATTTTGCTACTATTATGAATCATAATGTAAATATCTGATATGCTGAATACCTGATATGTGACCCTGTAAAAAGGTTGTTTAACTCCCCGAAGGGGTGACAACTCACACACAGGTTGAGAACCACTGCTTTAAAAGCTAAACGAAAGTGAAAACTAAACAGAATAATACTACAAGGGAATTACTTCCACCGTCCATTGAATCAAACGGAGGAAAACTAGGGTTTTAAAATGTGTATCACTTTTACATATTTAATACCTACTATGGGAAGTATGCAATGATCATGGCAATATGATTTTTAAGCCCAAACCAGACAAATCTTAGATAGTCAAGAATAGAAAATTCATCTTAAACAGGAGAAGGATTATTGTCCAACTGCTTCCTGCCTCTCTGCTGAGGTGCCTGGCTGCTGCCTGCAGGAGGCAGGGCAAGTTCCAAATGTGGGGTGGGGGTGCATCCACAGTCCCTGTTCTCCTTCCCTGGACAGGATGGGGAAACAGTGGAGTCTGGGACAAACACTGTGGGTCTCTAGGTCTCCTCTCTGGGTACCAGGGTGCCACTAGTGCACCACTGGGAATCAGTAACAGGAAGGGGGATCATCTGGGCATCTACCTTTCTCTTGGGCATCTCCATGCCAGGCAGAGAGCAGAGGCAGAGCCCAGGACAAGCTATATTGGAGGGACTTCCTGAGTCGATCCTTAATAAAACAGCTTTCTGAAATGATCCTTGTTTGTTCATGCTACTTTATTTGATGATGGATGTGAACGCATATACTTTATTTGGGGTGAACCAGGAATTAAATACCTTTTTCAGGATGGAATACCCAGGAAGGGAAGCTCATTGGCAGTAGGCTTGGGGCTATCTAGATAACTCATTAGCACAGAGAAGAACTCCAGGTGTTTCTGCTACCCCCAGTGTTCCAGAGAAGGTAGAAGCAGGTAGGGAAAGGCTCCATGCCTACTGTTCTCAATTCTGAAATTCCCAGGACGTGAGCTCATTCAACATTAGCATTTCTTCTGCCTGTCTAGTAAAATGGTCTCACATGCCCTAGAGATTTTGTCTATTAAATAGACAGTCAAACTCATATTTCATGGTAAATTACTCTAGTTGGAGTGTCTCTGTCTTCTGAGCATGAAAACCACCAGAGGAAAATGTAAAACTATCAGTGCTTGAGATATACTCCAAACCAATAAACCAGAGTCTTGGGGGTATGAGATCTAGACTCTAGAGACAAAGAAAGGTTATGTAGTCTAGAAGATCACTGATTAAATTCAAGAACTAACAGACATCGGGGCATTTTTTTATTGCTGTTATTTTGGAAACTCTTGTGCATACACCAAAACAGGAAGAGCTAAAAATAGAAGGCCATAAGCCATCACGTGGAACCAATGTTAGTGTATACTAGAAAAACACTAGGAGAATATGCTGAACAAAACTCGGAGGGTTTTTCCAAAAATGTATTCACCACAAAAATTCTTCCAAGGTGTCATCAACAGTACAAGTTAGAAAATGATATAATAAGGATCTTATTTGACTTATTGATAAACAAAGAAGGCAGAACTAACAAAAATATGTAGAGCATAAATAAAAGAGATCATATTTTTGATTAATAGCCCAGGTGTGTAATTTTCCAAACTGTGTTCTTAAGTTCAAATCAAAGGGGACTGGTATGCAGAGGTAAATGGGATAGAGCAGGGGTCACAGGTCTCCTCCTGCCTTGCTTTAGCTGAAGCAGGTCGGCTTTTCTTCTTTTCAGTATTGGCTTCTGCACAAGGTTTGCCTCTAAGAAAGGCCTGGGCCAATAATGACTGCTTGATGTTTAAGAATAGCTAGCTCAGATGGCACATTCCTGTCTTCTACTTAGATCAGTCACTCATTTCTTCTATGCTCATTGAATACGTAAATGGCGTCTTTACATGTGTTCCCTAAGCAAGTCATGGCAAACACTGTTCAATGGAACATTGTTCCTGTCTTACATGTAAGAACTAATGTTCAAAGTAAAAAAAAAAAAATCTCTGCCTCCTATGACTATTTTATTCCCCCTTCTAAATGATATTCAAGCATCCTCACTTCAGCCATTCGAAATTCCTCTAATGAGAATTGTGTTTATCTCTGTACTTCATTTTAAAAATGGGTTATTTGCTTTGTTAGGGTCTAATTTCTTGTTTTCTTTATATATTTTGGATACTAACCTTCTGTCAGATGTCGGGTTGGTAAAGATCTTTTCCCAATCTGTAGGCGGTCATTTTGTCCTATTGACGGTGTCCTTTGATTTATAGAAGCTTTTCCGTTTCATGAGGTCCCATTTATTAATGATTGATCTTAGTGCCTGAGTTACAGCTGCTCTGTTCAGGAAGTTGTTTCCTGTACCTATGCATTCAAGGCTATTCCACACTTTCTGTTCTACTAGATTCAGTGTATCTGGTATTATGTTGAGGTCTTTGATCTGCTTGGACTTGAGTTTTGTGCAGGATGATAAATATGGATCAATTTGCATTCTTCTACATGCAGGCATCTTTGTCAAACCAGCACCATTTGTTGAAGATGCTCTCCCTTTTCTATTGTATGATTTTCTATTGTCAAAAATCAAGCAAACATAGGTATATGGTATTATTTCTGGGTCATTGATTCGATTCCATTGATATACCTGTCTGTTTTTATACCAATACAATATAGGGTTTTTTTTGTTATTCCTATTGTCCTGTAGTATAGCTTGAATTCAGGGATGGTGGTTCTTCCAAAAGTTCTTTTATTGTTTAGGAGTGTTTTAGCTATCCTGAGTTTTATTTTGTTTGTTTTTTGTTTTTTCATATGAAGTTGAGAATTTCTCATTCAAGGTTTATAAATAATTGTATTGGAATTTTGATCAGACTGGCATTGAATCTGTAAATTGCTTTTGGTAGGATGTCCATTTTCATCATGCTACCACTACCAACCCATGAGCATGAGAAATCTTTCCATCTTCTAATATCTTCTTCAATTTCTTTCTTCAGGGACTTGGAGTTCTTGTCATACAGCTCTTTCACTTTACTGGTTAGAGCTACACCAAGATATTTTACATTAAATGTGGCTATTGTGAAGAGTGTTGTCTCCCTAATATCTTTCTCAGCCCTTCTATCATTTTTTTTAAAGGAGAGCTCCTGATTTCTTTGAGTTAATTTTGTATCTAGTCACTTTGCTCAAGGTGTTTATCAACTGTAGAAGTTCTCTGGTAGAATGTTTGGAGTCACTTATGTATACTCTCATAACATTCACAAATAGCTGTACTTTGACTTCTTCCTTCACAATGTATATCCCCTTGATCTCCTTTAGTTGTCTTACTTCTCTAGATAGAACTTTAAGTACTACAGGGAGAGAAAGGACAGTCTTGTTCCTGATTTTAGTGGAATTGTTTTAAGTTTCTCTCCATTTAATTTGATTATTAGCTATTGGCTTACTGTATATTGCCTTTATTATGTTTAGGTATGTGCCTTATATTGCTTATCTCTCCAAGACTTTTAACATAAAGGGGTGCTGGATTTGTCAAAAGCTTTTTCAAGAAGTTTGCTTATATAGTGGATTACATTGATAGATTTTCATGTGTTAAACAATCCCTGCATCCCTGGGATGAAGCCTACTTGATCACAGTAGATGATGTCTTTGATGTGCTATTTTGATCTTGTTTGAAAGTATTTTATTGAGTATTTTTATATCAAAGTTTATGAGGGAGATTGGTCTGAAATCCTCTTTTTTTGTTGAGTCTTTGTGTGATTTAGACATCAGGGTCACTGTGGCCTCATAGAATGAGTTTGGCAAAGTTCCTTCTGTTTCTATTTTGTGGAATAGTTTATGGAGTATCGGCATTAGCTGTTCTTTGAAAGTCTGGCAGAATTCTGTTCTAAAACTAACTGGACCTGGGATTTTGTTGGTTGGGAGATTTTTGATGACTGCTTCTATTTCCTTATGGGTTATATGATTATTTAAATAGTTTACCTTGTTTTGATTTAACTTTGGTAAGTGGTATCTGTCTAGAAAATGATCCATTTCATTTAGATTTTTTCAATTTTGTGGAATACAGGCTTTTGAAGTAAGACCTAATAATTCTTTGAATTTCTTCAATATCTGTTGTTGTCTCCCATTTCATATCTGATTTTGTTATTTTGGACACTATCTCTCTACCTTTTAGTTACTTTGGCTTAAGCGTTTGTCTATCTTGATTCAAAAAACCAGCTCTTAGTTTTGTTAATTCTTTGTATTGTTTCTGATTGATTAATTTCAGTCCTGAATTTGATTATTTCCTGCCTTCTATTCCTCTATTCTTCTATTTCTTTTTTCTACAGTTTTCAGGTGTACATTTAATTTGTTAGGATGAGAATTCTCCAATTTCTTTATGAAAGCACTTCCTGCTTTGTACTTTCCTCTTTAGCACTGCTTTTACTGTGTGTGTATGTTGTGTCCTCATTTTCATTAGATTCTAGAATGCCTTCAATTTCTTTATTTTTTTCCCTCACCCAGTGATCATTGAGTAGTGAGTTGGTCAGTTTCCATGAATGTTTAGGCTTTCTATTGTCTCTATTATTGTTAAAATCCAGTTTTCTCCATCATGCTCTGATAGGATGTGTGGAGTTATTTCAATCTTCTTGTATGTGTTGAGGCTTGCTTTGTGACTGATTATATAGTCAATTTTAGAGAAGGTTCCATGAGGTGGTAAGAAGAAGGTGTATTCTTTTGTGTTTGGGTACAATGTTCAATAGATATTTTTTAGATTCATTTGAGTCATAAACTCTGCTAGTTTCATTAATTCTCTTTTTAGTTTCTGTGTCAATGACCAATGTGGTAAGAGTGGGGCATTGAAATCTACCAATATTAATGTGTGGGGTTTGATTTGTAATGTTTCTTTTATGAATGTGGGTACCCTTGTGTTTATGGCATAGATGTTCAGAATTGAGGCATCCTCTTGGTGGATTTTTCCATTGATGAGTATGAAGTGTTCTTCCCCATCTCTTTTGATTACTTTTAACTGAAAGTCTATTTTATTAGATATTAGAATGGCTACTGAAGCTTGCTTCTTGGATCTGTTTGCTTGATAAACCTTTTGCCAGCCCTTTACTCTGAGGTAATGTCTAACTTTGCTGCTGAGATGTTTTTCTTATATATAGCAGAATGATGGGTTCTGTTTATTCATCCATTCTGTTAACCCATGTCTTTTTGTTGGGGAATTGAGTCCATTGATGTTGAACGATATTAATGATGAATGATTGTTAATTTCTGTTATTTTGATATTGGTATTGATAGTGTGTGTATGTGTGCAAATTTCTCTTTTATTGGTTTTAATTGTGGGAAATTATTTCTTGTGTTTTTTTGAGTGTAGTTAGCCTCATTGGATTGGAGTTTTCCTTTTAGTATCCTCTGTAGGTCTGGGTTAGTGGAAAGATATTATTTAAATTTGATTTTCTCATGAAACATCTTGGTTTCTCCACCTATGGTGATTAAAAGTTTTGCTGGGTATAGTAGTCTGGGCTAATATTTGTGGTCTCTTAAGGTCTGCAAGAAATCTGCCCAGGCCCTTTTAGGTTTTATAGTCTCTGTTGAGAAGTCAGGTATAATTCTGAGAGGTATGCTTTTATATGTTACTTGACTTTTTTCCCTTGTATCTTTTATATTTTAATATTCTTTCTTTGCTCTGTAAATTTAGTGTTTTGATTATTATGTGATGGAAGGATTTTCTTTCTTGTCCAATCTATTTGGTGTTCTGTTAACTTCTTGTACATTTATGGCTATCTCTTTCTTTAGGTCAAAGAAATTTTCTTCTATGGTTTTTTCAAAGATATTTTCTGGGCCTTTGGAGCTGGGAATCGTCTTGTATTCCTATTATTCTTATGTTTGGTAGTTTCATAGTGTTCAAAATTTCCTGGATATTTTGTGTCATGAACGTTTTAGATTTTGCATTTTCTTTGACTGGTGTATTGATTTCTTCTATCATATCTTCTATGCCTGAGGTTCTCTTTTCCATCTCTTGTATTCTGTTGGTGATACTTACATCTGTAGTTTCTGTTCTCTTTCCTAGGCTTTTCATCTTCAGGATTACCTCAGTTTGTGTTCTTTATTGCTTCTATTTCCGTTTTCAGGTCTTGAACCATTTTATTCATATCCCTCACCTGTTTGAATGTATTTTCCTGTATTCTTTTAAGGGATTCATTCCTTTCCTCTTTAAAGGCCTCTATCAACTTTATAAGACTGGATTTAAGATCTTTCTGGTGCTTCAGTTTCCTTAGGAAATCTAATGCTTTCTGTAGCTGGGCTCTGGTGATGCCTTATTGCCTCGGTTCTTGTTGATTTTGTTTTTCTGCTGTCCTTTAAGCGTCTGGTTAACCTTGGTGTTGGCTGGGTGATCCTGATAATGGCAAGACATCTCAAGAAGGCAAGGAGAGTCATAGGCCAGACAGTGAAGGTCAGAGAACCCAACTCTGCTGGCTGTGCCTCATGTGGACCTCACAACAGCAGAACAGACTGCTAGAGGATTGGTGGGGTAGGTTTCCAAGCTGTGCATACTTGGGGCCCTGAATATCTCCAGGCAGAAACAGGACACTCATGAGGTCCTGCAAGGCTCCTTCAGACTGAAGGACAGGCCCAATACCAGCTAATGGAGCTCAGGAGATCCTGTGTGCCTCATCTTTGCCTGCCGTGCTCTAGTGGACCAGACTGCAAGGGGATTGGTAGCGTGGCTTTTCAAGTTGGGTATTCTTGGGACCCTGTAGACCTCTAGAAGGAAGCAGGATGTTCTTGGGGTCCCAGAAGGCTCCTCTGTGGATTCCTGAAATTTTTAATGATGACACTAAGAATCCTACAAGGGGACCCCAATTTCCCTGGTAACATGTAGCAACTCTGCTACGATGCTTCCTAATTTCTAGTGACAATAAGCTATAAAATAACTATTCTTATTTTAATAAGAAGTCTTCCTATTTTAGACATGTATGAAGTTGACTACACAAAACTGTAAGAACTTATAATTTGAGTGTGAAGAATCAAAGGTGGTTAAATGATTTAGTGTGTTCTAAGCAAAATGACCTAATTTCAAAATTACCCATGCCACCAAAGCAGCAGAAACAATCATTATTCTGTTTAAGATATTGGTTCTTTCTACTCAAGAGAAAATACAGCACATACATTTCTAAATTTTGGACCGATAATAGAAGATTATTAGCATTATAATTTATGCAAATGCAAGCAGTATTCATGTGAAAGTAATTTGTATCTCTTAGTCTTGTGCTAATTATCATGTAAATAGATAAGTAATCATGGAGAGAATTTCATTTTCTAGTTGGAACTATACTTGTTTAAAGAGCCTACTGTTTTATCATGTAAAACTGGAGGAGATTGATAAGATGTACATTCTGGTGTTTTAAAATAAAAGACTTTGGTGTTGTAAAATTTTCACTTGTTGGGACTGGAGAGTTGGCCTAGTAGTTAAGAGCACTTGATGCTTTCCAGGGACCCTAAGTTCCATTCCCAATGTCCACACTGAACAGCTCATAAGTGCCTTACAAAAGGTTGGGTGAACATGAGATAAAATATAATCTACAGTTTACGAAGGAAAAATGGGGAGAATTTTCTGAAGTTTGAATGACAATACAAGTTACCTGCAGAGCTTAATTCCCTGACTGGGGGTGTCATTGCAGAGTTCCTGATTCATGGTTTGGAGGGGGATGGCTCTCCAGTGATGCTTCTTGGTTGATTCCACCACCATGCTTTGAGAAGCAGTACTCCAAGGGATGACTGTGGAGCTTGCTGTGAGCATAGGAATGACTGGCCTCAGCTATCAGTGCCCATCTTGTGACAGTGCGTGGGCATAGATCCATGTGGCATGTGTCCATTGTCCAAAGCTTTGTCATGTGTTCCAGTTTCTTTTCAACCTGGGACTTTGTGCTTCTTGGTTCTCATGTTATCTTGAATATGATTAGGAGGAGGCCTGTGTTTATAAATCCCAGAGGTGTCTCTTGTTTTCAACCCAGAATTTGGTCAAAACAGGTCAGTTTCTTTGCAGACTCCCTTAGCAAGGATACATTTTTTTTTCCAGTTTTCTCTTTTCACGGAAATTGTGTGTCTTCAAAGTCTGCTTCCCTACAAGGCATGCTAGAGTTTGTTGACCTATTCTTTATTGCTTTTCTTCAACTCTCCTTGCATTTCATAGGTTGTTCCTTGTCTCTTTTCTCAGCTTGTGGAATTTTTAGCCTCATTTCTTATTTAATATAATGAAGTTGGAATTTAAGCTTCACCTTTTTACACATAAAGAGGGCTAATGACTCAGGTTTTTTTTTTCTAAGTGGCTATTAATTTCCAAATGCCTTGGCTAGAAAGATCTGAGGACAGGTTCTGGTAGCTAAAGTCCCTAGTGCTGGCCATTGTGGCTTTCAGCTTTGCCTTCGTGGCTTTTACTCCCTGGCCATTCTTTCTTCTTCTCACCAGCTCAGATTTGCATTTAAAAGCTGCTTGCTTTTCTAAACCACTGCTGGTTGCTTCATGAGATGTTTTCCAGGGTGTTCTTTCACATTATGAGAACTGAATGTCTAGAAACAACATTGCCAGACTATGAGAGAAGAACATGCTAAAAGCTAGAAGACTCATAGCCTTTGTGCCTGCCAGAGAAGAGGTTCTAGATGAATATTACTGCCATAATAATTATTGTAGTTATATTGATAGACCCAGGACCCAATGATTCTTTAGGGGCAGTGGCAAGAAATGAAAGACTATAAGAAATACATCTTGCCAGGAGGAACAGGGATTTAAAAGAAGAATCAGGGTTGGAGAGATAGCTTAGTAGTTACAAGTACTTGCTGCTTTTGAAGGGGACATGAGTTCATTTCCCAGCACCCACAACCACTAGATCCAGAGAATCTGATGACCTCTGTCTTTCTCAGGCTCCTGAACACAGGTGTTCAAGAACTTATGCATACAAATATACATAATTATTTTTTAAAAGAGGATGGATCATGGGAATACTAATTGAATATTTTTTAAGTATGAACAGACCCAGAAAAGTAACCCAATTAGAATGATCATTATGAAAGAGAAACCCTGGGATCAAATTCAGGGCTATCAAAAATAGCTGCTGAGTCTTGGCTAGAAGAATGCTGGAGTCCCCCTTCAGCAGAGCAACCTGTCACAGTGGCTGAGAGCAGACCAAGAAACAGACCCCAACAATACATGCTGAAGAGTTCATTTTGCCAGAGTTAGAAAGGCCAGGGTATGGAAATCAAGACAGATCCTTTGGGAGGCAGTCATCTGGAGTGTCCTGCCGCCTCACAGGTGTGGTGCCTTAGACTAAAAATAAAACTGAGAAAGAATGCTTAGTCTAGCTCACTGCTTGTTTCTGGCTGCTGTTGCTGAAGCTCAAAGCCTTTGGTGTCCTCCAGTGAGGCAGGGGACTAAGATTTCATTAGAGCCATCCCATCTGAACAATCTGGTGCTACAGATCTATATAAGTACTAGGTTGTTGGCAGCAGTGTCTCATGGTTCTTCTTGTTCTTCTGTTCTTTCTGGGCATTCTTTTTTACTGTTCCCTCATTTGTACCTTTTCTCTTCTGTCTCATGCTTGACTCCCTTTTTTGCCATCACATTTTCTACTATCTTCCATCAGATAATATGGGCACCTTTCTGTACAATCTTATCATGCAACAGATTGTTCCTGGGGTAACCCATATCTTCAGTTCTGGTTGGACTCAAGAATGGAGGATGTAATCAATGGGAACTAGGCAGGTTTCTATCTTTAGAACCGTCAGTCGTGTTATCAAGACAGTACCACTGGGAAACAGGTTAGGCCTGTTACTCATCCCCAGGTGGAAGCAAGTTATTAAAAGAAGGACATAACAACAAAACAGGCAAGGAAGAAGATGCTGAGTTACCTAAGCTACTACATGGGCTTCTTGGTATCACCTGCTCACAAAGGAGGTCAGGAGCCAGAACAGGGAGGATGGGCATGCAGCGCTGGATGCTGCCACCCCAGGAGATTCTGAGTAGATCATTATGATTCTTTTCTGTATCTTTTTTCTGATTAATCAAGGAAAGAGGCCTTGGTCTTCCCTATGTAGCAGTCTTTCAGTGAGGGTGAGAGAAGGCCCAAGATGAAGCCTGTGTGCTCATACATGAAGCTTGTACATGGGCTTTGGATCACTTGTGGAAAGTAAAGCCTTTTTTTTTATATTTTTATTTACATTCAAAATCATTTCCCCTTTCCTGTTTCCTCCCTCCCCAAAAGTTCCATAAGCCCCCTTCCCTCCCTCTTTCCCCATTCAACCCCCTCTCGCTTCTCTGTTCAGCATTCCCCTACATCCTTTTAGAAAGATAACAGATACTCATCAAAACACATCCCCAGACCCTTCATTGTTTGTAAGAAATATTCCGGATCCAATGGGTTCTTGCTCAGGGCCAGGAAAGAGGTGACAACAGAGATGCATAAAAATGCTTTGTGAGTTCAGGGTCAATACCAAACAAATACTACATGAGCATGACAACCTGCCTGTAATTCCAATCTCAGAAGGTAGAAATAAGGGATCCTAGAGAAAGCTGGGTAGAGCAAATTACCATACTTTCAAGCTCTGGGTGTGACTCGGAAACCCAGACAAGGTGGAAATGTGGTTAAAGGTGATCCTTTTTATCTATCCATCCATCTATCTTTTGTCTGTCCGTCTGTCCGTCTGTCTGTCTGTCTGTCTGTCCATCTGTCTGCCTGTCCGTCCGTCCATCCATCCATCCATCCATCCATCCATCCATCCATCCATCTATCTATCTATCTATCTATCTATCTATCTATCTATCTATCTGTTACATCTCAATCACTGCCCCTCCCCTACTACCTCCCAACAGAGTCCCTACCCCCACACTCCCTCTACCTCTCCGCTGAGAGGGTGTGGCATCCCCTGGGTATTTCTCCATCCTAGCACATCAAGTCTCTACAGGGTTAGGCACACCCTTTCCCATTGAGGCCAGCCAAAGCAAACCTGCTGGGGAGTGGACACAGCCAGAATATAGATTTAGGGAGAGTCTCTGCTCTAGTTGTTGAAGGACCCACATGGAGACTGAGCTGCACATCTGCAACATATGTGCTGTGGGCCTCAGTCTAACCCATGTATGCTCTTCAGTTGGTGGCTCAGGCTCTGAAAACTCCAAGGGTCCAGGTTAGTTGACTGTGTTAATCTTCCTGTGGAATTCCTATCCCCTTTAGGACCTTAAATCCTGCCCCCAACTCTTCTATAAGAGTCCCCAACATCTGTCTAATGTTTGTCTGTGGGTTTCTGCATCTGTTTCAGTTAGCTGCTGGGTGGAGCCTCTCAGAGGACAGTTATGCTAGGCTCCTTACTGAAAGTATAGCAGAGTATCATTAGTAGTGTCAGGGATTTTTCCTTGCCCATGGGATAGATCTCAAGTTGGTCAGTTATTGGTTGGCCATGCCTTTATCCTCTGTTCCATCTTTGTTTCTGCATTTCTTTTAGACACAAAAAATTTTCAGTTGAAAGTTTTGTGGGTAAGTTACTGTCCTTGTTGCTTCATTGGAAAATCTGCCTGGCTACCGGTGGTAACCTTTCAGGTTCCATATTCCCACTGTTATGAGTCTCAGTTAAGGTAACCTGAATTGAATCCTGGGCGCCTCCCCCATCCAGGTATCTAGTACTTCCTAGAGATCCCCCCCTAATCTCTGCAGCAGCTACAGATTTCCATCTATTCTCCTTTGGCCCTCTCAGCTTTCTCTCCTGACACTTGATCCTGACCCCCATATTCTCTCTTCATCCCTCTCCCTCTCAGTTCCCTCCCTCAATCTGACTCCTATGACTATTTTATTCCCAAATCTAAGTGAGATTCAAGCTTCCTCACTTGTTTAGATTCCTTGGTTCTGTGGAGTGTATCATGGGTATCCTGTACTTTACGGTTAATATCCACTTATCAGTGAGTACATACCATGCATGTCCTTTGACGTCTGGGTTCCATCACTCAGGATGGTATTTTCTAGTTCCATCCATTTGCCTGCAAAATTCATGGTGTCCTTGTTTTTAAGACCTCAATAGTATTCCATTGTGTAAATGAACCACATTTTCTGGGTCTTCAGGTAAAACTATTTCCAGTTTTCTGAGAAACTTTCAGATTAATTTCCAGAATGATTGTACAAGTTTGAACTCCCACCAACAATGGAGGTGTGTTCCCCTTGCTTCACAGCCTGGTCAACATGTACTATCACTTGAGGTTTTTATCTTAGCTGTTCTGATGGGGGTAAGGTGGAATCTCAGGGTTGTTTTGATTTGCATTTTCCTAATGACTGTAGACATTGAACATTTTTTTAAATGCTTCTCAGCCCTTCAAGATTCCTTTTATGAAAATTCTGTTTAGCTCTGTACCCCAGTTTTTAATTGGGTTATTTGCTTTGTTGGAGTCTAACTTCTTGAGTTCTTTATATATTTTGGATATTAGCCCTCTGTCAGATGTAGGTTTGCTGAAGACATTTTCCCAATCTGTAGACTATAGTTTTGTCCTATTAATGGTATCCTTTGTCTTACAGAGATTTTCTGTTTCATGGGGTCCCATTATTAATGGTTGATCATAGAGTCTGAGCCATTGGTGTTCTGTTCATGAATGAATTGTACCCATATATTTAAGGTCATTTCCTATTTTGTTTTTTATGAAATTTAGTGTAGCTGGTTTTATGTTGAGGTCTTTGATCCACTTGGACTTGAGTTTTGTACAGGGCTATAAATATAGATATATTTCCATTCTTTTACATGCAGACATTCAGTTAGACCAGCACCATTTGTTGAAGATGCTCTCCATTTTCCATTGTATGGTTTTGGCTTCTTTGTCAAAAATCAAATGTCCTTAGGTGTGTGTGTTTATTTCTAGATCATTGATTTAATTCCATTGATCAGCATTTCTGTTTCTATACCAATACCATGCAGATTTTATCACTACTGCTCTGTAGTACAGTTTGAGATCAGGGATGGTGATGCCTTCAGAAGTTCTTTTATTATTTAGAATTTTTTTAATCTATCCTGGATTTTGTTTTTGTCTTTCCATTTGAATTTGAAGATTGTTACGGTCTGTAAAAAATTGTGTTGGAATTTTGGTGGGAACTCCATTGAATCTGTAGGTTGCTTTAGATTAGATGGCCATTTTTACTATGTTAATACTACTGATCCATGATCATGGAAGATCTTTCTATCATCTGATATCTTTATCAATTTCTTTCTTCAGGGACTTGAAGTTCTTGCCATGCAGGTCTTTCACTTGCTTGGTTAAAGTTACACCAAGATATTTTATATCATTTGTGGCTATTGTGAAGGGCATTGTTTCCCTAATTTCTTTCTCAGCCTGTTTATCTTTTATATAAAGGAGAGTTAATGGTTTCTTTGAGTTAAGTTTGTATCTAGTCCCTTTGCTGAAGATGTTTATCAGTTGTAGGAGTTCTCTGATATAATAATTGGGGTCACTAATGTATAATATCATATCTTCCACAAATAGTTATACTTTGACTTCTTCTTTTCCAGTTTATATCCCATTGATCTCTTCTTGTTATCTTACTGCCCTAGCTAGTACTTCAAGTACTATATTGAATAGATAGATAGAGTGGGCAGCCTTGACATGTCTCTGATTTTAGTGGAATCCCTTTAATTTTCTCTTCAATCAATTTGATATTAGCTTTTATTCTGTTTAGGTATGCACTTTGTATTCCTGATCTCCCAAGACTATTAGCATGAAGATATGTTGGATTTTGTCAAAGGCTTTTCAGCATCAAATGAGATCATGTGATTTTTTTTTCATTCACGTTTACATGGGGGACTATGTTGATGGATTTTCATATATTGAACCATCCCTGCATCCCTGAGATGAAGCCTACTTGATCATGGTGAATGAAGTTTTTGATGTGTTCTTGGATTTGATTTGCAAGTGTTTTATTGAGTATTTTTGCAGCCATGTTCATAAGGTAAATTGATCTGAATTTCTCTTTCTTTTTTGAGTCTTTGTGTCATTTAGGTAGCAGAGTGACTGTGGCTTCATAAAATGAATTTGGCAGTCTTCCTTTTGTTTCCATTTTGTGGAATAGTTGGAGGAATATTAATATTAGCTCTTCTTTGAAAGCCCCATAGAATTCTATGCTAAAACCATCTGGCCCTGTTTTTTTGTTTTTGTTTTTGCTTTGGTTGTGAGACTTTTAATAACTGCTTCTATTTCCTCAAGGGTTATGAGACTGTTTAGAAAATTTACCTGATCATGATGTAACTTTGGTAAGTGGTATTTATCTAGAAACTTATTCATTTCTTTTAGATTTTTCAGTTTTGTAGAGTATAGGCTTTTCAAATAAGACCTAATGATTTCCTCAGTTTCTGTTGTTATGTCTCCCTTTTCATTTCTGGTTTTGTTAATTTGAATACTATCTTTCTGCTTTTATTTAGTTTGGCTTAAGGATTTGTGTATCTTGTTGATTTTCTCAAAGAAAGCTCCTGTTTGGGTGATTCTTTATATTACTCTCATTGTTTCTAACTGGTTGATTTCAGCCCTGAGTTTGACTACTTCTTACCATCTACTTCTCTTGGGTGATTTTGCTTCTTTTTGTACTAGAACATTCAGGTGTGCTGTTAATTTGCTAGTATGAGATCTTTCCAATTTCTTTATGAAGGCACTTAGTACTATGAACTTTCCTCTTAGCACTGCTTTCATTTTGTCCCATAAGTTTTGGTATGTTGTGCCTCCATTTTCATTGAATTTTAGAAGATTTTTAATTTATTTCTTTATTTCTTCCCTGACCAAGTGATCATTGAGTATTGAGTTGTTCAGTTTCCATAAGTATGTGAGTTTTTTGTTGTTTCTTTTGATGTTCAAGTCCAGCATTAATCTGTGGTGTTTGATAGGATGCATGTAGCTATTTCAATCTTCTTATGTCTGTTAAGGTTTGCTTTGTGACTGATTATATGGTCAATTTGGAAAAGGTTCTGTGAGGTGCTAAAAAGAAGGTATATTGTTGCATTAGTCAGGGTTCTCTAGAGTCACAGAACTTATGGGTAGTCTCTATATAGTAAGGGAATTTGTTGATGACTTATAGTCTGTAGTCCAACTCCCAAGAATGGTCAGCAGCAGCTGTGAATGGAAGTCCAAGAATCTAGTAGTTGCTCAGTCCCACAAAGCAAACAGGTAAAGAAGAGTAAATCTTCCTTCTTCCAATATCCTTATATAGATCTCCAGCAGAAGATAGGACTCAGATTAAAGGTGTGTGCCACCATGCCTGGATCTGGGATTTACTTTGTCCCAGATGACCTTGAACTCAGAGATCTCTCTGCCTTAATCTTCTGGGATTCATAGCCTCTATTCCTCAAGACCTCCATGCCAAGATCCAGGTTAGAAACTTGTTTCTCCCAGACTCCAGATTAGGATCACAGGTGAGTCTTCCAATTCTGGATTGTAGTTCATTCTAGATATAGTCAAGTTGACAACCAGGAATAACCACTACAATTTTTGGGGGGGTGAAAAGCTCTGTAGATATCTGTTAGATCCATTTGGTTCATAGCATCTGCTAGTTTTATTGTTTTTCTGTTTAGTTTCTGTTTTGATGGCCTATCCGTTGGTGAGAGTTGGTTTTGATGTGTGATTTGAACTTTAGTAATTTTTCTTTTATGAATGTGGGTGCCCTTGTATTTGGGGCATAGATGTTTTGTATTAAGACTTCCTCTTGGTGAATTTTTCCTTTGATGAATATGAAGTGTCCTTCCCCATCTTGCTTAATAACTTGTGGTTGAAAACCTATTTTATTGCATATTAGAATAACTACTCTAGCTTGCTTGGGTCTTTTTGCTTGAAAAATAGTTTTTTCAGCCCTTTATTCTGAAGTAGTATCTGTCTTTGTGACTGAGGTGTATTTCTTTTATGCAGCAAAATGATGGATCTTGTTTATATATCTAGTCTGTTAGCCTGTTTCTTTTTATTGGTGAATTAAGTCCATTGATTTTGAATGATATTAATTACCAATGATTGTTAGTTCCTGTTATTTTGGTGTTTGGAGTGGAACTGTGTGTGTGTGTGTGTGTGTGTGTGTGTGTGTGTGTGTGTGAATTTTTTCTTTTGTTTTTGTTGTGAGAAATAATTTCTAATTATTATTTAATTAGAAATAGGCTAATTTCTTTTGTTTTCTTAGGTATAGTTACTCTCCTTGTGCTGGATTTTTCCTTCTAGCATCCTCTGTAGGGATGGATCACTTGAAAGATAGTCTTTAAATTTGTTTTTGTCATGCAATATCTTCTTTTCTCCATCTATGGTGATTGAAAGTTTTGCTGGGTTTGTAGTCTTTGCTGACATTTGTGGTGTCGTAGGGTCTGCAAGACACCTATCCAGGACCTTCTGGCTTTTAGAGTCTCCGTTGAGAAGTTGGTTGTAATTCTGATAGGTATGTCTTTACATGTTACTTGATTTTTTTTTGCAGTTTTTCCTATTCTCTTTTTGTTCTGTACAGTTAATGTTTTAATTATTATGTGGTGAGAGGGTTTTCTTTTCTTGTCTAATCTGTTTGGTGTTTTGAAAGCTTCTTGTATGTTTATAGCCATCTCTTTCTTTAGGTTAGGGAACTTTTCTTTTATGATTGTTTTAAAAATATTTTCTGGCCCTTTAAACTGGAAATCTTCACCCTCTTCTATTCCCATTATTCTTAGGTTTGGTCTTTTCATAGTATCCCAAGTTTCCTTGATGTTTTCAGTTAGAAAGTTTTTAGATTTGGCATTTTCTTTGACTGATGTATCGGTTTCTTCTTTTGTATCTTCTATACCCAAGATTCTCTCTTCCATTTTTTTTTTATTCAGTTGATGATGCTGTGTCTGTAGTTTCTGTTCTCTTTCCTAGGTTTTTTATCTCCATGGTTGTTTCCATTTGTATTTTTTATTGCTTCTATTTCCATTTTTAGTCTTGAATATTATTCATTTCCTTCACCAGTTTGATTGTATTTTCCTGTATTTCTTTAAGGGATTTGTTTCCTCTTTAAGGGCTTCTATATGTTTGATTGTATTTTCCTGTGCTTGTTTAAGGAATTTATTTATTTCCTTTTTAAAGGCCTCTAGTATCTTGATAAGAAGAGGTTTAAGGTCTTTGTCTTGCTCTACAAGTGTATTAGAATATACAGGACTTCTTGTAGTAGGAAAGCTGGGTTCTGATGGTGCTACATTGCACTGGCTTCTGTTGATTTTGTTTTTTGTGCTTTTTAACCATCTGATAGTCTCTGGTGTTGGCTGGCCTGGTAGTCCCTGGGAGTAGCAAGCCTTTAGGACTGGTTGTCCTGGATGACAGCAGGCCTCCCAAAAGGCAGGCAGAACCGTGAGCTGGTATGGAGTGCAGATCCTCAATTGCAGGTATAGATGTGTACCAGAAGATTGAGCTATTTGTCCTGGGTGAAAGCAGGCCTTTTGGGATGCAGGCAGAACTGTGGATTGGGGAGTGAAGTGGCAATCTGTGAATGCAGATAGAGCTGTGGACCTGAAGGAAGATGGAACTCCAAAAGGGGATGGGGTAGAGCTCACAGCTGCTGGGCTTATTAAAGATGATGAGCTTATTAAAGATGATATATATATATATAAAATGCATATATATGCATTAAAGATGCATATATATGTATGTGCGTGTGTTCAAATAAAAAACATACACATGTAAAATGGAAGAAAAAAATAAAATGCTTTAAAATGCTGAACCTCTCCAAAGCTACCAAAATTGGTAGTTCATTGGAGTCTTCTATATGCCACTAAGGAGGAGCATTGGTTAGATGTCTTAGGTAGGGTTTTATTGCTGTAAAGAGACACCATGACCAAGGAAACTTGTATAAAGGAGAACATTTGATTGGGGCTAGCTTACAGTTTCAGAGGCTTAGTCCATTATCATCATGCCAGGAAGTACGGCAGCATCCAGGCAGACATGGTGCTAGAGAAAGAGCTGAGTGTTCTACACCTTGATCTGAAGGCAGCCAGCAGGAGGCTAGATGTGTTTCACATTGGTCATAGCTTGAGCATTTAAGACCTCAAAGCCCACCTCCATAATGACAGTGGCACACTTTCTCCTAATAGTGCTGCTTCCTATGGCTAAGCACTCAAGCACATGAGTCTATGGGGACCATGCCTATTCAAACCACCACAGTTAGGCGACTTAGGCTTGTGGTCCGTGTGACTTTATAAACATGGAGGCTAGTCCAAGAGATACATTCCTGTGGAATATGGATGACCTGTGATGGCTTTGCAACCAGCATAGTTTTGCTTTTCTCTGACAAGTAAAGTAACTAAGAATTTACCAGGACAAGCACAGCTTCTTAAATACCCATTTGGGTTTTGAGGGGAAATTTTAGGAGTCTGTGAGAGGGCATAGGGCAGGTGATAGTGTCTTGTAATTCTGTTTCAATCTTTTGAGGTCATAATGGTGGCACATGGACTATGTAGCAAGGAAGGAAACAACTAGATGCATCTTACCTAGGATTCTGATCAATGCCGAAAACAAACAGGAACTTTCAGATGGAGAGAAGTGAACCTTCAAAACAGATATAGCCTTCAAAAATGCTGGTCATTAAAGCAATCATATTGCAAATTAGCTGGATTGTTAAGCTATATAGAGGGAAATCGAACTTCATTTCTATGAGTATTTCACAAGGTGAACCACATATATCACATTCGGTATGTATTGTGACTGCCTCCCACTTTCAAAGTGTTTATTTACTGTGAGCTCAGTTCTTCCTGCAAATGACCTCATCTATTTCTTATAAGCAAATGGTATTGCATTGGCTCCAGCTCTCTACATGAGGAAGAAACCAAGATTCAAAAAAGGCAAATAACTAGTGCAAGTCTGTACATGGGTAGTAGATCTGGAATCCTAATCCAGTTATGGACTCACCATCCAAGTTTTTAATCATAATTCTGAAGCACTCTACAGCAGACCTGGCAAGTGGACACTAACATCCACATTTCATAGTATAGGATGTCTGGATGTGTCCTGACATAATCTATGTAAAACTGCTAGTGTCCTACAAAAATGACAGGGTTGAATGCTGTGGTGTTGATCAGAGGATTCTTATAACAAAGGTGCAGGGACCTTTATAAAGAGGACTCCAAGAGAAGCCTTCCATTCTTGAGGCAAGATCCCAAGATGTTGGGGAAGACTGGACAGGAAAGGCTTCCAAACTAAAAGGGCTACATGAGGAAGGTGTCTTAGCTAGGGTTGTACTGCTGTGAACAGATACCATGATCAAGGCTGCTCTTATAAGGACAACATTTAATTGGAACTGGCTTACTGGTTCAGAGGTTCAGTCCATTATCGTCAAATCAGGAACACGGCAGGGTCCAGGCAGGCATGGTACAAGCAGAGCTGAGAGGTCCACATCTTCATCTGAAGGCTTCTAGCAGAATACTGACTTCTAGGCAGCTAGGAGTGGGGTCTTATAGCCCATGCCCACAGTGACACACCTACACCAACAAGACCACACCTCCAAATAGTGCCACTCCCTGGGCAAAACGTCACAGTGGGACTATGCCCCACTATTCACAGTGGCTATGCTATTCACAGTGGTGAATCTTTGCATAGTTAGGCTTGGCTAAAATACAGACCTTTGGAAGGGGAGTAGGCAAGGTTGCCAGAGTACATAGCAATGTCTGGAAACATTACAGGTGTTTTGTCCCTTCCAGAGCAGTTTTAGTCAAGTACTAGAAAGGCAGTCATCTCTGTACCTAGAAGACCCTCCCTGTATGTACATGAAGAGTGGGCTAAAGGAGGGAGCCTGCCTGGAAGCAGGTGGTAGGACTAGTTAGAAATTCATGCAAGATAGAATTACAGAGAAGACAGAAAGTAAGGATAATTTTGTGCTATTTACCAGTCAGCATGTTTGAGACTTGATCACTGGAAGAGGAATTATCCAAATCTGAGTTTATACACAGATTCTCAGCATCCTCAAAGGTTTCTTAGCTCAACAAGGCTCTCCTCCTCCCCTGCTAGGCCTAGAATGTCTCTCAAAGACCTATGTGATAGGTTTAGAGATAGACTATGGCAGTACTGGAAGGAAGTGGAAGATTTAGGAAGCAGGACCTAGTGGATTGTTACTGAGGACATGTCCCTGAAGGGGATATTGAGACTCTGTCCCTTTCCTTTCTTGGTTTCTTTTCTGACCTCAGTAAGCTAAACAATCCTCTTCTACCACCATGATGTTTGCATGTTGTTTTTGTCTTTTGAGACATGGTCTCTTATAGCCCAGTCTGACCTTAAACTCCCAATCCTCTTGTGTCGACCTTCCAGTAAGGAGATTACAGGCGCACCCCACCATTGCCTGGTGTATGCAGCTCTGAGAGCAGACCCTGGGGCTCCCTGGGGCTCCATGCGTGATAGACAAATGCTCTACCAACTGAGCTACACCTGGGTCTAATGTGCTCCATTATGGCCAAACAATGGGATGGGTCACTGTGGACTGAAACTGAAGATACCATGAACAAAAAGAAACACTAAGTCCATGTGCTTGCTGGCTAGCACAGATCATTATTCATGATTTTTAAATGTTTTTTTTTTTTTTATAAATCCAGCCCTTCTGGTTAAGGTGACAAAACCAAATAAAAAAAATTTTACTAACATTAGCTAGATGGATACATTTTGAGGTTTAAAGGACTTAATGGGAAACATAGCTTTGAATAGCCCTCAATTCTTGGGCAGAGAGGAGGATTAGGTATCAGAATGTAAGCGTATGTTTTTCTGGATGATACTAAATAGACAGAGGAAGAAAAGTGGGGGTGAGGGGAGTAGGTGAGGAATAGCATGGACAGATCTTCTGGATCTGATGTCTGAAAAGGAGACTGTGAGCTTTGCTGGCAGCAGCCTTGTGTGCTATGCACACCATATGCTCTGAACAGGTTAACACTTGACCTGTGCAACTGTTCCTGTCTTCCAGGGTTATGTTTCAGCCTCCCACAGGAAGTGGTTCAAGGAGTTATGAATGAATGATTTTGTCCCAGTGGCTGCTGATTTAGTGAAACACAATGGGGGAAGGCATATGGTATACAACCAAAGAAAAGTTCAGAGGACTCCCCTTTATGTGGCAGGAGTTGAGTGAAAGCCCACTCTCTTGAAGGAAATCGAGTCTGCTTCTAAAAGGAAGCACACAAACAAGCAGTCATTCTACCCCTCCTCGTGGAAAGTGGGTTTAACTGATGCTGTTATATTTTGCTGTTATATATTGCCAGTCAGCAAAGCAGAATTCTGAATAGCAGGCTGGAAAGGAAATGAAGCCTATTTAGAACCTGGCCTAGAAATGTCCACCCTCTTCCCCCTTCACGTGGTCTATATAGAACAATATGGATTTTTCAGAGAACCTGGAAATAGGAAGAAGTGTTTTAAATCAACCTCCCAAGTAGCATAGGGAAGAGATTTTCAAGGCTGAGAAGACAGATGCAGTAATCAATAGTTTTCAAAGACACAAGACTCCCAGCAATAATCACGAACAGACATCTGTCACCAATGGTGAACTGCTTGATGGGAGCAGAAAATAACATCAGCTGCCAAATAAAATCATTCCAGAAATCTCTGTTGTTGGAATGTCTCATGGGCCATGTAACTGATGATTTAGAAGTCTATAAAAATGGCTGAACTGAACTGCTCTCAGTTTTTAAATTTCACCCCTTCATTGTCTCTGTATGCCCTTGTCTCTCTCTATTCTTGGAATTTGTGTTTCCAGAACTGTGGACATGTTTGTCTCACACACAGGGACTCTTAGGGAAGACAAGTTGTGAACATGGTCAAAGCTTGCCTCCATAGGGGACTGCATGTTTGAACCATTACATTAATAAAAACTGGTGTCAGAACTGGGGGACTTTCCTGGGCTCAGCAGTGCATTTTGTGTGGTTTCTGTGTATATAGAGAGATATATGGTCTCCAGGAGCATGAACCACAATAAAAGTGTCAATAAATTAGAATGTACTGGGGTTTGGTCTTGATCCTTCTACTGCTCTTGGCCCACATTCTCCAGATCAGAATGTTAGAGAAGGGCCATGCCTTAGAAAGGAAATTCTCTTCGTTTAGTGTGAACATAGGATAACATCATGGTCTCACAGGACCTCTTTCTCTATAGCCCTGTTATAAGCAGGTAGAGACAGAGCCTGCACTCATCTGAAATGCTTATTTTTCATTGAGAATATGGAATAACAGAGTGTCGAGTGTAGGTTGAAAATGTTGTCAGAGAAACCACAGTCTCACGCATATTCTGTTTCTTGATCTACCAAAGTAGCTGATAGAAACTACAGTGTAGTCTCAATAGAAATTACAGTGTTCCTGTGAGGAACTGCTTTGGGGATTGCACACACATCTGATTCATAACTTTGCTTGGAATGCAAGTGACTTGTAAGTTAAAGAATGCTAATGGCTTAGTCAGGGTTACTAATGCTCTGAAGAAACCCATGACCTCTGCTACTCTTATGAAGGAAAACATTTTATTGGTTGTGGCTTAAATGTTCAGAGGTTTAGCCCACAATCATCATGGCAATGTGCAAGGCAGACATGATGCTGGAGAGGTAGCTGAGAGTTCTATATCTGGATCAGCAGAAGGCAAGAAGAAAGAGAGCTACTGAATCTGACTTGGACATTTGAAACCCCACCCCCAGTGACATACTTCCTCCAACAAGGCCATATCTACTCCAACAAGGTCATATCTCCTAATAGCACCACTCTCTATGGGCGTATAGAAGCCATTTCCATTCAAATCATTGCACCATAGTATAGATTTAACTCAACACTCTGGAGCAGAGATTGCTAATTTTTTCCAGTTCCACTGCCATCCAACATAATCTGTGCATGCAGCCTCTCTGGACACAAATTTCTTCCCAGAGCCCTCCTTGCAGTCTGGTGGAAACAGGACAAGATGAGCGGCCTTATTATTACTTGGTGGTATACTTAAGTATCATGTCTTCCAGAGGATTTGATTCTTCCTCTTCATTCCCTTTCCTGGCTTACTCTTTTTGCTACACCCATAACTGCTCTTGTTGCAAATGGGGTCCTTTATGGTAGGACAATTAGATGAAATCTGGGCTCTAGTGCTATGCTGAACACAGTCTCCAAAAGCCCCTAAATATGGACTTAGAAAAACAAATCACAATCTTTTCTAATCTTTTCTTTTCAGCTGTTGTTATTTAAGGCTGCCGTCACTCACAGCTGAACCTAATTCTAACTTATTAACATTTATTATTCTAACTTAAAAGTGACACAGTTCCATATACTGAATTCAATCTTTGACCCAGATGATGCTACTTTTTAAAATCAACCCTGCAAACATGTGCAAGCGTGCACCTCACTTTTTAGTGACTAATAGTGTAGTTAGTGGGCTCTTTGATTTGTGTGCAGTGATAATGCTGCTACTTTCCCTTCCCAATTTCTTCTGAGTTTTAGGACACTGGAAAAACCGCCCACCTCAGAAAGACTGAGTCTTCTCAGTCCATTCTCAAAGTCAATGTCATAAAATATGAAGATAGGTCAATTATTTTCCCTATTGGAGCTCCTTATTGAAAATAATTGAGAGTTTTGTCTGACTGAAAGTAGAATTTAATTATAGCATTATGGATTAAAGTAAGAAAACAACAACAGCAACAACGTAGCTTGCAAATAGTCCCCATGTATCAGACAGCTGTTTCTGTGACTCCCTTTCATGTGTTCAGTGGTGCTGTCTGTCATCTAAGTCAATGTGTCACCAAGCCATGTGTCATTCATCATCCAGCAAGCTAGCTTGGGTTTGTTTACATAATGGTGACTTGATAGTGAAACACCCAAGGTCTCTAGAGGGCTAAGCTTAGAACTGCACACTGCCCACTTTGGTCATGTGCTGACACAGGATTAGTCTTAAAACTAATCCAGATTCAGGAGCTGGGGAAAAAATGCTCTGTTTCTTGCTAAAAAGCGCCAGAAACACATTGCCTGGGATGTGGCTACCAGGAAGGTCAAAGAATTGTAGCCATTTTGGTTATAAGTCTAACATTCCATATGTAGAACTTGCTTTAAAACATATTCACACTTTTTAGGACAGAATGTTTCCAAGATGGAGATCAAATTCTCTGTGCACAAGGACAACGAAGCAGCAATTTCATAGTTGATGTTCAGGAGATTGCAGATTTTATTCTCTGGTCTTACTCCCTTTCTTTTAAGATTTATTTTTATTTACTTGTATATGTGCATGCCCATGTGTATGCCTTAGGCATGCTGGTGTCCACCAAAGCCAGAAGAGAAGGCTTCAGATTCCTCTGGAGTTATACATGGTTGAGAACTGCATGGTGTTGGTTCAACTGGCGGTTAGCATGGAGAAGAATGCAAATTGATTCATTCTTATCCCCTTGTACAAAGCTCAAGCCCAAGGGCATCAAAGACCTCCAAATAAGGGGAGATACACTGAAACTAATAGAAAAGACATCAGAAAAGACCCTTGAGCACATGGGCACAGGGGAAAAGTTCTTGAACAGAACACCAACACCTTATGCTCTAAAGATCAAGAATTGACAAATGGGACCTCATAAAATTGCAAAGCTTCTATAAGGCAAAGGGAACTGTCAAAAGGAAAAAAATAGCAACCAATAGACTGGGAAAAGATCTTTACCAATCCTATATCCGATAGAGGACTAATATCCAATATATACAAAGAACTCAAGAAGTTAGACCCCAGAGAGCCAAATAACCCTATTAAAAATGGGTTACAGAACTAAACAAAGAATTCTCAACTGGGGAATATTGAATGGCTGAGAAGCACCTAAAGAAATGTTCAACGTCCTTATTCATCAGGGAAATGCAAAGCAAAACAACCCTGGGATTCTACCTCACAGCAATCAGAATGGCTAAGAACAAAAACTCAGATGACAGCAGATGCTGGTGAGGATGTGAAGAAAGAGGAAAACTCCTCCATTGCTGGTAGGATTGCAAGCTAGTAAAACTACTCTGGAAATCAGTTTGGCAGTACATCAGAAAATTGGGCATGGTATTGGTACAGTGACAGGCAGGTAGATCAATGGAATAGAATTGAAGACCTAGAAATGAACCCACACACCTATGGTCACTTGATCTTTGAAAAAGGAGCTAAATCTGTTCAGTGGAAAAAAGACAGCATTTTCATCAAATGGTGCTGGATCAACTGGTGGCTAGCATGCAGAAGAATGCAAATTGATCCATTGTTATCCCCTTGTACTAAGCTCAAGTCCAAGAGGATTTAGGACCTACACATAAAACCAGACACACTGAAACTAATAGAAAAGAAACTGGGGAAGAGCCTTGAACACATGGGCACAGGTGAAAATTTCCTGAACAGAACACCACTAGCCTATGCCCTAAGATCAAGAATTGACAAATGGGACCTTATAAAATTACAAAGTTTCTGTAAGGCAAAGGATACTGTCAATAGGACAAAACAGCAACCAACAAACTGGCAAAAGATCTTTACCAACCCTATATCCGACAGAGGACTAATATCCAATATATACAAAGAACTCAAGAAGTTAGACTTCAGAGAACCAAGTAACACTATTAAAAATGGGGTACAGAGCTAAACAAAGAATTTTCACCTGAGGAATAGCAAACACCTAAAGAAATGTTCTAAATCCATAGTCATCAGGGAAATGCAAATCAAAACAACCCTGAGATTTCACCTCACACCAGTCAGAATGGCTAAGATCAAAAACACAGGAGACAACAGGTGCTGGAGAGGTTGTGGAAAAAAAGGAACACTCCTCCACTGCTGGTGGGGTTGCAAGCTGGTACAACCACTCTGGAAATCAGTCTGGCGGTTCCTCAGAAAACTGGGCATAATACTACCAGAGGATCCTGCAATACCACTCCTGGGCATATACCCAGAGACTTTACCTGCATGCAATAAGGACACATGGCCCACTATGTTCATAACAGCCCTATTTATAATAGCCAGAAGCTGGAAAGAACTCAGATGTCCCCCAACAGAGGAATGGATACAGAAAATGTGGTATATTTACACAATGGAATACTTCTCAGCTATTAAAACAATGAATTCATGAAATTCCTAGGTAAATGGATAGAACTAGAAAATATCATCCTGAGGGAGGTAACCCAATAACAAAAGAACACTCATGGTATGCACTTACTGATAAATGGATATTAGCCCAAAAACTTGGAATACCCAAGATACAATTCACAGACCAAACAAAGCTCAAGAAGAAGGAAGACCAAAGTATAGATAGTTTGATCCTTCTTAGAAGGAGGAACAAAATATTCATGGAAGGAGATACAGAGACAAAAGTGTGGGAAAGACCATCCAGAGACTGCCCCACCCGGGGTTCCATCCAATATTCAGTCACCAAACCCAGACACTATTGTGGATGCCAACAAATGGTTGCTGACAGGAGCCTGATATAGCTGTCACCTGGGAGGCTCTGCCAGTACCTGACAAATACAGAGGTGGGTGCTCTCAGCCAACCATTGGACTGAGCACAATGTCCCCATTGGAGGAGCTAGAGAAAGGACCCAAGGAGCTGAAGGAGGTTGTAGCCCCATAGGAGGAACAACAATACGAACCAACCAGTACCCCAGAGCTCCCAGGGACTAAACCACCAACCAAAGAGTACACATGGAGTTACCCATGGCTCCAGATGCATAGGCAGCAGAGGATGGCCTTGTTGGACATCAAAGTGAGTAGAGGCCCTTGGTCTTGAGAAGGCTTGATGTCCCAGTATAGGGAAATACTAGGACAGGGAGATGGGAGTGGGTGGGTTGGTGAGCAGGGGGAGGAGGAAATGGGATAGTGTGTTCTCAGAGGGGAAATCAGGAAAGGAGATAACATTTGAAATGTAAATAAAGAAAATATCCAATAAAAAAAAACCAAAAGTGGATCCTGCGGGAGAACAGGAAGTTCTCTTCGCAGCTCAGCTACTTCTCTAGCTTCTTTCATAATTTTTAGTCTCTATTTTGTTTATTTCTTCTCTAATTTGTTTTCACTTTTCTCCTATTAATTCATGGCATGGCTTGTTCTTGCTTTTCTAGGTCTTTGTCATTCTCTACCAGGTTATTTGGAATTCTTGTGGTTTAGATAGACACTTATTTCTATATGTCATAAATTTTGGTATATCATATTTCTAATTTTTTTGAGAAATTTAAAGTTCTCTTTTTTGTTTCTTTAGTGAGCTCTTGTTCATTCAATACTGTGGTGTTTGTTTTGTGTAATATGTATATTTTCTAAAGTTTCTTAGTAGTCTATTTCTATCTTAATGCCAGTGTGATCAGAAAAAAAATACATGACTTCAGATTATCATTTTTATTTATCATGATGGGTTTTGAGACTCAATGTATATCCTATTCTAAAGAATGTTTATATTTTGATAAAAATATATCTTCTATAGCATTTAGGTAAAATATTCTGTAACTATGAAGGCTGTTTGTTCTTATTAAAATTTAATTCATGGATTCATGTTGTTTTTTTTTTTTTGATGATCAAAATGGGTTGGTAACGTTTCCTACAAATTGTAGTTGTAATGATTACTTTTCAATTGCTGTGATAAAACACCAAGTCCAAAGCATCTTATAAAAGAAAACATTTAATTTTGGTTTATGGTATCAGAGGGTTAGAGTCCATGATGACAGAGGAAACACATTGTGGCAGGAACAGCTGACATCTTGATCTACAACCACAAGGCAGAAAATGACAATGGAAATGGTAAGAACCATCTGAAACCCCAAAGCACACTCCAAGAGACACACCTCCTTCAACAAGGCCACACCCCCTAGTCCTTCCCAAACAGTGCTCCCACAGTGGCACAGTGTATTCAAATTTACAAGCCTATTCAAACTACCAGAGCCTAGAATCTTTTTTCCCCTTTTGACTTAAGGTTATTTTTCAATACATCTAGTTCTCCATCATTAGGTGCATTAAATTATTTTTTTTAAATTTTATTTTCTAAGTTTTTTTTATTTACATTCCAAATCATTTCCCCTTTCCCGTTTCCTTCCTCCCCGAAAGTCCCATAAGGCCCCTTCCCTCCCTCTTTTCCCCATTCAACCCCCTCTCGTTTCTCTGTCCTGGCATTCCCCTACATCCAGTCTTTCCAGGACCAGGGGTCTCTCCTTCCATCTTCTTAGAAATCTATTGATATGCAAAATGTGTCTAGGGTATTCCAAGATTCTGGGTTAATATCCCCTTATCAGTGACTGCATACCATGTGTGTTCTTTTGTGATTGGATTACCTCACTAAGGATGATATTTTCAAGTTCTGACCATTTGCCTAGGAATTTAGTGAATTCATTGTTTTTAATTGCAGAGTAGTATTCCATTGTGTAAGTATACCACATCTTCTGAATCCATTCCTCCGTTGAGGGACATCTGGGTTCTTTCCAGCTTCTGGCTATTATAAATAAGGCTGCTATGAATATAGTGGAGCATGTGTCCTTACTGCATGCAGGTAAAGCCTCTGGGTATATGCCCAGGAGTGGTATAGCCGGATCCTCCGGGAGTGTCATGCCCAGTTTTCTGAGGAACTGCCAGACTGCTTTCCAGAGTGGTTGTACCAGCTTGCAATCCCACCAGCAGTGGAGGAGTGTTCCTCTTTCTCCACATCCTCGCCAACAACTGCTGTCTCCTGTGTTTTTGATCTTAGCCATTCTGACTGGTGTGAGATGGAATCTCAGGGTTGTTTTGATTTGCATTTCCCTAATGACTAAGGATGATGAACATCTCTTTAGGTGCTTCTCAGCCATTAGATATTCTTCAAGTGAGAACTCTTTGTTTAGCTCTGTACCCCATTTTTTAATAGGTTTACTTGCCTCTCTGGAGTTTATCTTCTTGAGTTCTTTGTATATATTGGATATTAGCCCTCTGTCAGATGTAGGTTTGGTAAAGATCATTTCCCAGTTAGTTGGTTGCCGCTTTGTCTTTTTGACAGTGTCTTTTGCCTTGCAAAAACTTTGTAATTTAATGAGGTCCCATTTGTCTATTCTTGATCTTAGAGCATAAGCTATTGGAGTTCTGTTCAGGAAGGTTCATTATATTATAATGGCTATGTTTCCTTACCTTCAGATATCACTGAAACAATAGTTGTTTATGTTTTAACCAGTAGCAACTCAAAAATCTCACTATTCTCTCTTGTGTACTTATTCTCTAGCTCTCTCCCTCATGATTTGCTACCTGGAATACTTAAGAATACCTGTCTTCAAGATAAGATATTATGTTTTCTGTTTAAAATAGTCTGTTGTTGAAGTTCTCAGTTTTTTTTAAACTTGTTATTATTCTTTGTGAATTTCACATCATGCATCTCAGTCACATTCCTCTTCCCATCCCCTCCTATCTGCCCTTTTGCCTTACAACCTTCCCCCCAAATAAACACACATTAAACACACACACACACACACACGCACATATGCACATGCACACATGTGTACATGTACGCATGCACATACACACACACATACATTCACGCACATACACACGCATGCACACACACATGCACATATGCACACGTACATGCACACACTGCAAAAACAAACCATAGACAACATCTCACTGTGGAAGCTGTACTCTGTCACTGTGTGTTCCATAGTATCTCCCTCTGTCCACAAATCTTCATTTGTAAATGTTCATTGCAATGAGTCATTGGTCTGATTTGAGATCTTTAGCTTTTGTGACATTATCAATATTGGATCCTCTCTAGGACTCCTCCCAGTTACCCTGTTTTTGCCCTGTGTCATGGAGATCCTGAAGCTTTGGATCAGCAGGACTGGCCCTTTCGAATGTCCCAACCATTCGATGATGATACAGATTTTAGGTTGGACCAACTCAGAGCCCTAGATCTGGGCATGGGTGGTAGCTGAGTTGGTCAATACTCTGGCACTATCTTATCTGCACCTCTATGACAGGCTCTCAAAAACTGCTCCTACTAGGCTACCCAATGTCACCATCAGCAGAAGGAAAGGTCAACTCTCCTGCTTTCATGACCTCAGGGCCTGCTCATTTACCCCCATACCTCCAGAGCCAGCTCTTCTACCCAGTCAAGGCACAGGGATTACTCTTTTAAGTGCTTTAGCCTGCAAGGGCCTGGGACAGTTCTCCTACTCTCATACCTTCAGAGCTAGCTTACCAGTGTCTTTACCATCAGGGCTGGCTCCACTGTGTGCAGAGGTGAGGTGCAGGGCCCACTCTCCAGAGTGATACAGTCACTGATGGGGCAGGAATAGATATCCATCGCATGCTAATGTTCTCTCATAGCCAGCTCTTTCTTCAGACTACCACAGGTGGTGAAGAGGGAGGAGGAGAGGGCATCACCCCTGAACACCAGCTCATAGCAGATAAGTGGTGAGAACTTACCTTTAACTATTTCTGTGTCTCATCCATGACAGCTTGCCTTTTTAATGGGTACTAGTTTTTCTCCAGGATAGGAAACCTATAAAGTCAGATTGATCAATGTCCTAGATCCTTTAAAACTGAGGAATGTTCAAACACAAAGTATGGGGAATTGAAACAAGCATTTAATTGTGCTGTTATTTAAAAAAATATTGATTCTTCTCTCAGGCCTATAAGACAGCTAAATGTAGAATGAGAGCCTCTTATCTCTGCCTCCATTCTGTGCCCCTGGCCTTTGCCCTTGGCTTAGACTCCTGCTTAACTCTTCATACCTAAGTCATCTTATTTTCTTTCAAGGCTGATGACTCAGAGATAAATCATTGTTTAAAACCTCCAGTATGTTTGGATCCAGAAAAAAACAGACCTCGGAGTGCAAACAATCCTTACTCACAGCAGGCTAGTCCTCTCCACCCTTGAGTCTCCAGTTCCATCTCTCTTCATAATGCTCAAGCTGCTCCACTTCTCTTTCTCTCCCACCTACCTACAATGCGCTTACACATTACAGTTTATGGTGTGGTCACAGCTGCATGGTGTGCCTATGGCTCACCTGTGCTGTGCATAGGAGGGTAGGTCTGTGGGTGGCATGGTGGTCCACATGTTTCTGTTTTCCTCTTCCAGTGCTGCATTGCATGGTGGTAGGTGAAGCTCCAGGTATCTATGGCCTGCCTGTGCAGTACAGGGAAGGCAGGTCTGTGGGCATCTTTTCCCACTAGCACCATAGTAAGGATCATAGACTCTGTCTTCTTCCTCCTACCCTGCCCTGCCTAGATTGATTTGATTTTTATGTGTCCTAGGCATTAACTCAGCTTTGGTCACCAAGCCAGGCATCAATCTAGGATGACAAAGAATTGCCATCTGTTCTGCCCCTGATATAAGAACACCATCACCTGTGAGGTGTCTCTTTGCCTCTTGCCAGAGGAGGAGATTGTTTTTGTTTTGTTGTTTTTTTGTCTTATGTTGAGTTATTTATTTCTAAATTTCTACCAGTGCTGAAGTTTTCATTCATTTGAGATCTTATTAGCAGTGATAGCATGTCCTTGGGTCTAGCAGCGGCTCAATGATTGGGGCTTTCTGCAGTGGCAGTGAGAAACACATAGAACAGAACACATGCCTTAGCTCAGTGATGATTTGGGCCAATTACATGGCTTAATCTAATAAGAACAGCAGCTTAGCCAACTAAGGAGCTTAGATGGATTGATAATTCTTAGTAGTAAGAACTTGGTAACCAAGTAGAAAGGCAGATTATGGGTTTGAGATATCTTTGTGGATGGTTGGTAGCCTTTGATGTTTTACCTTGAATCTTTTGCTGGTCCAAGAGTCTTCTCTAAACCTTTTGCTTTTGCCTCTTCCAGAATTTCCCAGACTTGTTCTGGTGTGAATAGGAATGGCAGAATTTATAGTATGAGGCCCTAATGCCATGAATGTAATATACATTGATGAATGTGGTAACTTAATCCTAATCCTGGTCAGGGTCATATTACCCAGAGTGAATTAGATAACTGTTTCAAACTGGTTCAAAAAATATTTACTCTTAGATATATGGGATACGTGATATGAACATATGAATTTACTTGACTAAATCAATTCCCATCAGAGCAAGATATCACAGAAGACAACTTTATGAACTATATAGGCACTTTCCTTGATACCACTCTCAAGAAAGATGAAGTCTTAAGAATCTAGAATAATGAGCACTGTTATACCATGTAGTTGTTCAGTATGCAACTGACAGAGTCATAAGCCCATCTGCTGCTTCTCATTCCATTGTGATAGATGCATATTTTCATGTGATGTTGCTTCCCATCTGCATGAAAGCAGTTTATTTAACACTATCATGTTTCTTATAGATGTGTTGATACTGTATCTTTCAACCTTGTCTGTTTGTAAATATAGATCTTTTGCTGGTCTTGTCATGCTGAGTTACATCCCTCAGATACTTATGGAACAACAAACAAAACATGTTAAAATGCTATAGAAGCCACACAGTTATCAGTTGTCTTTAACAGATATGGCCCTAGTGCTGAAGAGAATCTGGGTCATTGCTTTTTCCATCACTGCATACATATGGCAAGTTCAGGGATTGAGGACTCGGGGTGATCCTTCTGAGTGGCTCATGTCTTGCCTAAGGCAGGCTCCATTTTGGTCTGCTGATACTGCCCCAGCAAATTAAAGGATTTGGCATATTTCCATTCTGAGCAAAATATTTATCATAAAGGGAAAGAAATAGTCAGAAAGGATGTTGGGACCTATTCTTTTCCCTGGAGCTTGGAGAACAAAAATAGCTGCTATAGCAGCAGTTCTCAACCTGTGCACCACAGAGATTCCTTTGGGAATTGAAAGACCCTTCACAGTGGTTGCATAAGACCACTGGAAAACACAGATGTTTACATTATAATTCATCACAGTAGTAACATTATACAGTAGCAACAAAAATAATTTTATGGCTGAGAGTCACCACAACATGAGGAACTGTATTCAAGGGTTGCAGTGTAAGGAAGGTTGATACCCACTATGCTGTAGAATCTAAACACAAATTAAATGAAGTTCACTATGTCACATGCCATTGTCAATCAGTCATGGCAGCTTACCCCTTAATCATCCAGACAAATGAAGACAAAATCATGTTAACCAACAAATCCACAGTTGTTAGTGGTTCTACCAGTGTAGAGGAGGCCCAGAGTCTTCTGATAACCACAATTATATTTTTGATTGCCAAGGACCTGCCTCAGCTTGGGGAGGGGTTTCTGAGAGAAGGGGTGTCTGGGAGCAACAAAGAACTTGAAGTTAAATTATGGGTCCAAGCTGATGGCCTATGTTCTGCTCGAGATGGCTTTCCAGATTGCATTCCCCAACCCTCTTGTTAGCTTTCTCTGGAGATCTCCAGACAGCTCTCTGCCTCTCTGCTTGAGAAAGCTTTTTTGCAGTTCTAAAAACCCTCTAGATATCTCTTCTTTTGGAGATCAAAAGCCCAGTTTTTTATTTACATACCAATTTAGTCATTACTCCAGGTTCCCTTTTGATTATCCCATGAATCAGCATACCATTAACCCAAGTTCCTTGATTCTTACAAAGAGACAGCAAGCACAAGCAAGACAATAAGATAGCTGGGTGGGACCCCGCCCTGAAATTACCATTTCTACCATTCCTGAGTTTGGACCAATGCTCCCTCTGTTCCAGACTGACCTTGAACTCAGAAATCTGCCTATCTTTGTATCTGCCTGTCTTTGTATCTGCCTGTCTTTGTATCTGCCTGTCTTTGTATCTGCCTATCTTTGTATCTGCCTGTCTTTGTATCTGCCTATCTTTGTATCTGCCTATCTTTGTATCTGCCTGTCTTTGTATCTGCCTATCTTTGTATCTGCCTGTCTTTGTATCTGCCTATCTTTGTATCTGCCTATCTTTGTACCTGCCTGTCTTTGTATCTGCCTGTCTTTGTATCTGCCTATCTTTGTATCTGCCTGTCTTTGTATCTGCCTATCTTTGTATCTGCCTATCTTTGTATCTGCCTGTCTTTGTATCTGCCTGTCTTTGTATCTGCCTGTCTTTGTATTTGCCTGTCTTTGTATCTGCCTGTCTTTGTATCTGCTTGTCTTTGTATCTGCCTATCTTTGTATCTGCCTGTCTTTGTATCTGCCTATCTTTGTATCTGCCTATCTTTGTATCTGCCTGTCTTTGTATCTTTCTGACAAGCTGGCTCATAGTGCAGCTGCCTCTGTTCCTTTAGATCTGTGAAGCTCCTTATATAATTCATATTGCATCCTTATATTTTTGCATAGTTGAGAAAGTATATATTTTCTAACTCATGTTTTCAGGGTTCTTTCCCATAGCCTTAAGGACTATCCTGAAGGTTACATTATTCTACCATTTTGCCGAGACATAGTTACACCCTCAACTTCTGGGTGCGGTCTTTGATTATCATGGAGTCATTAACCTTGGCAGAGTAGACATTCCTCAAAGGCGGAACATGAAAATATGTACACTATTATACAAACAAGCTTTATACCCACAGCAACCATCAACACTTGTGAAGGCTCATGCCCTGGTGGCTCTGTTTTGGGGGGGGGGGGCGGCAGGAACTATGTCACACTTTCCCTTATACATGACCTACCAGGACTCAGCACTTGCTTTCCAATTAAGACTCAAGCAGGGGTCACTTATGTAGCAGCACCATGAACCTAGTAGTAGACAATCAGAAGTGGTGAATATGCACAAGGGGTGCCTGCTTCACAGACAGAATTCCCATTTCCATATCAGTTTCCTGTTGCTGCTTCATGAAAGATCACATCTCAGCTTCCAGTGACACACATATATTTCTGGCAGTGAAGTATTTGACAAGAACCTCTCCAGCCTGAACTGGAGGCTTTAGCAAAGATATGATCCTTCTGAATCCATCAAGGAGGATTTATTCTTAGCTTGTGGATATCCACCTGCAGTTTGGGATCAAGACCTTTTTCTTCCAAAGCCAGTTTCAGTGGAATCTCTCTCTTGATATCCCTGTCCTCTCATTATTCTTCCCTCCCTTATTTTTAAAGGATCCTGGCAGGTGCCAAACACTGCAAGGTCATCTTCCATTTGAAACAACTTGCCTTAATCACATCTGTAAATTCCCATTCGCCATGTGAGGTAGCTACTTCTAGGTTCTGGGGTTAGGATGGGGACAACTTTGAAAGCAATTCTGCCCACTGCACTTTATAAAAAAGTCACACTAAATAACCACTGCAAAGTGAAACAAACTGCCTCGTGGACCCTCAGACTATTGCCTTGCAAAGTGTCAGGGAGATTCATAATAAATAAGACAGTCTCTAACCCCGAGGAGGTTCGGACTGGATGGTAAAGACTAATGCACAAAGCATTGAGCACCATGAGCCAACAAAAGAAATACTGTGGTCACTGGGGCAGTGAGTGTTACCAAGGGCTCTCCATAGACTGCTGGATGCCTCCTCAGTTCTGAAAATGTAAGACAGGGAAGAAATCCAAGATATGATTTACTCAGAGAGGAAGGAAGACTTCAAGAAGGAGTAGCTGAGTTAGTGAATAGTTGGACTAAGTTTACAGTCCTGGTACCCTGATGCCCAGCTCAATTCTCAAACCACTGTGTAGGTTGTGTGCCACTAATATAATCTCAATTCTTGCCACTATTCAGGGCTTTCCATTATCTGACTCCCATTATGTCATCCACTGCCATCCCCTCCCCGTGGTCCAACATGACCTTCCACTTACCAATTTCTCTCCTTGCTATTCCACAAATGCAGCAGAACTTGGCACACTTGCTCACTCATCATTATGCTTGTCAATTACTGTGCACATATTATATACCCATTGTTGCTAGACTCTGACACGCCCCCCTATAAACACAAGGCTAAATGGCACCCAATTCCCTCTTTCAGGTCAGGGCAGAGTATCTAACCCTGGTTATGTAAGGCATACATGCACTGGCTGTTCCTTTGTATGGTAATCCTCTGTCTCCCTCTCCCTTTCTTAAGAGAGATGATTGGGCTAATAAGGGAGAACATGGACATTCAAATGACATTCTACACCATTTAAACTTACTTTTTAAAAAAAGGATTTATTTTTATTTATGTGCTTGTGTGAATGTGTGTCATATAGGCTCAGTTGCCTGTGGAGACCAGAAAATGAGTGAAATGCAGTTGTAAGTTGCCCTGTGTCAGTTCTGGGAATCAAACTCAGGTCCTCTGGAAGAATAGTAAGTGCTCTAATCTCTGAGACATCTCTCCAGCTCCCAATTTAAAATATATTACCTGTCTACACACAAATGTAATAAAGCACACACACACCTTAGGGTTTCTATTGCTTCCACAAAACACAATGACCAAAAAGCAAGTTAGAGAGGAAAGGGTTTGTTTGGCTTACACTTACACATTGCTATTCATCATTGAAGGAAGTCAGAACAGGAACTCAAACAGGGCAGGAACCTCCTGGAGGCAGGAGCTGATGCAGAGGCCATAGAGGGTGCTGCTTACTGGCTTGCTTACCATGGCTTACTCAGTCTGCTTTCTTATAGAACCCAGCACTACCAGCCTAGGGATGAAACCACCCACAATGGGCTGCCCTACCCCGACATTGATCACTAATTGAGAAATGCCTTACAGCTGGATCTCATGGAGCTTTTCCTCAACTGAGGCCCCTTCTTCTCTGATGAATCTAGTTTGTGTCAGGTTGACACACAAAACCAGCCAGTGCAGCATCCTCCAACCAGTATAAACGTGTTACTTAAGATAGGCAACAAGGTGAGTGGCCTTACCAAATGCCATAGGAAAGATGCCCCCACTGAGATGTGGTAAGCACCAGCATTGGTACCTGGTAGCTCACAGTGTGGGGTTGCCACAGGAACATTTAAAATGTCAGAATCTCTAGAGAAAGATGGTGCACTCTAGAACCCTGACTGCAGCTGGAATGCTGCACATAAATTTGGGGCTCACTCTCCGAAACAGTCAAAGACAGATGTAACCACGCTTAGGGGAACATGTCCTGTCCTACAGAAACAGTATGAGTAAAGGCGGCAGGGCATGAGTTTGAAGGCTCCTTCTTCCTCTGTTGGGAGTATTGATGGGCAGGTTAATTAACCCTTTGGTGCACAGTGTTCCTCCAAGTGTGAAATGGTTTAAGTGAGGGTTGCATGAATTCACTTGTTGGAAACTGTATGAGATAGAACAAGGCCAATGAAAGATATTTAAAAGGGGGTAAAGGGGGAAAGGCTCAACAGCCTTTGCCTGTGAAAATCATTTAAAGAGCAAGAATAGTGGGAAGGGGAATTGAAGGAGTCACCTGCCTACAGGAAGAGATTTCTATGTTCCCAGGGAGGTGCTGAGAAGAAACCCCAAGATGCACTCAAATGGGCTGGTTCCCATAGGCACAATATCTCCAACTTACTCAGGCAGCTGTCAGTGGTAGGAAACAGAGCCTCACATGATTGCACATAGGAAAAATAGATACATGGTGAATTTTTTAATGCAGACATACAACTGGAGTACATCTTCAGTCACCCCTGGATTCACCAATAATCTGTTTCTGTCTCTGGCCTCCTAGCTTGCCTGTGACATCCTCCCCTCAAGGAGAGGCACCTTAAAAGTGACACGCACCTCCCCTACAATTAGCTGTTTGACTAAAGAGAGGATGGGTAAGGAGAAGTTGAATGACCCAGACTGTGTCACCCATTTTAGGACAGAAGGAACTTTGTCTTTTTCTACCTGAGGGCTGTAGAGTTTTTCAGCTCTCCTCCTAAACAGCTTCACTTGAATCCAGTTCCCGCACTCTTCTGTACTCCCTGTGCATCTTCCACATGTGCCTTGTAGTTCCCTGTCTTTCTGCCAGTTCTCTTGAAGTAGAAGCACTAGAGAGCCTCCAGGGAGCCCAGCTCAGTGTGTGAGTGAGAGAAGTTGGGGTCTTGCCCAAGTTATTATGTTACCTCACCACAAAAGTCTTATTTCTCAAGCATTGGGTGGTTGGGATGTATTCATTGGAAGACACTGAATTTTCAGTCCTAGAGGGCAGGATGGTAGGGGTTGTGTGGGGTCTCCATTTGCAAGATACTCACCAATGCTCCACGGTGCTCCACCTGAAATTTGTGTGAGTCCATTTGCTGTGTCTTGAGGAGAAAGTCACTCAACTGCTGTTGGGTATGCTGCTAATAACTGAAAGCTAGCTACACAACAGCCTAACACATGCACATTCCTCTACAGCAAATGAGCTGCCAGGCAAGGAAAAGAAATATAAACAAAACAAACAACAAACCTACAAGGAAGTTCAAAGCAAAACAACAACAAAGCCCACTCTTTAGCTGGCCTCATTCAGGGGATGGAATTAAACATGGCTCTGAGCCAGCATAGAAAAGCTGAGACAGAAGGATCATTAGTTTAAGACTAGCCTGAACTATAAAATGAACCCTTCCTTCTCTCAAAACAGACACAGAACAAAAGGTTCAAGAACAGCCACCTAGAAAGAGAAAAGCTGTTTATTTCTGTCCATTTCTAAGTGAAATGGTGGGTTCAATTTAGATCATTCTAAAAGCTATGTTACAATCCAAAAAAGACACCCCCAATTTTCACAAGAGATTAGCTCCCAGCCATGTATCTCTGAATGTTCTCCAGTCAGCGCCATTGTGTTTCTTCTCTAAGACACAAGACCTGGGACCTTCACTTACTGTTTTATGGCCAAGTTGGACCTGTAAAAACACATGTTCTCAGATGGTAGAAACTGCAAAGTGTGTAACTTGGATAAGATGAAGCCCCAAAGGCTCATGCCCTGCTTGAGAATGAGAAAGATTATGCCACCCCTGTTGTCCTTCCTTCCCAAAGATTGTTGGTCCTGACCCTGGGTCTCCTCAGGCCATTTCTACATTCTTGAGGTATCACTTTTCAGTCAGAAACCATGAGGCCTTAACTGGTATTGGCAGCAATGACCTCTCCATAGGGACAGCTCACTTTCCAGATGGGGAGCTTTGGTGTTCCTCAGGATCATAAACTGTTACCTTAAACCTAGAGATGGTCATCCATAGTCTCAGCATGACATGAAGAATACTAGCTTCAGAAGATCCACCTACAGGGGGATGCAGGGTTAAACGTGTCTGTGGGTTTACAGAACGCTGAGAACAACCTGTCTGTTCCACAGAGCTCTGGTTTCCTGCTTGAGTTTTATTGTGCCCAACATTGGCATTTTGTCATTCACAGACTCCAAGGGTAGATAGAGAATGAAGCCCAGAAACACCACTGAACTCGGAGAGGGATAAGGAAAACCCATCCTGCCTCCAGGTTTCCCTTCCACAAGCTCCAATCCAATCATGCAATTTATAGGTGCCCACTATGCCTGATGGCTTTGGGGAGCAGAATGGTAAAAAAAAATGGTTTTGGTCTAGTCTAATACACTTTCCCTAATGTGAAATGATAGGGAGTGTGTCCAGGTCACTTGAACTGTGCAGTGCTACTGGTTAGAGACGTTCAGACCTCTAATTGAGTCTTGTCACTTGGGGACAGGTGCTGCATTTGTCAAGTGGTAGCTTTTACATAACTTGAAGGTGTTCTCTAATCACCAGCTGGAACTATCCTAAGCACTGAAATCCCACCAGCAATTAAGCTGCTGCAGAAACAACACTGTTCCAACACTTCACAGGTTGCAAACAATACACTGAATGCTGGGAGTTATTGCATCTGCTCAGCCCAGTCTGCTCTTCCGATCAATTAAACGCTCACTTGAATATAAAGTGCTGTCAATCCCTCCTCAATTTAGCACCCCAGCCTTTAAAGAGATTTCTCAGAGGCTCTGAGAACAGACCTATCACATTTCTCCCCAGGGGAAAACTTCTCAAATCTCTAAGAATAGTAGCTGTGTGCCTCGCTAGCCTCGTTTTTTATCCTGGACCAAATGCACAACACCAGTTCTGTTTGTAGTCCCTCCTCTCACCCAATTCATTGTTGTTGTTATAGTCCATGCTAATTGGAGTAAAATAAAGTCAAAACATGCAGATAAGCAAAATGAAAACTAATGAAGATCTTTTTAAATTCTCACCATCATAGCTAGAAGTAGACTGTTTATCTGGTCATTTCATTTTGTGTCTGCCTTCATTGCTAGCAAGCCAGATACAAATCTCAGGATAAATGACAGTTCAATACAGAACAATAAAGAAGAATGTAATGTGTAATAAAGTTCTGGCTCAGATAGTTCTCTATTCGGAATATGGCTACCAACACATATAAATATGTGAATTTTCAACTAAATATAGAAAATTCATTTCAAGCAGATTATATTTTTTCTTCATAAAACTAACAATGAAGATTTTTAAGAATCTGGGAAGGTTATATATACTCTTAAGAGTGGAAGAGACTTTCAAAATTACTTTTATTTCTTGTGTGTGTGTGTGTGTGTGTGTGAGAGAGAGAGAGAGAGAGAAAGAGAGAGAGCGAGTGCAAATGTAACACAGCTATTGTGGAAATGGGTTCTTTCCTTTTCACTGTGTAGGTCCCAGGGACTGAACTCAGGTCCTCCACCTTGTTAGTTAGCAATTGCCTTTACCTTCTGAGACAACTTCGGAGCTTAAGAACTTTCTTTTTTATCATCTTGGTGATGGGGGAGTAGTCACACATATATGGAGGTCAGAGAACCACTTCTAGGAGTCAGTTCTTCTGCTATGGAAGCTTGATATACAAGTCAGATCATCAAACTTGGTCAGCAAGCACTTTTACCTACTGTAGTGGCTATTCCTGGTTGTCAACTTGACTATATCAAGAATGAACTAATCAAGAATTAGAAGGCTCAACTATGATCCTAATCTGGAGGCTCAGAGATACAAGTTTCTGACCTGGATTTTGGCATGGAGATCTTGAAGCATAGTGACTATGAATTCCAGAAGATTAAGATTAGGAGATCTCTGAGTTGAAGGTCATCTGGGATTAAAGGCGCGGTGGTACATGCCTTTAATCTGGGCCACACCCTCTGCTGGAGACCTATATAAGGACATTGGAAGAATGAAGATTCACTCTGGCTTTTCCTGGCCTGCCTCGTGGTACTGAGCAACTGCTAGATCCTTGGACTTCAATCCAAAACTACTGTTGACCATTGTTGGGGAGTTGGACTATAAGCTGTAAGTCATCGACAAATTCCCTAACTATATAGAGACTATCCATACATTCTGTGACTCTAGAGAACCCTGACTAATACACCCACTGAGTCATCTTACTGGTCCAGAGACAGACATCTTAAAACTAAGACTAGAAACTATAGAAGAATATACAGTTAGATTGACTTTAAAACCAAACCAACCAACTGAACAAACAAACAAACAAAACCCATGCTGGGCATGGTGGTGCATGCCTCTAGTCCCAGTACTTAGAGGCAGGTGGGTGGATCTTTCTGAATTCAAGACCAGCCTGGTCTACAAAGTGAGTCCAGGACAGCCAGTGCGCTGTTATACAGAGAAACCCTGTCTCAAAAAAAAACCAAAAAAAAAAAAACCAAAAACAAAAAAAAAACCCCAGAAAAACAAAAAAAAACACAAAATACTACTACTATTACTACTATTAATAATAATAACAACAACAATAACAGTGAAGTCAATAGGCTAAGTAAATCTAAGGAAAGTACATTAGTAATTCAAGTGAAAAGATTTATATCAACCACACGAGCTCTTTGATGATGATAAAAGAAATAAATAATTCACAGAATAAAGTTAAATGACCATCAAAAATATGAGAAAATGCTCAAGTTCACTAGTTGTCAGTGATAAATAAACTTTCTTGTTTTTACATAGAGATGAGTAAAAGGCTTTATCACATGCTGTGAGGCTAGGGAGGAGGGACAGGAGACTTGGCTGGAGCTCTGTGATGTGCTAAAATCCTTTGAGAAAGATTTCTCAGCATCTACAGAACTCAAAGTACAGGTGGCCATTGATTTAACAACTGCACCCTTGGAAGCTGTCCAGCATGTATAGATAGGGCTGCAGCTTTAGGAATGTGTCTGCAGGGTTCCTTACTAACCTGCTCACAGGACAGGGGCAGGGAGAAAAGGGATGCCTGTCAATCCTGTAGGAGCTTCATAATGTATGGACAGTTTCACACCAAGGAATGCTTTTGCCATCAATTAAAAAAAAACTATGGTGAAAGCAGACTATGTAGAGGGATTCCCATTGTGCATCGTGGAATGGGAACCTGGTGACTAAAAGACACAAGCAAGTGGCTATTTCGAGACTGTATATATTAGTTGGACGTTTCAGCAGTCAGTGTCCCAAGGAACCTGGACAGAAAAACAAAGAATATATCACTGCCACTCTGATCTTGGGGACACAATGATTCTCAGTTCATTCATTTCTTGGACTATGCCAAAATGAAAAACTAAATAGCAGTCTGTCTGACAAATCTGTGTGGGATCCAGCATTAATCTCATCAAGACAACCCTCTTATTTATACTGCATACTTTCCCAACTCTTGCTGCTTAAAGATATCCATGCAGGAGAGTAGGCTATGGATTTTGACTAGCTCCCATGGGCATTCCTCACTAGGAACTTATATTTTCTTCTGAAAGTGAATGTGATGAGAGCTGTATTATAAGTCACCATCTAGTCAATGGGTCCCTGGAGTCTCTTCATCTGAAAATGGTGGCATAGCTGCCTCCCTAGACACCAGCTCTGGGTGCCTTTGTTTTATCTGGATGTAGCTTATAGAGAATGACAAATGAAGTTTTCAAGTATCCAAAGGAGAACTTGTCCAACTCTGCAGGGCTATCTTAATGAGAATCTACTTGAGAGTGAGGTCTGCCAGTGCATATGCTTGAACCAGTATTCTAGCTATGAGAACAATATGGAGGAAGAGGAAAAACCTAAGTTCTGGAAATGGGGTTCAGAACTGTTCCAAGGCAAACAGTAAATGAAAGCTACTATTGCTTTTGCTCTATGAATCTGAGGTTCCTAAGAAAAGTAAAATTCTTTCATGGGCCACCAAATAAAACACATTATTGCCTTTGGTTAAAATGAAATGAACCAAGTAGACCAGTTGAGTAATTTTCCCAACACTCTTCCTATTGGCTGACAGCAAACAAGACTTCTATATTACCCCAAAGCATTAAAACTCAAATCTCTCAAGCCAAGCCCACAGCTGGGAAATCAAAAGCCTAGATTATAGTTTAATGAAGCTCAATCATTTAATTAAGTTTAATTGGTCCCAAACTCAATAATTACTTGCTACCCTGCTATGCAGGGTGTGGCATGCTTAGGGTAGAGAGCCAAAAACTCTAGCCCTACAAATCTCTTTCTTAGATATCACTGATGCTAGTGCCTTGGGCCTGGCTCTCCAGGGTGTTCCATGGTGGTGTTGATGTCAACCTAAGATGAAGTCCAGCTCTGTCACTACTGACTTCCTCTTTTACAATCTGGAATATTGTTTGGGGGAATGGTATTTGGGAAGTGTCTGAGCTGGGTGTCCCCCATTGTAGAAATTTCTCAGCACCCTGTACTTTTAGTTCTTGGCTTTCTATGTTCTAGCCTTGGTAAGATCTTAGGATTTTTCTAAGGATTACAGAGCATGGACTAGCATTCTTTTCATCAGGATATGGCAGATAACTATGAGCTTCCAATGTTTTCCTCAAAGGAGCAGAGGAATGTGAATTTAAGAACTCTTTATGCTGACAGGAGCCTGATATAGCTGTCACCTGGGAGGCTCTGCCAGTGCATGACAAATACAGGGGGGAACACTCTCAGCCAACCATTGAACTGAGCACAGGGTCCCCAATAGAGGAGCTAGAGAAAGGACCCAAGGAGATGAAGGGGTTTGCAAAGCCATAGGAGGAACAACAATATGAACAAACCAGTACCCCCAGAGCTCCCAGGGACAAAACCATTAACCAAAGAGTACACATGGAGGGACCCATGGCTCCAGATGCATATGCAGCAGAGGATGGTCTTGTTGGACATCAAAGGGAGGAGATGCCCCTGGTCCTGAGAAGGCTAGATGCCCCACTATAGGGGAATGCCAGGACAGGGAAGCAAGAGTAGGTGAATTGGTGAGCAGGGGGAGGGGAGATGGGTTAGGGGATTTTCCAGGGGGGACCAGAAAAGGGGACAACATTTGAAATGTAAATAAAGAATATATTTAATTAAAAATTTCAGGAAAAAAAAACCTCTTATGAATCTCGGACAATGGGCATAGACTCCTTAGTGTTGGTGTTATTCATACAGCAGTCAGAAGCAGAGTAGATGGCAGTCCTTTGTTCATCCTAGCTTGATGCCTGGTACTGTGGCCAAACCTGTCTTATGCCTAGGAGTCATAAAAATCAAATCAAGTCAAATCCAGGTAATACAGCATGGGAAGAGGAAAACAGAGACCGGCAGACTGCCATACCATCTGCAGACCTGCCCTCCAGCACACAACACAGGCAGCCATAGGCACCTACTGGCTGCCATGCCAGGCAGGGTGGAGGGAGGATGTCACTCAGGAGCCAGCCAGCCACGTGGGCAGCCTGCAGTGAGAGCCACCACAGTGTGCAAGTATGTGGTGGTCAGATAGAAGAGAAAGAGAAGTGGAGCAACTGGAGCATTATGAAGAAAGATGGAACTGGAGACACAAGGGTGGAGAGGAATAGCCTGTTGTGAGCGGCCAGCCCTGCAACCTGGGTCCATGGTGAGGTCCCAGCCAGAACTGCCACTATGAGTCATGTATGGGTCTGTGTCCCTGGCTCATATTACCACTGGAGAATATGAGGATGTCCTTGGTCAGGGCAGCCACTAGAGACCATGAGGATGTCCATGTGGATGTGCAGAACTGGTCCTGACCCTCATTGGATGCAGCACTCTGGAGAGCTGGACCCATCCCTCACCAGCAGCAGTAGAGAGAAACACAGGGCCCTGAACCCCAGCCAGGCAGCATAGTAGATCTGACCCAAGTGATGGAGGTATGGGTGAGCCAGCCTTGAGGGCATGAGTGTGGGAACACTGACTCCTCCCCTCATCTGCCTGTGGGGTGGCAGGGGCACAGAGGTGATTCCTCAACCCACTTCCAGCAATTGAGAAAGCTGCCCCCACAAGATCATGAGTCCAGGGGAGTTATCCCTGCCCCTCACCAGCTGCAGCACTAGGGAGAATGGGCCCTGCACCTCACCTGGACAGTACAGCAGAGATGACCCTGGTGGTGGGTGCTGCAGTTGAGCCATCCCCAAGAGTGAGAGAACAGGAGAGCTGGCCCTGCCACTCATCTGTTGTGAGGTGGTATGGGTCCGGGTTGATGCTCTCTCCACTTGCAGTAGGGAAAGCTGGCCCTGGCCCTTAGGGGCTGGAGCGCTTGAGAGAGCAGGCCCTGAACCTCCCCTGAGCAACATAGTAGTGCTAGTCCTGGTTGAGGGCCTGTGGGTGAGCCATTCCCCAAAGGGAAGAATGTAGGAGAGCTGGCCCGAGCCATTCATCTGGCATGAAGTGGCATGGGTGCCCAGGTATTGCTCTCCTTCTCCCCTCCTCAACATCTGCAGGAGCCAGGAGGACTGGCACTGCTTCCTAACTGGCTACAGCACTCAGGAGTATGGGTCCTGAACCTTGCTTGGGTGACAGGGTGGAGCTGGTCCTGATGATGAAGGCAGTGGTGGGGTATCCCCGAGGGTGTGAGAGCAGAACTGTCCCAACCCCTCATAGGCTGCAGCATTTGGGAGAGTAGACATACCTTGACTGGGAAGCACAGTAGAGCTGGCTCCGGGAGTTGTGAGTGCAGATGAACCTGAGAGCGTAAAAGAAGGAAAGCTGACCTTGCCTTCTGCCAGATGGTGGCACTGGGTGGCCAGGCAGGAGCAGCACTGGGGAGCTTGCACTGGAGGTGAGGAAAAGGGAGATCCAGAGTGCTGACTAGCTCAGTTACTACCCAGGCTCAGATCCAGGGCTTTGAGTTGGCACATCCCAAAATCTATATCATCTGTGAATGACTGGGACTTGTGAAAGGACCAGTCCTGCTGAACCAAAGCTGCCAGATCTCTGTGACACAGGGGGACAACAGGATAACTGGGAGGAGTCCCCATGAGGATCCATTATTGATGTGATAAGATTAAGCAACTCTGACCCAACCCTGAGATGGCTCCAGGAAAGGGCCTTAGGCCCCAAGGGAGAGTTCCATGCTCTTAGCCCCAGGATAATTTCCCAAAAAGGACTCTGACCGAACAATTCAGGAAAACTGCAGAATATACTGACAGTCACCTGACCTTCTGGAAAGTCCCAGATAGAGTTCAAATGGGTTTCATGATCCATGCTTGCTAGCCAATAGATTTAAAGGTCAATATGCTTAGCCAATAAGTTTGAACTGTAACCTTGCTGATGTAACCTGTACCCCTAAAAAGTATAAAAACTGCTTGTAATAGCCATTCAAGGGTCACCTTCTAGTCACTCACCTTGAGGGACTAATTGAAGGTCAACCCTGATGTGCCAGAAAATAAAGCTCTAACTTTTGCATTTATCTTTGTCTCGGTGTCTCACATAGAAGCTTCTTGAAGTAAGTATCACTGACCCAGGGTTGGGGGTCTTACAGATGGTGTCACAGAAGTCAGAAATCTTGAACCAGACCAATGATTCATTGCAATGAATGTTTGTAAGAGAAGATGTGCAGACAGAGAAATATACTGTGGAACACACCGTGACATACTACAGTTTCCATGATAAGATATTTTTTATGCTTTGTTTCTGTTGTGTGTTTTATTTTGGGAGTGGGGTTTCAAAAGTGGAGGGCAGATATGAGGGGATGAGAAGATGAAGGAGACTGCGGAGCATTATGTAAAACTGATAAAAACATTGGAAAACACCATTGTGAAAATGATCTGAACAACTGTACAAATTAACTCCAACCTGTAAAAACAGCACGAGCAGGAAGGAATCCTGTCAGAGCCAGTATCTGAAAAGATTTAGGCAATATATGCTATCCCTACAGACTGGGAGTTTGTGACTCTCAGGAAGTGCTGCAACAGTTCTGATGTTTCAAAAAGGGAGTGATGTAAGCTACTCGCACCAATGTCCAAGCGTACAATATTCAAGAGTTCCTGTTCTATGTCTGAAGCTACAATTTGTATGTAATTTGAAAAGAGGAGAAGGGGAAGAAAGGAGTGGGGAGGGAGGGAGGGAGAGAGAGAGAGAGAGAGAGAGAGAGAGAGAGAGAGAGAGAGAGAGAGAGAGAGAGAGAGAGAGAGAGAGAGAGAGAGAGATCTTTAGTGCTCCTGTAAAACTGACTTTCAGGTTAAATGACTTTACACAAGTATTCTAAGGCCTGTCTGAAGGGACATTGTGGCTGATAAATTCATATATTCCTTTCTTATTGGTTAAATTATGGTGAACAATTTGAAAGTGTGCCTAAGCCAGACATAGTAATGTAGGCATATGCAATAATGTCAGCTTATGTTTTATTATAGGAAGAGGAAATGATCATTCTCTAAGATGATGCAGAATCCATGTAGGACAAACATTTTCTGTTTCTTGGTGCCTTTATCTTTTGGAAGGAAACAGATTAGACCTATGGTACTGTAGAGGAACCTCCCCAAATCTCTCTGTACTGGTTGAGGGCAGGAAAAATGCAGAGATGCTCCAGACACTTGGCTAATAGGGCAGAGACCTAAGAGCGAGTCAGCAGAACCAGGACAGTGCCTTCCAGTTTGTACCCAGGGCACCCAGGATGCAATGATCCAGGATCCAAGAGAGCCAGGCAGGCAGCTCCTAGCACTCAGAGTGGTCCAAGTCAAGCTAACCCCTGAGAGTGTGACATTGTCTAAGAAGTCTGGAGTCTCCGACTTTCTCCTAGCCATCTTCCTTCCTATTCCCTCATCCTTATCACAAACAATCACAGAAACACTAACACATTGGGTCTTGTATTACTCAGGGTTTTCTAGAGTCACAGAATGTATGGGTAGTCTCTATATAGTTAGGGAATTTGTCAATGACTTACAGCTTGTAGTCCAACTCCCCAACAATGGTCAGCAGCAGTTGTCGATGGAAGTCCAAGGATCTAGCAGTTGCTCAGTCCCACGAGGCAAGGAAGAGTGAGAGAGTCTTCTTCCAATGTCCTTATATAGGTCTCCAACAGAGGGTGTGACCCAGATTAAAGGCGTGTGCCACCACGCCTTTAGTCCCAGATTACCTTTAACTCAGAGATCTCCTTGTCTTAATTTCCGGAATTCATAGCCACTAAGCTTCAAGATCTCCATGCCAAGATCCAGGTCAGAAACTTGTATCTCTGAGCCTCCAGATTAGGATCATAGGTGAGCCTTCTAATTCTTGATTATTTCATTCCAGATATAGTTAAGTTGACAACCAGGAATAGCTACTACAGGACTGATTATAAATACAACCATGCATTGCTTAGTGACACAGGCAAACTTTGAGGAATTTGTTCCTGGGCAATTTTGTTGTTAGGCAAGCACTATAATGTGTATCCTCACAACAGAGTTGACTATGTCATCACTAAGAGAAATTGTCCTAAGGGAAAGCAATTATCTATGTGGTCTAGTGCAGACCACAATGTCATTACATTGCATAACATCATCTATCACCTATTGTCAAACTCTGTGTTTGATGGTTTGTTTTAGCCTTAGATAATAAATCACCTCATCACCTCTAATAATGTGTTCCCTCTGAAAGGAAAAAGAGCTTGCATGGAAACAAAAGGAAAGAGGAGGGAGATAAAGAAGGGAAGGCAAGTGGGAAAAGAAGAAATGTCACCAGGCCCATTTCTTTTCTTTCTCCTTACGTAGTTCAGTAGCTACCTAACAGAAGTGTCTTAGTTATTGCTCTATTGCTGTGCAGAGACACCATGACCAAGGCATCTTATGAAAGAAAAGCATTATAATTGGGGAATTGCCAACAGTTTCAGAGGGTTAGTCCATGAACATCATAGTGGGAGAAAGTCTGTCAGCATACAGAGAGTCATGATGTTAGAGCAGTAGGTGAGAGCTTACATTCTGATCCACAGGCAGAGGGGGAGGGGAGGGAGAGAGACTAGGCCTAGTTTGGGCTTCTGATACCTCAAAACCCACCCCCAGTACCACACCCACCTCACAAGGCCACACCTCTTAATCCTTCCAAAAATTGTTGCATTAACTAGGACCAAGCATTCAAACATATGAGCTTTTGGTGGCTATTCTCTTTCAAACTACCACAATAAATAACACTTTTGTAGTCTTTATTACTGGCAGGTTTGTTTCAGGTGCTATATAAATGTTTGCTGATTTACATAAAATAAAAGCAACCCTGATAACAACCTTGTGAAATAGACTCTAGCAATATCCTCCATTTTCTAGTTTTCCCGAAGAGCCCAGTCCCTTGTTGGAGTTCAGAAGAGTCAAAGCCCTATGTATCTGAAGACCAGGAGGATGCTACTAAGTATACAATCTTCTGCCCCTTATTTACAGTATTTTTTTCTTTTAAATGTTTAACCTAAACATCTTATAACTGTATGAACAATATATTTGTACTATAGGATGTTTAGAAAGCAAATAACAAATAATTCCAAGCATCTAGAAACAACCACTGTTCACAATCTTCTATTTTGTCTCTTTGTATGCTTTCTCCCATGTACAGAAACCATATTACATGTACAATTCTGTATCCTGTTTTCTCTTAATGTATAATTAGCATGTTCCAGTGTCCCATTTCTTAAATGTAATTTTGAAGATATAATTCTAGGTAGTAAAATTGCTAATAACTTTTTATTAGAAATCCTAGTCATTTTTCGTCTTGATTTATTTCTTTTCTTAAAAACATGGCTAATGTTTGTGTGTGTTCAGTGATTAATTCTGCAGTTTCATTGTATTGTGGATTTTCTCCATGCCAGCCACTAAAGAAAAGCAACAATATGCTGGTAAGACATGGTCCTGGCCCCCAAGGATTTAGTTGGCTAATATTTCATAAAGAATCAACAACAACAAAAACAACAACAACAACAAAACCTCTTTACTCACCATTCCAATACACCCAACACTTAGATTTAGGCACACCATCTTTATGTACACAGTAATGGTAGACAAAAATCACAATTGATATGGTTTTATGTTACGAAGCTAGTTGGTGGAGTGAACCCGGAAGAGTAGAAGCCAGAAATGAGGCAGACTGAAGTCTCATGCAATAGCCATCTTTATTCAAGGCATCAGACAACTTGTATCCTGAGGGTTAGTCAAAGTCATATGAGTAAAGTTCACTTGAGTTCGGGTTGTATACAGTCACTGGGCAGGGTCACATGAGTTTAGAGTTTAGGTTAAATATAGACATGAGAACAGCTGGTGCTTGGAAACATTATTCTGAATAATAATGGGTATGATGATTGGTGATCTAACATAAACCCACTCCTGTTTATTATAGCTTGGAGGGACAGGAAACTCATTCCAAGAACAACCCATGTCATGGAGAAACAAAAGTTATAAGACTTTTGTCTCATTTCCTTGGAGTTATCTCAGAAGACCTCAGAATTCTCCCCACGCTTCACGTCTGACTTTCCATTCGACTGAGTCTTACTCTTTAGCTCTGGTTGTCAGGAACTCACTTTTTAGCCCAGGTACCCTCAAAGCTCTGACAGTCCTCTAACCTCAGCTTCACAAGTTCTGAGATGAGAAGCCCTAGCTAGCAAGCCTAGTATCATTTTTCTGTCATTCAGTGTCAGTATGACATTGTATTGTTCAGTACAGTTTTCCATCTGATGCATGAAGCATAATTCAGTCAATGAATAGATGTGTACTTGGATTGTTTCCACATCTTCCTATGAATTGCTAAGTTGAATTTCCAGTTCACAGAGAATAGAAAGTCCTTGATAGCTTTCTACTCATTTTCATTAGTGTATATTAGTCATACACCCATTATGAGATTTTCATATACATATATAATATACTTTGATCATATTCACCTCGTCCCATTACTTTGGTGTTGTCTCCCATTTTTGTTGTTGTCTTCTGACTCCTGCTTGTCTCACTCCTCTTCACTCTCCTCTCTCTCTCTCTCTCTCTCTCTCTCTCTCTCTCTCTCTCTCTCTCTCTCTCTCTCTCTCTCTCTCCCCAGCTACTGCTTTCTGCCATGATGATAATGGACTAAGCCTCTGAAACTGTAAGCCAGCCCACAGTGAAATGTTTCTTTTATAAGAGTTGCCTTGTTCATGGTGTCTCATCACAGCAACAGAACAATACGACTATTTATATTTCTGGGGCCATAGTAAGGCAGGGCAACAGGGTAGGAAGGACATAATGGAGAAAAAGCTACTCTCATGACAGTTATGAAACAGAGAAAGAGAGGAGGGTCCTTCAGCAGACACACACTTCAAAGGCAAAACCCATGTCCTATTTTCTCCCACTAGGTCCCAGCATTTATCTATGAAGTGTTAGGTCACTGATGGAATCGGAGTCCTCACTATCTATATTAGTCATAGTTCTCTAGAGTCACAGAACTTATGGAATGTCTCTCTATACTGAATTTATTGTGATGATTTAAAATCTGTAGTCCAACTACCCCAACAATGGTCAGCTGTGAATGAGAAGTCCAAGAATCTAGTAGTCGCTCAGTCCCATGAGGCTAGTTGTTTCAGCTGGTCTTCTGTAGAAGTAAGATGTGCTGGCAAGTAAGTGCAAACGGGCAAAGAAGAGCAAATCTTCCTTCTTCCAATGTCCTCATGTAGGTCTCCAGGAAAAGGTGCAGCCCAGATTAAAGTTGTGTACCACCACACCTGGGACTTGTTTTGTCCCAGGCTTACCTTGAACTCAGAGATTTCCTTGCCTTAGTCTCCTAGAATTAAAGGTGTGTCCTACCTTGTCTGGGCCTGAGCTTTTCATGGACACTGTGCCTCAAGATCTCCATGCCAAGATCCAGGTCAGAAACTTGTGTCTTACAGACTCCAGACTCAAGATTTGTATCACAGGTGAATGCTCCAATTCTGGGTTGTAGTTCATCCCAGATAGAGTCAAATTGACAACCAGGATCAGCCATTACACCATCCAATCATCTGTCCAAAGACAGTCTGCTAGCAGTGATGTGCCTGTCATCTGGCCCTGGGGCATTTTCACATTCAAAGCATAGCAGCACTTAATGTTGTCATCTGCTTTATAATATCCACTCTAACAGATGTGAACTGGCTTTTTACTGTGGTTATAATTTGAGTCTCCCTGCTGGTTACTGACATGAGGCATCTGTTCACACGCTTGTTGGATATTTGTATGTCTTCTCTTGAGAAATGTCAACTTAGAACCTTTGCTCTTTCATAATTCGAGATTTTAGATGGCTCTTTTGTTTAGGCTTTTATTCATTGTTTTGCTACTGGTTGTATTTATTCCCGGTTTGTTTAGATATCTGTTTCTTAGCAGATGTATGGCTCACAGGTATTTCTCCCATTCTAAGAGTTACCTCTTTGCTCTCTTCATGGTTTCTCTGCTTTCATGGTTGGCTGGAGTCATTTCTGCTCCTTCTTCTGATCTGCCATGGAGCTTTCCTCATATAGCATTTCCTGGTAGCTTTAAGTCCTTTTAAGTCTCTTATCTTAGTCATTGTCATGACTATTGCCATTCTATTGCCATGAAGAAACACCACGACCACAATAACTCTTATCAAGGAAAGCATTAATTGAGGATAGCTCATACAATTAGGAGATTTAGTTCATTATTGTCATATTTGGAGAAATGTTGACAGCATGCAGGCAGACATGATTCTGGAGTTGGGATTTCTACATCCAGACTGGTAGAAAGTCAGAAGAGAGAGTGACACTGGGCCTGGCTTGAGCATTTGGAACTTCAAAACCCACCCCCAGTGATACAACTCCTCCAATAAGGCTGCACTCTCTCCAAGGAGGGAACTCCTCCTAATGGCACCACTCCCTATGGGCCTATGACTTGGAGCCATAGCATAATGCAGAAATGCATTCAGTTCAACTTCAAAAGTCCTCGTAAGTCTATAACAGTCTCAACCATGTTTAAAAGTTCAAAGTGTCTCCTGAGACTCAGGGCAATCTCTTAACTATAACCCCCTATAAAACCAAAATTGAAAAGCAGATCACATACTTCCAATATACAATGGAAGAAGATATACATAACTACTGGCGCCAGTTGTAGGTATGAGGGTAGCGCCACATCCAGCTCAGAGCTCTGGCCACTGGGCAAAGTGGACGTGGGGAGTTCCACTGCCGTGGACATCCCCATGGAACCGCTGGGCAAGCATAGGACTATGGAGGGCCTTGTGACCTCATGCTGTGGGTGGGGAAGGTGGAGTCTTTTGGAAGTTTCCCAGGGAACTGGCAGGGTGGAGCTCGTGAGTCCTTAGGCCTCACAGAGGCCGACAAGTCCTCACCCTTGGATATCACATAAGTACCGGATGTCGAAGAGCTGAGAATGGGGAGTCTGGGCCCACAGGGCTTGGCTCTGGCCCGAGGCTGAAGGGAAAGGGGGCAGGGAAGAACTCTGACTGGGTCCTGTGGGGACAAGAGAGTCCTTGGTCTGTGTTGGTGGATGGCTTGGGTTGGTGGCTACTGTGGCTGGGAACTCTGGGAGGCCTTCTAGCGGACGACTAGACATACTGCTCTTTAGGGGAAGACCTGCCCCATTGTTCCAGCATGGCGGGTCCAGATGAGAAGAGGCAGTCCATGTTTTTAGCATTTATTGTAGAGAAGTAGAGAAAGGGAAAAAGTAGAGAAGTAGAGGCTGGCCATGACCACATGGAGAAAGGAGCGAAGCAAATGGGGAGAGAGGGGGAACAAGGGGGCCAGAGACAAGAGAGAGAGATAAGAGAGTAAGAGAAGAGAGTAAAAGAATAAGAGAGAGGGGAGGGGGCAAACAACCCCTCTTGTAGTGGGTTTGGTCTACCTGGCTGTTGCCAGGTAACTGTGGGGGTGTATTCCAGACAGAATACCAGGGGCTTAGGGCTAAGTGACTGATGGCTACAGGATTAAAGAGTTGAGGGCCTCGTGTCAGTCTAGTGTCTGGGAGCATGGCCAACAGGTCCATCCCTTGCAGAATTAACCTGTGGGGTCTCTGGAAGTTAAGCCTTGCTTCACCAGAACACAGACTGTCTTTCACGTTCCTACGTATAACCTTTCTAAAAGGGAGGAAAGAGAGCATAGTGAGGAAATACTGGGCTAAAACAAGGCTGAAAAACATCTCGCCAAACTCAAACTCTACATCCTCACGTCAAAGCACTCTTCAGATCTTCAATTCCTTTCAGTTTTCTTGACTGTAACAAATTTCTCTCTTGAGTTGGTTCCACACCCAGTTAGCATCTTTTGTTAGCAGATATCACATGACTGGTATCTCCAACACTGTGGGTTCTGCAAGGCAATCTAGGCTTCACATTTACAGCTTCATGGTCTTAAAGCCCATGCCCACATTGACACACTTCCTCCAGTAAGACCACACCTATTCTAACAAGGTCACTCCTCAATATAGTGCCACTCCCTGGGCCAAGCATATTCAAACCACCACCACAAGTGGTCTTGCTCTATCTGAATAAGGTGGTCATATAGGGCCCTTTAGAGATTGGAGTCATGGCAGTGGATCGCAGTGACTGCTCCGAGTGGTTAACAGGTAGTAAACTGCATACCTAGATCAGCATGAACAATCTATGCCCTGAGTTAGTCACTATTTTCACTTTACTGGAGGCATATGCTTCATTCAGTGATGTACACAGGAATTAGGAAAACACATGATTCCACATGATCCCCAATAAAATATTTGGAGAAAAAAAAAAAGAGGAAAAATGGGTTTGCCTTCTTGCCTCGAGTGAACTAGTGTAGCCTTAATTATTTGGGACCCCAGAGGAAAAAATGTCCTGATTCTTTGTTTTTCAAATAGGGCTTCTGAGGACAGGCTTGTGAAATAAGCCAGATGGACTGTTTAAAATTGCAAAACCATGCTGATCAGTTCACACCGCCCTTGTGGAATGTCAGGCTTTGTTCTAAAGCGTGTTCCGCATATTGGCAATTTATTTCCCATGCCAGTCTTAGGAGGAGTGTGATGATAAAACAGCAACAACAACAACAAAATTTCTACAACCATTTATTTCCAAACTCATCAGGGAAAGAAGCTTGGTAGCAGAACAGTAGAAGTGGTCTGGGTTCAGAGCCTGCCTCATCTTGCTTTGTCTGCGCAGGTAGATTTCCTAGCCTGCCTGTGCTTGGTTATATAGATGGGAGATGATGACAGTGCCTGCCTCATAGGATTGATGAAAGATCAAGTACATTGGTTTCAAAAGTCCCTGTGACAGGGTCAGCACATACAACACTTTATATAATGATAGGACATCTGCCTAATCTTCCACTCATATAATTAGAGAGAGAATGGGATAAGGAATGATTGACTGATGGTTCTATCTGTACTTTCTGTAGTGAAATAGAATCTGGGCCTATTAATACTGTTATGAACCTGCAATATCATATTACTGTACAAATGGTTATAGCATAGCATGTTAGGAGCCCAGATGGAGAGGGGGATTACCCAAACTTGGTTCCTGCTCTAATTCTGTAGAACGTGGAGTAAATTACCTAACTCCTCTGTGCTTCAATTCAACAAGAATAAAACAGCACCAATAATTATAAAATAGCTACCATATTGTGCTATGTTGAGGCTTACAGGTAGAGATCCATATGAAGTAGTGACATTGTGACTTGTGGTATAGTAAGTACTGTATAAATCAGCTATCACAGAAAAAGTTATAGATATTAATATTTTCCTCTGACATACTTGCCTTTCTCCCCCGCCAACCCCCATCAGTCAGTCCTCAGATAGCTGTGAGCCTTTCTTCAATGATACTTTAAAAGGTCTGATCAATTCAATATTTTTTTTTTGACTTTAGGTCGCACTCTGTAGGCTGGCCTTGAACATCTGACCATTCTGTATCAGCCTCCCAGGTGCCCAGAGACCAGGCATGTGTAGCCCTGCCTAACTTCAGTTCAACATGTTTAAGACAGTGATTCATCCAGAGTGACTTGCCTACTTCTGAGACTAGGGTATATATTATCCCAGAGAGCTTAACAAATCCTGTGATGTGGACATATCTGACTGTGAGTTCCAGGCTGTGCACTGCCTCAGCTGTTGGGTAAACCAGTGGCTTCAGGCAGCATCTTGTCTTGGTGACTCCATTTTACACAGCAACATCTGGCTCCATTTTAAGCAGAGCTGTAGAACCAGGAGGACTTTGTTAGATGTAGTTACTACCATCTGTCCAGCAATACCCATATTGCTCAAACTAATAATGTGTTCCTGAAAGCAAAAGGTACACACCCTATACCTTTATCAAAATAAACCAGAAATATGTGGGCACATGAGTATGTTAAAAACCATATCAGAGAAGCCAGAAACCAGAAGCCAGGTCTGAGAACTTATGGAATGTGCCAGCTCAATGAAGGGTACAGTACCCTTACCTGGACCTCATGGAGGAGACAGAGCACTGAGGTGACTATGGCTCTGCTGACCTCCCAACCTGTTATTGAAGTAACCAGTGCAACAATCAAGGGATCCGGGCAGAGAATTTCTGACCATACTATGGAGTTTAGTCCAGCTCCAATTGCCATTGCTTGATACAAAATTGCCAATCCAGTGTCTCATGTCCAAAGATTCAAAGCTAAGATGCTCAGCTTGACCCTGTAACTCTGAGGATCAGCAGTTCTCCCTTCCAACCCCCATACTCTTTCCACTCCCCCTCTCACTCATGGTTTCTTCTTTAATTATTGTTGATATTCATATATATATGTATATATATATGAATAAATCTATAAATACATAAATGTAGCCTTTCTGAATTTGTTTAGTGTTATTTGAATATCTGTAGTTTTTAAGACTGACAACTTTGTATTGGGTAACCAATAAGGGGACTCATCCCTGGGGAAGACTAAGTATTCCTCTCTCAGCATTTATTAATTGTGGCTCTTCAGGTGTGGGTTTTGTGCAAGTTTCCCCGTGCATGCTGGCATATCAACTATTGTTATTGTTCAGGTCTTGTTTAAGCAGCCATACTGAGCTCTTTGTACTGTATTATCTCTGCCTCTGGCTCTAGTAAAGCATATTTGAGCTTAGCCACCTGTAACTCAGACACATGCACATGCATGTGCTCACACACATATGCCAGTTCTCAAGAGAAGTAGAGACTACTTGGGAAATTACAGCCTATACAACCAATATAACTTGTAAATCTATTTATTATTCAATAAATTTGGTCCATGTTTCTGGCACAGCATGTTCATAGCAATGATAGTGTTTGGGTCTTGAATGTCTCTGAAGGCTCATGTATTAAAGGGTTGGTCTCAGGATGCTTTTACTGGAAGGTAGTGGAATTGCAAGTTGAAGTTAGAGGGAGGCCTTGGGCCATGTATTTGATAAAGAGTTTTCAAATGTATCTCTGTATGGCTTATTTCTACCAGTTTCTGTATTTCAAAGATATGTACTTTATGCACATACATACCTTTACTGGAATTTTTCTCGTTTACTAGGATATAATAAAAGTATCATTATACTCTGAAATCCAAAACTCTTGGAAGCTGAAAAATGTCAGTGGCAGCCATTGATATAGAATTTAATACTTGTCTGCAAATGTGGTTGGTGCTTTGAACCAAGTTGGTCCAATTCCAGTTAATTGAGAAGGCACTTTTGCCTTCATAGTAGTTTAGGGAAACTGGCTTGACTTTGAATTTCCCAAAAACTCTATACTGAGCAAGACTCATTGAAATTGAGTAAAATCAACAAAGGCTTCCTTCATCTCAGTGATAGTAACACATCATCACCTTAACTGAATTTGGAATTACCCAGGAGACAAAGGCAACTGAGAGCTTTTCCTGAGAGATTTAACTGAAGGAAGGCCTACCCTGAATAAGGGCAAGACCATCCTATGAGTAAAGATTGCAGACTAAAGGAAAAAAGAAGCAAGAGAAAGTTAACTAGGCACCAGCATTCATCTCGCTGCTTCCAAACCACAGGTGCAATGATGCCTCATGATTTGCTGCCTAACTGCTCCTCCAGGATAGGTTGTGTCTCCTCAAACCCATGAGCAGAATACCTTGCCCATTTCTTTCCCTCACTAAGTTACTGTTATCAGGTGGGTTGTCTTACCAGAAGTAACTAATATGATTTTTTTTCTCCCAGTGACCCTCATGATCTACTTCTAGAAGCAGATTCTGACTGTCATAAAGTCATCTGAAGTAGCCCAGACTGGTCTCCTTCTATGTTCCCAAAGGGGACATGCCTGTTTCTGTTGCATTTATTTCTTCAGAGCCCTGCTCTCCCAGAATCAGCATACTTAATTTTTGTATTTAGCAAACATCCTTAATCTGTGGTTTCCAAAAAGAATATGTGGGTCCAAGTTATACTTTCCATGAGGAGATACTACTCTGATGGATTTGGAGAATGTTGGAGTTATTGTCATGTGGGCTCACTAACCACATGGTAGATTCAAAAAGAAGCAAGGAGGATTTAATGAGACTGATTTCTCTGGCAAACAGAGAAAGCTACTTGGAATAATTTGAGGATATAGAAAATCTTTCTTTTTCTGAAACACTTCCTCTCTCCAGATGGAATCAATCATGCTTAGAGTATTGATAAAAGGGAATATTATAGAACAGTCCAAGAGGATAGGGATGGCCTTCTCCCTACAGACAAGAAAATAGCCACTGAGTTTGAGCTGCCCTTACTTCTTGATAACAGGCAATCAGTGCAAAGCATAGTCAGAGATACATTGACTAGATGGCAAATACAGGGACAGATGAGATGGGCACAGCTCACGTTATAGTCTTTTGCTAACTTCTGTAGTGTAAGGGATTCATAGACCTTGAAAAATGTGGCATCATGTGGTGTTGACATTGTGACTGGGCTTGGTACTTAATTCCTAAGGAAAAAATAACATTCTCTATATATGATGGGAACAGGTCTGAGTCTGCTAGGTTTCCACTATTAATAGCATGCTGTGTCCTCTGTGGGTACTGCAAGTGCCCAAGAATGTTTTGAAGATCCTACCAATCTTAAATAAGCAAGGCTACTCAGGGCTTAAACTTTTTAGGAAAGGTGATGAGAGTCAGCCTATCAAGAAAAGAGCTGTGGCATCTGAAAGCTATGTCTGAGGACAATGAGACATCTGACAGATAACAGAGAAAGAAAGTCAAACAGTCAAAGATAGCCTGGAGAACAGCAAAAATGAGGGTATCAACCTATATTTTCTACTTTAAATAGTTTTTATTTTCCTTTTCCCCTAAAAATATAGTTTACTGGTTAAATATTTGGCTTTGTGTATTGGATTCAGGCTCAGATATGGGCCAGTGAGATGGCTCAAAGGTTAAAGGAACTTTCTGCCAAGCCTGATGAACTGGGTTCAGTGCTCAGTTCACACACAATAAAAAAAGAAATAATTTCCACAAGTTGTTTTCCAACCTTTACACACATGCCATAGGACATGTGCATGCATACACACACACACACACACACACACACACACACACATACACACACACAGGAGGGGGGAATAAAAAAGAAAAGAAAAGAATATCCTGTTGTAATCATGCAGAATTAGGAAGAGGTGTATATCACCTATAGATCTTGGGCTTGAAGCCTAATTTTGTAATGATTAAACTATATTGTTTACTTAAAAGAAAATAAATGTACTTTCACTGGTACAGTGGAGAGGTGTTTATGTTGAGATTCTCAATTTTTATAATGGGGATAGTGTACTTATAATCTGGAAGTTTGAATGGACTCTGGTGAGCTGTCATTGGCATGTATTGTGTTTTTCCTAATTTAACCACTACACATATGTTTGGCATTTTCTCACAGGCTGAGTTCAGCCTAACTGAAGCAAACTGTTCCTTCCTCCCTTATGTGAAACCCATTCATTATCTTATCTCTGATATCAGACATACACAAGTAACACTTCATTTTGGGGAAAAAGTGATATTAAATATTAATGAGCATATATAATTGTACTCTGGAATGTCTGAATAGTTGGTAAGACATTATTTCTGGATGTGTTAGTTAAGATGTCTGGAAGGATAGTTCTACTTAGTAAACTCCATCAAGATTGCATCCTTACTGTGGGTAAACATCCCTTAATCTGTTGAAGTCTTGGATACAACCAAAAGGTATGTGCATCCCTCTTTCCTCTCTCCTCTCTCTGGAGGAGATATTCTTCAAGGGAAGGACCCGTTGGGCATGCTCCCAGACACTGGGCTTCTGACATGAGGCCCTCAGCTTTCCATAATTCTGTAGCCATCAGTTATGTAGGATAATGCCTCAAGCCCCTGGTATTGTCTTGGCTCCACACCCGCAATCACCTGGTAACAGCCAGGTATGCTCCTCCCCATGGTTACCTGGAAATAGCCAGGTAAGCCTGGCCCACTCTAAAAGGGCCCCTTCCTCTCTCTCTTCTTTTGCTCTTTTGTTCTCTTCTCTTACTCTCTTACTCCTTTCCCTCTTCCCTTGTCCCCTTGTTCCTCCCTCTCTCCACGTGGCCATGGCCACCTCTCTCTCTCTCTCTCTCTCTCTCTCTCTCTCTCTCTCTCTCTCTCTCCCCCCTTCTCTATAATAAACTTTCTAAAATGTTGTACTATGTCCTCTCATCTGGACCCACCATGCTGGAGAAACCAGACAGGCCTTCCGCCCAAGAGCCGCTTCTAATCTCCCACTTAGGCCTTTCAGCGTTCTCAGCCAAGGACCCACCAACCCAAGCCATTCACTGACCAAGCCAAGGGCACTCTCGTCCCGTGGGACCCAGCTGGAGCTCACCCCTGCCCCTTTCCCTTTGGCCCAGGCCAAATCCAGTGGTGTCTCTGGTATCCAATACTGCGAAGCTGTTGCCCTCGAGCTCTGCCCTGCCGGCTCCCCAGATAAAACCAAGGACTGCCCTTTCCCACCCCAGAGTGGGGTTCTGTGGCTTCTCAAAGCCCAACCCTCGTCTGGTGGCTCCTTGGGGATGCGCACAGTCCTACTACCCTCCTCTGCCTTGCCCAGCAGCAGGAGTTCTGGGCGGGACGTGGGACCTTACCTATTAAACCCTTAAAACCATACACACTCTTTTTCTCGTGTGTGTGTGTGTGTGTGTGTGTGTGTGTCTTATAGTGTTACAACTGACAAGTGGTAGGCCTTGTTCTCCATAAACACAAGGATAATTCCTATGATAAACAAATCAATACACATGCATATATGCCATGGGCATGCTAATTCACAAACATATTTTGCTCTAATATTCTTTGAAAATAAGGTGTCCCTATTGCATAATAATCCCACCCACACTACAAATGGTGCCATCATTACCAGTGAGTATAGCCTATCTGACATTCAGCTAGGTAAGAGGAGAGCTTCAGGTTTTAGTGACTAGAATTTGCTCACCTAAAATTTCAAGGAAACTAGTATGATAGGTTCAGATGAAATGATTATTTCTTTTTATAAAAGTCCTGAAATTCCTAAGATAACATTAGGGCATAGGAATGAGAATGGCTTATACATGGAATTTGTTTCACATAGTAGGCACTGTATTATGCTATGAGGAGGGAAATTCTACCTTTACATGACTACCATCTTCAGGTTCCATCTTGATATAAATTATCATTTTCTTGTGCAAATGATAACGAGCACCTTGTTCGTGCTGTTCAGAAATGACTGTAACTCTAACTCCAAGGTCTCCAATACCAGTGGTCTCTGTGCACACCAGCACACATGTTTACATACCCATACACAGACCCACAAACACATACATGATTAAAATAATGAAATGTCTTTTTAAAGAAACCATAAGGGACCCCCAAGAGCATAGACAATAGTAGACTACAGTAATCAGAAAATTATGCTTTCATTACTTGCAACCTTTTGCAATCATTTATTGTACACTTATATAGCTCAATTTTCAATAATGGTTGGGTTTAATAACTGGCTCACGAACTCCTGAGCATTGACCAGAATCAGCTCATGTGCTCTAGTGTACCACTGCCTCTTCTACTAAGCCCCTTACAGTCAGGATTTTCCCATACTACAGCCAGAAAAAAATCTTTAAAAAGCACAGATCTGGTAACTTGGCCCCTCTCCCAAGTCATAGGCTGAAATCTAAGCCCCTAAACATGGCTTTTGAGGATTGATGATATATAGTGCCACCCGTGTCTCCATTCTTGCTTTCTAAACCCCTCTAGTCACATTAGCTGTCCCACCCCACCCTCAGACAGATAAATGCATGCACGTCATCCTTAGAAACTTTGCAAGTTCGCCTCTGCTAGAATTGTTTTCCTTTGGAAATTCATGTGTCTTGCTCATGGCCTTAAATCAGTCTTTTCCACCGCTACCCTGTTGTACAAGAAAGTCAGCCTTTGTCCTCCCTTGGCACATCGATTCCTTCTCATGGTCTACCAGTCTCTGACTGTATTATTTGTTCACTTACGTCATCATAGTTGTGAGGATGAAGTGTCATGAGGGCAATAACACTGTCTGTGGTGAAGGTTGGGCTTCAAGAACAATGCCTGTCTCTAAAGAACAGCAGCACCGCCTCACTGCAGAGCCCTGAATGTTCTAGTGTACAGTGCCTGTATTAGATACTCTCCTTGCTGTTGCTATAACAAAACGCCCAGTAAAAGCAATTAAAGGGTAGAATGGTTCATTTTGGCTTACCATTCAAGTGGATACAATCTACCATAGTGGGTAAGGCATCCAGATAGGATCTGAAGCAGCTAAACACACTGTGTCCATAGTCAGGAAGCAGAGATAGGACAGAAAGTAGGGCCCAGTTATAAGTCTTCTAGGCTTTCCCCAGAGAGCTACTTCCTCCAGCAAGGGTCTACTAAAGATTCCATACCTTTCCAAGGGTCACCACCAGCTGGAGATCAAGTGTTCACACACATAAACCTACTGGGGATAGCTTGTATTTAAGCTCCCAACAGTGGTCCTCTACGGAGTGCTGTCTATCTAGATAACCTAGTACTGAACCCCATATGAATGTCAGCCCTTGGCAGCACGAAACATTCTGACTTTAACTTGTGTTTTGAGCTCTAACATTTCAAAAAACCTGCCAGATATCTTCATGCCTTTCCATGTTGGAAACAAAGAGAGAGAATAGCAATTGGTTTTCTAAAACAATTTTTATTTGCAGACTTATACTTAAGATAATTGTCTCATAATGTTTGAGCACCAGGAGCACTTACTGCTCCTGACAGAAACTGGACCCTGTGCTATCTGAAGTACTCCTTACACTATTTTGAGGCTTTTGGCTTCTCAATTAGTGCTCTTGGCAACAGTATCACTCATACGCTGTAATTTCCTAACCCCAGCATTTTCCTTTAGTCTATCTGTGCTATCTGCTTTTGTGTCTTCATTCTGGTCTGATGCTTTTGGGTCTAGTTACGCCTTACCGCCTGACAGTGTCAGGACTCCTTCTAGAACCTGTGACACTGTTGCAGCTGGTTCCCTTCTCCCCAGTAATCTTTGGTAGGGGTTTTCTTACACCCCTTGGTGTCTGCCCACCATCACTACCATAGCAGTTATGATTAATTAAAGAAAAATGTCTTGGTCAGTTTTGGACTTGATTAAGCTATTGCATCTAGGCCTTGGCCAAAGCAGAACATTGCATGCTAATGGACAACTTTAATGATATCTCTGACTTTGGCCAACTTGATAGAAAATGTAGAGAGAAGATGTGATATCAGACAAGTCAGAATTCTCTACTGGGGATGTATGTGAAGCACAGGACTATGTAAGAGGATCTATAGACACACTGGAAGAATGAATGTTAGGAACTGTAATTTGTTTCATTCTTTTAATTTCCATATTCACCCACAACTGAAGCATCTTTATTGACAAGGACTGCAATCACTGGTGCTTTGAGATTACTGCTATTAATAATTCTAATTTCCATTCACACACACACAGTAAATTCCATTCACCCCAAGCATCTGTTGTATTGCTGCTGCTGGGGCAGTTTTCAGATTCTCTCTTCACTGGAGAGCCGAACTAGACACAGCTCAATAAAGTATGGCAAAGGCTGAACAGCGAGGGGACAGTGCACCTTGCCAACTGTGTGATCTTTCTAGAGATACCATTTCTTTTGAAAAGTTCATCTTATTTTGAAAGTAAACCTCTGCAGTTGTTAAAAACGTGCAGTTTTTTCCAAGTGAAATAATGTGCCATATCCCTGGATCAGTTAAATATGCTTTCTTTAAACCATATCTAAAGCCACATAGGTATTGTGGGTCTGATACTTTAGCTCATCCCCAAGCACCCAGAATTCATAGCAATTCCTCTGGACTGAGTGGCCAACTTGGCACTCTACCTACCTCTGTGTCACATCTGCCAACCAGAGGGATTTGCGTGGTATTTGGAAAGAGATGTGTAAAAAAAAAGTAGTCATTTGCTGGTAATGGCTGCTGATGACTGGCAGAAAAGTGTGGCAGCCACTAGACAAAGCCTGGATGCCATAGGCAACTGGCAACACCAGTAGTGACTTTCTTGGTATTCCTGAGAGTTTTGTGACTTCCAGCATTCCCTGCTTCTTTGGATTTTCTGAGAGCCAGGAATGATTTTGTTAGATAGTCACCCCTCTCCCAAGTATTGCATAGATTTCTAATTTACTGGATTAAATTCCTTCATAGTTGAAGTATCTCCAGCAGTTTCTATCTTGCCAGTCAACCCCTGATTATTAGACTATCTGGATCTAGGACTTTATCCAAAGGACAGAAGCAGAAGAGATTTGTAATGTTCTGTGGGTGAGATGGTATAACACATCTCATACCAATTTAGTTCCCAAATTCATCTGTAATTTCAAATGAAAACCTCAGTGTAGCCTTTTTTCTTGAGGGGCTTGGGACACAGAGAGAAAGAAGAAGACAAATTGTCTCTGATGTGTATAAGAAAGACCAGAGTTCTACAAAGGCAAATGACCAACAGGAAAATCCAAGGAAGACTGACAGTTTTAGATATAAGAACAGCTGATGAAATGATAGATTAAAAATAATGTAAGTGGGCCGAAGTGATGAAATAAAAAACACATTGTGACCCAGATTTTGCCACCGTGACTGAGTAGACAGGTGCAAACAGGGGCGCAGGGATAATCCCAGTGGAGGATCCCTTGGGATGCACCCCGCCAGGGCTCTGCCTGCATCCAGGGGTTCAGCAGCACCTCAGTCATCTGTGTACCTACCCTGCTAGGGGGACAACTGCCCTGCAGGTAGTCACAAGATTGGAGGGAGTCCTGCATTTAGAGGTGAGGCTCCTCAGAAGTACCTCAGCCCTCTGTACACCTAGTCTGCTAGGGGATATCTGCTCTGCATTGAATCCCATGAGTAGAGGTGAGGCCAACGTCTTCTCTCCTGCCACTGAGCAGGCTGCTATAGCCAGGAACTCAGAGAACACCTGAGTGTAAGTTCACTTGGGACTCTGTCTGCCAGGGCCCGACCTACACTCAGGAGCTGGGCAGACCTATAGCAATCTGTGCCAGGGGAAGCACCCAGGCATGCAGAGATAGGCATGCAGGTACACAGAAGGGACAAGCACCAGCTAGTGACAGCAGAAACAGCTAACACCAGAGATAACCAGATGGCAAAAGGCAAACTTAGGAATGTTACTAACAGAAATCAAGGCAATATGGCCCCATGTGAACCGATTTCTCCTACAACAGCAAGTCCTGGATACCCCAACACACCAGAAAAGCAAGATTTGGATTTAAAATCACAGCTCATGATGCTGATGGAGGGCTTCAAAAAGGACATAAATAACTCCATTAAAGAAATACAGGAGAACACTAACAAACAGGGAGAAGCCCTTGAAGAACTAAGGGAAAACACAACAAAACAGGTGAAGGAATTCAACAAAGCCATCCAGGATCTAGAGATGGAGATAGAAACAATAAAGAAATCACAAAGGGAAACAACTCGGTACATAGAAAACCTAGGAAAGAAGTCAGCAGTCATGGATCCAAGCATCAACAACAGAATACAAAAGATAGAAGAGAGAATCTCAGATGCAGAAGATACCATAGAAAGCATTGATACAACAGTCAAAGAAAATGAAAAATGCAAGAAGTTTCTGATCCAAAACATCCAGGAAATTCAGGACAAAATGAAAAGACCAAACCTAAGGATTATAGGTATAAAAGAGAGTGAAGATTTCTAACTTAAAGGGCCAGTAAATGTCTTCAACAAAATTATAGAAGGAAACTTCCCTAACCTAAAGAAAGAGATGCCCATGAACATACAAGAAGCCTACAGAACTCCAAATAGATTTGACCAGAAAAGAAATTCCTCCCATCACATAATAATTAAAACACCAAATGTACTAAACAAAGAAAGTATATTAAAAGCAGTAAGAGAAAAAGGTCAAGTAACATATAAAGGTAGACCTATCAGAATTACACTGAACTTCACACCAGAGACTATGAAAGCCAGAAGAGCCTGGACAGATGTCATACAGACCCTAAGGGAACACAAATGCCAACCCAGAATGCTATATCCAGCAAATCTCTCAATTACCATTGATGGAGAAACCAAGGTATTTCATGACAAAAACAAATTTACACAGTATCTTTCCACGAATCCAGCCCTTCAAAGGATAATGAATGGAAAACACCAACAAAAGGAGGGAAACTACACACTAGAAAAAACAAGAAATTAATCTTTCAACGAACTCAAAAGCAGATAACCACACAAACATAAAAATTACATCAAAAATAGCAGGAAGCAACAATCACTTTTCCTTAATATCTTTTAACATCAATGGACTCAATTCCCCAATAAAAAGACATAGACTAACAGACTGGATACATAAACAGGACCCAACATTTTGCTGCATACAGGAAACGCATCTCAGTGTCAAAGACAAACACTACCTCAGAGTAAAAGGCTGGAAAACAGTTTTCTAAGCAAATAGTCCCAGGAAACAAGCTGGAGTAGCCATTCTAATATCCAATAAAATAGACTTTCAACCAAAAGTCATCAAAAAAAAAAGACACAGAAGGACACTTTATATTCATTAAAGGAAAAATCTACCAGAAAGAACTCTCAATTCTGAACATCTATGTTCCAAAAGCAAGCGTACCCTTATTCATAAAAGAAACTTTACTAAAGCTCAAAGCAAACATTGCACCTCACACAATAATTGTGGGTGACTTCAACACTCCAATCTCTGCAGTGGACCAATCAGGAAAGCAGAAACTAAACAGGGACACAGTAAAAATAATTGAAGCTTTGGACCAAATGGATCTAACAGATATATAGAACATTTCATCATCCTAAAGCAAAAGAATATACCTTCTTCTCAGTACCTCATGGTACCTTCTCCAAAATTGACCATATAATTAGTCACAAAACAGACCTCAACAGATATAAGAAGATCAAACTAATCCCATGCCTCCTATCAGATCACTATGGAATAAGGGTGGTCTTCAATAACAACAAAAACAACAGAAAGCCCGCATACACATGGAAGCTGAACAATGCTCTACTCAACGATACCTTGATCAAAGAAGAAATAAAGAAAGAAATCCAAGACTTTTTAAAATTTAATGAAAATGAAGGCACAACATACCCTAATTTATGGGGCATGATGAAAGTGGTGCTAAGAGGAAAATTCATAGCCCTGAGTGCCTCCAAAAAGAAAGGGGAGAGAGCATACACTAGTAGCTTAATGGCACACCTGAAAGCCCTGGAACAAAAAGAAGCAAATACACCAAAGAGGAGTAGAAGGCAAGAAATCATCAAACTCAGGGCTGAAATCAATCAAGTAGAAACAGATAGAACCATACAAAGAATCAACAAAACTAGGATTTGGTTCTTTGAGAAAATCAACAAGATACATAAGCCCCTAGCCAGATTAGCCAGAGGGCACAGAGACAGTATCCAAATTAACAAAATCAGAAAAAGGAGAAAAGGGAGAGATAACAACAGAATCTGAGGAAATTCAAAAAATCATCAGATCCTACTACAAAAGCCTGTATTCAACACAACTAGAAAATCTGGAGGAAATAGACAATTTTCTGAACAAATACCAAATACCAAAATTAAATCATGATCAAATAGACCATCTAAACCATCCTATAACCCCTGACGTAATAGAAGTGTTCATTGGAAGTCTTCCAAACAAAAAGGCACAGGTTCAGACGGTTTTAGTGCAGAATTCTATCAGACCTTCAAAGAAGACCTAACACCAATACTCTTCAAACTATTCCACAAAATAGAAACAGAAGGAACACTACCCAACTCGTTCTATGAAGCCACAATTATGCTAATACCAAAATCACACAAAGATCTGACAAAGAAGGAGAATCTCAGGCCAATTTCTCTTATGAATATCGATGAAAAAATAGTCAATAAAATTCTTGCTAACCAAATCCAAGAACACATCAAAATGATCATTCACCATGATAAAGTAGGCTTCATCCCAGGGATGTAGGGATGGTTCAATATAAGTAAGTCCATCAATGTAATCCACTACATAAACAATGTCAAAGAAAAAAACCACATGGTCATTTCATTAGAAGCAGAGAAAGCATTTGACAAAATTAAGCATCCTTTCATGTTAAAGATCTTAGAAAGATCAGGAGTTAGAGGCCCATATCTAAACATAGTAAAAGCAATTTACAGCAAACCGGTAGCCAACATCAATCTAAATGGAGAGAAACTTGAAGTAATCTCACTAAAATCAGGGACTAGACAAGGCTGCCCTCTCTCTCAATATCTTTTCAATAAAGTACTTGAAGTTCTAGCTAGAGCAATTAGACAACAAAAGGAGGTCAAAGGGATACAAATTGGAAAGGAAGAAGTCAAACTATCACTATTTGCAGACGATATGATAGTATACTTAAGCGACCCAAACAACTCCACCAGAGAACTCTTACAGCTGATAAACAACTTCAGCAAAGTGGCCGGATATAATATCAACTCAAGCAAGTCAGTAGCATTCCTGTACTATAGGATAAGCAGGCTGAGAAAGAAAGAAGAGAAATGATACCTTTCATGATAGCCACAAACAATATAAAGTATCTTGGGGTGACTCTAACCAAACAAGTGAAAGATCTGTATGACAAGAACTTCAAGTCTCTGAAGAAAGAAATTGAAGAAGACCTCAGAAGATGGAAAAATCTGCCATGCTCATGGATTGGCAGGATTAATATAGTAAAAATGACCATCTTGCCAAAAGCAACATACAGGTTCAATGCAATCCTCATCAAAATCCCAACTCAATTCTTCATAGAGTTAGAAAGAGCAATTCAAAAATTCATCTGGAATAACAGAAAACCCAGGATAGCTAAAACTATTCTCAAGAGTAAAAGAACCTCTGGGGAAATCAGTATCCCAGACCTCAAGCTGTACTACAGAGCAATAGTGTTAAAAACCGCATGGTATTGGTACAGTGACAGGCATGTAGATCAATGGAACAGAATTGAAGACCCAGAAATGAATCCACACTCCTATGGCCACTTGATCTTTGACAAAGGAGCTAAAACCATCCAGTGGAAAAAAGATAGCCTTTTCAACAAATGGTGCTGGCTCAACTGGAGGTCAACATGCACAAGAATGCAAATTGACCCATTCTTATCTCCTTGCACTAAGCTCAATTCCAAGTGGATCAAGGACCTCCACATAAAACCAGACACACTGAAACTAATAGAAAGGAAACTAGGGAAGAACCTTGAACATATGGGCACAGGGGAGAATTTCCTGAATAGAACTCCAATAGCTTATGCTCTAAGATCAAGAATAGACAAATGGGACCTCATTAAATTACAAAGTATTTGCAAGGCAAAAGACACTGTCAAAAAGACAAAGCGGCAACCAACTAACTGGGAAATGATCTTTACCAACCCTACATCCAACAGAAGGCTAATATCCAATATATACAAAGAATTCAAGAAGTTAGACTCCAGAGAGCCAAATAACCCTATTAAAAATGGAGTGCAGAGCTAAACAAAGAGTTCTCACCTAAAGAATATCTAATGACTAAGAAGCACCTAAAGAAATGTTGAACATCCTTAGTTATTAGGGAAATGCAAATCAAAACAACCCTGAGATTCCATTTCACACCAGTCAGAATGGCTAAGATCAAAAGCACAGGAGACAGCAGTTGTTGGCGAGGATGTGGAGAAAGAGGAACACTCCTCCACTGCTGTGGGATTGCAAGCTTGTACAACCACTCTGGAAAGCAGTCTGGTGGTTCCTCAGAAAACTGGGCATGACACTCCCGGAGGATCCAGCTATCCACTCCTGGGCATATACCCAGAGGCTTCCCCTGCATGCAATAAGGACACATGCTCCACTATGTTCATAGCAGCCTTATTTATAATAGCCAGACGCTGGAAAGAACCCAGATGTCCCTCAACAGAGGAATGGATTCAGAAGATGTGATATATCTACACAATGGAATACTACTCTGCAATTAAAAACAATGAATTCACGAAATTCCTAGGCAAATGATCAGAACTGGAAAATATCATCCTTAGTGAGGTAACCCAATCACAAAAGAACTCACATGGTATGCAGTCACTGATAAGGGGATATTAACCCAGAATCTCGGAATACCCAAGACACAATTCACATATCAATAGATTTCCAAGAAGATGGAAGGAGAGACCCCTGGTCCTGGAAAGACTGGATGTAGGGGAATACCAGGACAGAGAAGCAAGAGGGGCTTGAATGGGGAACAGAGGGAGGGAATGGGGCCTATGGGACTTTCAGGGAGGGAGGAAACAGGAAAGGGGAAATCATTTGGAATGTAAATAAAAAACTTAGAAAAAAAACAACAGAAACTGAGGAAATTCAAAAAATCATCAGATCCTACTACAAAATCCTATACTCAACACAACTGGAAAATCTGGAAGAAATGGACAATTTCCTAGACAGATGCCAACTACCAAAATTTAATCAGGATCTGATAGATCATCTAAATGGTCCCATAACCCCTAAAGAAATAGAAGTGGTCATTGAGAGACTCCCAACCAAAAAACACACAGGACCAGATGGTTTTAGTGTAGTATTCTATCAGACCGTCAAAGAAGACCTAACACCAATACTCTTCAAACTATTCCACAAAATAGAAACAGAAGAAACACTACACAACTTATTCTATGAAGCCACAATTTCGCTGATACCAAAATGACACAAAGATCCAACAAAGAAAGAGAACTTTATACCAATTTTCATTATGAATATTGATGCAAAAATACTCAATAAAATTCTTGCCAATGGAATCCAAGAACACATCAAAATGATCATTTACCATGATCAAGTAGGCTTCATCCCAGGGATGCAGGAATGAATCAATATATGGAAATCCATCAATGTAATCCACTACATAAAAAAACTCAAACAAAAAAACACATGGTCATTTCATTAAATGCTGAAAAAGCACTTGATAAAATTCAGCATCCTTTCATGTTAAAGGTATTGGAAAGATCAGGAATTCAAGGCCCATACCTAAACATACTAAAGGCAATATACAGCAAACCAGTAGCCAACATTAAACTAAATGGAGAGAAACTTGAAGCAATCCCACTAAAATCAGGGACTAGACAGGATTGCCCTCTCTCTCCATATTTATTCAGTATGGTACTTGAAGTTCTAGCTAGAGCAATTAGACAACAAAAGGAGGTCAAATGGATTCAAATTGGAAAGGAAGAAATCAAATTATCACTATTTGCAGATGATATGGTAGTATACTTAAGCGACCCAAAAAACTCCACTAGAGAACTCCTACAGCTGATAAACAACTTCAGCAAAGTGACCGGATATAAAATTCACTCAAGGAAATCAGTAGCTTTCCTGTACTCAAAGGATAAACAGGCTGAGAAAGAAATTAGGGAAATGACACCCTTCACAATAGCCACAAACAAAATAAAGTATCTTGGTGTGACTCTAACCAAACAATTGAAAGATCTGTATGAGAAGAACTTCAAGTCTCTGAAGAAAGAAATTGAAGACCTCAGAAGGTGGAAAAATCTTCCATGCTCATGGATTGGCAGGATTAATATAGTAAAAATGGCTATCTTGCCAAAAGCAATCTACAGATTCAATGCAATCCCCATCAAAATCCCAACTCAATTCTTCATAGAGTTAGAAAGAGCAATTCTCAAATTCATGTGGAATAACAGAAAACCCAGGATAGCTAAAACTATTCTCAAGAGTAAAAGAACTTCTGGGGGATTCAGTATCCCTAACCTCAAGCAGTACTACAGTGTTAAAAACTGCATGGTATTGGTACAGTGACAGGCAGGTAGATCAATGGAATAGAATTGAAGATCCAGAAATGAACCCACACACCTATGGTCACTTGATCTTTGACAAAGGAGCTACAACCATCCAGTGGAAAAAAAGATAGCCTTTTCAACAAATGATACTGGTTCAACTGGCGGTCAACATGCAGAGGAATGCAAATTGATCCATTCTTATCTCCTTGTACTAAGCTCAAGTCCAAGTGGATCAAGGACCTCCAGATAAAACCAGACACACTTGGACTAATAGAAAAGAAACTAGGGAAGAACCTTGAGCACATGGGCACAGGGAAACATTTCCTGAACAGAACACCAATAGCTTATACTCTAAGATCAAGAATTGACAAATGAGGCCTCATAAAATTACAAAGTTTCTATAAGGCAAAGGACACTGTCAATAGGACAAAATGGCAACCAACAAATTGGGAAAAGATCTTTACCAACCGTACATCTGACAGAGGGCTAATATCCAATATTATACAAAGAACTCAAAAAGGTAGACTTCAGAGAGCCAAACAACCCTATTAAAAAATGGGGTACAGAGCTAAACAAAGAATTTTCACCTGAGGAATATGGAATGGCTGAGGAACACATGAAGAAATGTTCAACATCCTTAGTCATCAGGGAAATGCAAATCAAAACAACCCTCAGATTTCACCTCACATCAGTCAGAATGGCTAAGATCAAAAACTCAGGAGACAGTAGGTTTTGGCGAGGATGTGGAGAAAGAGGAACACTCCTCCATTGTTGATGGGATTGCAAGCTGGTTCAACCACTCTGGAAATCAGTCTGGCGGTTCCTCAGAAAACTGAGCATAATACTACCAGAGGACCCTGCTATACCATTCCTGGGCATATACCCAGAGGATTCTCCAGCATGCAATAAGGACACAAGCTCCACTATGTTCATAGCAGCCCTATTTATAATAGCCAGAACCATGTGGAAAGAACCCAGATGTCCCTCAATGGAAGAATGGCTTCAGAAGATTTGGCATATTTACACTATTGAATACTACTCAGCTATTAAAAACAATGAATTCATGAAATTCTTAGGCAAGTGGGTGGAACTGGAGAATGTCATCCTGAATGAGGTGACCCAGTCGCAAAAGAACATACATGGTATGCACTCACTGATAAGCGGATATTAGCCCAGAAGCTTGGAATACCCTAGAAACAATTCACATATCAAATGTTGCCCAAGAAGTAAGAAGGAGAGGCCCCTGGTCCTGGAAATGCTCAATGCAGCAGTGTAGGGGACAGGGAAGTGGGAAGGGGATGATTGGGGAACAGGGGGAGGGAACAGGGCTTATGAGACTTTCGGGGAGGGGAGATCCAGGAAAGGGGAAATCATCTGAAATGTAAATAAAGAATATATCTAATAAAAAAAAGAAAAATAAGCACATTGTATTTATATACTGAGCACCTGGAAATGACCTTAGGTTGACATGGAAGACAATCAGTGTACTCTGGCTCTAAATATAAAAGTGAATGTTCAAACTAACACAGAAGCGGGAGGTAGGAGAATAGTTATTACTTCTGGGTGACAAAGAGTTTCTTTTTTATGATTTTATTTTATTTTTAATTATGGGTGTGTGTGCGTAAAAGTGAGAGTGGGTAGCCAGAAGGGGGCATCATATCCCTTGGAGCTGATGATTATGAGGCACATAATGTGTGCACTAGGAACCTAACTGAGGTCCTCTATAAAAGCTGCAAACACTCTCTACTGCAAGCCATCTTTCCAAGCTTCTGTTAAAATATATTTTTATCTATTCCTTGGGAATTTCCTGGGTGTATACAATGTATTTTGCTCCTGCTCACCCCTATTGCCCCTTCAGCTTCCCCTAAATTCCCTCCCCTCCAACCACAGCCATCTTCCAACTTCATGTGCATCCATTTTAAAACAAAAACCAACCAAAGCATAAAATTTGACAGTTTCAAAAATCAGTGTTTAAGTGTGCTGCTGATGCCATCAAAGACAGACATGAGAGGCTGTGCGGGAGAAATTCCTTACAATATGCCAAGCTGATAGCGGGTATTAGGTACTTCTGTACTGCTGACAATAGGAATGCAGAGAAAATTAACATTGTAGGCAAAGGATTGAACTGGAAAAAGACAGAGGCCAAGAGAAGGGCACACACCACCTACTGCTGTATAGAACTGGTATTTTATCTGGTGTCTGAAGTGCTCTGGGGCCTGGTAGTTCCCACAGGTCCCTAGGACAGTGCTCCTTATGACATCTGTTCTGTGCATTTTAGCAGAGTTTCCTGCTCCTGGTTGAGATATGCATCAGTGGCCACTCTGCTTCTTTGGAGACATCCTGGGGTCAGGTGCAGCCCTGTGGCTTTTCATCCTTGTGCAGAGAGTTAAAAAGATAAGGGACCCTGCACATTATGTCATTGTCCACAAGGGAGGTTAAGGACTGTACTTTCAGTGGGCAACAGGCTAAGGAATGTACCTTTAGTAAATGACAGGTTATGGATTCCAGCCCAAGATTTTTTCCCCATCTTTTATCCCCAGGAGTATTCTGATCCTGCCTCAAAAAATGCCAAAAGATTATCAATCAGCCAGGAACTTTCTAAAAGAACAAAGGAAAATTAGGAACTTCAGAAAAAATGAGCAAAAAATATAAACATGTATTATATTTTATTCATGAAAGACTCACCCAAAAGGTTTAGGTGTTGGAGTTTTAATTTCACAACTATGTCCAAAGAACCGTGAGGACCATTTATCTGTCATTATCTGTCAATGGGTCAATTCACTGATGAACATACAGACTACTAGGGGATTGTCTCTCATTGGAGAAAGTAGACCACAGAGGACATACTGTGTTCTCTCTCTGACTCTCCCTCTCACCCTACTTCCTTTCCACTTCCTGGCTGCCACATTGACAAGCAGCATCACTCCACCACATTTCTGCAATGCCACAAAGGTCTAAAAGCAACGGGACTAATTTATTGCAGAGTAAAATTGTGTGTCAATATTAATTGTTTTGCTCAGGTATTTTGCCACCGTGAAGGAAAGTTCCTAAGGATAGGTTGATCTGTGAATGGAAGAAACTCAATGCCATGTGAGAAACAGAGGAGAATGCTGAGGGGAAATTAGAGGGTCATGATTCACACTCTTGAGGGTGGTGAGAATGGGAAGGCTAAAGACAAGCATTGCCAAGTGTGCACGGAAAGGAGAACCTGCAGGCACTAATAGTAACCTATAAAATGAGTACCCATTTGGGGATACATTCTGAGAAAATACCTTCCAGGTCTACTAGGAGACTTTGTGAGGTTGTCCATCAGGGTGTCTTGAGGTTACAGGGGACTAGAAACACTCTCTGAAGCAGTGACTTGAATATGGCAGCTGAATCCTGTGGGACATCAAGCTCCAGTTAAAAACAATGAGGTGCCTGTACATATAGGACCATAGATTAACTTTAGACATATTCTGGTCAATTAAAAAGATAAGATTCCTCATAATATATGCACACAGCCATTGGAGGATTAGGATGATAGTCTGTAATGTGCTCCCATGTGTGCAAATTTGAAACACAAGATTGATTCTGACTTCCAAGTAAATTATATAGGGTTGCTTCTTTTTCTTAAATAATTAACATATATTTACCACTTGCTGCTAGATTTTAACTAACTCTGCCCCCAGTTCCTTACATTATACAAAACACAGAGAAAGTCTTTAATAATAAACACCTACTAGGGTCTGATACAACCTGATATACCTCATAACATTTAGATATAAAGAAATGACATCCAATATTCTACACAGATGCAGAACTGTTTGGATGACTGGCCAAGTTTCTGAATGTTACCAGAAATTATTTGTGAGACTTAGGCTACTTGAAGGGAACTTTACATTTTTGTTGAGTAGTTAATCCTCTAGAGTTTAGTTGCTGGCAAATGAAGGGCTGAAGATAGGATCTGGCCTGCTGCCTGTTTTTATATGGCCTTCAAGATAAAAATGTTTTTACATTTTAAAAATAGCTGTTATGTAAGCACCTACACAGTGTCCTCTGTTTTCTTTCTTGGCCTGCAAAGTCTAAAACATGAGCCTTTGTAAGTAATCTTACCAGACCTTTTCATACTTCATTACTTCTCTGAACATGCAGAGAATAATGTTGTCCCAGCACTGTGCTAGAAGGATAGAGCTAAACTAGTGAGCTGGATAATAAGAATAAAAACTTATAGCATGTTATCCAAATGCTGTGAAGAAAAGTAAGGCATGGAATATTTGAAGGCAGTACCTTTTGGAAAATGTTATCATTTGGAAAACATTATAGTACATTAGTCCCTGCTTGTCTATAGCTTGTCCTAAGGCCTTGGTTGATACCTGGACTCTGGATGGTACTGAAGTGTAGATCCACAGTCTGTAACACCTAGAGGGATGTCCTGATAACCGAGATGACTACTAAATGTCTAATCAGAGGGGTTGTTCATGCAGCATGCATACACTGGACAAGGGGATGAGGACCATTCCTGGCCACCCCTGGAAGGAATGGGACCACGTGAGACTGCACCACACGTCTAGGAGCAGGTGTATTTAAAAGCTAGTGAATTATTTGTTTCTGGAATTTTCTACTTAATATTTCAGACTGTAGTTGAGTGCAGATAAAGGTGAGAGGACACTGTACGTAACTGGGTAAATGTCCTACTCTGTTAGTTGATTCACCATAGGTAGTCTGTCTTCTGAATCTTCTCTGGATGCTCATGCTATCATTCCTGCAGCCCCAGTAAACTAAAGGCATCCATGCTCCTCATCTCTGCTTACTTCAGCTGGGCCACACCCATTCTCACTGTCAGGCCCCCACTTACCCTTTCTTTTCCTCTGCTGCCTACTTACAGATAAGCAGAGACTGTTGTCAGCTTGTCTACGGACCACGTTGGGACTATATAGGGATGCTCTTTTTTCTTTCTTGTTTAAAAACCACTAAAGACCTGGCTTATTTTTATTTCTGCAGAACCTAAAAATTATGCTAGAGAAGCTAAATAATGTCTCCAAAGTAGATATTTTAACATCTGAGGATATTACCTTAGAAATAGTTTTTATGTGAATAAGTCAGGTACTCATGTGTAGAATCAGAGTTCAGATATGTTACAGCAAGTCTTTTTGACTTAACATGTAACATGAATATCCATAATGATCACTAGGCTGTACCACATACTCTCATTGACAGCGGTACTAGATTCAAAATGTCTTCTGCTGTGTGGTGAAGGAGCGGAGACAGCAGTGAGCACAGAAGGAAGAAGTGGAGGTGTTTGTCTAATGAGACAATGGACCCAGTGGTAGGCAATTGCTGGCGTCTGTTCAGTGACTCAGAAATGTCAAGGTAAGTTCTCGGTGTGTCTCTTGGCCTTTTACCTTCATCTGAAAGTAGCCACTTCAGTTCCATGACTTTGACCTGTAGCCTATGTAGGAAGCTGGAAAAAAAAAAGGGACTGGTTTGAATACTGGTAGTGTAACTTTAGCACAGGTATTTCTCTAATAATCCCTCTCCCTCATGACTAGGCATTCAAATATATGAGACTGTTCCTATTCAAACTGCCACACAAGCTATTCAGACTCCTCCCCCCAGGGAAAGACCTGGGAGAGGTCACATGGTACAGCCTTGGAAGGAAGTAAATCTTAGTGGCAGTCCTGAACTTTTAAGTAACAGAGAGCGTAATTTTCAATCGCTTTGGTTCCTGCTAATAATGTGAGCCCGTTTCTCTCCAGAGGCCCAGAATAATGGGGCAATGGGTCACTCAAGGCTGAACTGGAAACTGCAGAACCATGAACTCAAAGAAGCTCTGCTCTTTGTAAGTTAATTGCCTCTGGGATTTCACAGGAGCATGTAGAGTTGAGTAATACAAAGCTGTATGAGTTTCCTGTTGCTGCTGTAAGAAATTCCCATAGACTCAGTAGATCAAAATAACACACATTTATTATCTTATGGTTGTGGGTGTCAGGCACACAGAATCAATTTCACTGTGGGAAAATGAAGATGTTAACAAGGTTGTGCCTTTAGGAAGCTCTGTAGAAAGCCATTCCTGTCTGGTCAGTTTCTAGGCCTCTTTCCTGTCCCTGCTCATGGGGCCCTTTTCCCATCTTCAAGCCAGTCTCTCACATTGGGTAGTCTACTTCTGTCTGTGTTTCTTTTCCTGACTCGGACATTCCTGCATCATCCCTCTGAAGTCTTCATGATGATGTAAGCCCTCATGGATCACCAAGAATGACATCATCTCAAGGTTCTCAACATTATCTCCTCTGCAAATGGTTTTTGTTGTTGTTTATTTTGCTTTTTGCCTTAGAAAGCAACCCACTCACAAGTGTCAGAGACTGGGATATGCATGTCTTTGTTGGGGGTGAAGGTGAGATCATTATTTTACCTACAACAAAAAAATCAACAAAAACAGGGAAGAAATTATACTTTAAAAAAATGAAAAATTCCCAGAAATTGTCTTATCACTTAACACTACATCATATAGCCTTTTGTCAGTGACAGCTTCATCTAACTCTAAGGAGCTCTAGAGATAAAATGGCCTATCAGAATTGTCCTGCATCAGGTCTAACTGGCCTAGTCATTTTGACTGGAGCAGGCAATGGTGTGGGATTCCCAGAAAGGCATAACTCTGAGTGAAGCCATAGTTGGTGACTTCAGCAAACCCTGACATGACTGAGAGCTAGAGGCTAGCCACGGACTTTCCCTGGAAGAGGAGTCTGAATGGCTTGTGTGGTGGTTTGAAGAGGAAAAGGCTCATATATTTGAATGCTTAGTCATCAGGGGAAGGCATTATTTGAGAAAGGATGATTATTAGAAGGATTAGGAGGTGTGGCCTTTTTGGAATAATTGTGGCTATGGTGGAGGAAGTGTGTGTCAGGGGGTGAACATTGAGGTCTCAAAAGCCTACAACTACATCAATATCACAGACTTTGACTTAATTATGTTAGTATTTCCTTTTCTTAGGAGACAGAGTTGGAGCTGGAGAGGTGACTCAGTGGTTAAGAGCACTTGTCCAGGTTCAGGTCTTGGCACTTACATCCAGGATATTGGACACCCTCTTCTAAACTCTGTGAGCATCAGGAATACATATAGTATAAATACACCCATGCAGGCAACACAGTCATACATATAAAATAAATAAATACATTTTAAATTAGAAAAAATTAATTTGGGAAAATTCAGAACTGCATGTACAACACTATATTTGTATGTTTCTTTTACATGGCTTGAACAAAACTCTGAAGCACAGTTTTTCAAAATGAAAGTTTTCTGTGGCCTGGTCCTATCTATAGGAGGGGCTGCAACAGAGACACTAGGAACATCATTCCTATCAGCCAGAAACCTGGTGAGTGTTAACTCAGTTCTCTACAAAGTTAGGTAGCAAGTGCACAAAATGCTTGGTGTTCTCTCCATATGTCAAGGTGACAATAAACACTTGCCTCCAAGATACCCTGTCACTAACCAGTGTATAAATGTTACAGAGAGGGGAACATTTCTGAAGCCTGACCAAGGCCTATCTATCCTGTTCTGCCTTAGATGAAGTCATGACAGGTTTCCTCTACCATTTGCTCCATTTGTATACTGTTGAGCGTGTTGTAGAAAACAAGAATAACTTTCTGTGGTGGTTTGAATGAGAAAAGTCCCCCTTAAGGTATTCTTTGGAGGGGCTTAATATTGTACATCACTGGGGGCAGGTCTTGAGTGTGGACAGCTTCAGGAAGTACACCACTGGGGGCGGGCCTTGAGAGTGAACAGCTTCAGGAAGTACACCACTGGGGGCGGGCCTTGAGAGTGGACAGCTTCAGGAAGTACACCACTGGGGGCGGGCCTTGAGTGTGGACAGCTTCAGGAAGTACACTACTGGGGGCGGGCCTTGAGTATGGACAGCTTCAGGAAGTACACCACTGGGTCTTGAGTGTAGGCAGATACACCTTGCTTTCAACTCATGGTTATAGCTCTAGTCAATCTCTCATCTTCCTGCTCTGACTGTCTGCTGCCCTGCCACCTCTATCATTATGCGACCACCTCTGGACCAAGTCAAAATAAGCTGCGTCCTATAAATTGCCTTCATCATGTTATTTTATCATAGCAACAGGAAAGTAACTAAGACACTCTGGTTCAGTTATTTTCATATTAGAAGTAAACCAGAACAAAACAAAACAAAATCAAAACAATCAGAACACCCTTCGAGATATTAGATACTCAGAGAGACAGTGGAGGAGTGAAAAGGGCCATTTGTCCTAGAGAAAGGAAGCCTGGTGAGCCATGTGTTTTTGTCAAGGAAAGAGTCAAATGGATTCCATGTGCTTAGATCCTCTCTTTCAGTCCTTGATGGTGTGACCTTCTCACATCCTGCGTGAGGCAACACCATCATCACAAGGTCACCCTGCTTAGATCACCGGTCCCCACATCTGGTTAATCTGTGAGGAATTACCCTGAACACCTTCATGCTCAGCTTCTGGGTTCTGGGACTGTAGACTGTTCACATCCTGAGGACTTTCACATTCTTTTGTTCTTCAAGTGACATCAACTCCCTAAGCAATGCCTTTGGACAAAACATGCAAATGAAGGCAAGGACTGTCCTGGGGTATGGGAAACAGACAGTAGGAAGTCTGTTACCGAGCCAGCTGTTCCAAGACCCTCTTTGGTACCATTAACCATCACTGGGTAGTGAAAGGATGATTGCCTTTAATGATTTGGTAAATGTTGGCACCAAGTTTGACAGAAATAGGTATTTCAGATCAACACCTTTGATGTGGAGGCTGCCTCTGGAACTGAGCTTCTTGTCTGCCTTTTAAAAAGTACATGGGTGTTTTTTGTTCTTTCATTATTTGACGAGTAGAAGACTTTTGGCTAAGATACTGATTTCTGTTGCATTCCAGTTGCCATGGAAGCAAGAGAGCATGTCTTTCCTCACTTTCCAGCTCATCTGTCCCCTATGTACCCACCAAAGGAACAGCCATGGTTTCCGGGCGCTGCTGTTACATGGAATTATACCCAATAAGAAAGAGGCTTCTGTGGAGTTCTAAGGAATTCTAGAACGAGAAAATGAAGGAAGCTTGGGGACTCACAAGAAACCAGGGAGTTATAGTCTGTGTTGCCAACAGACCTATCCTTAAGAAAAAGCAATGTCTCACCTTCCCCTCGCACTTGTACAAGCATTTAGATCTGTGTAATTTTACTGAACGTGGAAAGAGTAATCACTACAATTACTGGCCTATTAAGGCCTCGGAACTGATAAAACTGAATGAGAGAAATGTAAGAAATATGGAAAATCTCAAGTGCAGGATAATGTGCAAAGCAATTCATATCCTTACACCATTAATGGCCTTAATAAAGTTCAGCTTCAGATGTGTTTGCCATTACTATTAATAGGTCCCACAAATTATTAAGATTGAAGATGTTGGCCAGACATGGTAGCTCATACCTTTAATCTTAGCACTTACTGTGTGTTCAAGGTTAACCTGTGCTATAGAGTGAGACCCCGTTTCAAAAAAAATGAAGGATGTTATTTACTATTTTAATATTTTAAATTAAAGGCTTATGTACATCCCTGAATGAGGGTATGTGCACATGGACACAGAGGCCAGAAGAGGGCACCAGATTCCCTGGAGCTTTAACTATAGACGGTTAGGAGCAGCCTGATGTGCGCTAGGAACCAACTCAGGTTCTCTACTAAAGCAGTACATTCTCCTAACAGCTAAGCCATCTCTCCATTCCCAGAGGTTGTTTAATCTTGTACTCCATAAGTATCTAGCCAGTTTTGCTTTAGAAAAGAATTTCAGGACAAGTCAATATGAAACAAAGTTGAAGCTTATTAGAAGACATTTTATATGTAGATCTTAAGTACAAGGGTTAATAGAGAGGCACTCAGGCAAAGAATAAGACATATCCAAGTGTGGGTATGGGCTTCTTAGGAGAGAGTCACACTTCATTGTCTTTACAGTAGTCATGTGTAGGATTTTTGATGTTTTCTAGTTATTTTCTTCAAATGGTTGCTAAGGAATTTAAATGAAATTACTGTATGGTTCCTGGAGAGCTCCTGAGAGGATTACTGTTCATAAGGTCACAGTGATGCAGGCAAGTAGGCTGTTTTATCTGTTAACAGTGTAGGTCACAGGAATGCAGGCAGGTGGGATGCCTTCCCTGTTAACAGTTTAGGTCACAGGGATGCAGGCAAGGAGGATATCTTCACTGTTAACAAAGTTAATCATCTTGCTTTTGAGGTTCTTGAAAGTATCTGGATGAGGAGTGAGGTCCTGTTCAAGGTCATTTGCATAAATTCCTTATGCTTGAATTATTGCTACATTAGCATCCTTATTGGAAAGTATTTCTATATAGAAGAAATGTTGTCTCTATGTTGGAAATCCTCACAGCAACGTTAATGGGGCTGGGATCCTTGATTCTCATCTGGTCAGGGACTTTGAATTGGGACATGGAAAACAGATGAGTACCAGAGAATGAGAGATGCTTTCTAGCCCCAAGTGTGCGTTATTTCAGAGACTAGGGACCAGAACATAAACTGCCACCAAAGCCACCCAGGGCCAGTGTCTTCCTGGTTCTTTAGGGTGAGCTTAAAAGGGAGTTTTATTATAGTGTTACAGGTGGAAGCCTCAAAGGAAAAAAGAGGCTATGTTCCTCTATATCAGGGGAACTTCTCAGAGATGGGGTACCACTTTAAGGGCTTTCAATAGGATCTGTGGCAGACACTGGGGTGAGGCATGGGGAGATGATCTAGTCAGTCCTGTAAAAGTAACTTTTATTCATTTGCTGTAATTGCTATCTTGGAGGCTTACTGCTTCTGTCTACTAACATAGGCCTAGCCCAGGAAGCTTCTAGCCTCTGTACAATCTAATCTAGTCCTAGAATGTTTTCTGCCTCTGAAACTTACAACTGAATATCCTTTCTAGTTCTTTCTAAACTTTAGCTGGCTAGTTCAACTCAGCTGTCTCAAACTCCTTTCCAAGCTGACTGATACAATCTGGCTTCTCTCAGGTTTTTATTGAATTGCTCTGCTTGGCCTCAAACTTATGCTGGCAATGTTCTCATTTTCTGGCTCCTTTTCATTCTCTGGCTCATTCTATCTACTTGTGTCTAGCTTGTTATCTTTGTAAACTCTCTGTCAAACAAGCCCTGTAATAACTGTCTCTGAACTCCACAAACTGAACTGCCACAACCCACCCCTTCTCTGTCCTGCCTCTCAATTCACTGACTCAACCAAACTGACTACAACCCAGAGATTTGTATGTCTCTGTCTCCTGAGTGCTGGGATTGAAGATGTACCACCATGCTTGAACCTAATGTTTTCTTTACCTGAAACTTGCTCTATACTAGGCTGACCTTGAACTCAGAGATGTGCTTGTCACTATCTCCTGGAATTAAAGACATGTCTTCACTCTGGCCAGAGCAGGAACCAGAATCTGCATCTGGAGTTTCTAGCCTTTGGTCAGTGCAGAACCAGGGACAACTTAGTTTCTAGTCAAGGACAATTAAATTCCTGTCTGTTATTGTACAACCTGAGTAGTTTGTAGTACTTACTCTTAACCAGATTCAACCAGAACCCAGAATAGAGGCCTCCTTTCCCTCCCACACCCCAGTAATTTTTCCTGTTTTTCTAACACAACTGAATCTCTTGGATCATGATATTGGATTTTATCCTAAAAGTAAGTGTGTGTGTGTGTGTGTGTGTGTGTGTGTGTGTGTGTGTGAAATAAGATTTTAAGTTAGCTTGGACAAAGCAAAGGAAGAAGAGATGTAGGATGATGGACAACTGGAGGTTGCTAGCTGGCTGGATGTGGGGAGCAGGTATTACAGAAGATTTCTTAGGTTTGGGTTTGTATAAGTAGATGATTGTTTATATCTGTAATTGAAGTAGAAAGTTATTAAAGGCCAGATGCTTGGGAGAAGATCCCAAGTTTGTTCTTAGAGATGTTGAGTTTGGGTATCAAAGTGGAATATTAGGTAGTGTGATGATTTGAGTTAGAATCCCTTCCTTGGGCTTAGATATTTGAGTACTTGGTGGCCAGTTTATATAGCGCTATTGATGGGTTAAGAGGTATGACCTTGATGGAGAAAATATGTCACTGGGGTGGTCTTTGAGAGCTTAAAGACTCACCCTATTTTCAGTTTGTTCTCTCTGCTTCATGCTTGCAATTGTGTGTGTGAATTCTCAGCTTCCTGTTCCTAGCACCATAGCTGCTACTTACTGCTATGCCTTCCACCATGACAGACTCTTATTCCTTTGGAACCATAAGACAAATAAACTCTTCCTTCTATAAGTTGCTTTGGTTATGGTGTTTTATAAGAAAAGGTAAATTACATAGCTGGAGAGTTGTAGAAATGCATCCACAACTCACTAGGAGAGTTCAATATGAAAATTCAAGATAGAGGCCTCAATGTCTAGATGATTCTTAAAGCTTCCATATGAGTTTTATGAAAGTTTCAAGTGAGGAAAGGGGAAGAGGGAAGAGAGGAGGTTCTGGGAAAAATCCTTAGGGAAATCCAATGTTTCAGAAAGAAGATGATGAGACAGAAATGTCTAAGAAAAAGAAGCCAGAAGAATGAAAAATCAAAGATGCATAACTAATGCAGGAGGTTGCAATGTCATTTAAGCTGTGGGAAGAGTGTCAAGAAGGTGTCATCATATTGAGTACCACTGAGGAGGTGAAGCAAGATGATGAGCAGATGTTGTCTGATTTCTGAAAGTAGTTGCCCCTGCTGAGCCTCATGGGAAATTCTGGTGGTACTGGTGGGACCGGGTGCCTGACTGGAAGTGAGCAAAGATGAGAAAATGGAGTGATTCTATAGATTATGCCTGGACTTTCTGAAAGTTAAGGGCACTAGTTCTGTTTACTATTTCATTTCTCTGTGTGGTGACTTGAATGAAAATGGCTCCCAAAGACCTATAGGGAGAAGCATTATTGGAGGCATGGCATTCTATGAGTAGGTTTGGCTTTGTTGAGGAAGTGTGTCACAGGGGATGAACTTTGAGGTCTCATAACCCCAATTCAGGTCCAATGTACTCTTCCTGCTGACTTCTGATCCAGATGTAGAACTCTCAGCTATAGCTCTAGGATCACATCTGCCTGCGTTCTGCCATGACAAAAACTCTAAACTTATAAATGGTAAAGGAATTTTAACCCAGCAACATGACTACTCTAGCTAAAATACAGATGCCTTTAGTACACACCTTTAATCCCCAACAGTGTAGGCAAGGTTAGTTTATAGAAGGAAGCAGCCATGTTTGAACATGATGGCTACTTGTAAGGCATTTCAATGAGTGGAACTGTCAGTTCTATTCAGTCAGTTGAATTCAGTCAGTCGAGTTGAATGGACTTGAGTTATGTGCAGTCAGTTTGGAGTCAGTACAGTGAATACAGTGCAGCAGAGTTGAGTTCATGTAGTTCAGTGATGGTCAGAGTTAGTTTGAGGTCAAGCAGAACAATTCAGCAAGAAGATGAGAGAAGCTGGTTTGAATGAATCAGCTTGGAGAGGAGTTTTGGGCCAGAATAGCTCAGTTGAACCAGCCAGCCAGAGTTCAGAAAGAACTAGAAAGGGTGATCGTATTCAGCAGCAAGCCTCCCAGATGACAACTAGATCAGGCAATAAAAATTACTTATACAGTTAGCCAGCCCCAGTTAAATGTTTTCCTGTATAAGAGTTAATATGGTCATGGTGTCTATTCACAGCAATACAACTCTAGCTAAAACACTCTATAATATTAATTGTTTCCCTTTCTCTTGATGCTTCTGTGGCATTCCTTCTTTTACTGCCAGCCACCAATTCCTTTCTTTTTTCTATTACCTTACAATGAGTAAAGAATGTTAAAAAAATAAAAACAACAACCAAAACCCCTGAAATATGAAAGCCAGCTTCCCCTAGGGACTGTACATAGGAGTAACAAGAAAAGACAGAAAGAATGAAAATAACTGTGAGGATAATAATAAGAATAACAATATGGTAAGATGCTAAAAACCATGAGGACATCCTTACTACTGCCAGCCACTAGATGAGGAATGCTAAATATTATGTGGCTGCTATTGTTCCCATTCTTCTGGGGAAGAAAATGGGCCCAAGAGAGAGAAATTGGATAACTTGATGACATCATCTAGATAAATGGAAACAATGTTAAGTGCATACTCAGACAGCTTGAACTGGATGTTGTCATGACTAAATAAGTATGTGCTTTGCAAGCACAGACATGTTCAGGATAGGAGGAAGTCACAAATAATAGGTGACATTACAGGTGTCAAGTGTTACTGAGATGACATAAATGCTGGTAGGAGAGGGGAGATGAGCAGATCTTCAGAGGGAGGGAGGTCTACCCAGTCCTTCCTGTAGGTACCTCCTGCCTTTATTAGTGAGTATTTTAGAAACCCTCCTAGAGTCCATTAGGAATAAGTGGAAACATTCACCAACTCTGAAAAGCCAAAAGGGTTTGGACTGTTCATGGGAAGGAAGGTAGAACTTGAAGGAAGGTTGAGAATTGGCATCTTAGTGAAGCCAGACTGAGTGATGGCTACTTGTAAATAATTCTTCAAAGTTCTACCCCTTAATACCATCACAACACCAAGTTGTTTTTGGAACATGGAAGAGGTGGTGGATAGAGTTTAACTCCATCCTTGATGTGTTAGTTGTAGGATGAAGGGGGGGGGGAAGCAGGGAGTCATTTGATACATTGTCACAGAAGTAATTTTTCTTTTATTGAACAATACCTAACCTTCAACAAGTAACTGTTATAATGTTCATTATATAACTTCACAGGTGAGAACACACACTGTTCTGAGGCTGAGTTGACTGACATAGCAGATTGCTTGCTGTGCTGCCTAGTTTGACCTTAACTTGACTCAAGCCTTAACAGAGAGGAGGGAACCTCAGTTGAGAAAGTGCCTCCCTAAGGTCTAGCTTTAAGGAATTTTCTTAATGATTGATGTGGGCATACCCAGTGAATTGTGGATGAAACCACCTGTGGGATGGTGGTCCTGGAGTCTATAAGGAAGCAGGCTGAACAAGCTAGTAGGGCCTCTGCATCAGCTTCTGCCTCCAGGTTCCAGGTTGTCCTTACTGCTTTTAATATGAACTGTTATATGGACCTGTAAATAAAATAAGCCCTTTCTTCCCCAAGTTACTTTGACCACAGTGCTTCATCACAGCAACAATAACCTTGCCTTGGATATGGTTTGAACTCATCCCCAAGGGCTCATGACTTAAAAGTTTGGATCTCACTGTAGCAATGTTAAGATGGGCTGGGACTTTTAAGACACTGAATGCTGGCAGATGGCGGGACTAGCACCATTCTGCTTCTTGTGACCAATGTTCCCCTCATGATGTCACACTGCCAAGTGTTCTCTGGCAGGGACTGTATCCAAAACTGTCAGATAAATAAGCCTCTATTCTTTATGGAAGAACAAGACTCCATTATTTCATCACAGTGATAAGAAAAACAGAAGAATGGGGAGGGGGGGTTGTCTGTTTCTATATCATGTGCAATTTGGCATGATCTGAAGAATTATTCTTGGCTTCTCTGGCACCCTGTCTTAGGGATTAGATTCCATCCAGATAAAAGTAATAGGATTCATAGTTTTGTCGTGTTAAAAATGGTGTGGATGTTAAGATATCTCACTTGGTAAAAAAGATAACTTGAAAGAAATAGGATAGCTATCATCAAACGCTCTGTCCCTTGGGAAGGAAATAAGATTAATGTGCAGAAACTCTGAGAAGATGCACATTACTTCTTAAGTAAGCAAATCCTTAAGAGGACTTCTGAAGTTCTAGTGAGCTTCCTCAAGGCACCAATAAGCTCCCCCCTCCCATCCCCGCCCAACCTCCAGCTTCAGCACGTATCTCCAACCATTTTCTGCTCCTCTCACAGAATGTTTATAGTTTAAGGGGCTGAATCTGTAGCTCAGTTGGTAGAGCGTTTGCTTAGCATGCACAAAGCTAAGCATCTGATCCCCAGTACCACATAAAACCAGGCGTGGCATCTCACAGCTGTAACCAGCACCTGTGAGGTGTAGGCAGGCTTGCACTACATAAGACACTACTGTCTCAAACAAATGTCACTAGTCTCCAAAGAAAAGAAGTATTTTCCTTATAGTTCTGAAGGTTCAGGAGTCTAAGACCGAAGCTCAGTATATAGTAAGGACCGTCATGGTGCATCATCCCAGGGCAGCAGGCAGGACAAACAGGCCTGTGAGACTGATAAAGTAAGAAGTAAACTTACTTTATTAGGAGCCCTTTCTGTGAAAACCAACCCACCCTGAACAGCAGCATTGGTGAACTCATCGGGACTGTAAGCACTACTTAAATGTCTACTCCCTGATGCCACCACAACAGCACTAAAAAGACAACAAATTTCAAAGGAGGTATCCAAACCAGAGCAGAGATATTCAAGCTAAATGAGCACATGATGATTGATAGGCGAATTGTGGGTAAGCATAGATTCATAAATTGTGGATTTATTTAAGCATAAGGAAACACCTGATAAAATGGACACTCAAAATAAATTTATTAAATAGATGAATGATGGATGAGCTGGAAATAACTTCCAGGGAACTTCTTGTAATCTCCCAATTCTTGGAAAACTGGAGTCATGTCTCAGTTATGTTGATTGCATGTGAATGTTTTTGGATTCCAATGGGGTATTGGCTAAGGGGGTAGATCAGAGCAGAATGAAAGGAGGGTGCTAAAGTTAGAACACTAAATGTGTTCCAAAGGCCGATGAGGCTTCGTCTCTGGAGTACTAGCAGGAGATGGTTGGCATGTTTAGAAAGTGAGGCATAACGGGAGGTTCTTAGGCTATTCAGAGTCCTCTTCAGGAACAGTGGAACTCAAACTGCTTCCTCAGTCTCTCTTGCTTCCTGGTCACAAGGTAAGCAGTTTGTCTGCCATCTTCTCTCTATCTCCCATCAGAGGACCGAAGTGATGGGTCTCTCTGATCTTGGACTAGCACTCTAGTACTGAGCCAAAAGAAACCTGTTCTCTGCATAAGGTACTTGTCTCATGTATATTCTCTGTAGTTTTAGAGAACTGGCTAGCACAGAAGGCATGGTTGTCAAAGGAGTGTGAATTGTAAAGATGAATACAGAAGGCCACTCTTCAGAAAAACTACTGGCAACTGTTTCAGCTTAGTTTGCCCAGGACTCTTGGCAGCACACATGCTATAAGATTATCATTAAAATCTATCTTTATTAAAAAAAATCAAGTTATTATTATTAATTTTTGTATGTGTATGAGTGTTTTACCTGAACATTTGCCTATGTATTATGTGCATGCCTACTGCCTGTAGAGGCCAGAAGAGGATATTTTATCTCCTGGAACTGGAGTTGTAGATGTTTGTAACCCTTTATGTGGGTGTTGGGGATCAAACCCAGGTCTCCTGGAAGAGCAGCCAATGCCTTTAACTACTGATCAACCTCTCCAGTGTCAAGAAAAATTATTATTAAAGGACAGAAGACAAGGACACAAGTAATCAGTCACTCAGGAACAGTAGAATACACACACACACACACACACACACACACACACACACACACACACACATTTCCTGCCAACCAAAACATTATTCATGTTAAAGAAGACTAAATACAATAACTTTGATGTTGGCTTTGGAAGGATGCTTCCCTCTATTGTTTATTTTCTTTATTTTATTTTTTCCCCTTTTATTGAATATTTTCTTTATTTACATTTCAAATGTTATCCCTTTCTTAGGTCTCCCCTCTGGAAACCCCCTATCCTATTCTTCCTTCCCTTGCCTTTTTGAGGGTACTCCTCCACCCATCCACCCACTCTCACCTTCCTGCCCTGGCATTCCCCTACACCAGGGCATCAAAGAGGAGTTCTAAGATTGTACCTAATATCAGCTGTGACTTCAGTTAAATGTGTTCCCACCTTTCCCTTCAGTCCCCTCACCCCACTATCCCAGGACTCCATAGGAATTCATACACTGTGATGTTGATTAAAAGGAGTTCTACAAAAGCTTGTTGGTAGAAGGGTGATGGCTCCTGGCTAAATAATTGCTATGAACTGTCAAAATGTGCCAGCACGGCCACAGTAATAGCATGTTAGGAAGGAGCTGCAGCGCTGATAGGTCAGCTCTTGCCATGTTAGATGAGTTCCCTTTTCCCTGCTGATTCTCATTAACATTACATTGTCATAGAAACAGAATGCCAACACTGCCAAATGCATTCTCATGGCTGAAAGGAGCCTAAACCACATGTGATAAAACAGGCCACGGGGCTAGTTAAACTCCACAGCTGACATTCAGATTTAACAAAGCTGTCAGCTCACAGCCTGTATTTTTGGGAAGCTGGCTATAAAGTGTGCACAAGTACTAGTATTTAGCTTTCCTTTTTTGCAAGATTTTGAGTTAAGTGATAGAGGGTTGGGGGACTGCCTTCATGGGTAAAGTGCTTACTCTGAGAGCTTAAGGGCCTTAGTCCGGATCCCCAACACCTACATAAAAGGCGGTGGTGGCGCATGTTTTCAATCTCAGCACATGGGAGGCAGAGGCAAGAAGATCTCTGAGTTCCAAGTCTGCCTGGTCTACAGAGTCAGTTCTAGGACAGCAAGGGCTACACAGAGAAATCCTGCCTCAAAAAACAAACAGACAGACAGACAAGCTAAGTGTGGCAGTGAACCCCTATAGTTCAAACTGTAGATGGTGGAGACAGAAGGATGGTAGAAGCTCCCAGGCCCAGATATACAGCCCATCGGTGTGTTCCAGGGTCAGAGAGAAACAAAAACAAAAAAACAAAAATGGAGGGCCAGTGAACTGGTTTCCAGTGCAAATTTGAGGTCCATCCCTGGAACCCAGGCTGGAAGGAGAGAACTGACTTCCAAAAGTTGTTTTTTGATTTCCACATACAATGGTACATATGCATCTATATTTGTACACATATTAGAAAAATATGTGTACAAATAAAAAATTAAAAGTAAAACATGGTAGGTGTTCCATATCCACCTTTCAACCCACAAGTACAACCTACAACCATGTGTGTGTGTGTAATTATATTATTATATTATATGAAATATAATATAATTATAATGAAGATTCATTTAAGGTAAAAAGTATTCAGTAAAGGTAATTTAAAAATTTGTGATCTTCTTCTCTTTTGTTATTAGTCTGCAACCATGACCAGGATGCACACAGCTTCTGCGCTTCTGGAATTTTACCCTCTATAGTACACCCCTAGCCTTTTCCTAGCAATATCAGCAGCTTGCATCATCCTCTTCATTATTTTAATAAGTGTTTACATTGCATCTTAGCCAAAAATGTACATTAATTACATTAAATGTTAGTATGTAATTATCAAATTCAATGGTCTATAGTTTTCCTAGGAATTCTCTAGGCCGTGACTGGGAGTCTGGCTCCAGGGTAGAGCGCATGTCTGGCAGTAAGGTCTTAGACTCATTTGTCAATAAGAAAAAGTAGATGAGAAACAGTTGGGTGGGAGTAGGTGAAAATAATGGAGAATTGTGGAATTTAATCTGTTTTCAAGGTGGATTAAAATTGTGGGTCATGTATGAAGTTGTATGATTTTAAGTTCTCAGAGAGAGTATGATTTGTTCTACATTCAAACCTCTTGCTTTTTCTGACTAACCAGCATCTTTGTCTTTACTAGACTAGCCATATTAATCTTAAAAATTGTATAGATTTAAAAATAATAACTCAGTTATTGGCTATGGCAAATAATATTTGTAATTCATCTGGAAACACAAACCTATATTGCCAATAATTTCCTGGTAAACTAATGTGGATTATAAAAAGCAATATTTCTTTCCAGTATCATTTGAAAATTTCAGGCATCTCACTGGTACTACAGATTCTGAATCACATCAAAGGTGTGGCCACATTTAAAGTTATTCTAAAATAGGTGTATCTCTATTACAGGACTGTCTTGCTAAGGTTAGGGTAGAAGCTAGTTTAAGTACTTCAGGTTGCTATATGTTAGAGGGAGAAGGGTAATGATTATTGAAAAGGTGCCTGGACAGTTTGGACATCCAAGTTTTCATGGGAGTAGAGAAGAGTTTATTATACACAATTTACTGGGTCCTAGACTTTCTCACATTTGTGACCAAACATTTGAGAGAAACTATAGAGAAACAATTTCTTTTGCTCTGAATTGAAGAGGATGCTGTCCATCATGGTGGGAGGTGTGGTGAAGCAGCTCATCTAATGGCAGGCAGGAAGCATGGGCATGATGGGAAAGAGGGTAAAAGGTCACCCGAGGACAGGTGGGCCCCACCTTCCACAATTTCATCGACTCTCAATACATAGCCTGCTTAGATTTTGACTCCATTTGTGGATTAAACTACTCACTATCTTAGGGCCCTCAAGGTCTACCCAATGTAAAAATCCTCGTGGGCACACACTCTGGTGTGTACACTCTCTGGTGTGCCTCTCTAGCTAATCTTCTAGACACCTCTCAGTCCAATCAAGTTGAAAATGTAACCATCTTTTACTCTGATTCTCATCTCAACTCTATTGTATGATGTTGACCACTGCTAGCTTTATTGTTCTCATACAAAAGTGTTGGTTAATAAGCAAATTGATCTTTATCCCCAATTTAAGTAGAGGCTGTACAATAGGACCATGTTCTATCATCAAAGGCAGAAGGCTCAGCTTCATTCATATTCTCAACAGATACTCACTGAACCACATTAGCATCTACCAAGAAAGGCAATAGGGGAAATTTAGATAAGGACACATGACTGGGGAAGGGAGATTGTTTTTTGTGTTCCAATGGGAACACCATGGCCCTGGTAACAACCCACTCTCAAAAGAGCTACTCAAAAGAGATAGGTGGCTGGATGTGAATCTGTTCTGTGAGTAGAAACTGAGAGCAAGGGGACAAGTAGCTTGTGTCAACATCATAGGCTGAGCCATTGTGAGACTGAACTTTCCCAGAGAGAAGAAAATGTTGGCCCATGAGTGAAGCACACAGGTCTTGTAGGCATGGGAAGAATAAAAGCACAAAGCTAAGATGGGGTACTCAAGAGAATAAGAAAATGAAAAATAATCTCTGAGATGGAAGAAGTCTGAACATACATAATCACATTAAAGCAATGACTTTAACTTTTTTTTTTTTTGGAAAAGTGTTATATAATGGTATTTAATGGATGTCTTGTTATCTTACACATACAAACTATTAGAAAGTAGTCTTAAAATAGAATTGTATGTGATTCCAAACAAAAGAAAAAAATTATTTAGAGCTTTTATAGCTTTCAGTGAATGATTGAGATTGTGGGTCACATTATTTGTTCTTCATGTGTTTACATATTTCTGGTTATACATGTATGATATACACACATCTTATTAGTTTGTATTTATTTATTCACAGTTTTTAAGCATGAGAACTTAAAAAAGATAAAAGCCTTTTTTCAGTAATTCTAAATTGATTCTATGATGCAATTTATAGCCATTAGAAGCTGGCCACTCCTGACTTGGGATATTTTGGGTTTAATGATGACAGTTGTTTATAGAACTCTGTGTCCCTGATCCTCCCAAGTGAGACCTGCTGACTTGGTGCTCAGGAAACTTTAGTCTGTTTGGGTACTAAGAAAGCAAAGCTGGAAAGAATTTCACATCTCCTTTCTACAGACCTAGGGGAGGCAGAGTGGGCCAGAGGTAGGCATGGCTGTTAGCATTTCCCTGGGTTGTCTCCAGCTCCTACACTGCCCCAGCATAAAATTTCCTATAGGATGGTATTACTTATTCTTTGACCTTTTATGCATCTGTACAATGCACTTTGATCATATCTACACCCAATTCTACACCCCAACTCCTCCTGACACCCCTGTCACATACCTTCATATCTTCTTTGTGTAGCCTACTTAGTGCTGTTAGTGCTGCATACAAGCAGGAATCCTTGTTCTGCAGCTAGCCCATGCTTCTTCATCATGTCCCACAGAGCAACATTATCAAGGAAAGCCAAGAGAGAGGAAATAACAAGTACTTAAACAAAGGACCAAAGCTCTCTAACAGTACAGCAAGACAATGCTATTTTAACCTTGTAATCCTTTGATGGGTGTCTACAGTGTGCCCAGAACCCTTTCCATTTAAAAAAAAAAGCATTATTATAGTGTACAAATATTTTTCTCTATAGCCATAAGCCCGAGCTACTAATAATATTAGCCAGGTTGTTGAAAACATCCCATTTGTCAGAATACTTACTAAGGTTTTCATATTTGCATTTTTCCCAGCTAACATATGCAGTTTCTGTTGAAGATTGCGCAGGCATGAAATAATTTCTATTGGAAACATATGTTTTTTTTTTAATTTGTCATTTGAGAGTGAACATCTAAGACAGTTTCAATAGCAATAGCAAAGGAGATCCTGACACAGTTTTCTCCTCTCCTTGCTTCATGTTGTAGTGCTGGAGAGAGCTTTAAGTTGGGACTGGAGATGCAAGACAAAATGAGATGCTTGCTCATGTTTTTGCTAATTGAAAAGATCCCTTCACAGACTAGTACATCCAATGGCTAGGATGCTTTTCTTCCCATTTTTTCCTATTCCAGGTTTCCTTGTGGAAGTAGACACGATACTAGGAGCCCAAGGCTTTGCAGGGGCAAGGTGAGGCAAGGTAAGGCAAGGCGAGGCCACAGCTTCTGCCTGTACTTCTCATCAGCTTGGATTCATCCCATTCTCCTGGAAGTTCTAACTTCACCCTCTTCACTGTCTAGTTGGCTCCCACTCCTGGCCTCAGCCACAACTTGTTCTACTGTCCTGTCAGCCCCAAACAAAACCTTTCCATGTACTAAACACATACACACACACACACACACACACACACACACACACATACACACACACACACACAGCATAGAGTTTGAGTCACCCACACCCACACATACAAAAAGAAACCTACAAAATTGTTTGTTTTCTTGAATGCAACTGAAGATTCTCCTACCAAATGAACCAAGTTAGCCTTGGAAAGATGTCCCCATATTTTTCCTCATTTGTGGATTCTAGGTTTTATACACATGTATCATGTAACTGTATGACATGAAAGCAGAGAAGAAACTGTGTAAGACAACAAAGGAGCTAATAGGAATGAGAAAAGGCAGGGGGAAAGGTGTTCAAATTATGTTTACGTACTGTGTAAAGATATTATTATGAAACCCAGCTGTAATGGTTGGTGTGCAATAGTGCTCGGCTGAGTCTTAATCGACCTCATTTGTTAATAAAATTCTGCCTTTGAAGCGAGGCACTTGCAACCTTTTTGTTTTTTATCTTTGAAATGAAATATGTTTCAAATTTAATGCATTTGACTCAGTTTAATAGTGTGTCATTATTGAATGTGAAAGTAAGCCGCAAAAACAGAGTAATAATATCATGTGATTTACAACCGCTCATCAACAGCTGGGCTAGCAGGGCCCCTTATCCTGTTCTCACAGACATGAGCTCTAGGTGGAATAAAATACACAGGACCCTATTCTGGGATGGTGGCTTCCATGATAATTTAGATGGCTTTAGAATTTAGTGGGCTATGGGGATGACTATGAGTAAGACTGAACTACCCAGTTCTCAGGCTAATCCCTTGAATAACCCATGTAGGGTGTACCCCTGACAGGAGAGAAGTAATTACCAGTCTATTGATCACTGAATCACAGCTTATAGACATTAATTTCAGTGATTATGAAAAGTCTTTGAGCGGCTGGTCTCGAGCTGGCAAGGAAGGTTTTATAGAAGATATCACATTTATTAAACATGTGACTGGGTCTGAAACTATGCCAAATATTTCACCACTTTTTATTATTTACTTGAATCTTCACCAAAAGTATAAGAAGAATTGTGGTGCTCATTGAACAGTAGAAAGAACCAAGATTTAGCTTAGATTCATTGAGAGGTAAGTCGGATGACGGACCTTTCCTAGAGTAATGCAATGAGCATGTGTGTGAGCACAAGTGCACACTCTTGAGCACATACACATGTACACACAGACACATAGACACAGACACACATATGTACACAGATACATAGACACAGATACAGATACACACACATACACACACACACACGCACACACACACACAATTTTTCAGCCCCCAAAAAACACCATGTCATATCAAAGTAATAATTACTCCAATGTCCAACTTGGTGAAATATTGAGTTTTTATTGGGATCCCTGATGACCTCTCCCTCCAGAATTACCCCTGAAAGGAACCTGCAGAGAATCCTTCAGAGCAAAGGGAAATATCTGATTCTGATGTCCTTTCAGGTGATAGTGGGAAGTTCCACACCAAGTGATTTAGTCTGGGAAAGCTTATGTGACAAGAAGCGTGGAAAAGCCAGATACTGAGCAGAACCCTAAATTAGAACTGGGAGCCAAGTTAGCAGCTTGACTTGTTAACACTGTCCCAGATAAAGTGATGAAGTTGCTTTGGGGCATGGCCCGATTTCTCCAGATTGACACCTGTAGCCATGCTCTTAAAGAGGCAGGGTGATGAACTAGCACTCCCCCCTCCTTATCAACATGGACTCTCAGCAAATCTAGAGAGTGAACCTAGACAAAATTGTGCCTACTCTTCTCTGAAACCCAGACACTAATTCAGCTCTGTTGGGATCACTACTTGCCCACAGGTGTGGGTGCCACATCCTTCCCCATCACCTCGGGGTTTCTCCAAGAGAAAAATCCTACGCTAATCTCAGCAGGGATTCCTAGCATTTGCATCTTTAGAAAAGAGTCTATTCAAATAAACAATCTTAAACATTGATTTTGAGCCTTGCCTACAGCAGAAAACCTAGCAGAAGAGTCTCTCCAGCCACCTGAAAGGAAGCTTCCTCAAGTGTGTGTTTAGTTTAGGAAATCCATGAGAATTCTGTGTTCTTTTCCATGTCCTGTTTATGCTATAGTTAAAAGAAGATATTGTGTTACATTGCTTTCCTTACATTTGATTAGAGCATGAATCTTAGTGAAATGTTTAATTTTACATCCCCACCCACTCTATATCTTTAAAGCACTCTTGGAACATGGGCTGGATTTATCCTGTAAATTCCTGTCATCACTGGATCCTCTATGAATCTTGCATCCAAGATACATAAAAGCAGTAAGGTTTTTTTTTTAAGTGAAAAATAGAATTTTTGTGTGAGAAAGTGGGTTGTAAGTAGAATGTATCTCCTCTTAGAGACTCATGTCATTCCTTGCTGGACCATTTTCTTGAGAAACCCATCAATCTACAGAGCGACGCATAGAGAAGCCTGATGAGTGCTGAGATTGTGTGTGCTGCTCAGCAGGCATCTGATGTCCACATTAGAGTTGCCGTGTCATGCTTAAAAGGACCACAGTCACTGGAGCATATCCAAAGGAGGAATTTAAACCACAGCTCACACTATTGGAACACTAGAGTACTAGACAACTGATTTTTTTTTCTTAAGATACTGTTTAATCGTGTATGTGATAGACTGTAGAAGCCTTCTGAAGCACTAATGTTACTCTAAATTTTACAGGTATGAAAATTGTAGCTCAAAGAGATAAAGTAGCTTGCCCAAGAAGGCATGCTAGTAGTTGGTAATGGCTTGGCAACATTGTTGATGGCTTCTCTAATGGCCATTCCCTCTTTCCTTGCTAATAAAAGAGCCATGATTGATTTAAGTGGACTGTTTGGTTTCAGACCAGGACAAGGGACTGAGGTGCATGTTTTATATATCAAAGCAGACCTAGCCTCCAGGTTCTCCAGCATTCCTCAGTTACTTCTTGGCATGCCCTGCCCCCAAAGCTAAACTTCCTGTCCAGGAGCCTGGCTGGCTGCTCTCCCCCCAGAGGCTCCTCCCTGTATAATCCAGACATTTTGCTTTCTCCTCCTCCTCTCCCTCCTCCTTCCCCTCCCCTAACCCTCGTGCCCCCTCTCTTCTTCTCTCTGCACACATCCTATCTCCCCCCCCACCGCTTCCCCCACCACCCATGGAGACTCCTCTGGCCTCAATACTTGGGACCAGTGAGAAGCTTCCCAATACACCTGCCTTTAATATAATACAGTCTGGCTTAAACTGGCTCATTTCACCAGCAAAGAAATAATCTATAACCCTCAAACTTAGGGAATGGGCAGGGTGGAGGATGGTTGTGGGTTCTGAATGGTTCTGCTGACCTCTGACCCACTTCTATGCCTATAGTTTTCCTGGGCCTTTTGACTGAGTATAGTCTGTCTCAGTAAGGCACTTGCTGATATTCAATGACAAATTAATCTTACAATTTTTTTTATTATAAACATTTTGGTTAGAAAGAAAAATTGAAAACACAGTGAGTCATTATCAGATACCCACCATCTACGTTTGAAAAACCGTAATCACCTTGATAGATTGCTTTATGTACTATTGGTGACTTATGACTGGCTGCACTGACAGGGCTAGAGGTGTCTGATGGTAATTCCTTCTAAGCTTTACAGTAGCACAATGTGCTTTATAGTTTTATAATAAATTTTATTGCTTAGAAGATAATAAATTTATCAAGAATATAAATATCACCTAATTCTATCACTATGTAATAAATAACTGAAATTTTTGTCATATCTCCTTGAGTGACTTCCATATGTGTGTGTGTGTGTGTGTTTATGTGTTAAATGCTCTATTAGAACAGATTTTTATATGCTTTTTATATAATAAGTCAATAATTGTTTTCCAATCTTTTAAGATTTTTTCTTGTTTTGAGTGTGTGTGTGTGTGTGTGTGTGTGTGTGTGTGGTGTGGTGTGTGTAGGTGTAGGTATATGCACATGAATGCAAGTGCCCACAAAGGTCAGACTCCTGATATGGGTGCTGGGACTCAGGTTGCCAGGAAGAGCAATATATTCTCTTAACTAGTGAGTAATCTCTCCTGCCCAATAGTCAATGATCATAATATTATAAGTTTAAGTAGTTTTCAAAAACCTATGCTAATAGCTATGTGATACTTAACTGCATAAACCTTTTAATTTATCTAGTTCTATAAAGTTAAATATGAGTGGTATTTCCATTCACTTATAAATAACCTTAAACCTATTCTTTGTGCACATACTTCTGGGCTTTTGTTTTTATTCTGAAGTTGTGTTTTCTTGGCTTGGTAGATAAAGTGAACAATTCAAGACTTATTAACGCAGATTTTCAAGTAATTTCAGAAAAGACTATCAACATATTGACTGTAACAATCAGCATGGGACTATAGTGTGGTGGTCTACAGCATGAGGGTCTTTATGGAGCACGGATGTGGTATGAGAAAGGCCCAAAGATTAAAAGAACAAGTTATTCCTGAGTTCCCTGGTTGATTTCTGTGCCACTTCCACTATGAACGCTTGATGGATCTTTATCTTCTCTAGTGAAGAAGCCTCAAGATACACAATGTGAGAAAACACCCCAAGCTAGGAAAAGTATTGGGTTGAAATCCAAGAGCATGGAATTCTTTCTGGTTCTTTTTTTTTTTTTTATGTCACCCAGAGGTACCAGAACTATATACAAGAGCTGCCAGTGGATGTGTTGATATTTTAGGCAGAATCTAAGGCGCCATCCAAGACCTACATATTCCCCACATTATATCTTTCTCTGTATCATTTCTAGGACTGTGAATATGGTGAATTCATGTGAAACAGCTAGACTTAGAATGCTTATCTGGGCAAGATGTACTTGATTACATAAACCTTTAAAATTTGACTCTAGAAATTATAGACAGAAGTTAGATTTGAAGTGAAAAGTGGGTTTGATACATTGGATTCTCCATAACTATCTTTGAAAGCAGATGAGGTCATATGGTCAGGCAGTCTGTAGGAATCTAGAGCAACCCTTGAACACAGAAATCTTAATCCTACAAGGACAAAGAAGCAAATTTGCCATTGACCTAATGGGAGATATTGAATGAATATACAACCACGGGGAAAGTGATTTGGGAGGACCAACTTTCATAACAATTATGTTCCTTTATTGTATTCACAGGGAGGATAGATCTGCCTGCCCTGGTGAAAGAGCTTCCCCCTACTAGATCCATAGGAAAATAGACTGTTGATTCTCCCTTGGTTTTTTTTTTTTTGTTTGTTTTGTTTTGGTTTTTTTTTTTTTGTTTTTCGAGACAGGGTTTCTCTGTGTAGCCCTGGCTGTCCTGGAACTCACTTTGTAGACCAGGCTGGCCTCGAACTCAGAAATCCTCCTGCCTCTGCCTCCCAAGTGCTGGGATTAAAGGCGTGCGCCACCACCCCCTGGCTGATTCTCCCTTTGGACTTCATGATATGTCCTTAAATATTAATAAGCTCAAATATTAATAAATACTTCTATACCCTTGTAATTTCAAATGAACTATCTGTAAACAAACTAAGCCAACATTTTCTATTTTCAGGAGACAGATACATGTGAAAAGTTCTTTTATAGTTAAAATATCAAGCTTGTAATTTGAAAATTCAGAAATTTGTTCACAAAGCACATAGATTTACAAGGTTAAGTCAAGGAAAGTTAGGGGTTGTAAAACTGACACTGACTCCCAGCACATTTTAGAATGTGCATAACTATCTGACATGTTGATTTGACCAGCATGCATGCTGAACGTGCTCGAGGTGACAGAACACAAATATAGATTAAATGACACAAACTTGAACCCAATTTACATATCTATGAAGAAGAAATACAAGAATAGAGAAATATATGGTTGTGTATTCTTATAGGCAACAAAATTGATCTAGAATATATGTATTAATATCCATAAATCCCAAAAAGTGAAGTGAAAGAGTACAGAATAATATCATATAACACCATTTATAAAGCTTTAAAATGCAAAAGGATACCATGTGTTACTTATATACATAAATGTGTAGCAAATTTTAAAATATTCATCAAATTAATAACAAAATCAAGATAACTGGTTGTCTCAGAAAGTTATGAAAAGACATATAGAGAGAGCTTTAAAAGTGTCTATTTCTTCCTCAATTTTTTAAAGATTTATTTTCATTAATTTTAATTATATGCTTGTGTGTCTTTGAGTGTAGATACCCATAGAGGTCACAGGGATCAGATGCTTGACCTACAGTTATAGGCAGTTGTGAGCTGCATGACATGGGAACAAACTTGGGTTCTATGCAAGAGCAGTATGTACTTTTAACCTAGCCATTTCTTCAGCATGATATAGCTTACTTCTTAAGCTAGGTATTAGGTAATATAATAGTTTATTTTTAAAACCATGTGGTGGGCACGAGAGTATCAATATTTTATTCTTGGTACTTTTATATGTCTTAATTATATTTCTTAACAAGGTAGAGATTGATGAAATACTTGTCAGGATGAATTAAGTCTTTGCACGCCAGGAAGACAATTTGGGCAATAAAAAGGGCATTGAACTCAGAATATAAAGAGTGAAGGTCTAGTTCCAGCTCTGCCCCTAATTAGCTCATAAATCATAAATCACATTAGCTCTCAATGTTGCATTCTCCTCCTCTGAAATCATTGTCATTTTCTTTCAAAATCAAGTCTTTCCAAATGCAGTCTGTATTCCTCAAGGACAGGGGCACATGCTTAACTACCTTACAATTTGGATGGCCTTGGCACTGTCCAACGAAGTTTGAAGTAAACTTTAAGACCTTGTTTAGAGGGTGGTGCATTAATATACTGGGACTTAATAATAACTCACAACAAAGGCTTTTCTTTGATAGCCTTCCTAATAAAGTATGCCTCTGATTGCAAGAGAGCAATAGCAAAGTACATATTGTTATCATGTCAATCAAACTTTCTAGCAAGAATAGAATTCTAAAAGGATGCTCTCTGATGGTAGTTGGCATAACCTTCTTAAAGATGGAAGGCTCAAATGTACGCTGTGTTCCCTCCTTACAGAGCAATGGATGTAGACACTTTGGATAACGTATACATCTCCTATCCCATGTGACTTTTCACCTGTCTCTGGACCCCTCTCTTCCCAAAGTATGACTCGAGAAATCCTTTGCATGCTACTTTGGATGGTTTTCCCAGAATTTTCTGTTCATTGTACTTTAGAGTTATTATTAAAAGGGAGATTTTTTAAAACTAGGAATTGGAATTAACAAAACATTTGTCCAATGATGAGAGAAACAAGGCCAACTTCTTTTCTCACACCCTGATAAGCAGAAGATGGGACTTGAAAAGGTACGTAATTGTGTCTGGCAAAGAAACCATGCTGGGGAAAATTCACAAGCCTCACAATGACTATCAGTGTTAGACAATATGGCTGAAATGGCAGGTTAGCTATGGGAAAGTACTCAATACAATACAACCGATGCCAGAAAATGAACTGACTAATATGTGTCATTGAACACCAAATACAAAGGACTATAACTAAGGAAAAGGGTGTTGAAAAGATTAACTTTGAACCTCAGTAGTGAGTTTAAATGCCTATGAGGGAAAATGGGGACAAAAGAAGCTACTGTGTCTTTTGAGACAAAAATGTTTGGGCACTGCTCTGTGTGGGGGTGAATGTGTTCTTCCATTCATTTCCTCAGCTGGCAATCAGGAGGCGAAAGTTGAAATGGAGACTTCTAGTCCTGGCTTATATTGTTTCCTTGTCCTTTTGGGCAAATGGTTTCTGCTCTTTTGGAGAAAGGTCAGTAGATTTCTCAAGTGACTGAGTGAGCAAACTGGAGCACACTTTGTCCAGTAACTTAGACTGAGTTTTGTTTGTGAGAAACACAGAAGTAACAGTTCTATAGGAGCAAAGTCAAGCCCAGCCTGGAATATGGGGTGTGAAGGGCTGTTGTTGAGTTTTTGCTCTGATTCCCACTTTCACAATAAAAATGTGTGGAAGAGATTTGGAGCTTAAGTCTTTACATGGACTAAGAACTGGTTGTTATAAACAAAGGAAAGTTACCAAGCAAAAGATCCTAAGTAACTAAGCTTAGCCAGTGAGGGACACACACGAGTCAGGGTCAAGTCAGAGATAAGGTGGGGAGTTAATTAAGGAGGTCACCAGAAGGGGTGGAAAGTTTGGGAACAAGTGATAATTCGGGTATACGTAATGAATAAAATTATCTTTGGCAAAGAATGGTTTAAATTTGAGGTTGTACAGAATGCAGGAAAATAAATGTACTTAAAGAATGGTGTGGTACGGGCTGGCCATAAACCTTTAATCTCTGAACTCCAAAGGCAGAGGCAGGCAGATCTCTGAGTGTTCCAGGCTAACCTGGTCTACACGGTGAGTTCCAGGACAGCAAGGGTTACACAGAGGAACACTGTCTCAAAAAGCAAAAACAAAATTGAGGGGAAGATGGGAGAGGGGAGGGGAGGGGAGGGGAGGAGAGGGAGAGGGACTTGTGTGGTAAAGTCAGGGCTATCAGATTGCTCTTCAATAGAGAGAGCCTCCTCTGCCAAAGCCATACCTGTCTTCACACCCACATCCAATGGTTTACTAGTATGAGGACCTAAGTTACTAAATGAGCTGCCATATGATATAGGGTCTTGAAATTATTAAAAGCTTCTTTGCACTGCATTCCAGAGGTATCCGAGGACTTCTATCCTGTTACAATACACAGTGAATCTGAGCTGTTCAGGACTGTGGAGGAGAGTGTGGCCAGGCTAGCGAATAGGCTAAGAGCTTGCCCTCTTTGAATTTATAACAGGAAATGAGTAAAAGATTTATCAATAGGGGACTTAGAATAACAAGGCCAAGGGACTCTTTACCACCTAGTCTACCTTTAAATTTAATTGATTTATTTGCTCAGTGGCAAGATGTGGTCATTTATTATAATTATTAATTTAACATCAAATAGACCTGAGGAAAGGGACAATGAGTCTGGCCAGCCATGTGCATACTGTGCAGAGGAGCAGGGTGGCCAGGACATCCGCCCATGAACTTATAGGCACAGCTTGCAGCTTGCAGCCACACTGTGCACAACATTCTTAAACAGATTTACTTCCACACATTGCAGGCTTTGAGAGAGTATGCTATCATCTTTAACCCTTCTCTTCTACTAAGGAATCTGTCTTCTACCCAGGAAACTTGATGTCTGCTGTCTTCCACTCAAGGCTCAGGGTCCTAAAATACTTGTTTATTAGAAGATTATCTTCTATCACTCCCTGCTTTTCTGGCCAAGATCAAGTGTAGAAGATCATCTTCTGGCAGCATTCCTCCATCTTGCGTTATTGCATAAAGTTAAAAACAAATTATAAAACTGGCTACTTGGAAGCTGGCAACAACTGACTCTACTGTTCTTCTGTCGTTTTGATTTCTATGTGTTTGTACTTTTGTTGTTTCCTCCTCCTCCTCCTCTTCCTCCTCCTCCTTCTCCTCATCATCTTCACCATCACCATCACCATATGTTAATTGTTCAAAGCAATGGGGTTTGTCATAGCATTTTCATTTATATATAGTTTACACTCCTCCCATCAGACATACATGCCCCTCTCTTGTGTCCTCTTCTTTCCTGATGGATCCCTTTCTTTTCCCTAAATACTTTCCTTCCATTTTCACATTTATTTTTTGTACAAAAATCTGTTTATTTGTGTGCTATGGATTGAATCCAGGACTTTGTGTGTTACAGACAAATGCTCTACACTCCTAATATTTCTCCCTATTGGTTCTTTTGTTTGGTTTGGTTTAGTTTGGTTTGGTTTGATTTTTTTTGTTGTTGTTTTTTGTTGTTGTTTGTTTTGTTTTGAAATCTAGAATCTGGGGGCTAGGAGACTGCTCAGTGGTTAAAGACATTTGGTGATTTTGAACAGGACCCAAGTTCAGATCCTAGCTGGTATCCATGTGCACGTGAGTGCGCGTGTGCGTGTACACACACACACACACACACACACACACACACACACACACGCACACACGAGACACAAAAATGAAAATAAAATAAATCTTTAAAAATAAGTAAATAAATAAACAACAAATGTATTCTGTATTCTTTTCTATGTATTCTAGATATGAACTATATTAGATAAGTGTCTGGCAAATTTTTCCTCCCATTTTGTAAACTATCTCTTCACTTGGGCAATTGTACCCTTTGCAGTACAGACAGTTTTTAATGTGATGCAATTTAATTTATTAATCCTGTTATTGGTCCCTGAGATGTTAGTGGCCTACCCAGAAAGCTGCTACCTGTGTGGATATCTTCAGATATTGTTCTTATGTTTTTCTCCAGTTTCAAAGTTGCAGGTCTTTAAGTCAATTCTTTTTGTGTGTTTGTGTGTGCTTTTATTTAGTTATTTATTTTATTGTTTCTTAGATATATTCTTTATTTACATTTCAAATGATTTCTCCTTTCCTGGTTCCCCCCTCCCTGAAAGTCCCATAAGGTGGGAGAGAGGATCTATTCTACTCGTGGATACCAGTCTTCCCAACACCTTTTACTTATTAAAGATGCTGTCTTTTCTCTCTAACATACATTTGGGGGGGCACTTTGTGAACAGTTATCGCTGCGTGGGTTACTTCTATGTGCTTTGCTCTAGCCCACAGTACATGTCTGTTTTCTGTCAGTACTGTGCTGGTTTTATTGCTGTGACTCAGGAGCCTAATTTGAAATGAGGAGGTATGTGGTTTAAATAGAAATGACCCCCATAGGCTCATGTATTTGAATGCTTGGCACAGAAAGTGGCAATATTAGGAGGTGTGGCCTTGTTGGAGTGGGTGTGGCCTTGTTGGGGGAAGTGTGTCACTGTGGAGGCGGGATTTAAGGTCATATATGCTCCAGCTAAGCCCAGTGTGGTACACAATCTTCTGTTACCAGCGGATCAAGATGTAGAAGTCTTAGCTCCTTTTCTAACACCACATTTGCCTGCATTCCACCAATGTTTCCTGACATGATGCAATGGACTAAACTTCTAAAACTGTTAGTTTCAATTAAATATTTTCCTTTATAAGAGTTGCTATAGTCATGGTGTCTCCTCATGGCAATGAAACCCTAACTAAGATGGTGTCGTAGTGCAGCTCATTCCCATGGCTCCAGGACTTTCTGTGCTTTAATGTCTCAGCTAAGACAGCGGCTGGATTTTTCCATCCTTAATAATTTTAGGGTTTTCTCAATATTTACTTATATATTATGATTTATTTAGGTCGTGTGTGTGTGTGTGTGTGTGAATGTGTGTGTGCACGCACGCACACACGTACACGTGCACGCACTCACATGCCACAGCACACATGTAGAGGTCAAAAGACAACAGTTTCTTCTTCTGACATGTGGGATCCTCAGGCTGTCTGGATTGATGGTCAGCAGTTTTACCTGTTAATGTACCTCACAGCCTGTTTCTCTTCTTTACCTAATTTTGTAAAAGAATTATTTTTTTTTAATTTCTACAAGATCTGTTTTCATTTTGTGTGTGTGCACACACATAAACATGAGTGCAGGTGCCTTAGGGAAGCAGAGGTATCAAGTCTCCTGCAGTTAGAGTTGCAGGTGTTGTGAACAATGTAAAGTAGGTGCTTGAAATGGAACTCGGATCTTTTGCAAAAGCAGCACATGGTCTTAACCTTCTTAAGTCTTTTCTCCAGCCTCAAGATTTATTTTGATTTTTAAATTGTGTATAACTGTCTGTGTCAGGGGTCAGGGTGGGGGTATGCAGGTTCTTCCTCAGGTCAGAAAAGGACTCAAGATCCCCTGGCACTGGGATTGCAGGACTCAAGTGGGTCCTCCGGAATAGCCCCGAATGCTCTCAACCACTTGGACATCACTGTAGGTAGCCCTTCTTTACCTAATTTTATGTATGTAGTTTCCCTTATTTGGTAGTTAAAGTTTATGTTTCAGCTCTTTTCTTCTCCACATTCTTTTCCTTTTGTCATCCTTCCTTTATCCCACTTCTTCATTTTACCTTTGTAGCAATCTGGTGCCTTGCTGTTACAGCTTTCGGCATTCTTTGTTCTGCACCCAGGATGTTCTTACTATAATAAGTCATGGAAAGCTTCTGCACTCAGGGATGTTTTAACTATGATATGGCATGGAGAGGTTCTTTTCTGGTCATGTCTGCTTGGGGTTCTAAAAACAGACAGACAGACAGACAGACAGACAGACAGACAGACAGACAGACAGACATTTCTTTCCCTATAGTTGAGAAACTTCCCACTGTGGTTGCATTGAATGGGTTCTCTAAGCCCTTTGTCAGTATCTTGGCTCCCTCTTTAAAAGCCACATATTCAAGTTCTGTCTCCTGGCTGTGTTCCAGAACTCCCGAGTATTGAATATTAGGATTTCTTTTTCTCCTTCTTGGCTGCTCTCCAGTCACACTAATTCCTTACCTCTGTCTTTTGTTCCTACAATTCCCTCTTCCACTGTGTCTAATCTATTTTGAAGTCTTTCTGTTGAGTGTTTTAACTTGACTTACTGAGCTCTCTTTCCCAAGAGTTTCATTTCTTTTTATCTGTTTTAATTTAGTTTGCCAGACTCTGTATTTCTGTTGAACTTTTTGTCAAACCTGTTGACTTTTCTTGATCAGGTCTTAAATTAACTTCTTTATTTTATTATCTGTTTGTTCCAATCCTCTTTAAGACCACCAATGATTTTAAAAAGTAGACTTCTGGATTCTATGGCATTCTGACCATTCCAATGTCTCTGAGTTCACATGTTGAACTTTTAGAGAATTCCTGCTACCTCACTTTGTTATACTGCTTAACTATCTGTGTTGTCATCTGGGCATGTGTTGGAATATATATCCGTTCTTGCTTTACATAGGAGCCATTTTAGTGAGCTGCTTTCTCCTAAGAGCTCAGCAGCCAACACTGCTAAGAGAGGAGAAGTCAGAACTTAAGGAACACCAACAAGACCAAAACCAGATATTAGAACACATGAAAAATCAATTGAGAAAGCAACTACACTACCAATAGGGAGAAAGGAAAAATCAATGTACGGTAAACCATGCAGTTAAAAATTAAAGGTGGCCACAAAGGAAGACTACAAAGACAGAAAAATGAAAAGAAAAAAGCCAGGTATAAGTCAGGTAGAGGAAGAACAAGACAAAGAGAAAAGAAACATGAGAGGAAGGAAAAACGCAAGAGATGAGATGTGATCATAAACCTTTAAAATGCATAGATGAAGCCAATTATGAAGAGAGAACTAAAAATAAAAGCATGGCATTTTAAGTAAAAACTACACTTAAAAATTAGTAAAAAGAGCAGGGAGTGGTAGCATATCCCTTTAATCCCAGCACAGAGACAGTCAGATCTCCGTGAGTTCAAGGTTAGCCTAATGTAGATAGCAAGTTTCAGGTGAGCTAGGCTACATGTTAAGACCCTACCAAAAAACAAACAAACAAAACCCACAAGGTTGGGGAAGATATTTTCCAAGTTCTCTGATCCTGGAATCCATGCTATCACAGGGCACAATGAGTCTCAGACAGGTCTATTGTAGTTCATCTTTGTTGCCTCTGTGGCTCTGTGGTATGCAAGCAGAGTCTGCCAGGTGGAAGAAGGTCATGGTGGCATTAGCTCTATAAACTTCCCTCTGCACACCAAGAACTGGAATCTAGTTGCAATGGACTTTGTAGCTCATCAGTTGGGCAGGTTTCTACTTGTTCCATCAGCTCTCCGGTTTGTGTTCTAAGAAGTGGCAAATAACCAGGCTAAGAAGTGTCCCTCAATATTGTGGGAAAGTAAGGGAAACAACACTGAGTTCTTCACTGGAGGGAGTTACCCTTGGGAACTAATAGTCTCAGCATTTTTAGATCAAGGCCATCAATAGACCACACTGTGGGTGAGAGAGGATACAAAAATTGAATACTCTACTGGCCATGAACCAGAGCTGTCAACTGTAATTCACAGAGCGGGGGGGGGGGGGGGCCCACCAACCACGGCCCCCCCCCCCATCGTCCAAAGGCCTTTTGCCTTAAAGTCTCACTGAGTCTATCTCTCAACTGCTTCCTATATTGCCTCTGTGGCAAACTGAGACAGGTTCATTAATTTGTGATCAAGTCTATATTCAGGTACCTGAAGGCTCCTTCACGAGAGATGGTGTTTGGTCATAGTACAAGGGAAGGGAGAATGAGTAATCCAATGGATTTCCTTTCTAGTGCAGACATGCTGCAGAGGAATGAAATACCAAACTCTGGCACAGGTTTCTAGGCTTGCAAGAATTGTGGATTTCTCCTCTAACTAGGACCACCAGTCCATTGTCACCAGCACTGCCTGCCTTAGCACATGGTGGAAGCTGCTGGTTGGGGTTTCAGGTTATTTCCTTCCTGCCACTTCTCTGTTTCTCTGCCTTTTCTATCTCAGTGGCTTTCTTCTTTCCCTCCTGAGAATGCAATCTCTTCTTCATTACCCTGACTCTTCTCTCTTCTTGTTACTAAGGTCATGTCTAATCTGCCTCTACCCAGGAAGCCTGAATGGTTCAGTTCTACACAGCTTCTTCTCTTAATTTCTCATTGATGACCTTAAGCACTGAGGTGATATAAAAGGGTGGACAATGTCACACTGGGCCTTTTGTTACTTTTTGATGGTTTTGTAAGAACCCCCCTTGTTTTCATTCTGGCCTTCTTAAACTTTACTTAATTTTGTCAACGTGTTTTATTAATCAGGGAGAAAGAGGAAGAGAAGAAGGGAGAAAGGGAGGAGGGGGGAGGTAAAGACTTCCTTTAACAAGTAGTTTGGAGTTTCAGAATGAGAAAAAAGGGAGAACCCAGAATGGGACTTGTCAAGGCATGTTTCTGGATCTCCCATTGTGAACACTGGGGAACACAGCATTTTCTCCCTCTGAAGGTATAGGTACACATGATTTGCTTTAGGTCATGAAATATAATTAAAGTTCCTGTGTGTTACTTGTGGGTAAAAGCACACATGTATTTCTTCCTCTTCTGCCATGACAAAGTATCTGGATTAAAATATAGCTCCATTTACAGTAACTGTATGTCCAGAATGGAACCTGCCACCAATAATCATTCAACATGTATTGAGACTGACTAAATAGTTATCTGGTTAAGCCACTAAGAACTCCTGCTTCTCTTCCCCATTGCAGCTAACCTAACTACCCTAGCTAATTATTATAATAATACAGATTGTCCCTAGTGATGCGATATATATTAATACAGAAGGGCATACAATGAAAAAGCCCTTTTTGATTCAGTTAAAAAGTTCTGTACTCTCTAAGATTATTTTATGGCTCATTCTTATATAATAAGAGATAGTCAAAGGATATTTAAGTATTTGAAAAATCTTCCAGTCTTAGAGTTCAAATACAAAACAAGAGCAAGAGAGCTCAAGGAAAATATGATAATTCATGAAGCAGACAAAAGAATTCTGTCGCACCTACAGAAAGATTAGAAATATTACAACAATACATCAAGCTCTCTGAGGAAAAATCAGAAAATGTGAAAGTGCTTTCAAAGATGAAAGCATGTAATGGCCAAAATTTCAAACTAATTTAATAGAAGTTTTGAGAGAGAACTCACTGGAATAGTGAGACAATTTAAAAAGAAAGGCAAGGGAAGGGAGTAGAAAATGTGGAGATGAAAAGGTTGCTCTGTGGGTTGAATTATTTCCCCACATTCAGATGCTAAATGAACCTTAATCTTCCAGGTGACAGTATGTACACTTGGCAGCTGAGAAGAGAAACCACAGGGAGCCAAGGACATGAGCTGTCAGTGGTGTTCAGCAGTTTCCTTCCCAGTCCCCTTCCTGTTGGCAACCATGAGTAGCTGCAATAAGACTGTAGAAGCAACTAGAGCTCCCTCAATGTTCCACACCCTATGCAGGCCTTAGCCTGCAACAGAGGCCAGTGTGGAAGCTTTCAGCCTGCAGTCTGAGAACTTTGGCTCAGAAGACTCGACAAATCTCTGGAACTCTCCTATCACTCAGGGCCTACAGGTACTCCTTCCTCTCTAGAGGAAGCTTCTACCACTTGGGAGCCAGGGAAACCTGCTGGCTCTTCAAGAACTTGGCATCAGGTTTCCCACAATCACTGGAGCACACTTTCATTCACTGGGGTGATGAGTTGGCCAGTGGGTAGAATCCTGAATGCTGTCAGGATCCTTGGAGGACGAGAAATACTGACAATGGACCGCAATGCCTCTTGAGTGGCAAGAGTCTGGTAGTTCCTAATCAGGAGGTCAAATTGCCCTACCCTCATGCCTATGCTCATTAACAGAAGCGAACATCAGAAGTCCTTACAGTACAAACCTAAAATGCTTGTCATTAACACCAGCATCAACTTTAGCAGGTTCTAAAAGTGTTAACAACGATGCTTTATAAGTCCTCAGGGAGAAGTGCACCCCCTCATCTGTCTTAGATACAGGGTCCATAGGATGTAGTAAAGATTATAAGATTTATAAATAAATGCAATTTTTAAATTTATAAAAAATAAAAATAAGTGTATGCATATGAGTGGTTTGCTTTCATTATGTAAATGCACCATATTTGTGCAGTCTCCCTAGAGGTCAGAAGAGGGTGCTCCATCCCTTAGAACTTCAGTTACATATGGCTGTTGTGTTATAGTTCTGACCGAAAAGGTATCCTGGTAGTCAGGATCCAAGGAATACGACAAAATCACATGGCAATAAACCTCACACGATGGACTTATTGAGAAAGAGACAGAGAGTGGCTGTCTCGCTCAGGGTAAGAAGCCGCAAAGAACTGAGAGGGAAGCATGTTTTATATAGAGTTCCTTGTGGGGAAGGGGGAAGCTTTCCACGTTGGCCTGAGATTGGTGGGCTTTTGTGGTCTGGTCTTTCTTTCTTTCTTTCTTTCTTTCTTTCTTTCTTTCTTTCTTTCTTTCTTTCTTTCTTTCTTTCTTTCTTTCTTTCTTTTTCTCTTCCTTCCTTCCTTCTTCCCTTCCTGTCTTTCCTTTCTCTCTCTCTCTCTCTCTCTCTCTCTCTCTCTCTCTCTCTCTCTCTCTCTCTCTCTCTCTCTCTCGCTTGCTCTCGCTCTCACTCTAGCTCTTTCTTTCTTTCTGTAGGGTAGAGCTTGACTGCTTATATCTTAAGGGGTTTGAAATGACCTTACTGCCCTTAGTGCATGGCGCCTGGCCACTCACACCTTGAGGAGCTTACAGTTGTGAGCTGCCATGTGGGTGCTGGGAACCAAACTCTGCAAGAGTTGCTATGAGTGCTCTCAGCTGCTGAGCTATCTCTTCACCTCCAAGAGGTAATAAAAATTAAATAAAACTGTACAGGTGGAGCGCTAAACTGGAAGAATGGGTAGCATTAAAAGAGTCCCAGATGCTAGCAGTCTACCTCCCTGGGAAAATCTCAAGCAGCAAGAATAAGAGATTCTGAAAGTTCTTAAGAATTGTTTGTTTATATTTTCTTTTTTAATAACACAAAAGGAAAACAATCACCTTCACAACAGTGATGCTGAAAGGTGCAAGACATGGCATTTGTAACATTTGGAGGACTCCTAACCATGTCTCAAAACATTCCAGAGCTTCAACAAACACCTTCAGGTATAATAATAATAATAATAATAATAATAATTATTATTATTATTATTATTATTATTATTATTATTTTATGTAATACGTTCCAAATGTTTCCCCTTCCCAGAGTTCCTCACCCCATTCCCCTCCCCCTATGCCTCTGAGAGTGTTTCCCTCCCCATCTACTCCCACCTCACCCCTGCCCAGCATCCCCCTTCCCTGGGGCATAAAATCTCTACAGGATTAGTCACATCCTCTTCCACTGAGGCCAGACAAGGCAGTCCTCTGCTACATATGTTCCAGGGGCCACAGACCAGCCCATGTATGTTCTTTGGTTGGTAATTTAGCCTATGGGAGCTCCCGAGGGTCCAGGTTAGTTGACACTGTTGGTTTTCCTATGGGGTTGCCATCCCCTTCAATTCCTTCCATCCTTCCCCTAACTCTTCCATAGGGATCCCAGACCTCAGTCTAATGGTTGGCTGTGAGTATCTGCATCTGTCTCTGTCAGCCGCTGGTAGAGATCCATCCCTCCACTGGGGGGCGCTGTCTACCTACTGGAGGTGGTCTTTTCAGGTTCCTTCTCCCCACTGTTGGGCATTTTGGCTAAGGTCACACCCATTGAGTCCTGTGAACCTTTCATATCCCAGGTATCTGGGATTTTCTAGAGGTTCCTGTAGTCCCATGTCCCATACCTCCCACTGCAGCACATTTCCATTCATTCTCCTGGCCCTCTGGACCTCTCTCCTGTCTCCTCCCGCCATACCTGATCCACCCCCCCCCAAGATCTAATCTAAGATAATAACAGTGCTTGCATTTAGCTTCAGGGGTCTTTGGAACCACTGAATCGGGTAAACTTTGCCCTTCACTACGGGGAAAGCTGGGCTTTTGAGGTAGCACCTGCACCAATACAGACCTAAACTCTAGCTCAAGCTGGACTCTGTCTGCAGAGCTGGTGTTTCTGGTCACTGTACCTCCTGCCTTCAGAACAATGGCATTTAACCACGAAACAGCACCCCCAACACAGAAGAAACACTAAGGACATTCTCAGAAAGGATAACTATTCTGTAGGAAAGGGTACGGGGAGTCAAATTACAATAGTAGAAGAAAGGACTCTCAGAGAAATGCCTAGATGGAAAAATGATAGAAAAAGAAGTGGTGGCATATTGATATGTTTGTTAGGAAAATAGCTAAACAAAATAAAATATCAATTGTTATTCAGTGTAAGAAACTAAAGTGATCGAATAATCACGGTTCATATCATATTTGAAGCTATGTATACATTGTATAAGCTGAATATTAGTTTAACAAAAAAGTGTGGTAAAAATCTACTGTAAACTTAACTTCCAACTGTGGCAAGGTAAAAAGCTAGAGAATTCTCTCTCCTCCAAAAGTGTAAAAGCCATCTGTAACACCACACACACTTGTAGTCTGGAAGGCTAAGGCAGAAAGATAGGGAATCTGAGGGAAAGCTAGGTACCTATGAAATGACTATATTAGAATGCATTGTGTGTGTGTGTGTGTGTGTGTGTGTGTGTGTGTGTGTGTGTGTGTGAACAAAATTCAAGCAAAACGATTATTTAAGAGCTTTGGACACTATACAAAAGCAAACAAAAATTCAGGAAGCATTTCTGAAAATCTAGCAATTGACTAAGAACTGTGGAAATAGGCAGCCTTTCAGCTGGGGGGTCTCTTGTCCCTCCATCTCATCTGAGCTGGGGAGAAAGTTTAAGTTTTCCAGGGCAGACCTTGCTGTGGAAACACCAACTTCATAGTCAGAGGGAACTAACCTGATTATGAACAGAGCAAAACCCCATGGCTAAAATCATTGCATTAGTGGCAAATTAGAAGGAAACATCTAGCTCTGCTAGATGAAGGTGTGGTCTTGCTAGGCATGGTGACACACACCCTTAGTCCCAGAATTCTGAGGCAGGGGCAAGTAGGTCTCTGTGAGGTAGAGACCAGCCTGGTCTATATAGAAAGTTCCTCGACAGACAGGGTTACACAGAGAGACCCTCTGTCTATGCATCTCTGACTGGCTAAGGATGGCTGTCTGCTCATAGGAATTTGAGTGAAGCAATGAAAGGAATAAGCTACAAACTCGAGGCTAGATTAATAGACATTGTCCAATCTGAAGAAAAATCATACTGAAGAGGATTTCCAGATAAGATGGTAGACTAAGAACCTCTTCCATGAGACTCAGTAAAAGAAAACAGGTATGTGTGAGCATGTATGTGTGAGTGTATATGTGCACGTGTATGTGTGCATGTGTGTATATGTATGTGTATATGTGTATATATGTGTGTATGTGTATATGTATGTGTGCATTTAAATCTGCATGTCTCAGTATGTTCACAATTATGTCTACTCCTACAAGAGACAATAACTGTAAATGAACTTCCTGAGCCTGGCGAGACTTCCCTGGGGAAGCAGATAGGAGAGCAGTGCCCAGCTACAAGTAGCCCCTGAGCTTGGGAGAAATGGCTGAGCATCCCTGCCTCTTGCCCATGCCGGCACTTCAGGAGCAGTAAGTTGGACCACCAAGGACTTGTACAATTGTAGGTTGCAACCAGCGGCAGAAGACTTTGGAACCAAAGCACTGGCTCAGCTATTGACAATTAATGGCTGCTGGGGGACTGTCCCTTTGTTTTAGGGTGTGACTGCTGGAAAATAAACAACCCAAGACCCACAGACATGAAATCAACCCTAATTAAACTCAGTGAGTTATTTTAAGAAAAGGGGGAGGGCAAGGGAGAGAGGTGTGAGAGTCAGAGAAGAACCTGATGAGAAAAAAGAGGATTCTAAAAGAAATGGATGGAGAATTGGAGGGAGAGGTAATTACAAAAATATGTTATATACACATATAAAATTGTTAAAGAATTTTTTTTAATTTTTTTAAAGGAAGCAGATAAAATTTAGAGCCAAACTGACAAAGGCTTTGAATTCCAAATCTGTTGTTTTTTGTTTTTGTTTTTTGTTTTGTTTTTGTTTTTTTGTTTTGTTTTTGTTTAAAGATTTATTTTATTTATTTTATGTATATGAGTGCACTATAGCTGTATTGATGATAGTTGTGAGCCATCATGTGGTTGCTGGGAATGAAGGTTGTTCGCTCCAGGCAGCCCTGCTTGCTCTGGCTTACAGATTTATTTATTAAGCACTAAGTTCACTGTAGCTGTCTTCAAACGTACCAGAAGAGGGAGTCAGATCTCATTATGGAGGGTTGTGAGCAACCATGTGGTTGCGGGGATTTGAACTCAGGACCTTGGGAAGAGCAGTCAGTGCTCTTAACTGCTGAGCCATCTCTCCAACCCATGGTTTTGTTTATTTTTTTTTTTAATAAATGACAATTTCATCTTACTTTTCTTTATTTCAAAATGGATTTATAGGAATAAGGATAGTGAGGACGAACTAAATCCATACTTGATAAACAACTCGCTGTCATTGATAAGAAAAATGATGATGATGATGATGATGATGGACTTTTTGTATGTGTACCACATACCCTCAGAGATCAGAAGAAGGAATCAGAACTGGAATTATAGTTGTAAACCACCATGTGGATACTGTGAACTGAACCTGGGTCCTCTGCAAAAAACACCAAGTGCTCTTAACCACTCAATTATCACTTTAGTCCAAGTGGGGGAAAATAAGATATCCATGAAGCTCAACTCCCCTGAGAGTAAACACAGAACTCAGACCCTACTTGCCGTAGTTGGACTGTTGACAGACAAAGACATAAAGAGAAACCCTCCCCAGCAGCAGTACAGGGCAAACTGCACTGTATAGTAGTTCCTCATCACAGAAACAAGACCGCAACAGCAATAGCTCCAAATAACAAAGGTGGTTTCTGTATCCAGCAAGGGTGTCGCTTGGAAAGGAAAGCAAAACAAAGACACGCTCAGAAAAATCTCATCATTTCTTTTAACAGTATGCGACTACACAAAGTAGGAATGGCAGTGCAAGGCATGCACCCTTCCTCCGCAGTGTGCAATGCACCACGAATGCTCTTCAGTATTTCTCACTCAGCAGTCTAACATTTACGTTTCTAGAAAGTCAATGGAACTGTTTTTAATATCACCTGTTCAATGGTAGATGTTGAACTCTAGGTCAATGGCATGCCAAGCTAATACAGTACTGATACACTCTGTGCTGGTTCGATTTTTGTCAACTTGACAGAAGCCAGGGTCATTTGGGAAGAGAGAATTTCAGTTGAGAAAGTGTGTCTACCAGCTTGGCCAGTGGGCAATCTATGGATTTTTTGTTGTTGTTTGTATTTGTTTTTGTTTTTTGGGGTTTTTTTTTTTGGTTGTTTGTTTGTTTTTTTTTTTTTTTGTTTTTTTTTTTTGCTGTTTGATTAGTGATTGATGAGGAAGGACTCAGCCCCCTTCATGAGAGGCCCTGAGCTGTATAAGAAAGCAGTAAGAGAACCATGGAAAGCAATCCAGAAAGCAGCATTCCTCCATGGTCTCTGCTGTAGTTCCAGCCTCCAGGTTCTGACCTGAGCTCCTCCTTCTGTTTCCCCTCAGTGGTGGACTGTGCTTGGAATTTGTCCACCAAATAAACCCTTCCTCCCCAAGTTGCTTTTGGTCATAGTGTTTATCATACCAGGAAGCCAAGTAAGATGCAACCTCTGCCCTCATATCTTTCCTTTAGCTCCTGTCCATATCTATAGTTGCCTTTTGTTCCTGAGAACACAGAGTGTCCTAATGACTTTTTCTTTCACTGTGGGCTCATTTTATTGTCTGTGTGCTTTTTGAGTCTGTGGCTGTTGATAGAGTCCCTTCCCCCTATCATTGGTCAGATTTATAGCTTCTTTGTATTACTAATTTGTTTTTAAATTGAATGTCAGATTATGAATTTTATGTCATTGAGTGTCAGATTTAATTTATATCTAGTATCTCGGGGACATGTCGAGATGCTTAGAATCATTTGGAGCCATTCTAGGCTTAAGTCTGGGCTAATTCAGCAGTGTACTCTGTGTAGACTACTAGATACTCTGCACATTTCGAGTTCTTTCTATTGTGGCTGTTACAGGTTTTTCTCAACTCTGAGACCTCAGGACAGTTCTATCTCCTCTTTACTTGTGGCTTTTCCCACAAACTTTGGGCAATCTCCTCATATAAACCCATAGGTCAGCACAGAGTCTCTGACTCAAGACAGTTTCTCTACAGGCAGAGCTCTTTATCTTCAGACTTCCTCCCTCAGGTTCTACCAGATACTGTGGGCTCCTCAAAGCCACCTGTCTTTCCACTCAGCAAAGTTACAGGGGAGGAGAGGTCCTGCAAGACTCATGCAGCACTTTAGGTGTCTCACTTGAACCTCTATTTCAGACCCAAAGGCACCAGACAGGCTACTAAGCCTGTGGCTGATGGCATGAATCTCTCACCTCAAAGGAGATAAGAGATAACAGATTCTTTTTTTTTTTTGTTTTGTTTTTGTTTTTTGAAACAGGGTTTCTCTGTGTAGCCCTGGCTGTCCTGGAACTCACTCTGTAGACCAGGATGGCCTCGAACTCAGAAATATGCCTACCTCTGCCTCCCAAGTGTCGGGATTAAAGGCGTGCGCTACCACTACCCGGCGAGATAACAGATTCTGAAGTCAAATATGAAAGACCGTGTGTTCAAGAACACAGATTTCTTTTCAGATTATCCCAAATTCCAAGCTCCAAGGTGGTAATGGTTTGGTGACTTTTTTAATGATGATATAACAGAAGTCATAAATTTATGTTCTTTTTAAACACAGTGGTGGAAATTTTAGGTAGGTGGGTTACAGCACAGCAGAGGACATTCAGCTATGGGCCTCAGATGCTATCTGACCACATTAGCCATCCAGCTGATTGGAGATTGGGGTCTGCCTCAAAAGGATTAAAAGGGGTTTGCCTTGTAGTCATAAATATGTTAGGTCATATACAGAGGTAGGTAGGATGTCACAAGATACCTTGGCTATTGATTTCCAACATTTCAACCTCTCCACATCATTAAAGTTCTAATAAACCTTTCAGAGGTTCAACAGAAGTTGGGTTTCTTTCCAGGAACTTTCCTTTACATGGGTTGTTCTAGTTAAAATATTATTTGAGGTTGAGGATGGACTACAGTGATACTGCTAGGAAGTGGAAAGAAACAATGTAAGTGGGAAATATAATGGCCAGTTATTTAGAAATTTTATAGCAGCCTGGATTTTTAAGCTTCGTGTCCAAGTGTGAAGATCCATTGGAGGCTTACTGAGTATACTGAAAAAATAAAATTCGAGTTTGAGAAGTATTGGTCTGACCTTGGAGGGAGTTGAAGCTGTAGGATGAGTCAAAGTGGCTTCAACAATCCAGGAATGAAGAGATAAGGACAGGAGACTGAGTGGTGAATAGACAGAGAGAGTAGATATGGAGGTGGTTTGAGAAGAGCATGTGATACCATTTAGATGCCAAAGACCATTTGATCAGATTAATTGCAATAGGACCTCCAAGTGGGTCTATTTTGCCAACAGTTGGCAATGTGGGCCAGCTTTAATCGAAGATGGGAGCGAGGCTGTACTTGTTAGATTTTAAAGAGCTGATAAGGCCATTTAATTTAATCTACCCTTCTCAGAACTGCGTGCACAGAAAGCAATTTTTCAGCTTCGAGTATTTTCCTTTCTGTTCGTGGGGTTGGGTAAAAAGTCAACCTTCTGTTCTTTCCTTGTGTTTTTGTTTAATGTACTCAGGGAACATTTGGTGCCTGCAGAACCTAAAGCATTTGCAAGAGCTGAGAAAGGATCACAAATTAGCTTCAAATAAGGACAAATGCCCACTCAGCATGGAGAGGCACTCTTGAATCCTGTGGCTCCCGGGTTGTCTTTTTGTCCATGGTTTCAGCTTGGCAGGATGCCTGGGGGTCAAGAGGGACTTTCAGGAAGCTCTATTCATTTTTGTTTTCAGTTCAACAGCACACAAGCTAATTTTGAAGGAAGAAAGAAAGCGATCCAGAAGGTTATGGGGAGACAGCACTGAAGGGAAATGGCAATAGAGTTAATAGGAATGAGAGAAGAAAACAAAGGATAGTATAAATTGGTATGATTAAATACAAAAAGCACCGAACTCCAGTAAACACCACATGGCCTTAGCAGGTCTCTTACTTCTACAGAGAACAGGCTTCTTTGCTACCATGCTTTGACTTGAATCTTATGCTGTCTCGGTAGCCTAAGAAAAAGGTACTTCTTTACTTAGAGTCACAATGGCTTTGAACCTGCATGACAGTTTTGACTAATGGGCAGACTGTATGGCCTGGATACAGAAACATACAGAGATAGTTTAAGGCCCAGTGTGGATGCAGCAGGCAAAAAATGGTGAAAGCAGAGTGAAGTCTGCTGTGGCTATGGGGCGATCTCACCTTGCCTTGACTGCAATCCCACATTTCTGGTGCATCCAATGGCCTTCAAGCAAAGAACCCTCTTGCTTCCAGTTCTTCCTAACCACCTTCATAACTTAGATCTTTTTGGAAGATTTTGGGAAGGGATTCTGTTAGCCAGGGCCATGACGTTTTATAAAGCTCCTCTATTGATTTGCTTTCCTAGATTTTTGCTCTCCCCATCTTTGCAGCTGACTCTTCACATAGACCCTAAGCAAACAGATTCCTCTCTCCCTGCTGCCCATGGTAGGCTTCAAGCACCAACTTCCCCTAAAATATATAAGGAGGGACCCTTGCTCTGCCATGTGGGCATTGCTACCTCTCCAATAAAATGCTAACCCCCAAAAGATAACTGACCTTAGTGTTGTCTTTGAACCCTAAACCCAAAAACTTGTAGCCTTAGGTGATTAATTCATTAAGAGATTGTGTATATTCTACAATAAATGTTATAAACACAGCTTCTCAGTCATGACTATCTGAACTCCTTAAGGAATGGGGATGTTTTCCCTTCCTCCAGCTGGGGGATATGATTCTGATTGGGTCTCAGAGTCAGGATGATCTCAGAGTTGAGGTCAAAATTGAGGTAGCATTAGGCTTCTGGAAGGAGGGAGGCAACTGAACAACCAGGATGTTTAGGCTTCAGAAAATGTTTCAGAATGTCCCAAAAGGAATATCCAGAAAATCCCATGTTCTCTTAGATTCTATGACCTCAGCTCTCTGCATGATGACATTGATAGTGGACAAGTCCAGTGTGGTGAGATACATCAGGCAGACCCCTCAGCTGCTAAATAAGAAGCCAGGTCCTGCTCTTGAAGGAAGGTGCAGTGAAATTGAGTTCGGTGTGCTTAGCTTGGTTCCATTTCCAGGGGAAAGAGAAAGGAAATGCAGAAAGTGAAAGCCAGAAGCATACTGGAAAGAGAAAGGTTGTAACCCCATGAGAACAGGCAGAGGTTCGTGCTCAGTTGTTCCTTGAGGGTGGCAGAATTAGTTCCACTTCCCCTTGCTGGGGAGAACTGAGCCACTAACACAGCTTGTGCTTGGAGGAAGTAGATCACATGATGCTGAGCCAGTGGGTTAGAAAACTGTCTTTCATAGAGCCCAAGGGGCAAGCTAACCGCTGCATCTCATCTTACCCTAGGAGGCAATGTAGCCTTCCCATGTTCTCAGACACAGACACAGAGAGTGTGTTTCCTGCATAAATGATCCTCCGCTCTAGGTAGAGTGAATAACATTGTAAGGCAAATAATAAGTGCTGTGCCCATTCCAAGCTTAATGTTTAACTCTGAACTCCCTCCTTGATTTACACCCTCTGATCACTTTCATTTCTGATTATTCATGTCACCTACATTGCTGGTATGACCCAGGACTATTATAGTATGAGAATGTTCCCATAAGCTCATGCGTTTGAACAGCTGGTCTTCAGCTGGTGACTTGGTTTTGGGGTGGGGGGAAGGTATGGAACTACTAGGAAGTAGAGATTCATCACTTCCTAACATCACTAGGAAATACATCACTGGGGGGGTGAGTTTTGAGGGTTTGTAGCCTCACTGACTTCCCATCCTATCTCTCTTTCTGTGTGTGGATAAAATGTGATCTCTGCTTCTTTCCACTGCTCCCATGCCTTCCCCATCATTATAGACTCTAACCTCGTAGAAACACAATCCAAAATAAGCCCTGTTTTACCCTAACTTGCTTTCGTCAGGGTATTTTAACACAGTAACAGAAAAGTAACTAATAAAAAGACTCAACTCCAGTATCTGCTATCCCAGTTAGCCCAGAAACCACATTGGTGCCCTAGTTTGTCTCAATTATAGTCACATTAATTTCCATATCATTTGTATAATACAGACATCCTTTGGTAGCCTCAGAGAATTAGTTTCCCTTCACTACAAGCAGAGATGTGCAAATTCTCAAGTATCAAGTCCCTTATATATAATGATATATTAGTAATGTTTTCCTATCACCTAGACGTATATGCCCATATATTTTAACTCATCTCTAGATTATTAATAATACCTGATACAAGAGAAATGCTATGTGAATAGTTTTATGGTTTTTTAAAGGGGAATAATATTAAGAAATTCTGTGCCGTGTTCAACAGTTGCAATTCTCGTCCACAAGTGTGGACCTCATAAACACGAAAGGATAGCTGTGGTGACTCTCCTCCTGATTCTGTACATGTCAGCTGGATCCCGTTTTGTGTGAGAGAATAGATTAAAATCAAGCCCGGCGTTCAGAATTGGCATGCTGTGAGCTCCAGAGGCAGCTAGGTGGACTCAATTACCTTTGCATCTCCTCCTACCTCTCCCATCCTTTCAGACATTGTGAAAAAGAGTACAAACTAAAATAACAAGTAATCATGCAACCTGAAAGAGAAGGAAGCCAGAATTCTAAATTAATAAGAAAATCAAAAGAAGCCTGCAGTGTTTCAAAGGCCCTGCATTTCTTTCAAAATGTTAAAACGCAACTGAGGTTTGTTGCTAACCTCAGCCAACTATGTCCTTCTGTAATAAGTAGCTGTCCACTCAGAAACAAAGCTTACATACCACTTCAGTCTGATATATAGTGGCTGTCTGGGAGAAGAACACACAAAATAAAACTAACAGTATTTAAGAATAATAGGCCTGGAGCAAGAAAACAAGAAGATTGCTATAAAGAAAATTAAGAACGCATGGGCATTTGTAGAGTCTGATTAAAAATAAAGATATCGAAGTAGAAATTTAAGAAAACCTACTAGTCCCTAGGTGATTTAGTTGGCCTTTTATTTTTAAATGATCTATTTATTTTTTATTTTATGTGTATATTTATTTAATGTTTTACCTGAATGTATGTGCATATATAGAATGTGTGTGCCTGGTGTCCATGGAGGCCAGAAGAGAGCATCAGGTTTCCCTGAATGGAGTTATAGATGACTGTGAGTTGCCATGTGAATGCTAAGAGGTGCATATGTGGAATTCATTCATTTCACTTTACAGAGTGATTATTTGGTGCCTGGGTGTTATCTGTTTGCAAAGTTGTCTTATGATTCTAGACAGTGTTTTGGATGCTGATGTTAATATTACCTGATTATTTAACTCTTAGGGCAATTAAACTTTCTACTATCATGTGAAGTGGAAAGTGAAGACACTATCAAAACTATTGCTTTGTAGGATGAAAAGCATACAGATTTGTAAGTGCCTGTGACTGTTCTTCCTTTTGCTCTGTGAATTCCTATCCCACAGTGTCGTTGGACAGCAGAGAAGAAGGCGTTACATAGTAGAGGGATATTCCTGCTCTGCTCTGATCTTTTTCAAAGCCAGTGCTATGCTATGTCAGTGTTTGTATTTTCACAAAAAGAATATTGACTTCTTAGTCCTCCCTCTCAGGTTTAAAATTGAAATTTCTCATTAGGCCACAAGGTGGCAGATTAATAGCGGGGAAAAAATTTAAGCACAAAAGCAATAGAGAAACTTTTTCAACAGAAGAGAAATTGTGAACAAAGAAGGTCCTGTCTCCCCTCTGCTTGTGAGGTCCCTTCCATGATCAAAAGTTCCATTTGCTAAACAAACACATCCTTTTTGATAATATCATCCCTTTGAAGCCAGGGGAAAGAAACTCCTCTACAGACTTGTTAGTGGTATTTCTAAGCACACAGCTTGCTTGAATCGCATCTGAGGATAGCCTGTCTACACCCACTAGAATGTCAAGCTTTCATCCTCTGTCAATCAATTAAACAATTACCACCACAGACGTCCTCTTCATGATCATGTGCACTATCACAGTTGAGTCATGGTCTATCTGGGGAAACTAACTCCTTTGGGATTTCTGAGACAACCCCAGCTGCTCCACACTATCCCCTGGGTGTCCAACCTCATCCCTCCCCATCCCCTGCTACTGTCACTGCCACCTTTTTGGATGTCAGAACTAGCCATGACTTCCTACTGGAAAAGTCCACATCATTAGCCATAGGATGAAATATAAATTCCAAAATGCGGCACACAGGGACCTTTCTAACCTGTCTCATAACCTGTACACATACATACACTTACCAATTCAATAGCATTGGCATTTACACTGTGTCAAATATACCTCTTTTCCTATCTCACTGGGCTTTCTTCTATCATTCCATCTATCTGGGCTGCTCTTCCTCATCTGTGTCTGGCAACTACCCAGTCCATGCAGTACCTTGTTCAACATTCTCATGTGAACAGTACCCAGCCTACCTGACCCTCATATTATTGGATGGAATTCATCCCCTTATTGTACAAATAAAAGATTTACACATATCTGTCTTTCACACTAAATATTCATATCATAAAATATTCAAAAATATTCAAAATATTCAAAAATAACAAGAATGTTATTTTTGAAGTAAATGTTCAGAAAACATTATAGGGCGACTGTAGCATCTCATCTGGCACACAAATAGGCACCCATAACACTCCAAGGACTTGAGTGGGAAAGATGATGTCACGTGGAGACACCAATGTGGTATTGATCCCTTCTTCATGAAAGACCTGGAGCCAGGAGGAGTACAACGGCTCCTGGAAACCCTGTACTCCATGCAACTAGGAATAGTATGGATCCATTCTGTTCCCAAACATTAATCCCCTTCCCACAACCTACCTGATTTTTCCCTGTGCCCTGCCTCTGCTTGCCAAGGCACAGTAGATGGATATACTCCTGTGTCTCCAATTTCAGTGAGGTAGGATTCTTTTACCTTGGGGATACAGAGCAGCTATCTTTGTTATCACTTGAGCTAATTATAGAAATATTCTGTGATGTCTGAAGACAAAATCTGAAAAATTATACTGAACAATGCTAACATATCATTAAAAACTGAAACATTTCTCTTGGGTTCCCTTTATACTTTCTTTTTGGTTATCAGTGGAGATATATCAATTTCATTTTCACCACTACAATTTAAGATCAGAAATTGAATACCTAACAATTTAAAATGTAGTAAGTAGACTTATGCTGTTTGCGAATTATCTACTTCTTTATCTTTTTTTGTTTTGCTTCATTTTAACAAAATAAATCTTAAGAATAATGTCTTGATTGGGGTTTCTATTCTCTGTGATAACAAAACATGGCAAAAAGTGTTATGGGGAGTCCACCAAAGATGGCCACTCGGAAAAAATTTATGGCCATTTGAAAGTCTTCATTTTAGCTAGCAGGGCTACACCCAGGTATTCAGGATCTAAGTATAGTGCCTAGTGTCCAGAGCACAGAGTTTTTGAAGACAAAACCTATGTCCTGGCATCATGAAGCTAAAATAAGCAGCAGATGGAAGGAGTAGTTCTGAGCAAGCAAGCAGTTCAACAGAAGCAGACATAAGTTTACTAGGCATTTTGATATTGAATTCCTAGAATAGAGTTGGGTAATTTTTCGTAGGATTCTCCATCCATGAGATCAACTTGTAGTTAAGCATGAAATGGCCTCAGCAAGAATACAAGATGGAGGAACCTCTGCATACTCTTGCTGTGTCACCTTTCCCACTGGTTCTGTGGGCATGAGTCAAATTGTTGACTTATCATATACTAGGAAGGCAAACCTAAGAATCAATAATTTAGTTTGTCATGCAATTGAGGATGAAGGATAAGAATCATGGTCCAGTTAATGCTGACAGAGAGGTGGTCAGCCATGGGGACCAAGTAAACAGAGTATCTGATCCGTGTCTCCTTTCTTTCTTTTCTTTGCAGTTGTACTAATCATGGCAAGGTTTTCTCTAACACTGATTGGTTGGCATGGGAACAGCATTATACATCCTGCATTAGTAAAATCTGGTCAGTTTTATCTTTAGGGTGTCTGAGGTCCAAATGAAGGTCCATCTGTCATCATCTTCAGTGTACTGTTTTCCCCAAGGAATGACACTTTGACACTTTGACAGTAGTTGGGGTGGTGAGGATGATGAATCCTCCCAGACAGGTTCCAAGGTTGGGTATAGATCCTTAGAGTTGGTTTAGATGTTGGAAATGGCAGAATTTTCTCCACGGTCTGGTCAATGATCTGGAGAACTTCTTGAAGAGCCTGCAAGGACTTGAGAAAGGAGCAATTGTCATTTCTGCCTGGGGAATATCTCAGAGTTTGGGGAGGATAGGAAGTATTCTATCAAACATAATTTCAAAAGAAGCAATCCCCTTTTTATAAGAACATTGGACCCTGGGTTGGTGAGATGGTTCAGTGGTTTAGAGCACTGACTGCTCTTCTGAAGGTTATGAGTTCAAATCCCAGCCACCATATGGTGGCTCACAACCATCCATAATGAGAAATAAAAAACCTATGGGACAGAGTGAGGGGGCTTGGAGCAAGTGGGTTCTGGAGCAAGAGGGATAAAGGGAAAGGGGGAAAAAAAGAACATTGGACCCTGAGCAGGACAAAGCAGAAAAGGATGTTGACTGAGCTTTTACCAGTTTCCAGAACCAGTTTGGTCAGAATCTCCTTAAGAGTTCTATTCCTTCTTTCTACCTCACCCGAGCTCTATGGTCTGTATGCACAATGTAATTTCCAATTGATATTTTATACCTGCCAGATTTTGAGAGTTTGGCTATGAAGGTCAAGCCATTGTCAGAACCCAAAGCTAGTAACACTCAAAATTTAGGTTTTATTCCCTGAAGAACTTTCTTGGTATCTTTTGGGGCAGTCTCTATCTACAAACAACAGTAAATATTTATAGCCCAAAACAGTAGGACTGATTTCAGTAAAGTTCAACTCCAGTGTTCCCCAGACCCATTTTCTCAAGCCTGAATCTCTTGTGAGATCTTTCTCCCCGCTTTGGGATTTTCCTGAACCCAGGTGGCACATCTAAAGGTGGTATCTTTAATTGGGCTTTTCTAATTTGGAATTTAATACCTGGGTCTAAGGAGTTCGACAGTCTCTGTGGTCACAAAGTGGGTGGTTTGGTGGAGATCCAAAACCAGTTGCCTTCCCAGACTCATGGGAAGGATGGATCTGTTGTCCAGCAGCAGACAACATCCTTATTTATACTGTCTTGCCAGTTCTTGTTTCTCTGAGTCAGTTTTACCAAGGCTATATTCCAGGTGGTCGGGTCAGCTGGGCTCTGGCAAGGCTACCAAGACTTGGTGAGGCCCGGCTGGTTCTCAGGATACTTCCCACTGTCTTGGGTGACCAGACAGATTCTAATAAGGCTAAGGCTTCTTCTCTGATTTTCATCTCTTTTCCTACTAAGATCAGCAATCTTCTCTCCCTGTGTAAAACCCACGTGGGTTTTACAGTATCAGTCAGTATATGTGGTGACAGTCTTGTCCTTCCCCCAGCAGAATGTTCCCGTCAAAAAGCTAAAAGCTCAGCTTGATGATCTGGGGTTTCTCTACTTAAATATCATGCCCAGATAGTTTTATCTTGGGTCACTACTGCTGCTTGTGCATACCAGATCCCATCTTGGACAAAACTGCTCCTATCTGCGAACAATACCTCATCTGGTGTCACCAATGAATATCAGTCAGATCAAGTCTGATGACCTTAAGACTGTCATGCAGGGGACCCTTAGAGTCATTGTCTAGCAGGAGACTGGCAGGATTGGGGGCTGTCATCTGGGGAACCAAATGTGTGGTTGATCCAGAAGCAGTGCTTGGTATTGGGTCACTGGGAGTTAGACTTCTGTCTCTCAGATGCTCCCCTCAAGAGGGACTCAGTATAGTGTGGGGATGTCAGGAATAGTTTGTAAGCTACAATTAATTTGTCAGCTTAATTTGCCAGTAGGACAGTGGCAGTTATGCCCCACTGGGCTATAACAAGTCAAGTCTCTTGGGCAGATATGCTACCAGTCTTTCCCAGGCTCTTAGGGCTTGCATGAGAATCATTTAGGTAATGCCTCTTGCACCATCCATGCACAAATAGGTTGGCTTAGTAATGCCTGGGGGTGGGGGTGAGGGGTGGTGATGGTGGGGTGGGGGAAGCACTTGGGCAGACAGGAGGGCCTTTTTACTCAGTTTCAGTCCATTCCAAAGGCTGTGTACTCCTGGCATAGAGGGCCCCAACCACCTCAGCAAACACCACAATTCACTGGTATCCACTGGTATCCAGCAGTATCCACTGACCACCAGGAATTCCCACATGTGTGTTTTTGATGTCAGTACAGGGATTTGTAGGATTGTTGAAACATGGTCGTAGGAAAGGTTTCCATTTTTCTAGGATTAGCCTAGGCATGTGACTTGAGGGATGTACAACTGAGCCTTCTTAGCTGAGACTCTGTACCCTAGGGGTTGGGGGTTCTCTAAAAGGCCTCTATTCTCTGTCCACATTTTTTAGTAGTCAGAGCTATGAGGAAGTCACCTACATAGGGGAGCATGGTGTTTGTGAATGTTTTGGTCTAAATTCTAGCAAATCTGCACTCAGGGCCCCATCAGATGATGCTGGAAAGCCCATGAACCGCTTTTCCTGCTCTGTTTCCTCCATTTTCTCTCCTGTCTTATTCCTCAAGGACAAAGATCACTGCAACTGGAAAGTGTCTTTTCTTGTCTGTCTTCAGCTGAATCTTGGTATTTTTAAACTTTTGGAACAATATTCAGAAGTCGAGACTTTATATCCCTTCAAGTTCCTCTAACTTCTAGAGCCTTCTCCTATGCCTGGAGGTGACTATTTGACAAAGGTAATATTAGTGCCTGACTGGTTCTCAGGAACATCTAGGACTATGGGGGTAAATACTCAATATGTCTCACAGAGCCTTTCCAGAAACTGAGCAAATAATTAATTGGGTTCTTGAATAACCTGACTTACCCTAAGTTATCTGGCTGCCTCCTTTAATCCTCCCAATAATATTTGTTAAAAATAAATGGGCCACTGTCTTCTTACCTTAAAACAGTTTACAACAGGCTGATAAGGTCCTGCAGCTTCTCCAAACATGGAGGGTTTGGGGTCTTCTAATTATGCAAGTCCACTCTTCCCCAGCACATGACTTGGAGAATTACTTCCTCTTTCCCCACGCTCAACATGTTCAGAGCAGGCCAAGGAGGGAGCAGAGAGTCAACTGCTTCCTTTTCCTGCTGTGGGCTGAGATGATAGGTGAAAGTTTTGAATTTCTCTGTGCGAGCTGATTGGGTCAAAAGGTTTTCCCAATAAAAGGGTACAAGGCAAGTTAGGGTCTTGTACTAGCAAAATCCATTGGTTAATACAAGGAAAGCCATGGGCATCATTGTAAGGGTTTCTCTTGTGCAAGGGCATTTTGGCAGGTGGGGGCAAAGGAATACCACAAAGTCACACCACACAACAAACCTCATATAAGAGATTCACTGGCAGAATGGCAGCTGACTCTGACTGGAAACAGAGACAGCAGAGGACAGGGTAAAGGGGCAGGCTTTTATAGGGTCTTCAGAGAATGGACAGTGAGCTTGTAGAAAAGTACATTGTGGCAGGAAGTGTAACTTAGATGTTAACTTCAAAACATAACAGCCAATAACACTGAGTCACAGGGGCAGAGATTTCCAAATCTTAGAGCTCTGGTGCAGGCCATGGGCAGTGTGAATATCTACTTGCCTGTTACTCTACAATCACCATAATAAGACCAACAGCCAGTCACTGTTCCCAGCGACAGTTGTTGTTGGATGTGAGGTACCATAGCAACCAATCAGATTTATGTATCAATAAATTCTTTTTTTTTAATTTAATTTAATTTTATTTTTTTTTTAATTTACATTCCAAATCACTTCCCCTTTCCCGTTTCCTCCCTCCCCGAAAGTCCCATAAGCCCCCTTCCCTCCCTCTTTTCTCTGTTCAACCCCCTCTCATTACTCTGTCCTGGCGTTCCCCTACATCCAGTCTTTCCAGGACCAGGGGTCTCTCCTTCCATCTTTTTAGAAATCTATTGATATGCTGATTGTGTCTAGGGTATTCTGAGATTCTGGGTCAATATCCCCTTATCAGTGACTTCATACCATGTGTGATCTTTTGTGATTGGGTTACCTCACTAAGGATGACATTTTCAAGTTCTGACCATTTGCCTAGGAATTTCGTGAATTCATTGTTTTTAATTGCAGAGTAGTATTCCATTGTGTAAATATACCACATCTTCTGAATCCATTCCTCCGTTGAGGGACATCTGGGTTCTTTCCAGCTTCTGGCTATTATAAATAAGGCTGCTATGAATATAGTGGAGCATGTGTCCTTATTGCATGCAGGTAAAGTCTCTGGGTATATGCCCAGGAGTGGTATAGCCGGATCCTCCGGAAGTGTCATGCCCAGTTTTCTGAGGAGCCTTAATTTGCAAGATGCCAATACAATAGTTTCAGAACCAGTTGATGATAAAGGCTTCATCCCAATTATTCTAACTGTATGATATCATAACTACCTGTGGCTGGTTAAAGCCACGCCGGTTCAAGTCCACCTCCATGTTAGCCTTCCTCTTTTCTCCTGAGATGTTCTCTGTCTCTGCAACTCTTAGCTCCACCTCCATTGTCCTTGTCCAATCACAGGCTTCCTGCTGCCCTAATGTAATTGGACAGGGAAAATACTGCGACGCACCTGAAACCTCTAGAATAAAAAGTAAGCACATTCAAGAGGAGAAAACGGCAGAAAATAATCAAACTGGGGACTGAAACCAATAAAATAGAAACAACAAGAACAATACAAAGAGTCAATGAAACAAGCCGACAGTGGTGGCGCAAGCCTTTAATCTCAGCACTTGGGAGACAGAAGCAGGCAGATTTCTGAGTTCGAGGCCAGCCTGGCCTACACAGTGAGTTCCAGGACAGCCAGGGCTACACAGAGAAACCCTGTCTTGAAAAACTAAACTAAAATAAAATAGTCAATAAAACAAAGAGTTGTTTTTTTGAGAAAATCAGTAAGATAGACAAGCCCTTAGCCAAACTAACTAAAAGACACAAAGAGAATATCCAAATTAATAAAACCAGAAACAAAAAGGGGGATGTAACAACAGACACTGAGGAAATCCAGAAAATTAATTGTAACTTTAAGTTTTCAAATCCTATTTTTAGTGATGTTTCTTAAATGCTTTAATCTTCCTTGTAAACTACCACCCACCAGAGTGAGTGGGAAAGAAAAAATACAGGGGAAGTGAATCTTTTAAGAAAGGTTCTTTGGAGCAACTCCTGTCTGTGTTGTCTGGAAATTAACAGTTCAGTTCACAGGTTAGTAGGCAGTGGCAGCTCAACCCATTTGAAAACATTTCACAGATACACCAGCAGTCCAATTTGGTAGAGTTGGTAGCAACAGCGATGACACAACCTAGCAGAGACAGCCAGGCCTCGGTCTTGGCTTGTGTCAGTAGGAGGGAGCAGGAGGAACACCAGAAGAAGTTCTCATCTGTGACTCTCCCAGGGAAGTGAAGATCATCGAAGATGAGAGACCCACAACTGCTGCACAGCTAGCTGTACCAGCAAGCCAAACTATATTAGCTTTCATGTGTGAAACGTGTGAACTCCAGTTTTAAAATTTCAAATTCAATTGATTACCTTGTTTATTGACAGTCATGAAAGCTATAAAGGGGTCAGAGGCCTAAATGGAGGGGTACAGTAGAACATGTATGATATGAAAATAGATATGAGGAATACTGTGTATGTGTCTTTGTTATTTTTCCAATGTCATGATAAAACACCATGACCAAGGCAACTTATGTGGGTCTCCATTCTCCCCAGGGTTGTTGGCCACTGGCCCATTGTTGGGGGCTGACAGGCCAACTGCCAGCTACATAGACAGGCCGCCCCTCCCCTCGAGTGAAACTCCTGACCTTCCTGAGGGAACATCAAGACCAAGATAAAAATCTGTGACCTTCGCGGAAAAAACCGCAGAATGTCCCAGGCACCCGGCCCAGGGCTTGGCCCATAGCTCACTTCCCCCTAGCTCTCCCTCCCAACTTCCTCATCCCCACTGCTTAAAACGTGCTGCCTGTTTGACAATAAACGAGACCTTGACAAATGGAATCTTGCTTGGTCTCCTTTCTTTCTCTCCCCCATGACCCTCAGGTAGCGCCTCTTTGGGACCCTGAATAACTAGACCAGCTGGACGGGTCAGCCCATGATGTTAAAGGGAGGAGAAAGGATGACACATTCCAGGATCAGCTTCAGGGAGACACATCAACTTTATGCAGAGTGAACTAAGGGTTATATAGTTTTGGGGAAATAGGTAGGAATATTGAGGATGGGCTAAAGTCCTGGGATGCCACATTAGCATGGGAAGTCATTACTGGGATCTCAGATACTTGCTGAATGGATTCTTATCAAGAGAAAGGAGCCTGAATTTATAATCTAACCAAGGCTACTTGACATTCTGGAGCTAGAGGCTATAGAGATTTCAGGTTCCCCAGACAAGGTCAGAGAAGGAGAAACTCTGCTGGTAAAAGGACTGCACCATTTTGCACCAAGCTCAGGGCTTTCCAGTAACATCAGATTTTGACTTAGGAGTAGAGTTTCCCCTTATAAGGATTTCCCTTATGAAACAGGGTTTTTAAAGAAACAAGGTTTCTTATAAAAGGAAGCATTTAATTGGGATATGGTTTCAGAGGTTTTAGAGACATGACAGCAAGGACAGCTGAGAGATTACATCTTAATCTACAAGTAGGAGGAAGGCACACTGGGAAACCTCAAAGCCCATCACTGACACACGTCCTCCAATGAAGCCATACCTCCTAATGCTTCTCAAACATTTCTACCAGCTAGGGCCAAGTATTCAAACATATGAGCCTATGTAAAATATTCTCATCCAAACCATCACACTGTCAAAAAATTTAAGTGGGTATGGAGGCTGGGGGATGAAGAAGAGGATGGGAGTTGTGTGGAAATGTACTATTTTGTAAATTAATTTTTAAAATGAGTTTTGAAGTGGAATACCCTGGTGGCTTCTAGGGTACATCTGCTACCAGAAGCCACAGGGTACTAAAGAAAAATCTGAGTGCTAAGTGTGGGATAATTCCATGAATTATTGAGCAGGAAGGCCCCAGAGGTACCCAAAACTTTTAGACTATTGTCATTTTGCTTTATAGTGGTCCATCCGTTTTCATACTTAATCATTTCTGTCTCAGCCATAACAGCTTGCCCTTCTGATGGGTGCTAATTTTTCTCTAGGATAGGAAATGTATAAAGTCAGATTGATCAATGCTCTAGATCCTTCAAAGTGGAGTGATGTTCAAACACAATGTGGGGAGCTGAAATAAACTCTTAGTTGTGCTGCTGTCTGAAAAACACTGGTTCTTTCCTTAGACCCACAAGGCAGCTAAAGCAGAATGGGAGACTCCTATCTCTGTCTTCATTCTGTGCCTGTGGCCTTTCTTTGGCTCAGACTCCTGCTTGATTAATTCTGCATACCTAACCTATCTCATCTTTGTTCAAGGTTGATGACACAGATAAAGTCCTTGTTTAAAACCTTCAGTCCCCTTGGATTCCAGGAAGAACAAAACCTCCCAGGACAAACAATCTCCATTAGATGAGACTGAGGCTTAACCCTAGATCCTAAATAATCATGTTGTAAGAACCAGATTGTTTCCCTCAGGTAATGACAATAATTGATAAATTAACAACTTATCAGACCAGATCAGAGAGAAGGATGGATCAGCAATGGTTTGGACCACATCTTGCATAGGAGTGCTCACTTACGCATACCTCTTGCCCTCTATTTAAACACAGACCTAAAGTCAGGACCCTGAAGGATGGGCAGTGTCACTGGTCCACTTAGGTGTTCCTCTTCCTAGAGTAGCATTGTATAAATTTCATCTTCCAGCTTCCCATCATCAATTGTCCCTAAATTGGCACACTGAGATGGATGGCTATGCCTAGTCTATTGAGATGATGGAGCCTTGGCTTTTGCCCTAAAAATCCTGGTTCTATCACCATCATGAGAGGACAGAAACAATAAGAATGACTGGAATCGCATTAGTGGCAGAAGACTGAAATTACTATTCCCCTATGAAACATTAGAATTGTCCACATCTGTCCATCTGTCTGTTGAGTGTATCCCACAAAGAAGTCAAAGACAAATTTAAAGGGAGCAGGAAGACTGCTGTGCTATATAAGACCAACTGCAGTAGCAAAACACATCTAACAGTTCTTACTAACAGCAGTGAGCCACACTGCCGTCTTCTCAGGCTGCCTCTGCCAGCTCTAAGTCTTGCAAGTCCTAAAACTGCAATTTTATTCTGTACAAGTCCCTTAGGTGTTTGTTTGTTCACTGCTACCGGGTACTGCATGTTCTGCCTGGCATTCTGAGTAGCTCTGTGAAGTCACATGGGAAGCTTTTCTCCTGAGAGCAGCCTGCAGTTGGGACAGAACTAAAAGTGACCTGGATCTGGGCACGTTGGGACTGAGTGTTCACAGCTGGCTGTCTCCTACCAGAAGGCAACTATTTAGTAAAGAGCTCGGGAAACCTTGAGACTGTCCTGTCCATTGCTCCTCAGCCATGACACTGGGGGCAAGGCCAGTTTCCCTTACTTCAGACTTTTGCAGAGTCCTGCTGACTCATCTCGTCGTGGTGGCATTCTTAGTTCTCAAAACAGTCGGACTTGGCAGAGTACTTGGCAAGACTCCAGCTTTGGGATTGGCCAGTGTTATGTCCAAAGCAATTCCCCCAAATGACAGTGCTCATGACAATGTCCTAAACAGAAGGACTCTGGCCACATGAAAAGGATCATTACTGGGGAAACAGAAATGTAAAGGGGAGTTTCTGTTTCCCAGAAAAGTGCATCTCCTAAGGCAGATTTCTGTTTACAAGGAATCTTCCTTAATCTATACCAAAGTCAGGTACCTCAAACAAGGCTATTTAGTTCCTGGTCAATCTGAACAGCGTGTCATCAGTTCAAGATCCCACTCTGATAGTTATATACAATCTACTTACATTTGCTTTCCCACCATTTTGTCATATCTCCAACCTGCTACCAAGAGATAACCTTCACTGTTTGATTCCAAGTAAGCCTTTCTTTCTACCCATGGAATGTTCCAGTTTGGTGGTTTCACTGTGCCCTGGCTTGCCACCAGGAGCTCATGTTGTTCATGCCTCTACCTTACAGCAGTCACAGGCGCTCAGAATCATTTAGTAAGACACAGACACGACGGATTCAGGCTCCACTAGTCTTGTTGCATTGTGCTGTCACTCTATCCTTGTTAAACATGTTTTATCTGACATTATTTACAATATATACAATAATACTTTTTTAATTTTATGATTACTTCAGGGACAGAGGGATCCTAGTGAATGAAATAGACATTTAGTTTACAGCTCTAAGGCAAAAGTAGTAGCCAGCTATTCAAAGGGAAAAGCGGTAGTTCACATCTACCCCCAAACAGTCAATTTTCTGTAGGATTTCTGACATCAGATGTTGTTCCTCAAGAGAAGTCTGGTATGGAGAGGGAGGGGACCTCACTGTGTATGTAGCACAACAGATGTGCTGGTACTGTGTAGTTTGTTGCTTGGTTGTATACTTCTTTTTAAGACACCTTATATCAATACTAGGGCAAAGCACATTCTGTGAAGCCTGTGTGAGGCCTTGTACTTTATCCCTAGTACTGCAAAAGAAGGAAGGAAGAAATGAGGAAGGAAGGAACAAAGGAAGAAAGGAAGGAGGGAAGGAAGAGAAAGAGGGAGGGAGGGAGGGAGGGAGGGAGGGAGGGAGGGGGAAGAAGGAAGGAAGGAAGGGAGGGAGGAAGGGAGGGAAGGACCGACCTTAACATGGTCTCCTGTGGCACTACAGGCTACTCACATCAACATGGTTCTCAGCAGCTGTGCAACCCACAGACATCAACATGTTTTCAGCCTGCAGTACAGATCTCAGACATCAACATGGTGATAACATAGGCACAGACATCAACAGAGGCCCCATTTGCATTAGAATCATGGAACCAGACACAGACCTGACAAAGACCATCTGAGGTAATATGGACCCAGATATCACCAAGGACTCAAGTGCTGCATAGGCCACTCACACCAATATGGCCTCCAGTGGCTGCCATGGCCCTCAGACATCAACATGGCTTCAAACTGCAGCACACACTACAAACTTCCAACTTAGCCATAGGTGGTAACATGGTCTTTGGACATAAACACAGGCCCCGACTGTAGTAGAAATATGGACCCAAACATGAGCCTCTGAGGTAACACAGACCAGGATATCACCCTGACTTCAGGTGGCTGCACAGGCCAGTCTCAACAGTATGACCCCAGATGGAAGCCTGGACCATGGACATCAGGATGGACTCAGATGGTGGCCCTGACCAAGGGTATCCTTATGGCCTTGTTGGTAACTCAGGCCAAGGACATCAACAAGGCTCCCTGCTACTATAGAACTACAGACATCCACATGATGACATCTAGTTTCAACACAGCCTGGGGCAGAGGACCACCACAGATACCAAAGTGGCCTCCAGGAGCAGCATGGACCATACTGGTCTTCTGAAGAGGTCTAATCCAGAAAAAAGGAACTGTTCTTCATCTTGGGCATCCTGTAGTTGCTCAGAACCATGGTGATCCTGCAGCTGGGCCGTGTGTTTGGGGGGGGGAGCTAAGTCAGAGTGCTAGTTCTAGGCTGATGCATACCACCCTGTCACCCCTACTCAGCAACATGTTCCCTAGTGCACCATCGGCTTCTCTCACACCTCTCACAGCTGTCCTGTCTCTAGTTCCGCCTCTCTCCACCCCTTATTCACAGCTCCTGTCTCTTCATTAAATATCTGTAGTGGCGATGGAGACTGCAGTATATCAGACAGTATCTTTTTACCCCTCCTCCACAGATAGCTTTGAAGGCATTGCAACGAGCCAGTCTGGTTCAAGGTTTCTGAAGCACTGTAAATACTGGACCACTGCTGAGACTCATCTCAGATATCCTTCTGTTGCCCACAGTCAGGGTGATGTCACACTAGGGAGGGTTTCTGTGGGGTGGGATCTGTGTGAGCACCTAGCTGCTGCACACTTCCCTGCCCTCAAATGAGGCTCACCAGGTTCAACGTTCATGCTTGTCGCCTGTGCACTCTCTGTCTCCCAGCAGGACAAGAGGTATGGCTGCAGCTGCAGTGGCTCCATGGGTCACCGGGCATAGGGCCAGCACCATTCAGCAGTGACCTATTCCTACAGCAGCTCCACAGGGTCACACATCTCCCAGATGTGCCAACAACTTTTGTGCTTGCAACTTGCTGGCTAAGACTTGGCATCAAAGGGTATAGATTCATCATTCTCTGCTGTCTTTCCTTCCTATTTCATGACCCACATTTTTAAAAAATCTTCCCATAAGGTATGACTCCCCCCCCCAGTGGTTGTTTTTATTACGGGCCCTGCAGACTCCTTTTTTCTGCTACATCACCCCTCAGTATCTATGAGTCTCTCGGACTCCTTAGAGCAATGCAATGGGTGTGGGCGGCTGCTGCCATCTGTCTCCCTCCTTAAATTAAATTGTCTTAATAATAAGCCAAGAGTTCAATGGAGCCCACATGCATAGCCAGTTGATTTTTAGCAAGTGAGACAAGGTAGTTCAATGGTGAAGAAATAATTTTATATTTAATAATTCTGAAACTATTGGTTATCCATATGCTCAGTTCTAGGTTCATTTTAGTTGTTTCATTTGAAACCATCAAAACCTGAAAAACAAATGAACTTCAACCAATAAACCAGTGAATGGATAAACAAACTGAAATGCTACTCTGATATGAGTAAATATACAATGTACTAATATACATGCACAACCAGATATACAATAACTTGATTAAATCTCAGTTCAGTCAAAATTAAGTGAGCCAAACCAAGCTCACAATTTTGTGACATCGGAGGAAACAGTAAAGAGTTTCATGGTTATCAAGGGAAGCTGGCTGGGAGCTGTTAGAACTGCCAGTTCCCAGAGCTTAGGCAGGGTAGCAAAAATACACACAACAATGGATGGGTAAAAGATAATGTGTAGGAGGGAAAGGGTTAATCACAAAGAGACACAAGGAGACTTAAGGATGAGGAGCAACTATCCCATGTCTTCATTGTGGTTACAGATACACAACAAGATACATTTCTCAAACTCAGAACTATGTACAAAAGGCTGAATTCAAGGCTCTGTCTCAATAAACTTTAAATTTTTCAAATGGTTCTTTCTAGCATTCGCTCGGTTTCCCCTCCCACAGTCTCCCTATTTTTACCTCTTTCTACGATATAAGAAGTCAGTTCTGGAGATGGACAAGTGTCACTGCCAACAAAGGTTCCCTTTGCGAACTAGATTCTGTGGAGCTGTTCAGTCATGTCTACAGTGAAAACTTCAGGATAAGCTTGAGATACTTGGGAATCTAGCAGTTCCTGGAAGCTTCATGAATAATGCTGATGCTTCAGGTCCTTCTCAGAAAGCAGAGAAAGGCTGTCTTCCCCTACCCCCTCCCCGTGGCAAACCTGTGTTTGAAAATCTGCAGTCTCTCCACTATAAGGTATGGGAATGGAGGGGATTCCTGAACTTCATGGTATGTCTGCTTGCTCTTGATAAGCAATGTTTAGGGTCAGAAAAATTAACGAGAGAGTTGAGAGTTTGAGACTCCTATATTCTAAGGTCAGGAAATATAATTGCTCAAATTTCTCTGTCTCTCTTTGTTTCTTCTGTCTGTCTCTTCTGTTTCTCTCTATCAACCACACATAGTTTTGCATTGAACATTTTGAACATTTACAAAAGTAGGATTAATATAGATGTAAGTATCACTCAACTCATGAAACTATAAATTCAAGAACTATCAGAAACTCTCCTTTTATTTGTTTAAACAGTACTTCTGCCAAACCTTTGCCTTTAGTTATTTGAAAACAAACATCAGACCTCATATCATTTTTCTTTAAATAATTTAGTATATATCTAGAAGTTCCCCCCTCCCTCCTCTCCTCCCATTTCTTCTCCCTCTTCTCCATTCACTCCTCTATTTCTCTTCAGAAAAGAGGAGACCTACCATGGATATCAACAAGCCTTAGCATACCAAGTTGCAGTAAGACTAGGTACATCTTCTTCTATTGTGGCTAGACAAGGCAGCCCAGAAAGGGGAAAGGTTCCCAAAGACAGGCAACACAATCAGAGATAGCCCCTGCTCATGTTGTTAGAGTCCTACAAGCTGCACAACTGTTGCATATGTGCCGAAGACCTAGATCAGTCTCCTGTAGGTGCCTTAGTTGACACTTCAGTATCTCTGAGCCTCTATGGGTCCAGGTTAGTTGATTCTGTAGCTTTTCTTGTGGTGTCATTGGCCCCTCTGGCTCCTGTAATGATTCTACTCCTTAACCTTTCCACAGGATTCCCCAAGCTCTGCTAATGTTTGGTTGTGGGTCTCTACAATCTGTTTCTATCAGTTGATGGGTAAAGCCTCTCTAGTGGTGGTTATGTTAGGCTCCTTTCCACCATTATAGCATAATATCATTTACAGTGTCAAGGGTGGGCACCCTCTCATAGCATGGGTCTCAAACTGGACCAGTTTCATTGGTTGGTCATTCCCTCGATTTCTGCTCCATCTTTGCCCCTGCATGTTGTGTACATAGGACAAATTGTAGGTTGAAGGTTTTGTGGCTGGGTTGATGTCCAAATTCCTCTATTGGAAGTCTTATCTTGTTACAGGAGATGGCCTGTTCAAGCTGTATATCACCCATTACTAGGAGCCTTAGTGAGAGTTACCCTCATAAGATTCCTGGGAGTTTTCATTGCCTTGGGTTCGAGCTCATCTCAGAGATGCACCACACACCTATCCCACCCCACCCTGCCCCACCATTCCAGTTGTCTTTCCAACTACTTTCTCCCTCCATACTCTACTGATCTGATCTCCCACCATAGTACCTGCGATACTGCCCCCTTCATTCTCATCCCCACCCTACCCCTGTTCAGGCCCCTCCCCTACCCTTCTGCTGTCTATTATATTTCCCTTCTCAGTGAGATTCATGCATCCCATTCTTTGAGCCCTCCTTCTTACTTAGACTCTGGTCTGTGGATTTACCTTACAACTAATATCCTCTTATAAGTAAGTATAAGTGAGTACATATGATGTTTGTCTTTTTAGTCTGGGTTACCTCACTCAGGATGATCTTTTCTAGTTCCATCCATTTGCCTTCACAAAATGGTGTCCTTGTTTTTTTTTAACAGTTGGGTAATACTCCATTGTGTAAACGTACCACTTTTTTTTTATTTTATTTTATTTTTAATTTACATTCCAAATCATTTCCCCTTTCCCGTTTCCTCCCTCCCCGAAAGTCCCATAAGCCCCCTTCCCTCCCTCTTTTCTCCATTCAACCCCCTCTCGTTACTCTGTCCTGGCATTCCCCTACATCCAGTCTTTCCAGGACCAGGGGTCTCTCCTTCCATCTTCTTAGAAATCTATTGATAAGCAAATTGTGTCTAGGGTATTCCGAGATTCTGAGTCAATATCCCCTTATCAGTGACTGCATCCCATGTGTGTTCTTTTGTGATTGGGTTACCTCACTAAGGATGATATTTTCAAGTTCTGACCATTTGCCTAGGAATTTCGTGAATTCATTGTTTTTAATCCATTCTTTTGTTGAGGAACATCTAGGTTGTTTCTGGCTATTATGAATAAAGCTTCTATGAACGTAGTGGAGCACATGACTTTGTGGGATGGTGGAGTGTCATATGGGTATAAGCCCAAGAATGGTATAGCTGTGTCCCCCTTTCTTGACATCTTCACTAGCATGAGCTGTCACTTGAGTTTTTGACCTTAGCTATTCTGATGGTTGTAAGACAGAATCTCGGGGTCATTTTGATTTGCATTCCCTGATGACTAAGCATGCTGAACATTTCTTTAGGTGCTTCTCAGCCTTTAGAGATTCCTCTGTCTAGAATTCTGTTTAGATCTGTACCACACATTTTAATTGAGTTGGTTTGTTGATGTCTAGTTTCTTGAGCTCTTTATATATTTTTGGACATCAGTCCTCTGTTGAATATGGAGTTAGTGAGGATCATTTCCCAGTCTGTTATTTGAAGGTGTCCTTTGCCTTACAGAAGCTTTTCTGTTTCATAAAGTTCCATTTATTAATTATTGCTCTTAGTACCTACACTATTGGTGTTTTATTCAAAGTGTTGTCTCCTGTGCCAATGCATTCAGGATATTCTCCACTTTCTCTTCACCAAGCTTAGTGTATCTGGTTTTATTTGATGTCTCTGATCCACTTGAACTTGAGTTTTGTGCAGTGTGATAGATTTGGATCTATTTGCATTCTTCTACATGCAGATATCCAGTTAGACCTGCATGATTTGTTGAAGATGCACTCTGTTTTCCATTGTATAATTTTGGCTTCTTTGTCAAAAAACAAGTGTCCATCGGTGTGTATGTTTATTCCTGGATCTTTGATTTGAATCCATTGATCAACCTGTCTGTTTTTATGCTAATACCACATGAGGTTTTTTGTTACTATTGATCTGTGGTACAGCTTGAAATAAAGGATAGTGATACCTCTAGAAGTTCTTTTATTGTACAGGATTGTTTTGACTATACCAGGTTTTGTGTTTTTCTATATGAAGTTGAGTATTGTTCTTTCAAGGTCTGTAAAAAATGTGTTGGAATTTTTATGGGAATTGCATTGAATCTGTGATTGCTTTTGGCAAGATGACTATTTTTACTATGTTAATCCTACTGATCCATGAGCCAGGAGAGGTTTCCATCTTCTGATATTTTCTTCAATTTCTTTATTCAAAGACTTGAGGTTCTTGTCATACATGTCTTTAACTTGATTGGTTATAGTTACACCAAAATATTTTACATTATTTGTGGCAATTGTGAAAGGTATTGTTTCCTTAATTTCTTTCTCAATCTGATTATTCTGAAATTCTGATTATTCAGCAATTTATTCAAATTATTCAGCAAATCTGAATTGCTTTAAGTTTCTCTCCATTTAATTTGATGTGGCTACTGGCTTGATGTTTTTTGTTGTTGTTGTTTTTGTTTTGGTTTGCCTTCATTATGTTTAGGTATGGGCCTTTAACCCTGATCTCTCCAGGACTTTTATCTTGAAGGGATGTTAGATTTTGTCAAAGACCTTGTCAGCATCTAATAAGATGATCATGTATTTTTTCTTTCAATTTATTTATATAGTGGATTACACTAATTATATTTTCATATGTCGAACCATGCCTGCTTCTCTGGGATGAAGCCTACTTTGATTGTGCTGGTTAATCTTTTTCATGTGTTCTTGCATTCAGTTTGCAAGTATTTTACTGAGTATTTTTCCATCAATGTTCATGAGGAAAATTGGTTGGAAATTATCTTTCTTTGTTGAGTCTGTGTGATTTAGGTATCAAGGTGACTGTGACTGCAGCCTCATAAAATGAATTTAGCAATATTTTGTGAAATAAGTGAGGGGTATTTAGGAGGTCTGCTTTTTTGTTGTTTTGTTTTGCTTTTGTTTTTTAGTTAATATTGTATCCAGCTGCTTCACTGAAGGTGCTTATCAGAAATAGGAATTCCCTGGTAGAATTTTTGGGGTCATTAATGTATACTATTATATCATCTGCAAATAACAATACTTTGACTTCTTCCTTTCCAGTTTGTGTCACCTTGATCTCCTTTTCTTGTCTTATTGCTCTAGCTAAAACTAAAGAACTATATTGAATAAATATGGAGAGAGAGTGGAAGACCTTGTCTTGTCCCTTGGTATTTCCTCCTTTTTGAAAATCTGGTAGAATTCTGTGCTAACCATCTGGCCCTGGGCTTTTTTTGGGGGGGGTGGAAATTGGGAGACTTTTAATGACTGCTTCTATTTCCTTAAGGGTTACAGAACTATTTAAATTGTTTATCCGATATTCACTTATCTTTGGTAAGTGTTATCTAACAAGAAAATTGTCCATTTCTTTAAGATTTTCCAATTTTGTGGAGAGCAGATTTTTGAAGTATTACCTAATGAGTCTTTGAATTTCCTCAGTGTCTGTTGTTATGTCCCCCCTTTCAGTTCTCATTTTGTTAATTTGGATATTCTCTCTCTGCCCATTAGTTTGCTTCAATAATGACTTGTCTATCTTGTCGATTTTCTCAAGGAACCAACTCTTTGTTTCATTGATTCTTTGTATTGTTCTCTTTGTTTCTATTTTATTGATTTCAACCCTGAATTTGGTTATTTCCTGCTATCTATTCCTCTTAGGTATGTTTGATTATTTTTGTTCTAGAGCAGTCATATGAGCTGTTGAGTCACCAGTATAAGATCTCACTAATTTTGTTATGAAGCACATTCCTCTTAGCACTGCTTTCATTGTGCCCCATAAGTTTGGGTATGTTGCACATTCATATTCATTGAAATTTAGAAAGCTTTTAATTTCTTTCTTTCTGTCTGTCTTTCTTCCTTGACCCAATGGTCATTGAGTAGAGAGTTGTTAAATTTCCATGATTTTGTAGGGTTTTTGTTGTTTCGGATGTTGCTGAAGTCCAACTTTAATCCATGGTGATCTGATAAGAAACAGAGGGTTTTATTTCAGTTTTCTTGTATTTGTTGAGACTTGCTTTGTTACTGAGTATATGATCAGTTTTGGAGAAGGTTCTGTGAGTTGCTGAGAAGAAGGTATACTCTTTTGTGTTTGGATGAAATGTTCTGTAGATATCTGTTAGGTCCATTTGAGTCATAATGTCTGTTATTTCCATTATTTTCTGATTAGTTTCTGTCTGTTGGTAAGAAAGAGATGTTAAAATCTCCCACTGTGAATGTGTAGAGTTCACTGTGTGACTTAAATTTTAGTAATGTTTCTTTTAGAAATGTGTGCATCCTTGCATTTGGGGAATATGTATGCAGAATTGAGACTTCATCTTGGTGGATTTTTCCTTTGATAAGTATGGAGTGTCCTTTGTGTTGATTTTGGTTGAAAGTTTATTTTGTTAGATATTAGATTGGCTACACCAACTTGGTTTCTTGGGGCTATTTGCTTGGAAAATCTTTTCCTAACCCTTTACTCTAAGGTGATGTCTGTCTTTGATGTTGAAGTGTGGGTTTTTTGGGGGTTTTTTTGTTTTGTTTTTTGTTTTTGTTTTTGTTTTTTTTTTTATGCAGCAGAATGATGGATCCAGTTTTTTGCATTCATTCTGTTAGCCTGTGTCTTTGTATTAGGGGACTGAGTCCATTGATGATGAGAGATAGTAACAAGCAATGATTGTTAATTCCTGTTATTTTGATGTTGGTGGTGACAGTGTGTGTGTGTGTGTGTGTGTGTGTGTGTGTGTGTGTGTTCATGCGTGTGCTGCTGGTGATTGTCTTCTTGTGTTGGCCTCTAGCCATCTCAGTTTGGAGTTATTATAGGTTTAGGTGCTGATTTCTGACTTTTGTTAGATGTATGGGTTTTATGGATCTTTCCCCTTAGTTTCTGTTTCCTCTCTGTCTTCTGGCCTTAGTGTCCTGGGGTTCTGGTGACCAGCAAGTCTCCAGGTCCAGTAAGGGGGTGGGGTTGTGGACCATGTGAACTCTGGGATTTTAGGTGCCAACATTACCTTTGAGGTCCCTAGAACCAGGAAAGTGATCTGGGAAAGCAGAGATCTTCTGGCAAGATGTGGTCTGAGATATGGAGGCCAGGTGATGGGGGAGGGGGCTCAGTTTTAAAAGGACTTGGTGGGAATAGGGTGGGATCTTACCTGAAGTCCCTGTTGCTGGTGTGGCCTCCAGAAAAACAGGCAGTTGTGGGCCAGAAGATGGAGACCAGAGTATGAGGGTGATTTGTATAATTTTTTTTAAGTAATGTGTTGCGATGCTTTGTGTATTTTAAATCAGTTGCTTGAATCAGGAACCAAAGGAAAACCCACACAGTCTGCTTTAATTACTCTTTGAGTCTTTAGATTGCCCCTCGATTTCTAAAAGGAAAAATTTTTTTCTTTTTGATAAAATATATTTAGTTTCAGATTTATAGACAAGTTCAGATCATTTGTTATTAGTATCTATATTGTATGATGCATTTTCACAATGAGCTTGTATGAATATGTGATTGTTAAACAAAGTCTATACTTTCAGATGCCCTAATTTCCCTTTTCTATTCCAAGACCTCTTCTAGATACCACATTACACTTAGTTATCATGTCCCCTTAGGCTCCTGTTAGCTATAACAATTTCCCAGACTTCTTGTATTAAAGATTTTAAGTTTGATTTTATGCATTTATGTGTGTCTGCTTGTGTTTATGCACATATACATGGAGGTATCCTCAGAAGCTAGAAGAGGGCGCTGCATCTCCTGGATCTGGAGTTATAGATACTTATGAGCTGGGAACCAAACTCTAGTCCACTGCAAAAGCAGTAACTGTTCTTAATCACCAAGTCTTCTCTCCAGGCTCCCTTTGTTTTTGATGATGTCACAATTTTGAGGAGTACTGATCAGATACCTTGTGGAATGTCCACAAATTGGGATTTTGGGATTATTTTTATAATTATACAAATAGAACACCACAGAGGAAGTAACACCATAGAGGCAAAGTGCCATGCCATTATAATATGACTTATCAACATGACTTATCAATAACTTTGATCACCTGATAGAAGTTGTCCTGGTTCTCCAATATAAACCTACCCCCTTCATGTTTCCCAGGTTGTACCCTTTGGAAGGAAGTCATGATGCACAGAAAATACTAGAAGAGGAGAAGAATTTTCATCATCTCCTTGAAGTTGAGAATTTGTAAGATTGTGATTCTTTTGCACAGGAGACACTTCTGTACCTTATTTATTTATTCAATAATTTTATGACTGTGGACTCACAGATATTTCTTGGATTTTGGAGAGGGATTTGATTTTTGTTTATTTGGGTTGTTGTTGTTGCTGTTGTTGTTGTTCTATCCAGTCCTGTTGTGCTTTGTTTGTTATAATCCAGCCTTATCTTTTTTTGTTTGTTGCTCAAATTAGCCACAGTGACTGAATTAACCCTCCCATGGTAGCATTTTATTTTGTTGACTATGCCCACTGCTTCTTTCTTTTCTTTTATCCTTTCTTTCTGTTTTCTCCTTATCTTTTATGTCTACTTTTTCCACATGCTTTCTGATTGCACAATACTCTAGGCTCATTTTTATACTCCCTACCTAGTCCTTCCATCAACCATTTCCACAAGGAACCATGATTCCTGGTATTAGAAATGAAAATCTGAGCTCTGGGCATGCTTACCCATCTAATGTTCTCAACTGACACAGTAAGGTGATAGCAGTGTACTCCTATGCATACCCAAGCAGATGAATATTGGTCATCAATAGAAATAAAGGAACCACTGATGTGTGCTACAGTATAGAGGAATACATGGAAGGATTTAAAAAATGGCTATCCTGAAAGAAAAGCAAAGGTGTCCACACTAGGAAATCTACCAGATACACACCAAATCTACATTAGTGAATTTTCAGAAACCTTCCATGACAGAACAGAATTGACTAGGAAATGGGAGGTTGGGGGATGGGCAGCAGGAAGGGGAGATAAAGATCTAACCTTTTGAGATGATGAACGTGTTCATTGTCTTCATTGTGATGACGTTTTCATGAATAAAGTGTATGAAATACAATTATATGGTTTAAATGTGTGCCACTCACTAAATGTCCTAGAAACATACTTCTTTCTAAAAAGCATGCCAAACAACAAAAACGTTGATGTTTTATGTTGTTTCCTAATTCACCCTAGAACCATGCTTCTTGAATTCTGATATAATGTGACTCCAGGAGGATGGCATGCAACTTCAGGTTCTTTCTGCTATGTCTGTAAGGTGACCTAAAAGCTTACACACCTCACAAACTTCTTCATGGTACCACTGCTTTGGGGCTGTATGGTACATTTGGGGTAGTAGGTATTGTGTCTCACTTCTGGCAGTATATCTGAGAGTTGCCTGTGAAGGTTCCAAAGGCTAGTGACAGGGCCTGGCAACACATTTCTCACAAGACCCCCCAACTCTTCTTTTAGGGCTGCTGAATATTGAAAATCATTAATCAAAGGCTTGCTGAAAAATGTAGCCATGTTATTTAACATATCTGATGAATCTGTTTTTTGTTTTTGTTTTTGGTTTTTTTTTTTTTTTACTAGATTTCTAAATACCACTTGAAAATGTCCACATCTCTAATGATGTTTGGAGACTAAGACATGAAACTGGTAACATTTTAAAAGAAAAAAAATGATGAAGTTGGAACTAGTCAGTAGATGAATGCACAGAGACACCCCCCCCCCGAAGAACTGAGGTAACTTAACCCTTGAGAACAAGGTTCATCTGCCATTATGGTACAAGTACCATTCTGTAGTAATGTTTGAAAGAAGGCCTCTTCCTCATTTTTGCATGGGAAATAGAAAGAGCCCTGGTAAAAGTTAAGCAAATTCTTAGCTGTTCTAAAATAACATTCTAACTCTGGAAATTTTTCTTGACCTTTTAAATCTGAGAAACAATAACAATCATATCTCCTTCTCAACCTTGTTAAGTTTGTAATTATCTCAGAAAAATAGGAATGAGCATCTCCCTATGGCTTGGGTCTTGGAACTGAGGCTAGGGTAACAAAGGAATGAAGAAAGGACAGACACACAGACACATGCACAATGCAGCTGTGATCAGGTGAGGTTCTCTATCCACTACAACCCCAGAACCTCAGCTTGTTTCTTAGGTGTAACACTGGGGAAGGGCTGGTCTTTCTCGGTAGGAGGTGTCTGTAGGTTCACAGTCTTGGGCTATAAATATCCAGGTGGAGGAAGCCACAGCTGCTCCACACTGAGCAATCCTTCATAAACACTCATCCTGGGATTTGTGAGGAGAGCACTGAGGAGAGTTTTACCATTCCTCTTGAGTTTGGTTCCGATAGACTAATTGATCTTGGGGTCCTTGACAGGCCATGGCCATGTCAAAGTACACACTCACTAGGGGCTTTGTAACAGGCCTCTGAACCTTAGCACAACTGACACCATATGGAAGTACTACTCAAGTCATGAACCCAGCCTGTAAGTAGCACCACCTGCCAAAAGGGAAACAAAGACCTAATCCAGCAAAGTCCATAGATCTGGGAAAGTCTCTAAATGGACTGATTTTGCCTTTTGGCTTCTTTAGTTCTACTTCTGACTAACTGTTCTTGCTAACTGGGGTGTGTCAACCCAGGACATGGTTTTTTTTTTTGTGCTTAAAATCTCACCCTGCCTTGAGAAAGGCTTCGGGCTATGCTGGAATCCTGAACACCCAGTGGAATCTCCAACTGACCAATACAGAGTTTCTACCGGCTTAAATAAGTGTCCAAGTTAGTCTTCTCTGGTGGATTCCCCATGAACAGACTTCACTCACTCAAGGCTTTCTCCACTCCCAGCATTTCCCCCGACTTCAACAAGCCAAGTGTAAAAGTACACATTTTGTAGTGGAAAACATGAACAGAGTTTAGATGTATAAATGGAACTGAGACTTGATTCACGGGAAGGGAAATCCATATTGAAATTACATCAAGCTGTTTTTCCATCTACTATAAGTCACCAAAATAAATTCACAAACTATGCTCATCATGGTGGGGAAAATGGATACTCTCCTACACTGAACAGCATTTCACCTCTGGAGAACAAAATGGTCATGGCAACAAAGTTAAAATCTTCAAACATACTAAGGAACAAATTCCCTTTTTTGGTTGTTTTGTTGTTATTGGGCTGTTCTGTTTGTTTGTTTTACTTTTCAAGACTGGTTTTCTCTGTGTACTCTTGCTGTCCTGTAATTGCTTTGTAGACCAAGCAGATCTCAAACTTAAGAGGTTTGCCTGCCTCTGTTTCCCAAGTGCTAGGATTAAAGGCCTATACCACCATGCCTGCCTGGAAGTTCCAATTTTAGACGTTTACAACTACAATAAATGAAGCATTTGCTACATTATTATTTCTAACATAAAAATGCTAGAAATGTCACCAGCTCTGAAGGCAGGGCACTAGTGTGGGTGCCTTTCCACGTACTCCCTCCCTATTTAGCATCTTCTCCAGCTGCCTCCATATCAAGTCACTGTGATGTCCCTCACTTTCACAAACAACGTGCATACATATTTCACTTCCTGGTTCTTCCTTACTTCATCTCACCGATCTTCCATGTATGAGCATGAGGATTGTTGTCAATGCTTTCTGTTTTAAATCATATACAAATGAATAAAGTGGTATGAGTGTACATTTCTGCTCTTGGGAATGTATCTTCAGAAATATGCCTAGAAATTAGATTTCTGAATAAATGTAACTAAATATCTAGTTTTCTTAGATATTTCTAAGTCCTTCATGTGGTATCATGCCTAATCTTGGTTGTCAACTTGACTACATCTGGGATCAACTAAAACCCAAGCTGTTGGGCACATTTGTAACAATTTTCCTGAGTGGATCACTTGAGGTGAGCTAACCCACCCTAAGTCTGGATCACTTGAGGCTGGAAGACCCACACTCAACCTGGACCACAACATCTGGTGAAGCCCTACCTAAAAAGGACTTGGAAGAAGGAAGCTTTTACTTTTTGCCTCCTTGCCTTCACTCTTGCTGGCAAGTTCATCCACTCTGTTGCAAGCATTCCTTTGCTGGTGTTAGATCCCCTACTTTTTCAGGATTCTAGTGTAGACTGAAGACCAGTTCAAACATCCAGTCTCATGGACTGAACAACTACTGTGTTCTTGTCCTTTTCACAGGGAGATAGCCATTGTTGACATAACTGAACCACAACCTGTAACTCACTCTAATCGATCCCTTATTAATATATAGATATTCAGTCTATCAGTTCTGTTCCTCTAGTGAACTGTGACTAATACATATGGGTTCTACTAATTTCTTCTCATAGGACATGAAAATGGATAATTTCACTAAGAGATTTTTGTTGTCATGCTTTTTACATCATATCCATTTAATGGATATGATGTAAAAATTATATCCATTTAATGGATATAATGTAAAAATAATATAGCTATTTCCTACAAGGAGTTTGGGTGTATTTTCATATGTCTATCAGTATATGTATATGTATATGTATATGACATATATATATGTGTGTCAGTATCTAGTTTTCTCTTTTTATTCAATTTATTGTTTGACAGTTTTATATATTTAATGCATTCTGATACTCTCATCCCTTTCTATCTCTCTTATCTCCATTCCACTCATGCCAAGCACCCTACAAGTCCCTCATCCCCACTACTTACCTATCTTTTTGTCTGGTTTTGGTTTGACAACCTTCTGAGTTTAAGGAGGGCCTCCCTTTGAGCATGGCATGGAGCTATCCACTGGCACACAGGGGTCTCAGCAGAGGCTACAGCACTAAGGCAATCATGACTCCTCTTTCTCCAGTATCCATCAATAGCAAACAGTTCCCACATGGAGCCCTTTCCCACCTATGACTGAGTATTGTCAGATCCATCCTTGTGCAGGCCCGAGTATAGTCTTCCTCCGCATTACCTGGTTCTGTGAGCTTCCTGAGTCCTGGAACAGATGATATAGATGTCCCATGTTTAGGAATGTAAAATAGTAATGTATTCTCAGCCATGAGTCTCAGAAATCTGTTTTTGTGAACTATGTCTTTTGCCCATTTTTTAAATGAAGACTTTGATCCTTTGGTACTGAATGTTTTAGCAAATATTAAACACTAGAAATATGACATTTTCACATGATATGTTTGATAAATTCTTTCTTTAGAAGTATATACATTTAAATCACTTATATATTTATATTTAAATCACTTTTATCTATATAAAATCACTTGTTTTAAAAATTAAATGCACAAAAACATGTTTTGTGGGAACAAAAAGGAAAAGAAAATGTTTGGTAGGCTGCAGAGAGAACAGGAGAAATTTTATTTCATCTCTTAGCAGCATCTCTTCTGACCTTTATAATTTGCTACCTGCCCCTTTTCTTAGGCATCCCCACCAAGTGACCAGTGAATGGTCTGGTCTAAGCAACTGAAGGTCATTCTGGCATCCTGCTTTGTCCTTGTATCTTTGGCACATGTGCCTGTGCTGGGTCACTGGATCCAGGAAGTAAATGGAGAGTTACACGCACTACTAATTTTCTCTCCTTGTGGCTTCCCCGTGATCCAGCAAAAATTGGAAGTATGGTGCTCCCAGAGGCATGACCAGTCTTCCCTTCTAAATATAAATGCAGAGACACTAAAAATAAGCAGTGTTGAAGGTGAGTTTCACTGGTTCCTGAAATGCCAGTAGACCAAGGATAGAAACGGATCTTACAAAGAGCTGGGAAGGAACAGGTGACTGCCTGCCTCTCACTGGACAGTGCAGAGAAACAGTCTAGGGACTGCTGAATACTTGGGAGGTGTTTATTTTCAGATGTTGAGCTCAGATAGGTTAGTATCGAACTAGGTCTCTCATTGTCTAATATTCATGCACCGAGGTACTTAAGTTTTAGAGAGCCTACCTCAGGAAACCAGGGTTGAGAGATGAGGGAATGAATATAAGTAATTGATCTCTCAACCACTAGGGAATCAGGTATGTCTGAAGCTGAGTGTAGTAACATCTGCCTGTCATCAGCACTTGAAAATTAAGGCAAAATCAGGAGATGTTCAAGGACAGACTGAGCTCAATATGAGAGCATGTGCAAGGCATTTAACAGCTCAGAGTTCACTGTCAATCAGGAGAGGTTCGTGTTCAGCCCACAGGTCCACTATATGTGTGAACAAATGAATGAGAAGTTATTTTCTTGTTCCTAAGGTGAAGGGTGGTGGAAATGGTTTAAGAATTCAGGTAAGAACAGAAGGAACAACATCAAGCTCTTAAACAGAGTCTCAGAGGTAGATAGAACCAGGAGTACAGCCAATAGGATGAGACTTAGGCCAGAATCTGTCAACACCTAAATTCACGAACTGCATCAGGTGTCAATGCCAACAGATAGTCAAGCTCAGACTGTACACAAACAAGCCTGGAGTGACTGGATTCAAAATGTCCACAGCTGACAGAGAAGAAAGGATGTCTAATTCAGGCAATAGCAGATCCTGGAAAACCCAAGTGATGTAACCAGTTACCAGGCAGAGGCAACGCTCTCATCCAATGCAAAGAATAGAGCCATAATTAATATCTGGCCTTAATATTGAGCACTGTCCCCAGTCACTTCCTTCCTCTCCACCTCTCAAACAAATACATCTGACATACCCAACTACAGACTTTCTCTGAATAGCCAGCATACTCTTCCTCTTGTGATTTTTCTTTGTATTGTTCGCTTCACCTTTAGTACCATTAATTCTCTCATTTAAAAAAAAAAGCTTTTGACTTGTTTAACAATTAAGACCTTTTTTATTTTCAGGGCTGACAAATTCAGTAGTTTCTGTTTATGTCCCAGGGACTGTTAGGTGTTGTGGATACAGTATTCAAATGTCTATGAACAAAACAGACAGGGCCCCTGCTCTTGAGGAGACAGACAGAAAGTAAATAGCAAAAATACTTTTGCTATTTTCACACTGGGCTAAGTGCTAAGAAGGAAATGATGGCAGCATGAGAGAAAATAGCAGAAGAGCCTAGACTATATCAAGGATGTTAGGGAATGGGTCTCTGCTATCTGCCCTGGGAGTTGCTTCTTGGGTAACTCACAGGCCTGGCCAATGGAACAAATCACTTCCCTGTTTGCTTCAAAGATAGACATTTCAGGTTTGATTTGACACCAGTCTTCCAGAATTCATTGTTTATATATCCAAGCCTCTGTTCATAAGACTATTGGATCCTTTAGGTTGAGCAAGACATGGAAAATGCACATGGAATCTGGGGTCAGACCATCTGACCATGAGTCTCAGTATTCTATTTCAAATCTAGTATATCTAGAAAATAATCTCATCTCATGAGTTTGGTCTGGGTTCTCTGGAAGTAGAGTCTAAGGAATGAAGGCTATGTCAAACCTAGTATGTTTAGCAAGTAATCTCATCTCATGAGTTTGGTTTGGGTTCTCTGGAAGTAGAGTCTGAGAAATGAAGGCTATGTTTAGGTTTTTCATATGGGAAGATCTCCCTAGTACTAGGAGTAGGGAAGAGAAGTGCATGGGAGAAGAAGAAGAAGAGCCATGCAAATATGTACTAGTAAGCTGGCCATCACTACAAGGAAACAGATTATTGGGCCTTGGAGGAAGCCTACTGAAAGGGTCTCAGATGACTGTGGGAAGCATTATCTGTTGGCCCATTTCTAAACCATGTGATATGTGAGGTTTCAGTGGATACTGTAAATTCTCATATAACGTATGATAGACATCCCAGGACAGGAAGTGGGAGTGTGGAACAGAGCCAGGCACATTCAATTGTCCCTGAAAGAAGCTCAACAAACCTATGTGGAACAATGTGATGATACAGTGACTGAAACAAGAAGAGGGATTTGGAAGATTCAAAATTGAGATATTCTGATGTCCTCATCTGCAAACCAGTGATTATAGCAATGCTGACCATAGTCATGATTTCAATGCCCCCCCAATACTTACATTAATTCTTGCCCCTCAAGCTCATGGTTCTGTTGAGAGGTAACTGGATCCTGAAGTTGCCAACTTCATCAGTGGTGATCCATTGATGAGTGCGTAGCTGTTTGGGCTATTGGGAGGTGGAGCTTGGGTAGAGTAAATAGGTCACTGGGATGTACCATTGAAGGGCTGTCTTGTCCCCTGTCCCTTCTTGACTCTCTTTCTCTGCTGCCTGGCCACCAGTGGGTGAGCTGGTTTCTCCTGCTGCACATTTTGGACATGATGGAGTGTTTCACTACGGTGCAGAAACATACAGTCAGGGGCTATGGACCAAAACTTCTGAATCTGCCATGAATCTGTCCTCCTTTAAGAAGCAATGATGGCTATTTTTGGTTGTCAACTTGACTGCATCTGTAAGTAACTAAAGCCCACAGTTAGGTACACCCCTGAGAGATTTCTCTTAATTAAATCATTTGAAGTGGGAAGACCCACCTTTAGTCCAGATCTTTTTGAAGTGGGAGGATCCAGTTTTAATCTGGGCCACATCTTTTACTGTCAGCCTACATAAAGGACATGGAAGGAGGAAGCTTGTTCTTTTTCCATGCTTGCTCTCACTAGCAAAGTCATTCCTTCACTGGCACAAAAGCCTACATCCTGAGGATTCCTGCATACACTAAAAATCCAACTGAGACATCCTACCTTGTGGACTGAACAACTACTGGATTCTTGGATCTTCTGATAATAGACAGCCATTTTTAGACTACCTGAGCCACAGCCTGTAAACCTTCTAATAAATTTCATGTAAGCAAAAAAAAAAAAGACATAAAAAATCTAATAACTGGTACCAATTTTTGTTCTCCTGGTCCCCTCATTAACTACTCTACTTATGGACATGGCTAGGCCATTTACCCTTTGACTCATAGCCTCACCATAGGACCCCTGCTTGCTTAACTGCCAACTTAACTATGTAAAACAAAGAATAAGTTCTAATAAACTACCAATACTAAGAAAAGAATATAACCCCTGCCCTGAAATGAATCCTCGATCTGTTCCTCTAGAGAACCCTGACTAATAAAGATGCTTATCTCAGGTATGTTGTTACAGCAATGGAAAGAGATTTATCAGCCTCTTAGGCTTTGTTGTGGGCTATCTACCAGAGATGACTACTCAGACACATGTCCAAGCCAATAGAAAGTCTATGATCCAGCCAGCAACTGCACTGGGTATTCAGGATCCCAGTTTAGCCCTGAGCCTTTCTCAGGGTAAGCTTGTAAACACAAAACTGTATCCTGTGTTGACACACCTCACTTAGCAAGAACAGTTAGCCAGAAACAGAACTGTGGAAGCCAAAGTGCAAGGTCAGTACATTTAGAGACTTTCTCAAAACTCTGGACTGTGTTGGATTAGGTCTTTGTTTTCCTGTTGGCAGGTGATGCTGTCTGCATGATGGGTTCATAGCCTGTGTGTCAGTTGTGCTAAGATCTGGGAGCCCACTAAAGTCTGGGGGCCTGCTATATTCCTCACTGGTTCAATGGGCATGAATCAAATTGCAGACTCATTTAGAAGCTGGGGATTATATTGTCTTCTTAGCATTAGTAGTTTAACACAACTTATTTTCTGTTTTACGCAGCTGAGTAGTAGTAGTAGTAGGCAGCTAAATAATCAGGGCTCAATCCTACAATGAGGGCTAGGAGTCAAAGGAGTAATGGCCCAGCCATGTTCGTAAGTAGAGTAGTTAACCAGGAGGACCAGGACCAAACAAAGATTGGTACCGATCATTAAATCTTTGATATATCTTTTTTTTTCTTTCATGAAGGTTATTTCTGATCATGGCTAAACTTTCTCTAATCACCCTCGATTCATTGGCATAGAAACACCAAATTTCTCCTAGTGCTATAGAGAGACTTCCTTGTGCTATACAGTTGTTGAAGAACAACCTCAACTAAGGAATCCAACTAGGCTTCCAGACAGGAAGCAGAATTTTCTCGAAGACCCAGCTCTCTGTCTACTTGAGCACTGAGTTCCTTAAAGTTTTTATCCCTTATAACTAAGGCTAAAGTTTCAACTACAGCAGAGCCCACAATACCTGCCGTTACCAACAGAGGAATCTAAATGGGGATGGATTGTCATGCATGAGCATGTGCACTCCAAAACACACGTGCACACACACACACAGAGAGAGAGAGAGAGAGAGAGAGAGAGAGAGAGAGAGAGAGAGAGAGAGAGAGAGAGAGAGAGAGAGAGAGAGCATAAACTATGGAAAAAGCAAAGCAAGACAAATTACATCCTGTCATAAATAATAAAACACACACATATACACACATACATACACACACACACACACACACACACACAGTGTTGACAGAGTCAATGGTCACCTGTAACAGATTAATTAAAGCCTAGCACCACCAGCCCAAGAACGTTTTATTACCAACAACCTGTCTCATTTCAACGAGCAATTATACCTGATGATAAGGAGAACTGAGCCTGTGTTGGTCAGTAGGGATTGAGGGGTGATGAGAATGACAAAGGAGAAAGTTTACCATGAGACAACAGCTCTTGAGGTCATCAAGAGATACACAAAGGGGGTTCCTGGAGTACAGAAAGCAGATACAAATGAAAATATTGAGTTAGCCTGTAGAGTAAGGAAGGGGCAATTTCTCCAGAGACGCCTCCCTAAAGGCCTGGTAGGATAGGGCATTCCAGGCAGCATGGTTTGATGAAAAAGGAGGCTGTCATAGCAGATTCTGTGGAGTGTAACCCTAAAGAGCTCTGGTAGTAAATGAATGGACTGGTCGAAGCCCCAGTGTTGAGTGCTAAGGTGCTCTTTGTTTAGAGTGGTGGTTCCCAGCCTTCCTAATGCTGCGACACTTTAATACGGTTCCTCATGTTGTGGTGACCACCAACCATAAAATTATTTTCATTTGCTACTTCATAATTGTAATTTTGCTACTGCTATGAATCATAATATAAATATCTGATATGCGGGATATCTAATATGTAATCCATGTGAAAGGGTTGTCTTGTTACACCCCATGGCTTTTGAACCACTGGTTTAGAAGAAATGTTCTTATTGTGGAGTGAGAGAGCAGCAGACCAAGTGGAGTTGGGGCAGTGCAAGAGAGAGGGCTAGATTTGTAACTGTAAAGGTCAGTTCAGACAAAGATGTTAATGACTTCGACAGTGTAGTCAGAATGGAGGTGAGGTGATGGATTTCCAAGAGAAAACCGACCTGTTGGTACAATTTGTTTGAATGTAGAAGGTGATGGAGACAAACAACAGGAATGTTGATTTCTGCCTTAGGTGACCAGGTGCTTGGCTATGCCATGTGCTGAGGAAAGGAAAAGAGCTTCTCTGAGGAAAGTTAGCCAAGTTGGAAGGAGAATAGAAACATATTTGTGGAGACATCTGCTTGGAATAACATATTTTTCTATTGATTTTTATAACAAGATTCTTTGCATATGAAGAAATATTATCCTTAGGGCTTTGAAAGCTGCCAACAGAAAGTTCAAGCCTTACCCTGCAAAGAGACCCCTGGTCCATGAAGAATGAACCTATTCCTCAGGGGTTTCCCAGAATACTGTCCACACTTCTGCGGTTGGAGCCTTCTTTACTCTGCCCTCAGTTACTCAGTGTGAGTGTGCCCTGTTTCATGTCAGAACCAGGACTATCATAGGGCAGTGTCCTAGCCAGAATTAAGCCCCATCCCCACCCACTTAACTGTGTCTGCCATGGGGATATCCATTCGTTTTCAACTCTCATGAAGGTGCTTTTTTTTTATTTATTTTTTTAATACAAGGAGAGGCTTTAGACTCTAGAACTTGGGCATCCTTCATCTATCCAGAAAATTCAGCCTCTTTAGTCTGACACAGAGGCTGAGCTAGAAGGGATGAAAATGTGAAGGAGGTGACACAGAGAGTAAACCCTGCAGAGATGCCCCAGAATCAGCAGTAAGCATCTATCCTCAGAGGCATGTTTGGAACTGACACTTGAGAATAGTCACATTGAGACAGAGGGATAAATGTTAGCCCTAACTCCACTGAGATGGGCTCCTCCGTCCCTTAACCTTCCCCTTTCCTGCTTATGAATCCACATCACTCCTCCCTTTCAGTCATACAAAACTCTTCATTTTCACTCACCCAAGAATTAAGTCCACTAGGATATCTTCCTTAAATCACAGGTTAACAAGATATTATGAAAGCCACTGATTCCTCTGTGCTACAGAAGTAGGAAGGTACTTATGTTTAAGTGTGCATATCTACCAATTCAAATCTAGTCGGTTCCTTTAGTCACTTTTTTATTCATTTAGCAAACATGTGTCAAGTGCTTGGGTGTAATAATTTTTCCTTTTCCTAAAGCAAGAGGGATGAAACATGCAGGGGATGCATAGGCAGAGGAACAAAAGTGACAGTGTGTAGGAAGAAGAGAAGTGAGGTGGGGCCTACAGCCAGCCTGCCCCATCTAAGCTCCCTTGGGCAAGCCAAATTCTCAACTCATAGTCACACATAATTTGCAAACTGGGGCCAGTAGCTCCATGTGTTCCTGATGTTGGCTTCAAGTATGAAAATCTTTGGTCATGGCAAACATGAAGCAAAAGTTACAGGGGATACAGAGCCTGTAAGCTTGCTCCCTGGTGCTTCTGCACATGGTAACAGAAAGACTCCTGGTCTTTTATCAAATGTGCCCTGTCCTTCTCTGGCCTTCTTTGGTCATATGGACCTGTACTCACTCAGAGTTGCTGAGCTGTGGGGAACTGTCAAGAAGACCTCTGGCATCTCCCATTGACCATGTGAATATGTGAAACCTTCATGACAATAAGTTACTTTCAAGCAGCATATGGGAAATCAAGTTTTTAACAATCATTGCTCCACCGGGGAAATTTTAAGGATCAAACTCTTTCACTAATTGAGCAGGTTGACACAGAACAAAGACAATGACATGCTGCCCCTAGTGACATACATCTCATGGTGACATGCTGCCCATAGGGACATGATGCCCATGGTGACATACTGCTCATGGTGACATGCTGCCCCTGGTGACGTGCTACTCATGGTTTCATGCTGCCCCTGCCTGTCCCATCTCCCACAAAGGACATCTAGGAGTGAGCATCAAGGGCTAGCCTCTTTTGTGGAACTTTAAATGATTTATTCAATCATGCCTTTGATTCCTGTATCAAATGGTGGGATATCTCCTTAACCTCTTCCTCATCCCACTGAGATGAAACGAGACCGGCTGAGTGTAGCCCATAAAGGTCTGCTTTCCAAATCTTTTCTTCCTTTGACTCACATACACATGGACCTGACTTTTAAATTCTCCTCTGGTCATCTTTTTTTTTTTTTTTGCTTTTTTTGTTCATGAATTTTTCCAGTTATTAATTCATTATTTTGTATCTGGTGTCTGAGCTGAAGCTAGCTAGCTGTGTCTCCTTTCTCGTCCAACAAGACATAGATAGGAGCATGGGAATGCTGGGTTACTTGTGGGGAACTAAGTCCACATTTCGAGTGATAACCCCACATAGGAAGAACAGGATTCGGGCTGTAAGTGTCACGGCACAAGATCAGGGTGGATCCAGGAGGGGCGGCAGTGATGGAACGTGAGAAATGACATAATGTCTGTTATTCTGATGTCTTCCGCTAGTCCCCAGCAACCTGTGCTTAAATGATGTGTTGGAGATGATAGAATAAGCAAGTATATGTGGAAATAGTACGTCACTAGAACATTCCCAGACTACAGACGATATCAGTCCCAGAAGGCAGAGCAGAACTGGCATCCTTGCAGCTTTGGCATAGGCAAGGGTAAACACAAGCATGAGATCATGCTTTCGTAGGGATGCTTTGGGTATCAGTAGCAAGGCCAACACCTGCTCTGTAAGAAGCAGGTGGGGAAGAAGACGCCACACTCAGAAGCTGTGGCAGCAGCCAGCAGGCAGCAGTGTGAGAATATTGGTGAAGTCTGGTGTTCGCTCTTTGTTGATCTCTTTGGAGAACCCTAGGCTTCAGGGATGAAGTTTCTGTTCAAAGCTGTGTGGTTGAAGTTGCCAGCCAGGCTTTGGGTAAATCCAGAGAACGCTGGTTTGTGTTTTTCACAAAGATCTTGTCTCATGCAGGCAACTGTTTTGGGGACACGGGCTTTATTTAGGCCTCCAAATCTAGCATAATTCCAAAAGGAATTTACAGAAGCTTTGTATGAAAGCCTCAGCTAGAATAGAGCCACCTTTTTAAAAAGAGAGAAAGAAGAGGAAGAAGAGGAAGAGGAAGTAAATGAACCACAATCAAGGAATAAAGCCTCGAGAGGAGGGCAGATAAAAGGAGCTATGCTAGAAAACACAGTCAAGCAGCTGTGCAGGTTTAGTCAGAAACCATCTCTTCAGAACCTTAGAGTACAAGCTGCCTGCTCAAGATCTGAGTGAGAATAAAATCCAGCTATTTAAATAATATTTCTCAGTGTATTACTGCATTACAAGAACAGTACATAGGATTTGAGGTTGTAGGTTAGAAGGCTACAAAAAGTCATCAACCTTAACCTAAATATTCTGTTGGAAGGTTCTGCTTGTTGGTTCTCTGTCCTGAATGCCATGGGCAACTCTGAAAGGCAGCAAGCTAGGCACCAGGCTGAGGATCAGGCAAACAGCGGCGGGAGACGGGAATGGCCTCTGTTCATGACCATTTCCCATTTCACCCTCACACTGACATGCAGATATGGAGAATGTGACCTCCAGTCAGGTGAGGACACTGAGTCAGGGAGTGGCTGTAATCTACACAAAAGTAACCAGTAGGTGTGGGGAATGGAGGTCTCTTGTTCTAAATCCTCTCTCTCTGCACAGGCCTGACTGACCACAAGTCTAGCATGCTACCTCACTCTGACTTTTATAGGTACCAGAAGATATGGAGTTCATCCAGGTTTGAGAAACTCACCGCCCACACATGTCTCAGTGTGACATTTAAATGGGTTGATCATCTCATGCTACACAAACTCAATGGATATTGATTACCTGGTAGCTAAATGAGAATGAAAAGTCCTCTGAATGAAGAGCACACAGCATGATGGTGAACCTAGGAAAATATCAAAAATGGCTCTTTTTTTTAATCCCTTCTTCTTTTCATAAGCCTAAACTAAACATCCAAGAGAGAGACTGGAACTAGATAGATCTCACTGACAGGTGCTACCAGAATTAGATCGTCCAGTGTGAACGGCTAGAAGACTGGGGTGGAGGCTAGTCTGGAAGAGCAAGATGCCTCCCATATCCTCATACAATGCCCTAACCTCTTCCTGTGTGGAAAGTTCTCCTGGGTCCTTTACAAGTTCAACTGCTGTAAATAAACATCTCCACAAATTGCCAAAGTACTCTAGAGAGTTCTAGAGCCTTGGAACCAGAATTGCTGGGAAGGAAACAGAACCACCAAGGAAAGCAAGTTGTAACAGGGTATTTAGGCAAAATAGTAACAAAGGTTTGGGGTTTCAGAGGTCAGAATATGCCTTTGTGAAACTTCAAGGAGAAATAGGCTGGGGAAAGAGAAGACCATGAAGCATTTCAGTGTGCTGAGCTGATATGTGCTTTCATGTGGTACTCCACATGGGAGGACTAATCCCAGGATCCCTGCAGAAAACAAAACCTTGAGATGCTCACATCCCTGATAGCAAAGACCATGTGCCTCCCACAGCCTTTAAACCATCTCAGATTCTTTTTCACATTTCCCTTATATATAATGCAAGTGCTGTGAAAACAGTTGTAATCTATATTGTTTAGAAATAATGGTAGGAAAACCTTAAAAGACCATCCTCAGTCAGGGCAGTCTTCAATTAAAATAACAACAACAAAACCCTTTTTGATCCTTGGTAGGTTGGATCAGTAATGCAGAATCAATAGACGCAGGGCCAAACTTAATAATGTATTTCATTCTATAAAAGTGTCCTAGAGACATATCTTAGTTCTGTTTTACAGGGAAAGAAACAGAGGCTAATGTGGTACAGGTGATTTACCCAAGGTGACTTGGACAATAAGAACAGGCTTCCATGTCCTGGCGTTCCCCTACATCCAGTCTTTCCAGGACCAGGGGTCTCTCCTTCCATCTTCTTAGAAATCTATTGCTATGCGAATTGTGTCTAGGGTATTCCGAGATTCTGGGTTAATATCCCCTTATCAGTGACTGCATACCATGTGTGTTCTTTTGTGATTGGGTTACCTCACTAAGGATGATATTTTCAAGTTCTGACTATTTGCCTAGGAATTTCGTGAATTCATTGTTTTCAATTGCAGAGTAGTATTCCATTGTGTAAATATACCACATCTTCTGAATCCATTCCTCCGTTGAGGGACATCTGGGTACTTTCCAGCTTCTGGCTATTATAAATAAGGCTGCTATGAACATAGCAGAGCATGTGTCCTTATTGCATGCAGGTAAAGCCTCTGGGTATATGCCCAGGAGTGGTATAGCCGGATCCTCCGGGAGTGTCATGCCCAGTTTTCTGAGGAACCGCCAGACTGCTTTCCAGAGTGGTTGTACCAGCTTGCAATTCCACCAGCAGTGGAGGAGTGTTCCTCTTTCTCCACATCCTCGCCAACAACTGCTGTCTCCTGTGTTTTTGATCTTAGCCATTCTGACTGGTGTGAGATGTAATCTCAGGATTGTTTTGATTTGCATTTCCCTAATGACTAAGGATGATGAATGGAGAAAAGAGGGAGGGAAGGGGGCTTATGGGACTTTTGGGGAGGGAGGAAACGGGAAAGGGGAAATGATTTGGGATGTAAATAAAAAAAAACTTAGAAAATAAAAAAAAAGAAAAATAAAAAAAAGAATATAGAAAATAAAAAAAATTAAAGACAAACATACAAAAGTTAGTCACAGAAAATTTCTCCAGGAAGATTGACTAGAGTTAAATCATAATTATCTTGAATTAACAAGTACATTTTAACATATTAATAATAATTGTGGCAGTTTATCGTCATAAATATGTATTTTTATTCTACCAATGTCTATCAAAGTATCAGTATGAATGTCTACTTCAAGATTTGTTTATTTCAAATGTTAAGTAAAGTAAATTGGTTTCAGAGAAAAATAATATATTATAGTAGGTAATTTTAGTTTATTGAAATTTATTGTTCTTATACAATTATCCATATTTAGAAATGTTTATATTTTTTAAAATCACTCAAATGATTTTTTCAATTGCATTAATTTTAAATAATATTGAAGTAAATATAACTGCATTAATTTAAATTCTGCACAGGGTATTTATTAAGTTTCTCTATATTTCATTTTATATTTTAGGATCGTTTCAATGGAGACAGCATAAAACAGAATGATCAATCTCTGGACAAATAAACTACTCCCATTAAAAATATTCACATTAAGTGTTAAAGTTCAATTTGTATTAACATTTAAATAAATATAAAAATAGTTATAGGAGCACTAATCTGTACTTTTAGTTGTCAGTTCATAAATAAAATCACAAAACCACCAAAAAAAAAAAAAAAAAGAACAGGCTTCCATCTTCTTGGAAATCTATTGATATGTGAATTGTGTTGGAAAGACTGGATGTAGGGGAATACCAGAACAGAGAATCGAGAGGGGGTTGAATGGGGAACAGGGGGAGGGAAGAGGGCTTATGGGACTTTCGGGGAGGGAGGAACCGGGAAAGGGGAAATCATTCGGAATGTAAATAAAAAAAAAATATAGAAAAAAAAAAAGAACAGGCTTGAAACATAAACCCTTGAGAGTAGCAACATTCATGACCATCCTGTTCCATACATGTGCATGAGTACTTATAGACATTTTAAGATTCTACTTTATTTTTAATTTATGCATGTGTGTATGCATGTGTGTGTATATGTATGTGTGTGTGTGTGTGTGTGTATACACATACACATGAGTATAGAGGCAACTGAGGCCAGAAGCGCAGATTCTCTGGAGCTCGAGTCTCAGTTGTGAGCCACCTGACGTGGGTGCTGGGAACTGAACTCTACAAGAGCGGTAGGTGCTCTTAACCCCTGTGCCACCTCTGCAGCCCCAGCTCCAGCCCCTTTGTTAAGATATCTTAACAAAGGCATCTAGAAATTTCCAGGTTCCGTTCTCAGTATTTTTCAGATATTAACTCATTTAATATTCATATCAACCCTGGAATAGTGGCAGTATTATTGGTGTTACCAGATGAAAAACTGGACAGACAGATACTGCCCAAAGTCATACGACTGGTAGCAGAGCCAGCTGCCTAAGAGCTAGCTCTTCCCAGCATCCCTCTATTAACAGGTCAATTACTAAATACTAATTCCATGCCAGGAACAGCTGGTACTTTTTAGAGTGCTTTGAGTTAACTCATTCAGCTCATGAGGTCTGGGGAAGGAGAGGAGGTGGACATGCCAATAATGTAATAAGGTGGCTGACATCCAAGTGTGGGCTATAAGCCAAGCCCCAGTTTACCAGTTGCGTGACCTTGAGTGAGTCATTGAGCCTGGAAAAGTGACCATTTTCTCATCTGTAAAAAAAAAAGTCATAATTGCTCTGCTTGCGGGGGCAGGGGAAGCTTGTGATAAAGGCTCCTCTGTCTGTATGATGCATGAAATGCCTTGTTGGAAAGTGATACTTTGTTATGGTGTATGCTGGAATGGGCTTCACTTTCAGAGCAAGGTATATCGATATGGCCTAGTGGCATTCTGGAGTAGGCTCCCTGGACAACTTATAGTGGACTTTAATCTCTTAGAACCTCTCCTGGCTCCAGTTCTGGCAGTGAGCAGTCACGTGGCCAGTTGGGCTTCATAAAGGTGTGTGGGATAAAATGGTGGCCCACATCCGGCCAGGGCTCTGGCCACCGGACAAGGCAGATGCAGGAAGTTTGACTGTGTGCACCCCATGCTGCCGCCAGGAGGGTGTCAGACTGTGGGAAGCCCCAGGACCCCACTTTGGGGGTGGGGAAGCGCAGTCTGAGGTCCCCAGGGAACAGGCAAAAGCCAGCTCATGGGTCCCCGGGCCTCACGGAGGCAGAGGACTGCAGGTTCTACCTCTTGGACACCGCAGATGCCAATGGATGTCAAGGAAGAGCTGAGAACAGAGTGGGGAGGCCCTTATGCTGGCTCTAGCCCAGGGCTGAAGGGAAAGGGGCAGGGAGGAGAACTCCAGCTGGCTCCTGAGGGGAGGAGTGTCCTTAGCTTGCTTGGAAGGGGGGCTTGGCAGAAATCGTGTCTAGAAGTGCAGAGAGGTTTTCTGCAGGAGATTAGACACAGCTCTTTAGAGGAAGACTTGCTCCATTGCTCCAGCACGGCAAGTCCAGAGGAGAAGAGGCAGTCCAAGGTTTTAAAGTGTTTATTGTTGGTGGAGAGTTGTGATGAGTGAAAAGTAGAGGCCAACCATGGCCACATGGAGAGAGGGGAAGGGAATGAGGAGAGAGGGAGAGCAAGAGGGCAAGAGAGAGAGAGAGGCAAGAGTAAGAAAGTAAGAGAGTAAGAGAGAGAGGAGGGGGTAAACATCCCCTTTTATAGTAGGCCAGGCCTACCTGGCTATTGCCAGGTAACTGTGGGGGTGAAGTCCAGACAGAATACCAGGGACTTGGGGCTTTGCCCTACATGGCTGATGGCCACAGAATTATGGAACAGAGGCCTATTGTCAGGAGCTTAGTGTCTGGGAGCATGGCAAACTTCCTTCCTTGCCTTGCAGAGTTATCTGCTGGGTCTCCGGAGGTTAAACCTAGCTCAACCAGAAAGCAGGCTGCCTTTCACAGTCCCACAAAGGTGCTGTCTGGTCATTATCCCTTTAAGGTGTTGAGATGGTTGGCCCTCACTGAAGAAGTAAGGAAAGAAATAACTAGACAGTCAGATGCCAGAGCAATACATTGTCCACGTGAGCTCAGAAGACTCTTCATCAGGAGCTCACCATCTGTTAATCAGAGCTTCAACTACTTAGCAACTCATCTATGGTTCAAGGCTACTGGACATGGCAAGAAATAATAAATGACTCCATAGTATCAGCATGACTGCAAAGCCACAAGGCCAAGAGTTGTTGACCTCTCAGGCCATTTCAAGGGAGAAGACCAATGAGGAAGAAGCTCATAAACAGTGGGCTGGTGCACCAAGGCCATGACCTAAGTCTTATGCTTGCTTTTCATACTCCTTCTGTGGTGGTTTGGCACTATTAGGAGGTGTGGCCTTGTTTGAGTGGGTGTGGCCTTGATGAAGCAAGTGTTTCAGAAACTCAAGTCAGGCCCATTGTTATCCTTTCTTTCTATTGCCCGAAGATCTAGATGTAGATCTTCTCCTGTTCCTTCTCCAGCACCATGTTGGGCTGTATGCTGTCACGATTCCTACCATGATGATAATAGACTAAACCTCTGAACTGTAATCCAGTCCCAATTAAATGCTTTATAATAGTTGCCATGGTCTTGGTGTCTCTTCACAGTAATAAAACCCTCCCTAAGCCATCCTCCTCAGGAACAGGCAGCTGGAAACTTGAGTCACTGCTGCCCTTGCCTATTGGGAGACACTGAGGCCTGGCCCAGGACTGACTCTTCAAGGAAGACAAAACTATTCCTAAGATTTTTCTAGATGTGGTTAGAAACAGATCCATGGGGTTGAAACCATGTGAACAAGTCTGTGTGATCAGCAACCACATGACACAATAAATGACTGCTACAGCAAAAAATGGCAAGAGGCTGAAGACAAGGCTGGGGATTGCCATGACAGTCACTGTGATGGTTTGTATAAACTTGTCCCAGGGAGTGGCACTATTAGAAGATGTGGCCCTGTTGGAGCAGGTGTGTCACTGTGGGTGTGAGTTATAAAACCCTCATCCTAGCTGCCTGGATGGAAGTCAGTGTTCTGTCAGCAGCCTTCACATGAAGACGTAGAACTCTCAGCTCCTCCTGCATCTTGCCTGCCTGGATGCTGCCATGTTCCTCCTGTCTTGATAATAATGGACTGAACCTTGGAACCTGTAAACCAACCCCAATTAAATGTTGTCCTTATAAGAGTTGCCTTGGTCATGGTATCTGTTCACAGTGGTAAAACCCTAAGACAGTCTCCAACCTCTCTTTCTTAGGTCCCACGTTCTCTCAGACCTATGTTTGAGCAGGCCTTTGTATACATTACCTCCTCTGTTCACACGTGTCATTCTTTCTATCAGAGTACACAAACAAACTATGGGATGTCAACAGTCACTCAGGTTGATGTAGCAAGGAAATCACTCTGAAAGGGAGCTTAAAAGGCATGCTGGAAATCATAAGGAGGCATGTTTTTGTCTCTATCAAGGAATAAGGGGAGCTGAAGGGCTTAGGCATGCCCAGCTTGCCCTGTGTGGGTTGATTCTGGCTCCTGACTGGAGAATGGAATGAAGGGAGATTTTGAATCCAATGTTGTAGACCTGGTAAGAGGAGAAGGAGGTGATAGACTGAGGGAAGTGGAGTCCAAAAATATTTTTAAAAAAGAAGTCTGATCTCATGTAAAGGGGCTCTGACAAACGATGCATCTTCTTTTCACCAAGTTTTCCAGGGCTAAGAGACAGGAAAAAGACCCAGTCTTACAATGATAAAAGAGTAAACTGTGCCAGTCTTAGAATTCTCAGGAAAGGCTTGATATTTTATTTGAAAATTTTCAGAAGTATAGCCTAGGCATCAAACAACAAAGACAACTGAGCCAACTGAAACCGATGCAAAGGAAATCAACCTGGAAGCTCTGAGAACTTCAACAGCTTCCAGATCAATTCCATGCCCAGAGTTCTTATAACAGAGCATTCATGGATGGCAATGCCCATCCCTTACCCAGTCTGTAAGGTTTAGTCTCTGAATCCCTTGGGTTGCCAGCATTTAACCATGTAGGTCAAAGTCAATTGAGCTGACAATAATCATAGATTTTTGAGGAAAGAATGAGAACTTTAAATGGAGAGTGTGACTGAGGGTCCAGTGAGCGAGCAAACTGGCAGTCAGCCAGCACCAGGCATGGACGCACATATACAGAGCCCTTCTTGGAAAGCAGGGAGGAAAATGTGTAGCAACTGAGCCAAAGAGAGGGAGAGATGTTCCCTTGAGGAGCCGGAATAACCAGATGGGATGACCACAGGCATTTTTAGTAGAAGCCCAGGAAGCTGCAAGGTTGTTATTCATTTATATCTTCAGAAGCTCCTCAAGGTTAAATGAATGAATCCACTTAATCTTATCTGAATGCTTGATCACATCCTGCCACAGGAAAGATTTTTTTCTGTTCTTTCACCAGGAATGCTGGGTTCCTAGTCAGATCTCAGGAACTCCACATTAGATTACCTGACTTCATTTTCCATAAAGCATTTGTCACTCTCAAAAACAGTACTTGGATGTTTGGCTTATTTGTTATTGATCTCGTGTCCTTAGAGCAGCTATTTTTATGTGTGTGAAGCAATATCCCACAGCCTGTCACAGTGCCACACTGGCAGGCACTCAGTTTCTGTGAATGAACCTCATATGTCAGTAAGTAAATTAGGAAACAGAAGTACTGGAAATATGATACTCAAGTCAACAGTTAGAAGATGGGACATTCAGACACAGTTCATTCGGTGTTCATGGCGTGAACCAATAGATCAATCAACTTGTTTTGTTGCTAAAGTCAATTCCCTTAGAATTTCAGGGACTAAAGCACATGAGTGTTTATACAGCAAATACAAGAAACAATGTGTTAGCACCAGTGAAGTAATGTGTGCACTTAGGACCACTGACAAAATTAGCTATCACAGAACACTTTCTCAATGATATTGCAAATAATATTTCTAATATAAATAGCTAACCAGACACATGATACAGCAAAGATCACTTGCTATTTCATTTTTAGGGATAGAAACTTCTGTTCCTTCTGGCTTTTCTAACTTTCCAAACAACCTGAAATCTGTGGCAATCTGAATTATTTATAAAGAGATTAATTGTTTGGGGTTTTTGTTGTTTGCTTTAGTTTAGAGTTCACAAGCGTTGTGAGGTGTCAGGTATGGTTGAGATTCAGATCTCAAGAAAGCCAGGGCAGGAGCATTCTGATGGAGTTACACTAAGAGAATGAGCCGAATAGATAGACTTATGAGGAAGGTTAGGCTTCAGAAGCCTTGGGTCCTTCCCTCTACTGTGTTCCAAACATATGCAGTGCTCATTCAATGCTGTCAGATAGAGATGCTGAGGGGACCAAATGGTGCCTTGTGTTGGTCAACCTATAATCCAGTCAATAATGACTCACCAGGAGGAGTCTGGCAAAGTGATTGTTCAGGAAAACCCATCCCTGAGTCCCTTCAGCTTCTCTGAAGTGTTTGTCAGAGAACACATCTGCTAAAGTGTGTTTGAATTTCAGTGTGCTAATCTGTGTTTCCTAAATTCCTCATAAGCAGTTTGCTCTTAGCCTGAGGCAAATCCAGATATAACTAAAAATTTAAAAGGGCAGGCACTCATGGCCACCATGGTCTTGGACTACTGTTCCCTTCCAATTGGAGTCTGGAAATTGCCTCACAAACCACATGAACACCAATCTCAGCCAGACAGGGATAGTTTATGAGCATATGCCCAGGACTGATCGATCAGGGCCATGGTCCAGATTCAGGAACTGGACCATGATCCCAAGTTAAGGTCCTACAGAGCTTTATAAGCGTGAGATCTACAAACATCTGTGCCAAGTTATTCCACCAATCAGAATTTAGAAATAGAGGGGTTTCCTTCGGAATATGTTTTTGTTATACACTTATCCTGCTCCCATTGATTGCCTCAAATGTGGCAGGAAAAGTTCCCTTATTCATGTTTTAACTTGTAGACCAGAATGGAACCTGTCTTGTCTAACATTCATGTCTTAAGTTGCCAACCAGGATGTCAGTTACCCATGTACATATCTCTTTCTGCCAAGTAGGATGTCAGTTCCCAGGGAGATCTTGGGAACTTAAACTTTACTAGATCACTACTCAAAATTGAAGCCTTATTCCAAGTAGTTTCTTTTATCGATACAGGTGTCTCTCTTATGTTGGGGTCTAACCCAGAGGCAAATAACATACATAAAAGCTTATGCACAGGTGCAGGAAGTGCTGCTGGGTGGTTGGTTCAGGTTCTACTGACATCTATCATGATTGGTTTCCAAGGGAAGAGATATCACCTTGGGCATGAGAAAGTTTCCTGGTAACAGCAGAAACAACATATAAAAAAGTTTCCTTATAATATTAATAGCAGCACAAAATGGCAGGCTATCCAGATAACAGTTACCTAGGCCTTAACTCTTCCTTTGCCTCTATACCAAGACTAGAAATGGGCAAAAGAGAAATGAGTTTGTTTTTCTATTCTTGTGGGGCAAAGCGGTTTCTTCAAACTGTCAAAAGTCTATCCTAGGGTCTTCCAATGAGAGTCGGCCCCATCTTTGTGTTGTGTTGGAGCAGATATGACCTAGTGGACCAACCCACCCTTGGGTACTTATTCTCGTTCCCATCATGAGATGTGACTCCAAAGTGGAGTAGAAGTAATCAGAGCTAACCAAACCTCAGCTAACTTCACTAACCTAACCTGCATAAGACCACGTCCACTCCTGAATGACATCAGCTCATTCTAGTCTTCACAGAATGTCCTTCAAGATTAATTGTGATGTGTTCTCCAAGAAACTTTTGACAGATTTTGACACAGAGTGAATTAAACCACAGATAATAAGCAAGATACTTGCAGAAACCTCAAGTATTTAGAAATGAAACAATATTCTCATAAATGTCCTGAAGATTAATTATGAGTAAGCTTTGGGGAAAAGTTAGGAATACCTTTATAAATAAATGATACCAATTACACAATATACCAAACAATATGATGCATAACTAAAGGTGTGGCCTGAGGGAAATTCATAGTTCTAAGTAATTTTTATTAGGAAAGAATATAGGTATATAGAAATAACCTAAGCGTTCATCCTGAGCAGGCTAAATTAAGTTCAAAGTAAAAAATTAAAAAGAATAAAACAGAAAAATGTTTGGGGAAAATTAATCACAAACTGTGTGTGTGTGTGTGTGTGTGTGTGTGTGTGTGTGTGTGCAGGTACCTGTGCCTGTGCCTGTGCAAGCACATGGGGAGGCCTGAGCTAATGTCCCATTCTTTCTCAGTTGCTTCCCACCTTGTTTTCCAAGACGGTCTCTCACTTGAACCTGAAGCTCAACCATTATCTAGATTGTTCGGCCAGTGTGTCCAGGGAGTGTCCTGCATGTGCCTCCCTGTGCTGGGTTCACAGGCACTTGCCACTATTCTTGCTGTGCATCTTCATGTTTGCACAGGGAATGCTTTACCCTTTACCCACTGAGCCACCTTAACAGCTTCCAAACTTGAGGTTTTTTACTCCTAATACTTTTATTGGTTATTTAGGATTTTGATACCATGAACCCAAAGCGCACCCACTTCCTAGTCCTCCCAGGTCTGCCACAGTCGCCACCACCATGACTTTGGAACCTCCATGCTCTCTTTGCCCCCGCCAAAAAAAAAAAAATCAAGTGAAATTTCTTTTTTTTTTATTATTTATTTTATTTTTTAATTTACATTCCAAATAACTTCCCCTTTCCCGTTTCCTCCCTCCCCGAAAGTCCCATAAGCCCCCTTCCCTCCCTCTTTTCTCCATTCAACCCCCTCTCGTTACTCTGTCCTGGCGTTCCCCTACATCCAGTCTTTCCAGGACCAGGGGTCTCTCCTACCATCTTTTTAGAAATCTATTGATATGCGGATTGTGTCTAGGGTATTCCGAGATTCTGGGTCAATATCCCCTTATCAGTGACTGCATACCATGTGTGTTCTTTTGTGATTGGGTTACCTCACTAAGGATGATATTTTCAAGATCTGACCATTTGCCTAGGAATTTCGTGAATTCATTGTTTTTAATTGCAGAGTAGTATTCCATTGTGTAGATATACCACATCTTCTGAATCCATTCCTCCGTTGAGGGACATCTGGGTTCTTTCCAGCTTCTGGCTATTATAAAAAAGGCTGCTATGAACATAGTGGAGCATGTGTCCTTATTGCATGCAGGTAAAGTCTCTGGGTATATGCCCAGGAGTGGTATAGCCGGATCCTCCGGGAGTGTCATGCCCAGTTTTCTGAGGAACCGCCAGACTGCTTTCCAGAGTGGTTGTACCAGCTTGCAATTCCACCAGCAGTGGAGGAGTGTTCCTCTTTCTCCACATCCTCGCCAACAACTGCTGTCTCCTGAGTTTTTGATCTTAGCCATCCTGACTGGTGTGAGATGGAATCTCAGGGTTGTTTTGATTTGCATTTCCCTAATGACTAAGGATGATGAACATCTCTTTAGGTGCTTCTCAGCCATTAGATATCCTTCAGGTGAGAACTCTTTGTGTAGCTCTGTACCCCATTTTTTAATAGGGTTATTTGCCTCTCTGGAGTTTAACTGCTTGAGTTCTTTGTATATATTGGATATTAGCCCTCTGTCGGATGTAAGGTTGGTAAAGATCATTTCCCAGTTAGTTGGTTGCCGCTTTGTCTTTTTGACAGTGTCTTTTGCCTTGCAAAAACTTTGTAATTTAATGAGGTCCCATTTGTCTATTCTTGATCTTAGAGCATAAGCTATTGGAGTTCTGTTCAGGAAATTCTCCCCTGTGCCCATATGTTCAAGGTTCTTCCCTAGTTTCCCTTCTATTAGTTTCAGTGTGTCTGGTTTTATGTGGAGATCTTTGATCCACTTAGAATTGAGCTTAGTGCAAGGAGATAAGGATGGGTCAATTTGCATTCTTCTGCATGTTGACCTCCAGCTGAGCCAGCACCATTTGTTGAAAAGGCTATCTTTTTTCCACTGGATGGTTTTAGCTCCTTTGTCAAAGATCAAGTGACCATAGGAGTGTGGATTCATTTCTGGGTCTTCAATTCTGTTCCATTGATCTACATGTCTGTTACTGTACCAATACCATGCAGTTTTTAACACTATTGCTCTGTAGTACAGCTTGAGGTCCGGGATACTGATTCCCCCAGAGGTTCTTTTACTCTTGAGAATACTTTTAGCTATTCTGGGTTTTCTGTTATTCCAGATGAATTTTTGAATTACTCTTTCTAACTCTATGAAGAATTGAGTTGGGATTTTGATGGGGATTGCATTGAATCTGTGTATTACTTTTGGTAAGATGCTCATTTTTACTATATTAATCCTGCCAATCCATGAGCATGGCAGATTTTTCCATCTTCTGAGGTCTTCTTCAATTTCTTTCTTCAGAGACTTGAAGTTCTTGTCATACAGATCTTTCACTTGTTTGGTTAGAGTCACGCCAAGATACTTAATATGGTTTGTGGCTATCGTGAAGGGTATTATTTCTCTTACTTCTTTCTCAGCCTGCTTATCCTTTGAGTATAGGAAGGCTTCTGACTTGCTTGAGTTGATTTTATATCCGGCCACTTTGCTGAAGTCGTTTATCAGCTGTAGGAGTTCTCTGGTGGAGTTCTTTGGGTCGCTTAAGTATACTATCATATCATCTGCAAATAGTGATAGTTTGACTTCTTCCTTTCCAATTTGTATCCCTTTGACCTCTTTTTGCTGTCTAATTGCTCTAGCTAGAACTTCAAGTACTCTATTGAAAAGATATGGAGAGAGAGGGCAGCCTTGTCTAGTCCCTGATTTTAGTGGGATTGTTTCAAGTTTCTCTCCATTTAGATTGATGCTGGCTACCGGTTTGCTGTAAATTGCTTTTAATATGTTTAGATATGGGCCTTGAATTCCTGATCTTTCCAAGACCTTTAGCATGAAAGGATGCTGAATTTTGTCAAATGCTTTCTCAGCATCTAATGAGATGACCATGTGGTTTTTTTCTTTGAGATTGTTTATATAGTGGATTACATTGATGGATTTCCTTATATTGAACCATCCCTGCATCCCTGGGATGAAGCCTACTTGATCGTGGTGGATGATCGTTTTGATGTGTTCTTGGATTCGGTTGGCAAGAATTTTATTGAGTATTTTTGCATCGATATTCATAAGAGAGATTGGCCTGAGATTCTCTTTCTTTGTCCGATCTTTGTGTGCTTTTGGTATTAGTGTAATTGTGGCTTCATAGAACGAGTTGGGTAGTGTTCCTTCTGTTTCTATTTTGTGGAACAGTTTGAAGAGTATTGGTGTTAGGTCTTCTTTGAAGGTCTGATAGAATTCTGCACTAAAACCATCTGGACCTGTGCTTTTTTTGGTTGGAAGACTTCCAATGACAACTTCTATTTCTTCAGGGGATATAGGACGGTTTAGATGGTCTATTTGAACCTGATTTAATTTTGATACTTGGTATCTGTCAAGGAAATTGTCCATTTCCTCAAGATTTTCTAGCTGTGTTGAATACAGGTTTTTGTAGTAGGATCTGATGATTTTTTGAATTTCCTCAGTTTCTGTTGTTATCTCTCCCTTTTCGTTTCTGATTTTATTAATTTGGATACTATCTCTGTGCTCTCTGGTTAGTCTGGCTAAGGGCTTATCTATCTTGTTGATTTTCTCAAAGAACCAACTCCTCGTTTTGTTGATTCTTTGTATGGTTTTATTTGTTTCTACTTGATTGATTTCAGCCCTGAGTTTGATGATTTCCTGCCTTCTACTCCTCTTTGGTGTATTTGCTTCTTTTTGTTCCAGGGCTTTCAGGTGTGCCATTAAGCTGTTAGTGTATGCTGTCTCCCGTTTCTTTTGGGCGGCACTCAGGGCTATGAATTTTCCTCTTAGCACTGCTTTCATTGTGTCCCATAAATTAGGGTATGTTGTGCCTTCATTTTCATTAACTTTCAAAAAGTCTTTGATTTCTTTCTTTATTTCCACCTTGACCAAGTTATCATTGAGTAGAGCATTGTTCAGCCTCCATGTGTACGTGGGTTTTCTTTTGTTTTTGTTGCCATTGAAGACCACCCTTATTCCATAGTGATCTGATAGGAGGCATGGGATTAGTTCTATCTTCTTGTATCTGTTGAGGTCTGATTTGTGACCAATTATATGGTCAATTTTGGAGAAGGTACCATGAGGAGCTGAGAAGAAGGTGTATTCTTTAGCTCTAGGATGAAATGTTCTATATATATATCAGTTAGTTCCATTTGGTCCAAGGCTTCAATTAGATTCACTGTGTCCCTGTTTAGTTTCTGCTTTCCTGAACGATCCATTTCAGAGAGCGGGGTGTTGAAGTCACCCACTATTATTGTGTGCAGTGCGATGTGTGCTTTGAGTTTTAGTAAAGTTTCTTTTACGAGTGAGGGTGCCCTTGCATTTGGAGCATAGATATTCAGAATTGAGAGTTCTTGATGGTGGATTTTTCCCTTGATCAGTATGTAGTGTCCTTCTGTGTCTTTTTTGATGACTTTAGGTTGAAAATCAATTTTATCCGATATTAGGATGGCAACTCCACCTCGTTTCTTGGGGCCATTTGCTTGTAAAATTGTTTTCCAGCCTTTTACTCTGAGGTAGTGTTTGTCTTTGACACTGAGGTGCGTTTCCTGCATGCAGCAAAATGCTGGGTCCTGTTTATGTATCCAGTCTGCTAGTCTATGTCTATTTTAATTGGGGAATTGAGACCATTGATATTAAGAGAGATTAAGGCATAGTGATTATTGCCATCTGCCATTCTTGACGCTATCTTTATGTTTGAGTGGTTATCTACTTTTGGGTTTGATTCAAGAAGGTTATTATCTCATTTTTTCCAGGGTGTTGTTTCTCTCCCTGTATTGGAGGTTTCCACCTATTATCCGTTGCAGGGCTGGATTTGTGGAAAGATATTGTGAAAATTTGGTTTTATCATGGAATATCTTGGTCTCTCCATCTATGGTGATTGAGAGTTTTGCTGGGTATAGTAGTCTAGGCTGACATTTGTGCTGTCTTAGTGTCTGCATGAGATCTGCCCAGGATCTTCTGGCTTTCATAGTCTCTGGTGAGAAGTCTGATGTGATTCGGATAAGTCTTCCTTTGTATGTTACTTGGCCCTTTTCTCTTACTGCTTTTAGTATTCTTTCTTTGTTTAGAACATTCGGTGTTTTGATTATTATGTGACGGGAGGTATTTCTGTTCTGGTCCAGTCTGTTTGGAGTTCTGTAGGCTTCTTGTACGTTCATCGGCATCTCTCTCTTTAGATTAGGGAAGTTTTCCTCCATAATTTTGTTGAAGATGTTTACTGGCCCTTTAAGTTGCAAATCTTCACTCTCATCTATACCTATAATCCTTAGGTTTGGTCTTCTCATTGTGTCCTGGATTTCCTGGATGTTTTGGGTTACACGTTTTTTGCATTTTGCATTTTCTTTGACTGTTGAGTCGATGCTTTCTATGGAGTCTTCAGCACCTGAGATTCTTTCTTCCATCTCTTGTATTCTATTGTTGATGTTTGCATCTATGACTCCTGATTTCTTCCCAAGGTTTTCTATCTCCAAAGTTGTCTCCCTTTGTGATTTCTTAGTTGTTTCTACTTCCTTTTTTAGTTCCTGGATGGATTTGCTGAGATCCTTCACTTGTTTGTTTGTATTTTCCTGTATTTCTTTAAGGTATTTTTGCATTGCCTCTTTCAGGATTTCTTCCTGATGACTCACGTTCTCCTGCATTTCTCTGAGTGATTTTTGTGTTTCCTCCTCATGGGAATCCATCTGTTGATCCATTGTCTCCTGCATTTCTTTAAGCAGTTCTCGTGTTTCCTTTGTAAGGGCATCTAACCGTTGATTCATTTCTTTAAGCAATTTTTGTGTTGCCTCCTTATGGGCATCCATCTGTTGACCCATATTCTTCTGCATTTCTTTATGCCAATTTTGTGATTCCTTTGTGAGTGCATCTACCCGTTGATTCATCTCATTAAGCGATTTTTGTGTTGTCTCCTTGTGCGCCTCCATCTTTTGATCCATGTTCTCCCGCATTTCTCTAAGCGATTTTTGTGTTTCCTTTGTAAGGGCTTCTAACCGTTGATTCATGGTCTCCTGTAACTCTTTATGAGATTTATTTGTGTCCTTCTTGTGATCCTCTAATAGCATCATGAGAAGTGATTTTAAATCCAGATCTTGTCTTTCGGGTGTGGTGGGGTATCCAGGACTTGCTGCTGTTGGAGAGTTGGGTTCAGATGGTCCCACATTACTTTGATTTCTGTTAGTAACATTCCTACGTTTGCCTTTTGCCATCTGGATACCTCTGATGTTAGTTGGTCCTGCTGCCACTGGCTGTTGGTTGGACCTCCTGTGAGCCTGCAAAGCTATTTCTGCCCCCCCTGGATTGCCAGGATTCCCCTGGCACCGATTTCTGGGGCCTGCCTGCTCCTGAGTGACTTTGGAGCCCTAATGTGCCTTGCCCCAAGTGATCTTATATTGGGGAGGCCTTGCACATCCAAAGGCTCAGCCTAGTGGATGCCTGGAGCAGAGGTCGCCAAAGGGAGGCTGGTAGGCTCCTGCCCTGTGCAGGGGTGAGTGATCTCTCCTGGGGGGGAGGGGGCGTCCCTCTGCCAGGCAGAAGTTCCACAGCAGAGCTGGCGCGCTGGTTACTGCAGATCAGCCCCGCACTTGGGAGCCACATACACACAAGCCACCAGAGACCCAAGCGATATTATGCCTCTCTGTCTCAGAACCTGGCTGTCCCAACTTCCCAGTCACTGGAGCAAAGATGGCGGAGTGCAATCTGCACACTCTCCGTGGAGCCGCTCACCTGCAGACGCTATGGCCTGCTGATCTGGCACCCAGACGACCACAGCGCTGACCCATTCTCGGGCACAGACGGAAGCCCCAACAGGCCGTGTCCCAAGTGATGTTATATTGGGGATAGGGAGCTTGGGGTACCTGTCTCTTCAGCGCAGTCTGCGGGAACAGAGGTCACGGAAGGAAAGCTGGTAGGCTCCCGCCCAGTGCGGGATCCCTTTGCCAGGCAGAAGTCCCACAGCAGAGCTGGCGCGCTGGTTACTGCAGATCAGCCCCGCACTTGGGAGCCGCATACACACCTCAAGTGAAATTTCTGTTGCCCATACACCCACTGGAGCATGCTCAAACTCCTGGCAGCAAACCCATTAAACACAATTGAGTCCTTCCCAACCATCCTCCCACCAGAAGCCATCAGTTGTGGGGAGCTACACTTCAGCATCCCTGTCACAATTTTTAACAGTTCTCTTTGGTGGCTTTCTATTTAGGCTATTACTTTTGGGGGTGGGTGTAAGGATAGAGTTTGTCACAGAAGTCTTCCGTGTCCTTCTTTCTCAATGGTGAGTTGCAGTCATCAATATCACTGCAAAAGTAGCTTTCTTGCCCTTTACAGTCAGCAGGAGCATAGATCATGGTTTTTGGCCAGACCCCAGGCAACCACATGGTCCCTGGCATCAGCATGTGCCACTGACCTCACTCGGCATGGTCTCCTATGGCAGTACAGACCACAGACATCAACTTGGCTTTCTGCCGCTGCATGGCTCAGACACCATTACAAACCCCAGTGGCAGCATGGCCCACAGACATCAACATGGTTTCAAGCTGCACCACAGACTACAGACATCCCCATGGCTCTTGGTGGGAACACAAGCCATGGACATCAACACAGACCCAGACGAAGTAGGACCACAAATCTAGACATAGGCCCTGGAAGAAGCATGGCCCACAAATATCAGGATGGCCTCAAGTGGCGACCAAGACCAAAAATATCCATATGGCCTTCGATGGTAACTTAGGCCAGAGACATCAACATGGTCCTGGCTGCTATACGAGCATGAGCACTAACCTCCAGCTTTAACATAGCCTGGAGCAGAGGACCATGGGACCAAAGTGGACTCCAGGGACAGCACTGACCGTAGTAGTCTTTCAAAGAGGTCCAGTCCAGAAAATGAACAGTTATCCATCTTGGACATCCTGCAGTTGCTCAGAACCTGGACAAATGTGGGGCTGGGCAGCATTTTCTGGGGCTGAGGTGAGTACATGCTTCAGACCCTGTCAATCACAGGCTTCTGTCACACCTCTCACTGCCGTGGAGTCTCTAGCCTCTACTTCTGCCTCTCTCCACTGCTCACTCAGGCCTCCGTTCCTCTATCTTTCCCACCTCACCATTGAATATTCATCTGTTATAGTGGCATTGGAAGGTATAGATTGTCATATATTACATTTCCCCCCCTACGACTTTGCATGCAATAATCAGTGCAATGAGTCATGGGTCTGGTTCAAGGCTTCTGGTTTCTGACACACCGTAATTACTGAACCATCACTGAAACTCTTCTCAGAGAGCCTGCTCTTGGGTTAGTAAGATGGGGCAGCTAGGCAATGCTTTTGGAGGCAGGTTCTGTGAGAGCTCCTGGCTGCTGCCCACCTCCCTGCCTTTGCTATCTTCCACCCCAAGGCTCACCAGGCTCAGACGTTTTTGCTTATAGCCTACAAGCGCTGCAGTCAGTCCAGCAGGGCAAGCAGCGTGGGCCAGGGCTGCAGCACCTCCTGATAGGTGCTGGCTGGCAGATCTAGGACTGGCCCTATTCAGGCATGTTTCTGAAGGAGCTCCAAAGAGCCACATACCTCCCAGTCCTTAGTGCCAGCCACCCTGCGGCTCAGCTCTCCAGGCAAACCTGGGCCAAACTGATGCCTCTTGCCCTCCACCCCTGAGCAGGGCAAGCAACACAGGCTAGAGCCGTGATCACTCTCACAGATGTACCATGTTGGTGGCTGGCTAGGGCCAGCCCTAGTCAGCAATTTCCTATTTCTTCAGTAACTCCAGGGAGCCACACATCTTTCTAATCCCCCTCCCCTTTTTAAAAGATTTCTTTTCTTTTCCTTCCTTCCTTCCTTCCTTCCTTCCTTTCTTTCTTTCTTTTTTTCTTTTCTTCTTTTTGTTGTTGGTTTTTTTTTGGATGACTCTTTTTTTAGTTTTTATGTGCATTGGTGTTTTTGTGAGGGTGTCAGATCTCTTGGAACTGGAGTTGCAGACAGTTGTGAGGTCTCATGTGGGCGCTAAGAATTGAACTAGGGTCCTCTAGAAACAGACAGTGCTCTTAACCTCTGAGCCGTCTCTCCAGACCCCTCTTTAAATGACCAAAATTTATAAAAAATTATCAAGATAAAAATGAGAAGAAACAAATAGAAAAAAAGAAAAAGAAAAAAAAATAGAAATAAAAATTACCATTTTTACAGTCTCCAAAGATATTAACAGGATTATAGGGAGATAGTATGACTTTTTATAACAAAAAAAATCTACAAATTAAATGAAATGAATCCATCAAAAAAGTCTTCCAAAGGAGTTCAAACAATGTCAAACCATGGAGGCAGGAAAAACACATGTTCAGGGTCATCCACAAATGCATGGTGAGTAGCGTCAAGCACATGAAACCCTGTCTCAAATTGAAATAGAGAAAAGAGGGAAGGAAAGAAAAAAATTTAAACAAGTTCAGGTCTAGCACAGACTGACAAATGTGTGTGTGCGCGTGTGTGTGTGTGTGTGTGTGTGTGTGTACATGTATTCACACATGTATACACCTGTATGTGTGAAGGCCAGAGGTCAATGTCTGGCGTCTTCCATCAATATCTACCTTATTTTCTATTAGAAATGGGGTCTCTCACTGAGCCTGGAGCTTATCAATTGTCTCCCTGGCTCTTGGATTGCTGGTTGGCACTGCGATGCGTGGCTTGTGTGTGAATGCTAAAGATCTGAACTCAGGTCCTAGCACTTGCAAGGCAAGCACTTTACCCACTCAGCAATCTCCCCAGTCCAATAATGAAAACTTTTAAAAAGCCAAATAACACATACTTAGGCCATGAGAGTCATTCATGTTTAAGTTTAAACATGTGTTATAGAACCTTTCTGGAAGTTATGTGACTGTCTTTATCACATGTCCTTTCTTAGGGTAGAGGAACACAAATTCAGAATCCTTCATGAATGAAAAGTGACTCATACAGTGCCCATTCACACCTCATATGTGAAATGCATATAGAAGGGATGGACAGCCCAGTCTCTGCTGCATCTCCTGTTGCTGGAGTAAGATAGCAGCACCCACTGGGTGGGATAGATGACATGTGAGAGGTGCCATGACTGTGCTCCATTGACAATCTATAAAACACTGGTTCCATAGGACCATGGGCCATAGTTTTGGTGATTCAGAGACCTAGAGTAACTAATAGTAATCTTAGGAGTTGCAGAACTGTTAAGTTGCAGTTATTGAGAGAAAGCTCAGATTATTGCTCTAATGCGAGCTTGCAAACTAGTGCATAGATTTTTTTTTCTTCTAGCTAATAGAGTCCTCACCCCCTGCTCAGTCCATTACAGGCTACATTCTTACTAATGTTCCTAACTATATATTGGTAAGGCAGAACCTTTGAGAAGTTATGCCATAGTAGTCATCGCATCTTGTCTGAGGGTAGAGCCATTAGAAGCCTTCTCAAATGGCTAGTGACTCGCACGGTGGCCATTTACATCTGACAAGTGCAGTTCATGTGGAATGGGATGGCTGATGCGATCAGCAGCTACTGCCGGCTCTGATTCTTTGCTTCGTGGCTTTCAGTTTTGCATGGGCACATTCTGCTCTGATCATCCAGCAAGGAAGGAAACAGGGAAGCTCTCTAGAGCATACTGTGACACACACCCCTTCCAAAACACTAACCCATTCTGAGAAACAGGTTCCTTCTGTGACTCACACCCCTTCTGTGACAATCCCTTCTGTGACACACATCCCTTTTGGGACACATGTCCCTTTGAGACAAACGGCCTTTCTGAGAAATATGTTCCTCCTGTGACACATGTCCCTCCTGTGACACACATCCATTCTCTGACACACCCTTTCTGTGACACACATCTAATCTGAGACACAAGTACCTTCTGTGCACACCCTATCAGCCAAACTTGGTTGACTAAGTAAGCCAAACCTTAATGTAAGAGAACATGGGAGATGTGGTGGATGTGCCCAGAAGGAAGAGAACAGTCTTGGTTATGATCACATATACATTTAACTCTGCAATCTAAGAATGTGTTTTAATGGGATGTTCAGGTCAGAGTTATGCCAAATAGCCCTCCCAAATTGCTCTTCCCCTCTTTCTTAATGAGAGAAGCATAGTTTTGCTGGTGTGTGGTCATTCAGAACAAAGATTTTTCTCAGAACTTCTTATAAACAAGAGTATCATATGACTAATTTATGACTAAGAAAATGTATAGGATTGTCTCCAGGAAAATTTTGTAAATGATATCCTATGTACACTCTTATTTCTGGGCTCTTCTTTTGTCCTTCTCTCTGATATGTGAGGTAAAACTGGAGCTTTGGCTATCATTTTCATTCACAGACTAGAAATAGGAAAGTACAGAGCTCTGTGAAGCCGGGTGTCTCTGAAGCATTTGAAGGGGAGAGGACCCAGGTCAGCTCTGAAATGCCCACTTAAAAACTTGTGAGCACAATGGAACAGAATTGAAGACCCAGAAATGAATCCACACTCCTATGGTCACTTGATCTTTGACAAAGGAGCTAAAACCATCCAGTGGAAAAAAGATAGCCTTTTCAACAAATGGTGCTGGTTCAACTGGAGGTCAACATGCACAAGAATGCAAATTGATCCATTCTTATCTCCTTGCTCTAAGCTCAATTCCAAGTGGATCAAGGACCTCCACATAAAACCAGACACACTGAAACTAATAGAAAGGAAACCAGGGAAGAACCTTGAACATACGGGCACAGGGGAGAATTTCCTGAACAGAACTCCAATAGCTTATGCTCTAAGATCAAGAATTGACAAATGGGACTTCATAAAATTACAAAGTTTCTGTAAGGCAAAGGACACTGTCAATAGGACAAAGTGGCAACCAACAAACTGGGAAATGATCTTTACCAACCCTACATCTGACAGAGGGCTAATATCCAATATATACAAAGAATTCAAGAAGTTAGACTCCAGAGGACCAAATAACCCTATTAAAAAATGGGGTACAGAGCTAAACAAAGAGTTCTCACCTGAAGAATATCTAATGGCTGAGAAGCACCTAAAGAAATGTTCAACATCCTTAGTCATTAGGGAAATGCAAATCAAAACAATCCTGAGATTACATCTCACACCAGTCAGAATGGCTAAGATCAAAAACACAGGAGACAGCAGTTGCTGGAGAGGATGTGGAGAAAGAGGAACACTCCTCCACTGCTGGTGGAATTGCAAGCTGGTACAACCACTCTGGAAAGCAGTATGGCAGTTCCTCAGAAAATTGGGCACGACACTCCCAGAGGATCCCGCTATACCACTCCTGGGCATATACCCAGAGGCTTTACCTGCATGCAATAAGGACACATGCTCCACTATGTTCATAGCAGCCTTATTTATAATAGCCAGAAGCTGGAAAGAACCCAGATGTCCCTCAACGGAGGAATGGATTCAGAAGATGTGGTATATTTACACAATGGAATACTACTCTGCAATTGAAAACAATGAATTCACGAAATTCCTAGGCAAATGGTCAGAACTGGAAAATATCATCCTTAGTGAGGTAACCCAATCACAAAAGAACACACATGGGATGCAGTCACTGATAAGGGGATATTGACCCAGAATCTCGGAATACCCAAGACACAATTCACATATCAATAGATTTCCAAGAAGATGGAAGGAGAGACCCCTGGTCCTGGAAAGACTGGATGTAGGGGAATACCAGGACAGAGAAGCGAGAGGGGGTTGAATGGGGAACAGAGGGAGGGAAGGGAGCTTATGGGACTTTTGGGGAGGGAGGAAACGGGAAAGGGGAAATCATTTGGAATGTAAATTAAAAAAAACGGGGAGGGAGGAAACAGGAAAGGGGAAGTGATTTGGAATGTAAATTAAAAAAATAAAATAAAATAAATAATAAAAAAAAACTTAGAAAAAAAGAAAGAAAAAAAAACTTGTGAGCAAGAGAAAATAGGCTTCCTTTGGGTTTCAGGCTGGTCTATCATCCACAGACAATCTAATCCCAATTTTAGTTTCTTCAAAAGATCTAATCTTTTGCTTTTCTTCTTTCTATTTATAGTGTGATTCTGATTTGTTGAAGACGTATTCACTAGAATTCATGGGAAGATACTTTTTATGTAGCAAAATGGGGAATGAAAACGGGAACTATATTCTAAGAAAAGGTTTAAGCTCTGTCTTATAAAAGGGAAGCCTTCCACCTCCAGTTCAGCTTTGTGGAAGACCACCACTTGTTAGTTTTGTTTGTTTTAGAGGTCACATTCTTATTTATATTTTGTTTGTTTATTTCTTTATCATGGGGAAGGCACACACATGCTACAGTGTGCATGTGAAGGTCAGAGGACAACTTGTGAGAGTTAATTCTCTTCTACCATGTGCATTCCAAGGATTGAACGCAGGTCATGAAGTCTGGCAGCAGGGACCTCTGAGCCATTTCACTTATCTACTGCTTGTGCTTTGGTTTTTTGTTTTAAATGAAAGAGTATTTTCCAGACTATTCCATCAGGGGACCCTGGCCATTGATTTCTGCCCAGGAAAGGGCCTGGACAGTGAATTAGATATGTAAATTTCCATAGCAAGGAAGAAGATCCAGGCATCGGATATGCCCACTGGTAACCCATTAAGACACAAAGGTTTTCCAACCACACATGTGGCTCTACTCCACACCTGTACAATCTCCGGCTCCTTTCCCTGTGGGTTGTCTAACAAAGCCCACACCCTGGCAATCCTTTCAACCTGCCCATCTTCATTCTTTGTGCCATGCCTTACAACCCTGTGATCTGTTTTTGACATGGTCACCCCTGGCCTGGGCACTTACTATGTAGCCAATGCTGACCTTGAACTCACAAGAATCCTTTTGCATAATCCTACCAAATGTTGGGACTGCTCAAGTGGAAACTTAAGGGTTCCTTGGAAAATCAGTTGTGTTGAATAGTGTTTTGCTAAAGCAAACACTTGAAGGAGTGTTTTCCTGAAGTGGATACAGGTGAAAGGCTAAGGCAGACTCACGAAGGGATATTTAGCTGAAGCAGTTCATAGGTGAAAGGAAATTCTGCTAAAGCAAGCATGTGAAAGGACACGTGATGAAGGATTCTTTGCTAACAACACACAATGTTCGCCTTACATTGTGTAGTTGAGTTGCAGTTTTTGGAACTTCATAGAGAGAAATGCATCAAAAAAAAAACTTGCAGTGTGCTACAGCTTCTTACTGCGTCTGTGGACTCAGGCTGATTGTCAGAGTGATGTCAGCTGAGACAGACACACGTGCTGAGGCAAGACCTGTGCAAGACACATGATGACTGAAGACAATATTAAAAGGTCTTGACAGACAGTGGCAGACGCTGAGCTTGGCTTGTTTATAGAGCTAGCTGTGCAATGCTTGTTGGTCTTGTGTCTTCGCTGATCTTCACTTCCCTAAGAGAGGCACAGCCAAGAACTCCTGGCATTTCTCTGGGTCCCTCCTGCTGACTCATGCCAAGCCTGAGGCCTGACTGTTTCTGCTAGGTAATGCCACTGCTGCTGATCTGTGTTTGCTATCCAGACTCTACCAAACTGGACTACTGGTGTATCCATGATGTGTTTGTGAGTGGATCCAGCTGTCGCTGCTAGCCTATGAACTGAACTGCTGATTTCCAGACAACACAGATGGGAGTTCCCCCAAAGAACCTTTCTAAACAGATCCACTTCCCCAGTATCCTTTCTTTCTCACTACCTCAGGGGGTTGGTGGGCTAAAAGGGAGGTTAAAGCATTTAAGAACCATCATTAAAAACAGGTTTTGAAAAAGTTAAAGATTGTAGATGTGAACCACCACAGCCCACTTCCCACAGTAATTTGGTTTTCTATGATACAATGTTTCAAGTGGCCCTGGAACTCACTTTGTAGTTCAACATGACCCCAAACTCATGTCCTCCTGCCTCACCCTCCTGGGTGCTGGGATTATAGGCATGAGCCTTCATGCCTAGCCCTACATTTTTGGCCACCATGATCTCGTTTACAAACATAAGCAACAATGTCCTACCAGACTTCTGCCCACCTTCACAACAATCCAGCTCAGACCTGTTCTGGGCATTTCATCCAGGGTACCAGCTTTTACTCTAAAAGTCAGAAATATTAACAAGAGAAAATTCTTGGGAGAGGGTAAATTCTATTGTCTATCAAAGAGCTGAGGTAAGAAGAAAATCTTGGCAGCATCAGTTTGAATTCTTAAATTGATAGGGCTGTGCCGTGTTTCCACCCCTATATTGGGTTACAACTAATGTTCTACTCACAAGCAAGGCAGATCTATATTGCAGAAATGGTTCCAAGCTTTAAATCTCAATCTCCTTGTGTTTTGTGCCAGCCTGTAGAGGTTACTGCTTTCTTTTCTCTTTTTTTTTTAATTCCCACTGAAGCACAGGACTCACACAAGCCCCTGAAAATCCTCAAATTATACAGCACACAGCATGGAGACTGTTGTCAGTTTATCTACAGTTCCCATTGGCCAGTCTCTATAATAAAACTGCCATTGTAGCTACTGCTCATCGTGTCGGGTTCCAGGAGGTTTCTATTTGTGAAATTCTGCACGTCTGTTCTCTTCCTAGAATTCATGAGTAAAATGAAGCCCGTTGAACTTCTCTTGTGTATAAAATCATCTTAAAAGTAAAATAAAAGACACTGAAAGCACCAAACCCTGACACTATTACCAATGTTGTCTTGTGCTTGCAGACAAGAGCCTAGCATGGCTGTCCTCTGAGAGGCTCTACCAGTGGCTGACTGAGACAGATGCAGATACTCACAGCCAACCATTGGACTGAGGTCAGGACCCCTATGGAAGAGTTAGGGAAAGGTTTGAAGGAGCAGAAGGGAATGGCAACCCCATAGGAAGAACAACAGTATCAACTAACCCTCAGAGCTCCCAGAGACTAAGCCACCAACCAAAGAACTTATATGGGTTGGTTTCAGATCCCCAGTTCATATGTAACAGAGAACTGCCTTCTCTGGCCTCAGTGGGAGAGGGTGTGCCTAATCCTGTAGAGACTCAGTGCCTCGGGGAAGAGGGATTGGGTGGAGCAGGAAGCACCCTCTCAGAGGCTAAGAGGATGGGGAATGAAGCAAAGTACTCTGGGAGTGGGGACCATGAAGGGGACAACATTTGGGATGTAAATAAATAAAATAACTTTAAAAAAAAAGACCCAGAAAGTCAGCCATTGCTTCCTTCCTGCTCTGCAGTCATTTCCTTCAGCCCACCAGGCTATCATCTCCTGTATAACTTCTCAGGCCTTAGGCATGAAGCAGGTTTATTCCATTTGCCTCTCCAGGTGCAGTCTTACAGCTCCACATCTGCCTTTGGACACACAGTGAATCAGCTCCCACCTCTAGTCCTGTGGTGCAATCCACTGCTGTAAGCATCAGGTCAGGGAAGGTTGGATCTACTCTACTAGTTCCCTTCCAGTTGGCTGTCATCTGGGATTTGATTATAGTTCAGGGTATTCTTTGGAGGGTGGGCTCTAACACTCTTTAGAGCCATTATTTACAAGAAGTTGGGTAAGTATGGCTATTAGCTATTATTTTGGTTGCTGACTTCTAATTTCTTTGAGAAACTCTCAATTTACAGCCTAAAATTTTATTGGAGGGCTGGAGAATTCATTGGTGGAGCACTTGCTGACCATCTGACAGTTTGACTCCAGCACCTTATAAGTATGGAAACAGCCTCACATCTTGTCTGAGGACTCTTCTGCCTTGGCTGGGTCCTCATTTTCTTTCACACCTGCATCACCCACCCTGCGCCCATGATTACCTTTAGGATGCCAAGTCTTCCCCTCCTTGAACATGATGCAACTCTCTTTACTGGGGTTGCTTGATTTCCCTTTGAAGAAACTTGGAGTTCTTAAATTAACTTCATTCTTAAAGTGTTATACTTCTTGATACTTGTTAGATACTTCTGATATTTTGGATTTTGTCAACTTGACACAAACCAGAGTCACCTGAAGGAGAAATCTCAATTGAAGAAATGCCTGTATCACATTGGCCTGTGGGTGAATCTGTGGGGCATTTACTTGATTGTGGATTGATGGGAGAGGGTCCAGCACACTGTGGGCACTGCCACTCCTGGGCAGGTGGGCCTGGAAGTATAAGAAAGGAAGGAAGCTGAACGTGAACCTGGAAGCAAACTAGTAAACACTTCCTCATGGCTTCTGCTCCAGTTCCTGCCTCCAGGTTCCTGCCTCCAGCTGCTGCCCAGGTTTCCTCAAAGATGGACTATAAACTCCAAACCAAAAACCCACTGCCTTTTATCAATGTTTTATCACAGCCACAAAAAGTAAACTAGTTCAATACTATGGTACATGGAATTTTGAAATTTCATTTTCTCATTGTTCATTGCTAGAATATAGAAATATATCTTATGTCCTAAATGATCTTTTTTTTCTTTATTTTTTTTATTTTCTAAGTTTTTTTTATTTACATTCCAAATCATTTCCCCTTTCCCATTTCCTCACTCCCCAAAAGTCCCATAAGCCCCCTTCCCTCCCTCTTTTCTCCATTCAACCCCCTCTCATTTCTCTGTCCTGGCGTTCCCCTACATTCAGTCTTTCCAGGACCAGGGGTCTCTCCTTCCATCTTCTTAGAAATCTATTGATATGCAAATTGTGTCTAGGGTATTCCGAGATTCTGGGTTAATATCCCCTTATCAGTGACTGCATCCCATGTGTGTTCTTTTGTGATTGGGTTACCTCACTAAGGATGATATTTTCAAGTTCTGACCATTTGCCTAGGAATTTCGTGAATTCATTGTTTTTAATTGCAGAGTAGTATTCCATTGTGTAGATATACCACATCTTCTGAATCCATTCCTCCATTGAGGGACATCTGGGTTCTTTCCAGCTTCTGGCTATTATAAATAAGGCTGCTATGAACATAGTGGAGCTTGTGTCCTTATTGCATGCAGGTAAAGCCTCTGGGTATATGCCCAGGAGTGGTATAGCAGGATCCTCCGGGAGTGTCATGCCCAGTTTTCTGAGGAACCGCCAGACTGCTTTCCAGAGTGGTTGTACCAGCTTGCAATTCCACCAGCAGTGGAGGAGTGTTCCTCTTTCTCCACATCCTCGCCAACAACTGCTGTCTCCTGTGTTTTTGATCTTAGCCATTCTGACTGGTGTGAGATGGAATCTCAGGGTTGTTTTGATTTGCATTTCCCTAATGACTAAGGATGATGAACATCTCTTTAGTGGTTAATTATTAGAACTTGGTAGATTCCTTAGAATTCTGACTATATATTTCCATATCATCTGCGCATACAGTTTTTCTTTAATATGTGGTTTCTTTTTTCTTTTCTGAGACTATTGCATTGACTAAGACCTCTAGTTTTGTGTTGAATGTAAATGCAATACTGGATATATTGTCCTCTAAATGGCTTTAAGAAAACTGTAAGACATTCGGTGATGGATATGAATTTAACTGTGGACTTTTAGACTTTATATTTTGTTGTTGTTGTTATTGTTGTTGTTGTTGCTGTTGTTGTTTTGGTCTTCATAGTTATCCTAATCAGGTTGAGAAATTTCATTCCAGAATAGATAAGAAGGGGTTTTTAAAAATAAATAAATAAATAAATAAATAAATATTAAGATCTATTTATTAATAGTCCATCCTGTGGCCTATTTGGGTAGGTTTATTGTGAACTTGAATATCCTAATTTTTCCATTGTGTACATACTTCTCAGTAAATACCATTTAACTCAGGAGAGTTGGTAGTGTGCTCAGACTTCTGCTATTAAAACCCACCTGTGGCTATGAAATTCATCTTTTCTCCTTTTAGTCTGTCAACTTATGTTTCCTGTATTTGGAAGCTCTTATAGTATGTATTCATAATTGCAATTATTTTTTGCCCTTAAAGAAGTGAAAATTTTATCATTCTAAATTACCTCTCATTATATCAGGTAATTGTTGTAATACAAAATCTGTTTTATCTGATACCAAGATACTACTATTTCTTTTCTTTTTTTTTAAATTTTATTTTCTAAGTTTTTTTTATTTACATTACAAATCATTTCCCCTTTCCCGTTTCCTCACTCGCCAAAAGTCCCATAAGCCCCCTTCCCTCTCTCTTTTCCCCATTCAACCCCCTCTCGTTTCTCTGTCCTGGCGTTCCCCTACATCCAGTCTTTCCAGGACCAGGGGTCTCTCCTTCCATCTTCTTAGAAATCTATTGATATGCGAATTGTGTCTAGGGTATTCCAAGATTCTGGGTTAATATCCCCTTATCAGTGACTGCATCCCATGTGTGTTCTTTTGTGATTGGGTTACCTCACTAAGGATGATATTTTCCAGTTCTGACCATTTGCCTAGGAATTTCGTGAATTCATTGTTTTTAATTGCAGAGTAGTATTCCATTGTGTAAATATACCACATCTTCTGAATCCATTCTTCCATTGAGGGACACCTGGGTTCTTTCCAGCTTCTGGCTATTATAAATAAGGCTGCTATGAACATAGTGGAGCATGTGTCCTTATTGCATGCAGGTAAAGCCTCTGGGTATATGCCCAGAAGTGGTATAGCAGGATCCTCCGGGAGTGTCATGCCCTGTTTTCTGAGGAACCGCCAGACTGCTTTCCAGAGTGGTTGTACCAGCTTGCAATCCCACCAGCAGTGGAGGAGTGTTCCTCTTTCTCCACATCCTCGCCAACAACTGCTGTCTCCTGTGTTTTTGATCTTAGCCATCCTGACTGGTGTGAGATGGAATCTCAGGGTTGTTTTGATTTGCATTTCCCTAATGACTAAGGATGATGAACATCTCTTTAGGTGCTTCTAAGCCATTAGATATTCTTCAGGTGAGAACTCTTTGTTTAGCTCTGTACCCCATTTTTTAATAGGGTTACTTGCCTCTCTGGAGTTTAACTTCTTGAGTTCTTTGTATATCTTGGATATTAGCCCTCTGTCAGATGTAGGGTTGGTAAAGATCCTTTCCCAGTTAGTTGGTACTATTTCTTTATCTTCAGCCAACTTGGGACTTTGTGTTTATAACATACTTTTTACAGACAGGATATAGTTGGCTCATAGATTTTTAACTCATTCTGACAATTTTAGCTCATGGTTGGACTGTTTAGTTCATTATCATGTGACACAATTATTGATAGAGTTGAATTTGAGTCTATTGTTTAGAGTTCTTCTATTTCACCTCTAGTTCCTCTCCTTCTTTTGCTCCTTGCCTGCCTTTTTTCCAGTACAGCACTTTGGTTTTAATTTTAATACTGACATTTTACCATACCTCTCCGCATTACTTCTTGTTTCCAATATTAGGGATTGAGCCAAGGGCCCTGTACATCTCATTGCCACTGAGATACATCTACAACCCTTAGTCTTCCAGCTCCCTATGTTTTTAGGGTCTCACTATGTAGCCCAGGCTAACCTCAAGCCTTCCTTCCTCAGCTTCCCAAGTGTTGGAATGATGTGTGGTATCACACCTGACTGTATTACACATTTAATGACTATTCTAGATATTATAATATTTCATTTTTCACCATTCATAGTTTATAAAAGTACTGTACCACTCAGTCAGTGCGATACATAGACAAATTGTGAAATCCTGTAGTCCCTCCCCCTGCTTTCTTTTATGACACATAATGTTCTATATTACATCCATGTGCTTGAAACTCTACAATACTTTTTTTTCTCTTTTAGTTTCATGTATGAAAAAGAAACTTAGAAGAAGTTAAAACAAACTAGATCATTGCCTTGCCCCACACAGCTGGACTGCTGTTTCCCAGGTCTCCATTTCTTCTTTGGGATCTGAGATTTTATCTGACATCTGCTCTGGAGACCAAAGTTCTTCCTTTAGCATTTCCTGGGGATTTATGTGCTTACAAACTTTTTCTCATTTGAACTTTTATTTGAAAATCCTTTGCCTGCTATTTGAAAGGATGTTTTTAAGAAATGTAGAACTTTGTGTTTACAGGGGGGAGGGGAGAGAGAGAGAGAGAGAGAGAGAGAGAGAGAGAGAGAGAGAGAGAGACAGAGACAGAGACAGAGACACACAGAGAGAGACAGAGACAGAGAGCTTTATTGTCTTTTCCTTCCATCCTTTCAAGATGTTCCATGCACTGGCCTCTATCATGTCTCATGAATACCAGTCTGAAAACATTCACAGCTACGTACTTTCTTCTGCACAAATTTAACGTCTATTGCCCTCATTTTATGGAAAAACTCTTTGGCTTCATCAGGCATCTTTCAGCAAATTCAGCAGAGATATGAGGAAAGGCTGTAGTTCTTTTCACAATCCTCTGGAAAATGAAGGACTTAGAACAAGGGCAAAGATTACTATTAAACCCCAAGTTTCCGGCTTGACCTTGGATTGAGAATTGATACCCCTAGGGGTGGAGGAACATCACTCTCTGACCCAGGATGGCTGTCCTCTGAGTAAGTCTTTGGATCTGAAATAAGTGGGAAATGTCATCTCTGATGGAAAGAGTTTTTAAATCCTGAGTATACTGAAAAGCGATGGTTATGTCCAGCCAAACTGGAGCTAGAATTAAGCCTTTAATTATCTAGAATCAAACTTCAAGGAGCTAAGCGCTACCTCTGGATGCATTCTGTTCTACCCAGATGAAAAGAGAGAGAGGCAGCACACCCACAGGTCTAAGTGGTATGGGTAAACATGAGGAGATAAACTTCAGAGAAAAACAAGACACAGTGAAGAAAGCAAAGCCAATGGTGGCTCTGCCCTTTGAAAGGAATCCCTCTTGGTGCCTGCCCTGCAGATGCAGTGCCTAGGGCTCACCTGCATTTGTCCCTGATCTTCTCTAACAGGCCTTTGAAGTGAACTGTCCTGTTCCAGCATGCAGATGTGCTTCGAGTAATTCTGTGTCTACAAAAGCATATGTCCCCTTCCCACCATGTGGGTTGGCTTCTAGAGCCCTGGAGGAGGGTGGAGGCCTCAGGATCTGGGCCCAGATAGGCCTGATCTCAGTCACTAACAACTGTGTGAGACCTTGACCACATGCCTTACATGCTCTGCCTTGGGCCTTTTAGAAAGGAAGCAGACATCCAATAATTAATAGTTACCTTCTTTTGCCAGCTTGCCAGGATTCAGCTTCCTCTCCTTTTAGACACATGACTGTGTTTGTTTCCAGCCCACGTTTGAATCTGGATGGGCACTTGGAACCAAGTTCTACCCAGAAAGATATGGTTACACATGATACTGCATCATAAGTATGCCGTGCAAATCTCCTTGTTCACTAGCCTCTTCATCCCCAACCTAAGGATGGTATCACAACAGCCTTCCAATCTAATGCATCCACACAGGACTTCTGCCTGGACAATAAATCTGTGCCAGATTCCAAGGTTTGGGGTTGCTTAAGCAGTTAGCCTTGCTGATGAGCCCCTCTTCTAAGAATTCAGAGGTAGCACCTCTTGGTTGAATCACAGAAAGCATTAAATGAAATGGAGTAGGTAAATCCCCCATGGATTTGGGCCCCACATCATTCTGTTCTTTCAGGCAGAAAGAACATTTCCTTCTCTTTCTCGAGAGGAAAACACAGAGATACAGGATAGTTTTATAAGTTGCTAAGCAAATTAAATTGTCTACTCTTCTCCAGGTCTGGTCCTTCCAGGCGACAGCTTTATAATCTAAATGCTTCTAATCCAGACATTCTATCACCTCTTCCCAAATCTTTTGACTTCCTGTTACCATTTCATTCAAGTCCTTTGGTTATTAAAAAGCTTCAGATTTGTAAATGCAGCACAAACATTAGAGCCAAGGAGATTCAACCCCTGTTCATACTCCTGCATACCTATGTCTGTAGGTTAAGAGCCAGCAAGCCCATCTGTCTTGGGAGTAGGTGAAAACACACCAGCTGACTGCATCTTTTGGACATTTTTCTAAGTCACAGGCATCCTCCCAGGTCACCACCATGTCTGAAAAAAGAAGATTCCAGAGCTACATTTCCTTTGATCCCTAAGGCTGTGACCAGCATAAAGCTCTCCATTTCTTAGGATCTGTCTAGAGAAAGAAAAAGTTGCCTATCTTTCCCTACAGACTGTGAAACAGGAAGGGTTCTAACGAGCAGGTCGCAAAATTGGAAAACATAAACCACCTCTCATGTGGACAACCCCAGATATTAACATAAGGTTGAAACTTTGAGGAAATTACTTTCTCTCATTTAAGTATTTGACAACCCAAATTTCTTTGGTTCAGTGAATTGAGTACTGTGTATGGTTATCAAAAAAGTAGATAGCTACTTTCTGTGTTTCCATAGCAGTGGGGTGGAAGTATTCTAGAAGCCATCAACTGACACGAGATAAAGAGATAACTTTAGATGTTAAAATGCTTTGGGCCAAGAAAATACACAGAGGAAAATTCTGTGTGATGCCAAGTGGAAACCACTTGTCAAAGCAGAAGACAGGCGTCAAGTATAGCATCCTGTTGGGTGACAACATATGGAACTCCTCCCCACCCTCATTGTCTAATCAAGGTGAGAATGGAAGTTGATGGTTCAAGCTTACAGATGTCACAGTTAAACCCACATGACTGGACAAGCACTCCTAGCACAGTGGAGTACTGAGCTGACAAGAACCTCTGTTGGAAAGCCCTCCTCATGTAGATGGTGGGATCCCATCCCCCTGAAGCTAAGTGGACCTTTCAGAGAGAAATCCACTGTCAGCCACATGTTCTACCCGCTTTGGCTTTGTAGTCAAGCCTAGAAAGATGATGTAATTAGGAAATAGGGATCCAAGCACTACTTGGAAAGTCTTTACCTTTACCCTTTACGTCTCCTCTGTCCTGGGACTAACTTGCCAGCTACCCAGAGGTATTCAGAGGGCTGACTTATGACTGTACAATTCCAAGTCTGAAGTAGAACTGCTACTGAGGAGACATTGTCTCCCTTTGCTGCCCTCAAGAGCTGGGAAATTCTTTTTATTTCATTTTCCACTTTTAACTTCCTCAAGTGCCTGACTTTTTCTGTTCTGGCTAGTTTTATGTCAGCTTGATGCAAGCTAGAGAAAAAGGAACTTCAATTTTGAAAAATGCCCCCATAAGAGAAGGCTATAGGCAAGCCTGTAGAACTTCTCCTTAGTTGGTGATTGATGGGGGAGGTGGGACCTGCCCATTGTGGATGGTGCCATCCCTGGGATGGTGATCCTGCTTGTTATAAAGCAGGCTGAGCAAGCCACAAGGAGGAAGGCAGTAAGCTGCACCCCCTGCCCCATGGCCTCTGCATCAGCTCCTGTCTCCATGTTCTTCTTCTGCTTGAATTCCTGCCTTGACTTCTCTCATTAAACTGTGATTAAGATATGTAAGCTGAATAAACCTTTTCCTCTTTACTGCTCTAGTTGACAGCATGAACCTGAGAGAGCAGGTCTTAAAAATTAAGTGGACTAAAGTGTCATGGAATAGCCAACTTTATTCGAAGCATTAGACTATTTATACTCTGAGGGTTAAGAAGAGTCACCTGAGTAATGTTCTCATGAAATCAAGCTGTAAACAACCATAAGTACAGGCTGCATGTAGTAAGAAGCATGGTTCCATAGAGGCATATGAATGGTAAGAGCTGAAGAGCATTCCTACCTGTGACAACTGGGAGGAGCATGAAAACATATTCCAAGAACAACTCCATGTTCTGAAAGACCAGGTCACAAAACGCTGGTCTTATTTTCCTGGATTTTTCTCACAAGCCCTCAGAAATCTCACACAACCCCATTCTTGAACTGTGTTCTGAAAAGAAACTTTCCCAAGTTTCTTTTGGTCTTGGTATTTTAATCACAGCTATAGTAATCCCAACTAAAACATGAACATAATCCTTTTCCTTGTAATGATCAAGCCAGGGAGAGGGCCTTTGATGGGTAAGCCTCTAGCTATTATGATTTAGTTGCTAAAAGATTTTTTTAAGAATTAATAGGAAACTATTTAAAAATGAAGGGAAATGGAGAACTGGCTGAGTCAGTAAAGTGCTTGCTTGTGAGCATGAGGACCTGTGTTCAGATCCCCAGCAAGCACTTGAGCTGGGGCAGTAGCATGCTCCTGTAATTCCAGTGCTCGGGAGGTGGAGTGTCTTAGCAAAGGTTTCCATTGCTATGAAGAGACCATGATCACAGCAGTACTTATAAAGGAAAATATTTAATTATGGATGGCTTACAGTTCCAGAAGATTAGTTCATTATCATCCTGGCAAGTAGACATGGACTAGAGAAGGAGCTGAGAGTTCTACATCTTGATCCACAGGCTGCAGAAGAGGAGATATATGTCCTCCAACAAGGCCACACCTACTTTAAAATGGCTATACCTTCTAGTAGTGCCACTCCCTATGGACCTATGGGGCTGTTTTTATTTAAACTACCACATGGATAGAGGTGAATTTCAGGTGCCAGCTAACCCTGCCTAATCAAGGAGATTCAAATTTTGTGAGAGAACTTTTTTCTTTTTCCTAAAGGAATTAGGTAGGAATAATTGAGAAACACACTTGACATCAACCTCTGGTCTCCATGGGCACGTACACGCATGTGCAGTAAACACTCAACCACCAGAACACGTCCATATACCACACATGCATATTTAATTAATTAAAGAAATAGAAGCAAATAAATGACACACTTCTAATCATGAATTGATGGGAAGACAAATGGACAGCTGGACAGACAGATGGATTTAGCAGTACTGAAGATCCCAACCAGGCTCCCTCCCATACAATGCTAATCCCCACAGAACAACATCCTCAATCCCATAAGTTTCTTCTCCTCTCCCCTACACTTTTCCTTCTTTCTTAAGTTGGCAGGGTGGGCTAGCTTCTCTGGTTCAACTCTACAAGGCTTTATCTTACAGTAAACTCTGTTTCTCAGCCTAAGGCACTTAGAGGTTGGTGTAAATGCAATTTGCTTTCTGGCATCAGCTTCAAAGATTCTGCCTCTGGGTTTTAGATCCTCTGACTTTTAGATCCTAGTTGGAACTGGCCTGTCCTATCTCAAAGGACAGGCAGTAGATCTCCTTCCCTCCCCTCGTCCCCACTCCCCTTCTGAGAGCTCAGACTACTTTTCTAAATTATGTGCCCAACCTTTTCCTCTCCAGAGGGGGAAAAACAAAAAACCAACTCTTAACTTTAAGAGTGTGTGTGTGTGTGTGTGTGTATGTGTGTGTGCACACGCGCGCGCGTGCATGTGTGTGTGTGTGTGTGTGTGTGTGTACATTATTTAATTTGGGGTTCTTTCTTATCTATGCAGTGTATAAACATTATTTCCTTTTACCAATGAAGCAGACAAGGGATGCTTGGTCTCATTTGACCTCCTCTCCAATCTAGTCTGTTTCCAAGAGCAACCAGACAGCAAACTAATAGTGACTTAGAATGAACCCTTCTAGAATGTTTTTTTGCACCTTTTGCAGATATAAACAGAAAGTATGAAAAGCTGATCCCATAGGAAAGGTGCATTATGAAAAACTTTCTGCAGTTGCCATCCTGCCTTCAGGTCAAATCAGTGTCTCCAACTCTGATCTCTAGCATACCTGGCTCAAGCTTAAGGGAAGTCCTCATTTTCTCCAGATCACAGGCTCTAGCTTCCCTTGACATGGTTCCACTCACATGTTTCTTTCTTTTCTCTCTTTCTTTCTTTTTGTCCTGAAAAAGTGTCATGGGAGCTGAGCTGAGGACCAGAGAGACGGTGTTGGGGATTTCATTCTGGGATAAAACCGACATGGTCACTCATCTGGTCATGAGCTAGAGAGTGCAAACACATGACAAAGTTCATCATTATATGCAGATACCTGAAATCTCCAAGGAGCAGGGACAGTCCACATTTAAGACGACCTACTTCATTACCACATAGCTAAACCATTTTCTTATTGTTTTTTTATGGAAACATTGACTCCTACTCTTGGGGAGGGTGGTGGATGAGGGAGAAGCTTTTTCCTATGTGCCATAAGGGCAGGTGTCCCAGTCAGTCACTGGGATAGGGATCCTTCTGACACTGTCTAAAGAAAAAGGGCAAGTGCTAGCACATCTAAATGGCCAGACTGAGGGAAAAGTCACTGTGACAGAACCAGCCATGTTGTTTACATTTTGTCGTGGTTGTACCTCACATTGATGGTCAGCGTCTTGGAGGGAAGATGCTACTTCTGAGGGGAAAAAAAATCCTTGCTATGGAATCACATGACTCTAAGATGAGCATGGCACACAGACACCCAAAGGCTTCACTGAGTCACATCGTTCTACATTCAAAACTACCCACTGCATTGTCAGGCAGTTGAACCACCTTTAGTTTGTCCTGGTTTTTTTTTTCAATAGAAACATTGGGTTCTACTCTGACCATTGGAATGACACAAAATATGGTTAACCCCTTATGTAGTAAGAGCTGATTGCATACTCAAAAAAAAAAAGTCAATTATATCTGAGGGAGCTTGTACCTGTCTTGGACATGGCCAGACTGCCAAGGCACCTTAATTTTATCTAAGTACTGTCTCTCTGGATCTAAAGATGTCAGTTTTTCTTTCTCACTAGTAAAGTTCTTAAAAATGCTGCTGCTACTGTTTATTATGCTGGTCTCTGAGATATCATTTTTAAGATTAAATCACCTTTCCCTTTTATTTCCATGGTGAAGGAGGGTCAAGGCACTCCTTTGGTTATAGAATGTGTTTACCAAAGCAGGCTTCCAAGAAATGGCCAGTGGCCCAGCTCTTCCTTCCCTACCACATTCAGGGTCATCAATACTTATTGCCATTCAATTATGGGACTCTCATTGGCAGTGCTTTCAGTTTGTTATGAAATATGAGCCTATGTTCTTTCTACAGGGCAGCTACCCCTATAGTCAAAGGGTTGTATTCCCCATGCCCACGCCTCACCTATGAAATGCTTAAAATAGACTTGCTACACTCTTCACTTAGCATATAAACTGAAGAACATATTTTCCTAAGCAAGCCAAACGTTGGATTTCACCCTTTGAATGCAATGTTCATTTCTCTTTAAGAGGCAAAAATTTTCAATTGGAAATTTGAATAAATGTCATGTTTTATTAAAAATGTCATCTGGCTGACTTCAGGGTGCTGAGAGACTCATTTAAGATGATGTGTTGGCTTTTTTGCCATGTGACTTTCACACAATTGTGTAAATCAGGAGAATCATCCGATTCACTCCAAGCTGCCTCTGCCAGAGTTTTATTTTTCTTAGCAACAAACAGTTCTGGCAGCCTGCTCCACTTCAGCTGTGCTGACTGGCTCAGTCAAGGTGGGCCTGCTGCCAGCCTGGGGTAGTGCTTGTTGAAATGCGGCCTAGGAAGGGCCGGACAAGAACTGTTTCCTTCCACCTTCTGTATCCTCCCTCTGTTCCTTTGCAGCCCCTCCCTTCCTCCCTACGACATTTGATGTTATCAATTGACTGTTCTATTTTCTGCCACTTCAATACCATGAGATTGTGGTCAGTGAAATGGAGTTTTTATCCATTTTGTTCTTTCTGAAGGAAAGACCTAGAAAGACTTCAGAGGGTTACAAGATAGAAGAATATGGGTGTTGACTTAGTTTGTGCCTTTAAAGCTATCTAAAAGTTTGTCTCTGGGCTCCTAGTTCTTCCTCTTATATGTGCTGACAATTTGGAAGAGTGTTTAGGAAGGTCCTCTGCAAAACACAGGGCCTAGGAAGGAAGCCTTCTGCCCTGCTCTTGCCTATGATGTCTTATACTCTCCCTGCAAGCAACACAGAAGTGCAAAGCCCTCTTTGAGAGCCTAATTGCAATTCTTTTGGATAAATACTCAGGATGTTAAAAAAAAAAACAAAAACAAAAAAACCTACAAGGCTGGAGAGATGGTTCAGTGGTCAGGGCTAGAGAGATGGCTTAGCAGTTAAGAGCACCAACTGCTCTTCCAGAGGTCCTGAGTTCAATTCCTAGTAATCACATGGTGTCTCACAACCACTGTAATGGGATCTGATGCCCTCTTCTGGTGTGTCTGAAGAGAGCAATGGTGTACTCATATACATAAAAAAAGAAAGAAAAGAAAACTACATATACATTTACAAGATATTTAAATTAGATTCTTAAACCACACACTAAAATCAACTCAAAACAGACTGAAGTCTTAAACATACAACTCCTAGAGGGAGATAGGAAAAAAAACCCTGTATGACATTAGCTATAATAATGATTTTATGGATATGACACCAAAAGACTCAAGTCACAGATGAGGGAAAGCCTGGATCAGGTACCCAGCTGTTCCTGGTTGTACCTCGACCAGCTTGAAGCTCTGCAAAGCCCTACCTAGGTCCCATCCTCCCCGCTTGTCTGCCTTTGCTTCCCTGGATCTCTTCTTCACGATGAAAGCCCTGTGTGGCAAGTAGAACCATTTGTCCATTCCATCGTCCTCGCCCGACACTGAGAGGTTAAGCCCCATGCTCAAACCAACCCAGCTTTGCTCTTGTGTGCTGAGCACCTAGTGCCTGTGGTACAGGGAGTTCTTCAGGGTTCCCCTGGGGGTCATGCTGTGGGAGTCACCACCCCTGCATACTTGGAACATTCTTCTCCTCAAAAATAAAAAAAAAATTAAAAAATAATCAGAACACTTAGGTCTCTTCACTGTGAATGACTATACCAGACCTATTATTATTATTATTATTATTATTATTATTATTATTATCATTATTATTATTATTATTATTATTATTATTATTATTATTATTGAATATAATCTTCATTTACTTTTCAAATGCTAAAACCTTTCCCGGTTTCCCCCCTCACCGAAAACCCTCAACCCCTCCTCCCACCCCCTACCTCCAAGTATATGCCCCTCCACCTGACCCACTCCCACCGCCCCCCACCTCAATTTCCCTTTGTTGGGACATCTATTGAGCCTTCACAGGACCAAGGACCACTCCTCCCACTGATGCCCAACAAGGCATTCCTCTGCCACATTTTTGACTGGAACCATGTGTACCCCTTGGTTGATGGTTTAGTCCCTGGGAGACCTGGGGCGTCTGGGTGGCCAACATCATTGTTCTTCCCATGGGGCTGCAAACCCCTTCAGCTCCTCCAGTCTGCCCTCCAACTCCTCCATTGGAGACCCCACGCTGCTAGCATCTGCCTCTGTATGTGTAAGGCTCTGGCAGTGCCCCTCCTGAGACAATCATAACAGGCTCCTTTTGGTATGCACTTCTTGTTCATAGTAGTGTCAGGGTTTGGTGACTGTTTATAGGATGAATCCCCAGGTAGGACAGTCTTTGGGTGGCTTTTCTTCAGTCTCTGCTCCACACTTTGTCTCCATTATTGCTCCTATGAGTATTTTGATCCCTTTCTCAGAGGAACCCAAGCACCCCCACTTTAGTCCTCCTTCTTCTTGAACTTCCTGTGGTTTATGAATTGTAACTTGTTTTTTGAGTTTTTGGGCTAACATCCACTTATCAGTGAGTTCATACCATATGTGTTCTTTTGTGATTGGGTTATCTCACTCAGGATGACACTTTCTAGTTCTGTCCATTTGCCTAAGAATTTCATGAATTCATTGTGTTTAATAGCTGAATAGTACTCCATTGTGTAAATGTACCACAATATCTGTATCCATTCTTCTGTTGAAGGACATCTGGGTTCTTTCCAGCTTCTGGCAATTATAAATAAGCTCGCTATGAACATAGTGGAGCATGTGTCCTTATTGCATGTTGGAGCATCTTCTGGGTATATGCCCAGCAATGGTATAGCTGGGTCCTCAGGTAGCACTATGTCTAATTTTCTGAGGAACTGCCAAACTGACTTCCAGAGTGGTTTTACTAGCTGACAATCCCACCAACAATGGAGAAATGTTCCTCTTTCCGCACATCCTCTCTAACATCTGCTGTCCCCTGAGTTTTATATCTTAATCATTCTGACCAGTGTGAGGTGGAATCTCAGGGTTGTTTTGATTTGCATTTCCCTGATAACTAAGGATTCTGAACATTTCTTTAGGTGCTTCAGGGACACTCAAGTTTCCTCAGTTGAGAATTCCCTGTTTAGCTCTGTACCCCATTTTTATTAGGGTTATTTGGCTCTCTGGAGTCTATCTTCTTGAGTTCTTTGTATACATTGGATATTAGCCCTCTATCAGATGTAGGATTTATACCAGATCTTTGATGGAGGATTTTAGGATTAAAGTTGTGGATTGGCAGACTAAGCCATTCTCCCCATGTTGATTTCCTGACTCTGCCAACGGAGTGATTTAGCTTGCATTACTCCCTTAAAGTTCCTCTGTCACACAGGTGCATCAGCCCACGGTGCAGCTATCCCTTAAACCTATTATGTAATTCTCTTTCAGTTTAGCATAGATAGTGACATATTGATTAATATATTTATGATTGTTGCTGTATCTACATTTTAGTAGAAGGGTCACATCTACTTAATAGCACCATGGACAAAATCAATTTGATTTTTTTTTTGAAGATTCAATTTTCCTTTTTTTTTCTGGGAATGTCTTTACCTCCCCAGAGGGCAGTTGGGTTAAGGATTGGTTTGGGAACAGTGGCTCTGGCAAAGCTGCAGGAATGGGGAAGCTTGCTCACTTCTCAGCATTTGCATGTTAATGGTCCAGGAAATAAACCCACATTTTTAAAGGGAAAAACTATTCACCCTCTGTAGTGCATGCATGTCTGTAGCAGGGAAGTCTGCGTTTGTACACATTTGAGATGAGGTTGACAGGCCCTGGAAGACCTTGTTAGCAGGTGACAGAAAAACAACCTGAATTTTGAAAGCTGCTTGCTACAGTGATGTCTGTTTGCATCACAACTTTTAAATATCATTATTTTTGTGGCAAAAATGTGAATGTAGCCAAATGTGGTTGAGCCTCTATTTATAGCAAAACATTAAGTTCTTTAAGAAAAGCTATGGGCATTTAATGGCCACTGAGAGAGGCAGAATCAGGCTTCTCCAGAGACAAGCCTCTAATGGGTCATGCAACCCCAAGTATTGCTAACTACATGAACATACTAAATAGAGTCAGCTCTGTGTGTGTGTGTGTGTGTGTGTGTGAGAGAGAGAGATAGAGAGAGAGAGAGAGAAAGAGAGAGAGAGAGAGAAGAATAATTAAGGTGAGACCATAAAGATGAGATGGAGTTGGGAGTAGAGATGGACAAGGAGTCACTGCAGTGGGGAGAAGGTGGAGTAAAAATGATATAAATATGGTGCACATGTAAGAAATTCTTTTAAAAAGCAATAATAGATTTTGCTTAAGTCCTCCAGATGATAAAAATGGAATGAGGAAAAGAAGGGCAAGTGATTACTGAGCCAGCCTTCCAACGAATCATGGCATAAATATTGACATTAGTTTTCAGGTTTAGGGCTTTGATTGATGTTTCTTTAAACAAATAAACACACATGCATAGCAAGCAACAGTAGGATTAGGTGATGATCTCATCTATTGAATTATGTGCAAGGGTAATGGCTGTGTCATTAATATTCATTATGCCTGGGCACTGGGCCAGTATAGTGGATACTACGCAACCAATCAGAATAACTATCAGCTATGAAAGCACTTGTACCACTGTGCTAGGTAGTTTTTGTCTCCTGGACACAAACTTCTATCATGAGAAAAAGAACTTCAACTTAGGAGGAATTGCCACCACAAAATTGGCCTGGTCTCTCTCTCTCTCTCTCTCTCTCTCTCTCTCTCTCTCTCTCTCTCTCTCTCTCTCTCTCTGTGTGTGTGTGTGTGTGTGTGTGAGTGCGCGCGCGCGCGCGCATGCGTGTGTTGAGACAGGGTCTCACTGTGTAATCTTGATAGGCTGTCTTGTAGATCTGCCTTTCAAGTGCTGGGATTAAAGGCATACACCACCATGATAACTGTATTTTCTCAACCAATAACTCGTGTAAGAAGGCACAGCCCACTGTAGGTAGTGCCACCTTTGGGCAAATGGTCCTGGATTATAAGCAAAAGCAACCAGAGAAAGCCAGTAAGCAGCAGTCCCCCATGGTCTTCCCTTCAGTTTCTACCTCCAAGTTCCTGGATGTGTACCTGCCCTGCCTTCCCTTGTTGATGGGCTATACTGTGGAAATGTTGAGTCAAATAAACTCTTTCCTCCCCTAAACTGGTTTTTGTCATGGTTATTTTATGACAGCCATAGAAAAGTAAACAAAGGCAGCCACTGAGGTGTGTCTCTGTGGCACATCCGGGTATCAGCATTTACTGATTACCAGAGCAGGCTGATGGTAATCTGTTGTGATTTATAAGCGTGGAGGAGCTGTGTGAACTCAAGTATCCTCTGTATTACTTCTACTGAATTCTCATGAGCAACTGTGGGCTAGAGGGGAGAGCAGAACCCCGTGAAGAGGCCTTGGGTAGTCAGAAGCTACATGTGCATTATTACATAGTATTATGGTGTTACTTCAGAGTATTAGTACCTGAATAATACCTTCTAGACGCCAGACATGAAGGCAAGAGGAAGAAATACCGCTCCCAGAATGGTAGTATAATATAGTAACAAAATACAGTCTCAAAGTGAGATTTCTTGAGGTTGGAGACATGGACCTCTGGTTAAGAATGCTTGCTACAGTCCACGACCTCTGTTCCAGCAGACTGCACTGAAGAGGCAGGTACCCAGGCTCTCCCCAATATAACATCACTTGGGACACGGCCTGTTGGGGCTTCCATCTGCGCCCAAGAATGGGACAGCGCTGTGGTCGTCTGGGTGCCAGATCTGCAGGCCATCGCATCTGCAGGGTGAGCAGCGCCACAGAGAGAGTGGAGAGTGCACTCCGCCATCTTTGCTCCAGTGGCTGGGAAGTTGGGACAGCCAGGCTCTGAGACAGACAGGCATAATATCGCTTGGGTCTCGGGCGGCTTGTGTGTATACGGCTCCCAAGTGCTGGGCTGATCTGCAGTAACCAACGCTCCAGCTCTGCTGTGGGACTTCTGCCTGGCAGAGGGACCCCGCACTGGGCGGGAGCCTACCAGCTTTCCTTCCGCGACCTCTGTTCCTGCAGACTGCACTGAAGAGGCAGGTACCCAGGCTCTCCCCACAATATAACATCACTTGGGATACGGCCTGTTGGGGCTTCCGTCTGCGCCCAAGAACGGGTGAGCGCTGTGGTCATCTGGGTGCCAGATCTGCAGGCCATCACGTCTGCAGGGCGAGCAGCGCCACAGAGAGAGTGGAGAGTGCACTCCGCCATCTTTGCTCCAGTGGCTGGGAAGTTAGGACAGCCAGGCTCTGAGACAGACAGGCATAATATCGCTTGGGTCTTGGGCGGATTGTGTGTACGTGACTCCCAAGAACTGGGAAGATCTGCAGTAACCAGCATGCTAGCTCTGCTGTGGGACTTCTGCCTGGCAGAGGGACGCCCCCTCCCCCCCCCAGGAGAGATCACACACCCCTGCACAGGGCAGGAGCCTACCAGCCTCCCTTTGGCGACCTCTGCTCCAGGTATCCACTAGGCTGAGCCTTTGGATGTGCAAGGACTCCCCAATATAACATCACTTGGGGCAAGGCACATCAGGGCTCCAAAGTCACTCAGGAGCAGGGCAGGCCCCAGAAATCTGTGCCAGGGGAATCCTGGTAAACCAGGGGGGGCAGAAATATCTTTGCAGGCTCACAGGAGGTCCAACCAACAGCCAGTGACAGCAGGATCAACTAACATCAGAGGTATCCAGATGGCAAAAGGCAAACGTAGGAATGTTACTAACAGAAATCAAAGTAATGTGGGACCATCCGAACCCAACTCTCCAACAGCAGCAAGTCCTGGATACCCCACCACACCCGAAAGACAAGATCTGGATTTAAAATCTCTTCTCATGATGCTATTAGAGGATCACAAGAAGGACACAAATAAATCTAATAAAGAATTACAGGAGACCATGAATCAACAGTTAGAAGCCCTTACAAAGGAAACACAAAAATCGCTTAGAGAAATGCAGGAGAACATGGATCAAAAGATGGAGGCGCACAAGGAGACAACACAAAAATCGCTTAACAAGATGAATCAACGGGTAGAGGCACTCACAAAGGAATCAGAAAAATTGCATAAAGAAATGCAGAAGAATATGGGTCAACAGACGGATGCCCATAAGGAGGCAACACAACAATTGCTTAAAGAAATGAATCAACGGTTAGATGCCCTTACAAAGGAAACACGAGAACTGCTTAAAGAAATGCAGGAGACAATGGATCAACAGATGGATTCCCATGAGGAGGAAACACAAAAATCGCTCAGAGAAATGCAGGAGAACGTGGGTCATCAGGAAGAAATCCTGAAAGAGGTTATGCAAAAATACCTTAAAGAAATACAGGAAAATACAAACAAACAAGTGAAGGATCTCAGCAAATCCATCCAGGAACTAAAAAAGGAAGTAGAAACAACTAAGAAATCACAAAGGGAGACAACTTTGGAGATAGAAAACCTTGGGAAGAAATCAGGAGTCATAGATGCAAACATCAACAATAGAATACAAGAGATGGAAGAAAGAATCTCAGGTGCTGAAGATTCCATAGAAAGCATCGACTCAACAGTCAAAGAAAATGCAAAATGCAAAAAACGTGTAACCCAAAACATCCAGGAAATCCAGGACACAATGAGAAGACCAAACCTAAGGATTATAGGTATAGATGAGAGTGAAGATTTGCAACTTAAAGGGCCAGTAAACATCTTCAACAAAATTATGGAGGAAAACTTCCCTAACCTAAAGAGAGAGATGCCGATGAACGTACAAGAAGCCTACAGAACTCCAAACAGACTGGACCAGAACAGAAATACCTCCCGTCACATAATAATCAAAACACCGAATGTTCTAAACAAAGAAAGAATACTAAAAGCAGTAAGAGAAAAGGGCCAAGTAACATACAAAGGAAGACCTATCCGAATCACATCAGACTTCTCACCAGAGACTATGAAAGCCAGAAGATCCTGGGCAGATCTCATGCAGACACTAAGACAGCACAAATGCCAGCCTAGACTACTATACCCAGCAAAACTCTCAATCACCATAGATGGAGAGACCAAGATATTCCATGATAAAACCAAATTTTCACAATATCTTTCCACAAATCCAGTCCTGCAACGGATAATAGGTGGAAACCTCCAATACAGGGAGAGAAACAACACCCAGGAAAAAATGAGATAATAACCTTCTTGAATCAAACCCAAAAGTAGATAACCACTCAAGCATAAAGATAGCGTCAAGAATGGAAGATGGCAATAATCACTATGACTTAATCTCTCTTAATATCAATGGTCTCAATTCCCCAATTAAAAGACATAGACTAGCAGACTGGATACATAAACAGGACCCAGCATTTTGCTGCATGCAGGAAATGCACCTCAGTGTCAAAGACAAACACTACCTCAGAGTAAAAGGCTGGAAAACAATTTTACAAGCAAATGGCCCCAAGAAACGAGGTGGAGTAGCCATCCTAATATCAGATAAAATTGATTTTCAGCCTAAAGTGATCAAAAAAAGACACAGAAGGACACTACATACTGATCAAGAGAAAAATCCACCATCAAGAACTCTCAATTCTGAATATCTATGCTCCAAATGCAAGGGCACCCTCATTCATAAAAGAAACTTTACTAAAGCTCAAAGCACACATTGCACCGCACACAATAATAGTGGGTGACTTCAACACCCCGCTCTCTGAAATGGATCGTTCAGGAAAGCAGAAACTAAACAGGGACACAGTGAATCTAATTGAAGCCTTGGACCAAATGGAACTAACTGATATATATAGAACATTTCATCCTAGAGCTAAAGAATACACCTTCTTCTCAGCTCCTCATGGTACCTTCTCCAAAATTGACCATATAATTGGTCACAAATCAGACCTCAACAGATATAAGAAGATAGAACGAATCCCATGCCTCCTATCAGATCACTATGGAATAAGGGTGGTCTTCAATGGCAACAAAAACAAAAGAAAACCCATGTACACATGGAGGCTGAACAATGCTCTACTCAATGATAACTTGGTCAAGGTGGAAATAAAGAAAGAAATCAAAGACTTTTTGAAAGTTAATGAAAATGAAGGCACAACATACCCTAATTTATGGGACACAATGAAAGCAGTGCTAAGAGGAAAATTCATAGCCCTGAGTGCCGCCCAAAAGAAACGGGAGACAGCATACACTAACAGCTTAATGGCACACCTGAAAGCCCTGGAACAAAAAGAAGCAAATACACCAAAGAGGAGTAGAAGGCAGGAAATCATCAAACTCAGGGCTGAAATCAATCATGTAGAAACAAATAAAACCATACAAAGAATCAACAAAACGAGGAGTTGGTTCTTTGAGAAAGTCAACAAGATAGATAAGCCCTTAGCCAGACTAACCAGAGAGCACAGAGATAGTATCCAAATTAATAAAATCAGAAACGAAAAGGGAGAGATAACAACAGAAACTGAGGAAATTCAAAAAATCATCAGATCCTACTACAAAAACCTGTATTCAACACAACTAGAAAATCTTGAGGAAATGGACAATTTCCTTGACAGATACCAAGTACCAAAATTAAATCAGGATCAAATAGATCATCTAAACCGTCCTATAACCCCTGAAGAAATAGAAGTTGTCATTGGAAGTCTTCCAACCAAAAAAAGCACAGGTCCAGATGGTTTTAGTGCAGAATTCTATCAGACCTTCAAAGAAGACCTAACACCAATACTCTTCAAACTGTTCCACAAAATAGAAACAGAAGGAACAGTACCCAAATCATTCTATGAAGCCACAATTACACTAATACCAAAAGCACACAAAGATCCGACAAAGAAAGAGAATCTCAGGCCAATCTCTCTTATGAATATCGATGCAAAAATACTCAATAAAATTCTTGCCAACCGAATCCAAGAACACATCAAAACGATCATTCACTACTATCAAGTAGGCTTCATCCCAGGGATGCAGGGATGGTTCAATATAAGGAAATCCATCAATGTAATCCACTATATGAACAATCTCAAAGAAAAAAAACACATGGTCATCTCATTAGATGCTGAAAAAGCATTTGACAAAATTCAGCATCCTTTCATGCTAAAGGTCTTGGAAAGATCAGGAATTCAAGGCCCATATCTAAACATAGTAAAAGCAATTTACAGCAAACTGGTAGCCAGCATCAATCTAAATAGAGAGAAACTTGAAGCAATCCACTAAAATCAGGGACTAGACGAGGCTGCCCTCTCTCTCCATATCTTTTCGATATAGTACTTGAAGTTCTAGCTAGAGCAATTAGACAACAAAAAGAAGTCAAAGGGATACAAAGTGGAAAGGAAGAAGTCAAACTATCACTATTTGCAGACGATATGATAGTATACTTAAGCGACCCAAAGAACTCCACCAGAGAACTCCTACAGCTGGTAAACGACTTCAGCAAAGTGGCCGGATATAAAATCAACTCAAGCAAGTCAGAAGCCTTCCTATACTCAAAGGATAAGCAGGCTGAGAAAGAAGTAAGAGAAATAATACCCTTCACGATAGCCACAAACCATATTAAGTATCTTGGCGTGACTCTAACCAAACAAGTGAAAGATCTGTATGACAAGAACTTCAAGTCTCTGAAGAAAGAAATTGAAGAAGACCTCAGAAGATGGAAAAATCTGCCATGCTCATGGATTGGCAGGATTAATATAGTAAAAATGAGCATCTTACCAAAAGTAATACACAGATTCAATGCAATCCCCATCAAAATCCCAACTCAACTCTTCATAGAGTTAGAAAGAGCAATTCAAAAATTCATCTGGAATAACAGAAAACCCAGAATAGCTAAAACTATTCTCAAGAGTAAAAGAACCTCTGGGGGAATCAGTATCCCGGACCTCAAGCTGTACTACAGAGCAATAGTGTTAAAAACCGCATGGTATTGGTATAGTAACAGACATGTAGATCAATGGAACAGAATTGAAGACCCAAAAAATGAATCCACACTCCTATGGTCACTTGATCTTTGACAAAGGAGCTAAAACCATCCAGTGGAAAAAAGATAGCCTTCTCAACAAGTGGTGCTGGCTCAGCTGGAGGTCAACATGCAGAAGAATGCAAATTGACCCATCCTTATCTCCTTGCACTAAGCTCAATTCTAAGTGGATCAAAGATCTCCACATAAAACCAGACACACTGAAACTAATAGAAGGGAAACTAGGGAAGAACCTTGAACATATGGGCACAGGGGAGAATTTCCTTAACAGAACTCCAATAGCTTATGCTCTAAGATCAAGAATAGACAAATGGGACCTCATTAAATTACAAAGCTTTTGCAAGGCAAAAGACACCGTCAAAAAGACAAAGCGGCAACCAACTAACTGGGAAATGATCTTTACTAACCTTACATCCGACAGAGGGCTAATATCCAATATATACAAAGAACTCAAGAAGTTAAACTCCAGAGAGGCAAGTAACCCTATTAAAAAATGGGGTACAGAGCTAAACAAAGAGTTCTCACCTGAAGAATGTCTAATGGCTGAGAAGCACCTAAAGAGATGTTCATCATCCTTAGTCATTAGGGAAATGCAAATCAAAACAACCCTGAGATTCCATCTCACACCAGTCAGGATGGCTAAGATCAAAAACACAGGAAACAGCAGTTGTTGGAGAGGATGTGGAGAAAGAAGAACACTCCTCCACTGCTGGTGGAATTGCAAGCTGGTACAACCACTCTGGAAAGCAGTCTGGCGGTTCCTCAGAAAACTGGGCATGACACTCCCGGAGGATCCGGCTATACCACTCCTGGGCATATACCCAGAGGCTTTACCTGCATGCAATAAGGACACATGCTCCACTATGTTCATAGCAGCCTTATTTATAATAGTCAGAAGCTGGAAAGAACCCATATGTCCCTCAACGGAGGAATGGATTCAGAAGATGTGGTATATCTACACAATGGAATACTACTCTGCAATTAAAAACAATGAATTCACGAAATTCCTGGGCAAATGGTCAGATCTTGAAAATATCATCCTTAGTGAGGTAACCCAATCACAAATGAACACACATGGTATGCAGTCACTGATAAGGGGATATTAACCCAGAATCTCGGAATACCCTAGACATAATCTGCATATCAATAGATTTCTAAGAAGATGGAAGGAGAGACCCCTGGTCCTGGAAAGACTGGATAGGGGAACGCCAGGACAGAGAAACGAGAGGGGATTGAATGGAGAAAACAGGGAGGGAAGGGGGCTTATGGGACTTTCGGGGAGGGAGTAAACGGGAAAGGGGAAATGATTTGGAATGTAAATTAAAAAATAAATAAATAATAATAATAAAGAAAAAAAGAATGCTTGCTACACAACCATGAGGATTTGAATTCAGATCCCAGTATACACATAACAAGCAGGTATAGCCCTGCACACATCTATCACTACCACGGAGGCAGGCAGAGGCAGGAGCATCACTTGTTGGTTTCTAGGGTAGCCAAAAGAAATTGTGAGATTCAGTTTTTGATAAGAGACCCTGCTTCAAAGGAACAAGGCAAAGAGTGATAGAGAAGGATACTTGATATTCTCTCCTGGCCTTTGCTCATGCATGCACATGCACACACACAAACACATATATGCATGCATATACACATATACACATGTATATGCATACATTAATGTGCCCATATTCAATACATGTCATGAGAGAGAAACCCTCTGTTTTAACTATCTGAGGTTTCCATAGCAATGGAAACTTATCCTGACCAGAAGTTTGTTCCTTATGGATACTGTATAACAAAAACTGGAAGTATTTCCATAGCATTGTCTTCATTGGAAATCAGTGAAGACAGATATCAGAGACTAAATGTTGTGGCTCCATGTGTTATAGTAACAAGACCGTTTCTAACTATTTCTGGGAAGATGGAGTCTCAGTGCAGCTTGTCAGCAGTTCTGGAGGAAGTTGTTGGAAAACAGGAAAATACAAGCTGGGCATTCCTGGTCTAGAAGTCCCTAACCTAAAATGCTTCTTACTGAGAGTGCCAGCCCAGTGTCACAAGTGAGACATTCCATACCTGGCTCAAAGAGATGAGTTGCATATAAAACACATGAATACTAAAAATGTTCTTTAAAATTCCCTTTTAGGGGGCCGGGGATATGACTTTCAGTGGATAAAGCACTTGCCTCTCAAGTGTAAAGACCAGAATTTAGATCCCCAGAGCTGCAATAGAAAACTGGACAGGCATGCAGCCCACTTATAATCCAAGCATTAACAGGCAGAGACAGGAGATGCCTGGGGCAATGTGGCTAACCAGCCAAATAAGTGGGTTCTCAGCCCAATGACAGATAATAAATAGAGAGGGGTAGAGGAAGACAACAAATGCCACCTTCAGCACCTCACCATGCGTACTGACACACATGTAAACAGGTTTACACTCGCGTGTGCACATGCGCACACCCACACCCACCCCCCCCCCCCCACACATAATTGCATTCAGCTCATTGCATAAGGTATATATGAAACAACTGTGAATTTCATGTTTAGACTTGGCTCCAGTCCTCAGGTATAATGGTTAATCTTCATTATTAGCATAACTTGATTCGGCATCCTCTAGGAAAGACACTTCTGTGTTCATCTGTGAAGTCTTCTCCAGAGAGATTTAACTGAGGAGGAAGAACCACCCTGTGTATGGGCAGCACCATCCCAGGACCTATGCTCCCAGACTGGAGGAGATCAGAAGGAGCCTACAAAGTGAGCACCAGTATTCTCCCCTCTCTGCTTACTGGATGCCAAAGCCACATGACTAATCTTACACTCTAGCCACCATGCCTTTTGTGAAACAGTGAATTTTTCCTTCTCTAGACTATGAGCCAATAAAGATGAAAAAATAAACCTTGTTAGGTATTTTATTACAGCTGTGACAAAGGTAGCAAAGGCACTAAGATGGTCAGTTCTGGACATGGAAATATTCTAAAATATACGGAGCTCCCGAATATGAAACGCTCTGTTTCCCAAGCCTTTTAAACAAGGTATGACTATTATATAACCCATAGCTTGAATCAGCTGCCCTAAGTTATAAGAAAGAGAGGAACTCAGAAAAGGCAGGCGAGGATGAAGAGGGATGAGGGCTCTCACAGCATCCATTAGAAACAGAAAACCCAGTTTCCTCTGAACAGACTAAAAAGAAGCTGTGCCTGCTTCTGATCAGAATGGAGTTGCTAGAGACTCTACAGGGTGCCCTTGCTGTCACATTGAGGAAAAACAGTTTTCTTTTGTTTATAAAATCATAGCTCTTTAATTTACTAAATCATAAATTTTATTCATTTATGTATGTGCCTCAGTGTATGCATATGCACCATGTATGTATCAGTGACTTCAGAGGCCAGGAGAAGGTTTCTGATGCCCTGAAATTAGAATTACAGAAGTTATGATGCTGGGAACCAAACCCAAATACTCTGTAAAAGCAGCAAGCACCACTTAACTGCCGATGCCATCTCTCCAGTCACTAAATCATATTTTCTTGTTGAACCTATAAAAACCTGGTCGTGTGAGACAATCAAGTCAACTGGATTTGAAAGCATGACCTTCTCCTAGGAGAGATGGGATGGAACACTGAGTTGTTTCACCAAATGAGATGTGCTAAAAGTTGAATAAATGTTTAAAGGCACAGTACAGGTTAACATAACAGTTATTAAAGACACCTCGGGATCCCCAGCTGCTGGTAGAATTTGTAGACAGTGTCAAGAGTTTTGCCATGGGGTTTGACCAGAAAGCCAAGCTTTCCTGACAGCAAAATATGCAGAAAGATCCCAGGTTTACAAAAGCCTCACCCATGTGCATAAGGAGAGGAAAACAAACTAAAATCACCACCTGCTCTCCTCACCTTTAAAGTCCTGTTACAAATACTAAGCAGGAAGCATTTCCCAGATTTACTCATTCCCTAATGTCTTTAGACTGAATCTTTCTTGGGCTCCATTCTATGTGCATTTTACCACACCTATTTGTGTCCAATCATGCAGGAACAGAAACATTCTCTCTTTAGTGTGGGCTCTAAAGATTTTTATACACATTTTAAAGTTTCAAGCTTGAAGAGATCTATTTCATGGCTCAGAATGTGAGCTTTTTGGGTGAGTCTAAGCTCTGCATCATGTGTAAGGAGTATACCAAAGCTTCCTAGGTCTGGTATACAACATGGGAACCTTCCATTGTTGAAGGAACAATACAGCATCATGGGACTGTTTCTCTGCTGAAGGAGTAATGTAGCAGTGCTGCTCTCAGGCCCTTTGTTCTCTAAACTTCCACTTGGCTTGTTTGAATTCAAGAAGCCTGAGAAGCAGAGGAGGCACTGGGCTGACTGCACTGCCTCCCACGGGCCAGATACAGAGCGGACAGTACTTTATTCCAGTTGTCGGTTTTCACTTTAAAAATACAATCTTTTTCTAAAAATATATTTATTGATTGATTATTTATTATTTTTACTTATTCACTTTACTAAAAATACAATCTCATTATAGTGATTTTAGAATGAAACAAAGTCATTACCTCGTCACCTGGTTGCATAACCACTAGTAAAGCTAGGTTATATATTGTTCTAGGCTTTTCTCGCTTGTGCATTAATATATTTCCAAGGCTGGTATTGTGCATTACATGCCTTTTGAGACTTTTTCACATTTCCGAACCTTTGCCTAAGTCTGCTCGCTGCCGTCTCTCATAATACTGCAGTTGCGTTTTCTGTAATGATGATGGCCAAAATGCATAATGAAATTCTGTGCACGAGCACTTTCTAACATATACCCAATCTAGGAAACCAGGTAAAGGCAACTATCACATAGCTAGGTTGTGAATTTTATGCTGTAAACCTCTTAAAAATCCAAGCAGGAAACAGCTTTCTAAGCATTTTCTTTCACTATCTTTAAACATTTAGTCATGGACTAGAGAGTACAACTTCAAGATATAAACTAGGAAAACACACAGACAGAAACTTATATCTTTAGAACCCTTTAAAAAGTAGGTCACTATAAACTAAGGACTATTTCAAGCACAGTGGTCTCAAAGGCTCCTCTGAAAAACATTTCAGAAAGTATAAACAGCTCAGATGGAAGAAAATTGATGCTTGAAGACTTGAAAAATCATTAGAGTATTTTTTAAAATATCTTTAGTTTTTCAAACCCTGGGAGACAGTCAAGTCTTTGGGATGAGAGTAGGGTCCACATTCCCTGGGACTATATTAAGTTGGTGTCTACTAGATTCTTAGTTTATTCAACCTAAAATGACTCTACATGAATCACAATGACAACACTCCTAGCCCACAGATAGACCCATGACTGTCTGTGGGTGGGCAGACATTTAACATCTCTGGGCAGCAGGCAGCAGCCTGACAACCCAGGAGAATTGACTGACCTTGATCCTGAAGGACATGGCTACTTTGCTTATTTTAGGAACAAAATCTATTATGAGAGAGAAAACCCTTTTCAAGCAAACACCCACAGCATTCTTAACAAAAAGAGGGAGATGTTTCCCCCATAAATTACAGGCAACAAAACCCCCTTGTGTTTATGTACTTGTGTTTCTGAAAATGTCTTTGGAGGTCAAGTACCTGAAAGTCAAACTGTAGGCATGCTTAGAGGCTTGTACTTCCTGTGAGCTCATAACCACTATAGAATCCATAAACATAACTAAGAAATGATTTGTTGCTTAAAATATAATATACATATATATATATCATGTTAGATATATATGATACATATCATATATATGATATTTAATTTATTAAAAACAATGAACATCAAAGACAAATAATAAAAATATGTATATTGAAATAAGCTTGTATTTCCATTGCCAGTCATCCAACTGGACAAGGAACTTCTCTGTAGAGGTGGGGAATGACTGTCATAGCGATTGTATTTGATGTTAAGTCTTCTTGAGATTACTCTCAAGAGGAAGTTGCATGCCACCATCTTCTCGTCAAAGGGCTCTGTAAGATGGTGGGCCTTCACAGTCTTATCCATAGCTCCTTGCATTTGGATCACTGCCAATCCCTAGTTTCTACTTCTGTGAGATTCTGTTCCCACTATCAACTCCCTTGCTGTTGGTGGTGTTTCCACATGTTCCCTGGAGTCTCTGCCTGGGTCTTTTGTTTCCTGCAACTCATGGGCAAGAGTGTAGTGTCTCTGGAGCATACAACCAGAGGTAACTTAGGTGCACCCGACCAGTTTATCAGCAGAATTGGTACTTCTGCTTTTCTGTTTTCTATTCATTTTTTACCAGACAAGAGTGAGCTATCCTAGACATTGAAATAATTGCATAGCAACATATGAATGACTCTTGCCAAAAGTAGAACCTTGAGTGGCAGGCAGAGAAGCATAAAGTGCTTGTTTGTTGGCAAGGGACCATATATGCTGGTCAGTAGAGTCCAGGAGATCCACTATATAATAATGGTGGGACCATGTAAGGTCAAGGCATACCCAGATCTCTGAGGATTAACTACTTCTGTCTTCAAACATTGTCAGATTAGCCCTGAGGCTGATGCTTAAAGTAAATTAGTTTTTCTAAGAACTTGCCAAGTATACTTTCTTTTCTTTTTTTTTTTTTTTTTTTTTTAATTTTATTTTATTTTATTTTTTTAATTTACATTCCAAATCACTTCCCCTTTCCCGTTTCCTCCCTCCCCGAAAGTCCCATAAGCCCCCTTCCCTCCCTCTTTTCTCCGTTCAACCCCCTCTCATTACTCTGTCCTGGCGTTCCCCTACATCCAGTCTTTCCAGGACCAGGGGTCTCTCCTTCCATCTTTTTAGAAATCTATTGATATGCTGATTGTGTCTAGGGTATTCTGAGATTCTGGGTCAATATCCCCTTATCAGTGACTTCATACCATGTGTGATCTTTTGTGATTGGGTTACCTCACTAAGGATGATATTTTCAAGTTCTGACCATTTGCCTAGGAATTTCGTGAATTCATTGTTTTTAATTGCAGAGTAGTATTCCATTGTGTAAATATACCACATCTTCTGAATCCATTCCTCCGTTGAGGGACATCTGGGTTCTTTCCAGCTTCTGGCTATTATAAATAAGGCTGCTATGAATATAGTGGAGCATGTGTCCTTATTGCATGCAGGTAAAGTCTCTGGGTATATGCCCAGGAGTGGTATAGCCGGATCCTCCGGAAGTGTCATGCCCAGTTTTCTGAGGAGCCGCCAGACTGCTTTCCAGAGTGGTTGTACCAGCCTGCAATTCCACCAGCAGTGGAGGAGTGTTCCTCTTTCTCCACATCCTCGCCAACAACTGCTGTCTCCTGTGTTTTTGATCTTAGCCATCCTGACTGGTGTGAGATGGAATCTCAGGGTTGTTTTGATTTGCATTTCCCTAATGACTAAGGATGATGAACATCTCTTTAGGTGCTTCTCAGCCATTAGATATTCTTCAGGTGAGAACTCTTTGTTTAGCTCTGTACCCCATTTTTTAATAGGGTTACTTGCCTCTCTGGAGTTTAACTTCTTGAGTTCTTTGTATATCTTGGATATTAGCCCTCTGTCGGATGTAAGGTTGGTAAAGATCATTTCCCAGTTAGTTGGTTGCCGCTTTGTCTTTTTGACAGTGTCTTTTGCCTTGCAAAAACTTTGTAATTTAATGAGGTCCCATTTGTCTATTCTTGATCTTAGAGTATAAGCTATTGGAGTTCTGTTCAGGAAATTCTCCCCTGTGCCCATATGTTCAAGGTTCTTCCCTAGTTTCCCTTCTATTAGTTTCAGTGTGTCTGGTTTTATGTGGAGATCTTTGATCCACTTAGAATTGAGCTTAGTGCAAGGAGATAAGGATGGGTCAATTTGCATTCTTCTGCATGTTGACCTCCAGCTGAGCCAGCACCATTTGTTGAAAAGGCTATCTTTTTTCCACTGGATGGTTTTAGCTCCTTTGTCAAAGATCAAGTGACCATAGGAGTGTGGATTCATTTCTGGGTCTTCAATTCTGTTCCATTGATCTACATGTCTGTTACTGTACCAATACCATGCAGTTTTTAACACTATTGCTCTGTAGTACAGCTTGAGGTCCGGGATACTGATTCCCCCAGAGGTTCTTTTACTCTTGAGAATAGTTTTAGCTATTCTGGGTTTTCTGTTATTCCAGATGAATTTTTGAATTGCTCTTTCTAACTCTATGAAGAATTGAGTTGGGATTTTGATGGGGATTGCATTGAATCTGTGTATTACTTTTGGTAAGATGCTCATTTTTACTATATTAATCCTGCCAATCCATGAGCATGGCAGATTTTTCCATCTTCCGAGGTCTTCTTCAATTTCTTTCTTCAGAGACTTGAAGTTCTTGTCATACAGATCTTTCACTTGTTTGGTTAGCGTCACGCCAAGATACTTAATATGGTTTGTGGCTATCGTAAAGGGTATTATTTCTCTTACTTCTTTCTCAGCCTGCTTATCCTTTGAGTATAGGAAGGCTTCTGACTTGCTTGAGTTGATTTTATATCCGGCCACTTTGCTGAAGTCGTTTATCAGCTGTAGGAGTTCTCTGGTGGAGTTCTTTGGGTCGCTTATGTATACTATCATATCGTCTGCAAATAGTGATAGTTTGACTTCTTCCTTTCCAATTTGTATCCCTTTGACCTCTTTTTCTTGTCTAATTGCTCTAGCTAGAACTTCAAGTACTATATTGAAAAGATATGGAGAGAGAGGGCAGCCTTGTCTAGTCCCTGATTTTAGTGGGATTGCTTCAAGTTTCTCTCCGTTTAGATTGATGCTGGCTACTGGTTTGCTGTAAATTGCTTTTACTATGTTTAGATATGGGCCTTGAATTCCTGATCTTTCCAAGACCTTTAGCATGAAAGGATGCTGAATTTTGTCAAATGCTTTCTCAGCATCTAATGAGATGACCATGTGGTTTTTTTCTTTGAGATTGTTTATGTAGTGGATTACATTGATGGATTTCCTTATATTGAACCATCCCTGCATCCCTGGGATGAAGCCTACTTGATCGTGGTGAATGATCGTTTTGATGTGTTCTTGGATTCGGTTGGCAAGAATTTTATTGAGTATTTTTGCATCGATATTCATAAGAGAGATTGGCCTGAGATTCTCTTTCTTTGTCGGATCTTTGTGTGCTTTTGGTATTAGTGTAATTGTGGCTTCATAGAACGAGTTGGGTAGTGTTCCTTCTGTTTCTATTTTGTGGAACAGTTTGAAGAGTATTGGTGTTAGGTCTTCTTTGAAGGTCTGATAGAATTCTGCACTAAAACCATCTGGACCTGTGCTTTTTTTGGTTGGAAGACTTCCAATGACAACTTCTATTTCTTCAGGGGTTATAGGACGGTTTAGATGGTCTATTTGATCCTGATTTAATTTTGGTACTTGGTATCTGTCAAGGAAATTGTCCATTTCCTCAAGATTTTCTAGTTGTGTTGAATACAGGTTTTTGTAGTAGGATCTGATGATTTTTTGAATTTCCTCAGTTTCTGTTGTTATCTCTCCCTTTTCGTTTCTGATTTTATTAATTTGGATACTATCTCTGTGCCCTCTGGTTAGTCTGGCTAAGGGCTTATCTATCTTGTTGATTTTCTCAAAGAACCAACTCCTCGTTTTGTTGATTCTTTGTATGGTTTTATTTGTTTCTACTTGATTGATTTCAGCCCTGAGTTTGATGATTTCCTGCCTTCTACTCCTCTTTGGTGTATTTGCTTCTTTTTGTTCCAGGGCTTTCAGGTGTGCCATTAAGCTGTTAGTGTATGCTGTCTCCCGTTTCTTTTTGGCGGCACTCAGGGCTATGAATTTTCCTCTTAGCACTGCTTTCATTGTGTCCCATAAGTTAGGGTATGTTGTGCCTTCATTTTCATTAACTTTCAAAAAGTCTTTGATTTCTTTCTTTATTTCCACCTTGACCAAGTTATCATTGAGTAGAGCATTGTTCAGCCTCCATGTGTACGTGGGTTTTCTTTTGTTTTTGTTGCCATTGAAGACCACCCTTATTCCATAGTGATCTGATAGGAGGCATGGGATTATTTCTATCTTCTTGTATCTGTTGAGGTCTGATTTGTGACCAATTATATGGTCAATTTTGGAGAAGGTACCATGAGGAGCTGAGAAGAAGGTGTATTCTTTAGCTCTAGGATGAAATGTTCTATATATATCAGTTAGTTCCATTTGGTCCAAGGCTTCAATTAGATTCACTGTGTCCCTGTTTAGTTTCTGCTTTCCTGAACGATCCATTTCAGAGAGCGGGGTGTTGAAGTCACCCACTATTATTGTGTGCGGTGCGATGTGTGCTTTGAGTTTTAGTAAAGTTTCTTTTACGAATGAGGGTGCCCTTGCATTTGGAGCATAGATATTCAGGATTGAGAGTTCTTGATGGTGGATTTTTCCCTTGATCAGTATGTAGTGTCCTTCTGTGTCTTTTTTGATGACTTTGGGTTGAAAATCAATTTTATCCGATATTAGGATGGCTACTCCACCTCGTTTCTTGGGGCCATTTGCTTGTAAAATTGTTTTCCAGCCTTTTACTCTGAGGTAGTGTTTGTCTTTGACACTGAGGTGCGTTTCCTGCATGCAGCAAAAAGCTGGGTCCTGTTTACGTATCCAGTCTGCTAGTCTATGTCTTTTAATTGGGGAGTTGAGACCATTGATATTAAGAGAGATTAAGGCATAGTGATTATTGCCATCTGCCATTCTTGACGCTATCTTTATGTTTGAGTGGTTATCTACTTTTGGGTTTGATTCAAGAAGGTTATTATCTCATTTTTTCCAGGGTGTTGTTTCTCTCCCTGTATTGGAGGTTTCCACCTATTATCCGTTGCAGGGCTGGATTTGTGGAAAGATATTGTGAAAATTTGGTTTTATCATGGAATATCTTGGTCTCTCCATCTATGGTGATTGAGAGTTTTGCTGGGTATAGTAGTCTAGGCTGGCATTTGTGCTGTCTTAGTGTCTGCATGAGATCTGCCCAGGATCTTCTGGCTTTCATAGTCTCTGGTGAGAAGTCTGATGTGATTCGGATAGGTCTTCCTTTGTATGTTACTTGGCCCTTTTCTCTTACTGCATTTAGTATTCTTTCTTTGTTTAGAACATTCGGTGTTTTGATTATTATGTGACGGGAGGTATTTCTGTTCTGGTCCAGTCTGTTTGGAGTTCTGTAGGCTTCTTGTATGTTCATCGGCATCTCTCTCTTTAAGTTAGGGAAGTTTTCCTCCATAATTTTGTTGAAGATGTTTACTGGCCCTTTAAGTTGCAAATCTTCACTCTCATCTATACCTATAATCCTTAGGTTTGGTCTTCTCATTGTGTCCTGGATTTCCTGGATGTTTTGGGTTACGCGTTTTTTGCATTTTGCATTTTCTTTGACTGTTGAGTCGATGCTTTCTATGGAATCTTCAGCACCTGAGATTCTTTCTTCCATCTCTTGTATTCTATTGTTGATGTTTGCATCTATGACTCCTGATTTCTTCCCAAGGTTTTCTATCTCCAAAGTTGTCTCCCTTTGTGATTTCTTAGTTGTTTCTACTTCCTTTTTTAGTTCCTGGATGGATTTGCTGAGATCCTTCACTTGTTTGTTTGTATTTTCCTGTATTTCTTTAAGGTATTTTTGCATTACCTCTTTCAGGATTTCTTCCTGATGACCCACGTTCTCCTGCATTTCTCTGAGCGATTTTTGTGTTTCCTCCTCATGGGATTCCATCTGTTGATCCATCGTCTCCTGCATTTCTTTAAGCAGTTCTCGTGTTTCCTTTGTAAGGGCATCTAACCGTTGATTCATTTCTTTAAGCAATTTTTGTGTTGCCTCCTTATGGGCATCCGTCTGTTGACCCATATTCTTCTGCATTTCTTTATGCAAATTTTGTGATTCCTTTGTGAGTGCATCTACCCGTTGATTCATCTCGTTAAGTGATTTTTGTGTTGTCTCCTTGTGCGCCTCCATCTTTTGATCCATGTTCTCCCGCATTTCTCTAAGCGATTTTTGTGTTTCCTTTGTAAGGGCTTCTAACCGTTGATTCATGGTCTCCTGTAACTCTTTATGAGATTTATTTGTGTCCTTCTTGTGATCCTCTAATAGCATCATGAGAAGTGATTTTAAATCCAGATCTTGTCTTTCGGGTGTGGTGGGGTATCCAGGACTTGCTGCTGTTGGAGAGTTGGGTTCGGATGGTCCCACATTACTTTGATTACTGTTAGTAACATTCCTACGTTTGCCTTTTGCCATCTGGATACCTCTGGTGTTAGTTGGTCCTGCTGCCACTGGCTGTTGGTTGGACCTCCTGTGAGCTTGCAAAGCTATTTCTGCCCCCCCTGGATTACCAGGATTCCCCTGGCACTGATTTTTGGGGCCTGCCTGCTCCTGAGTGACTTTGGAGCCCTAATGTGCTTTGCCCCAAGTGATCTTATATTGGGGAGGCCTTGCACATCTAAAGGCTCAGCCTAGTGGATTCCTGGAGCAGAGGTCGCCAAAGGGAGGCTGGCAGGCTCCTGCCCTGTGCAGGGGTGTGTGATCTCTCCTGGGGGGGGGGAGGGGGCGTCCCTCTGCCAGGCAGAAGTCCCACAGCAGATCTGGCGCGCTGGTCACTGCAGATCAGCCCAGCACCTGGGAGCAGGTTACACACAAGCTGCCTGAACCCGAAGCGATATTATGCCTGTCTGTCTCTGAGCCTGGTGGTCCCAACTACCTGGTCACTGGAGCAAAGATGGCGGAGGGCACTCTCCATGGCGCTGCTCACCCTGTGGTCACGATGGCCCGCTGATCTGGCACCCAGACGACCACAGCGCCAACCCGCCCTCGGGCACAGAAGGAAGCCCCAACAGGCCGTGTCCCAAGTGATGTTATATTGGGGGGAGAGCCTGGGTACCGGTCTCTCCAGCGCAGTCCGCGGGAACAGAGGTCGCGGAAGGGAAGCTGGCAGGCTCCCTCCCTGCGCGGGGTCCCGCCACCAGGCAGAAGGTCCCACCGCGGAACTGGCGCGCTGGTTACTGCAGATCAGCCCAGCACCTGGGAGCAGGTTACACACAAGCTGCCTGAAACCGAAGCGATATTATGCCTGTCTGTCTCTGAGCCTGGCGGTCCCAACTACCTGGTCACTGGAGCAAAGATGGCGGAGGGCAGTCTCCGTGGTGCCGCTCACCCTGTGGTCACGATGGCCCGCCGATCTGGCACCCAGACGACCACAGCGCCAACCCGCCCTCGGGCACAGACGGAAGCCCCAACAGGCCGTGTCCCAAGTGATGTTATATCGGGGGGAGAGCCTGGGTACCGGTCTCTCCAGCGCAGTCCGCGGGAACAGAGGTCGCGGAAGGGAAGCTGGAGGGCTCCCTCCCTGCGCGGGGTCCCGCCACCAGGCAGAAGGTCCCACCGCGGAACTGGCGCGCTGGTTACTGCAGATCAGCCCAGCACCTGGGAGCAGGTTACACACAAGCTGCCTGAAACCGAAGCGATATTATGCCTGTCTGTCTCTGAGCCTGGCGGTCCCAACTACCTGGTCACTGGAGCAAAGATGGCGGAGGGCAGTCTCCGTGGTGCCGCTCACCCTGTGGTCACGATGGCCCGCCGATCTGGCACCCAGACGACCACAGCGCCAACCCGCCCTCGGGCACAGACGGAAGCCCCAACAGGCCGTGTCCCAAGTGATGTTATATCGGGGGGAGAGCCTGGGTACCGGTCTCTCCAGCGCAGTCCGCGGGAACAGAGGTCGCGGAAGGGAAGCTGGCGGGCTCCCTCCCTGCGCGGGGTCCCGCCACCAGGCAGAAGGATACTTTCTTTTCTAATAGGTGTACAGTTGGACTCAGCCTAGGTTGCAGGAGTACAGTTGTAATAAAAAGAAGGAGAAAGAAGAAATAAAATAGGCAATTGGCTATAATGGAGAACCCCAACTTGTAGATGCAGACGGTCTTCTTAGCAGAGCTGGTTTTCATTGATAGAATGGCCAAAAAGAGTCCTGAGTGGGGTGGTGAAGGGGTATATAAAATTGGATGTAATGGGTAAAGTGGGACTTGGGTTTGCCCTATCTCCTCTATGGCTTCTTGCAATAAAAGCACTCACATACTTTCTCTATGTGCTGGTGACCCATGGTTTTAGCACAAGATCTGGATTCTAACCTATGGAAATAGAGAAGTATTATTTTAGGAAAATAATTGACTACAGGTAAGAAGAGAATCAGAAGTGGGTCTATCAGATCTAGCAGAACTTGTCTTTGCTCCTATAAATGCCTCTGCTGTACTGATAAGAATCCTGGAAGACAAAGAGTATTCGTAATCCATGAATTAAAGCCTAATTTGCTAATAAGTGTACTGCAAAAGGCCAAACATTAAAGGTTTTCACTAAGTTCTGAGTTATGATACCAGAACTTACTACCTGGGGTAGAGCAGAACAAGGAAGGAAAGGCAGGACATATGTAAACCCAAGTCCCTCTCACCACCCACACTCATGGGTTCCACCAGCAGAAGGTTCCGAGCCCCAGTTGCAAGCCAAGTTCCAGAAGCTCTAAACCTATCCCTGTAAATTCTCTCTCAAGTTCACATGCCCTGAGTGCCACTGTACCCTAAATCTTTATGTCTGTGATGGTATGTGGGATCCATTACTTCCTGGTCTATCCCATTAGGGCAGATGAGTGATCTGGCCCTATCCACTGAGCAGTCAGAATTCCCTTTGATGCACAATTTCAGATAAGAAGAGTTAAGGTATCCCTTCATGTTAGAGAAAAGTCAAACTCAGGATACTAGCTAACTTAGTTATTGTCTGCTGTGAAGAGACACCATGACCAAGGCAACTCTTCTACGGACAACATTTAATTGGGGCTGGCTTACAGGTTCAGAGATTCAGTCCATTACCATCAGGGCAGGAGCATGGCAGTGTTCAGGCAAGCATGGTGCAGGAGGAGCTGAGAGTTCTACATCTTCATCTGAAGGCTACTAGCAGAAGACTGACTTCTAGGCAGGTAGAAGGAAAGTTTCCCAAAGCCTACCCCCACAGTGACACACTTACTCCAACAAGGCCACACTAACTCCAACAGGACCACATCTCCTAATAGTGTCACTCCCTGGACCAAGCATATTCAAACCACCACACTAGCCTACTGACAATTCAGTACATGAAATGCTCATGTGGTTCCACTGGTCAAATCTAGCCCATTTGTCTTCTGCCTACAGTACTTCTTCAAGTACAAAGTACCTGAGGAATCTTAGAGGTATCTAAGCCCTTTCTGTCACTAGCACCCAAGTTTACCCACAGCCTCTGAATAATTCACCTCCATTATCTGGCAACACAGTTCTATGGTGAACACACTTACATTCCCAAGAGCTTTTAAAACTATTACTTAGCATAGTAACAAACCCACTTCAATGAAGGCCTCTCTTGCCTCCAGTTTAAACATGATCTCATAATGGGCCAGTCTATCTGAAATCTATAGGAGGTAGTGGTTCCCTGCATTGGTTTATAGAACTGCTCAGGTTGCTTTGCCCATGGCTCACTGACTCGTGGTTCACTGTTCTCATGTGGAAGCGCAGGGTGCTGCCAACACTGAAAAAGATCACATTCTTGGAATGTAGTGGCTTATGGCCTAGAATTCAGGAGAATTTGTATAAGACGTGTTTTCCTATATTTATGTTACAAAGTTGTGAAAACAGTACATTTAACATGACCAGAAAGGAAATCATTTTTCTTCACCTTAAGTTATTATTGTTTGCTGAGACTCAGTGAAGCATAGTGAGAATCACTGGGAGCTAGGCATGGACCAATTCTGTGACGTAACTGATATTATGTGGATGGGAAGTAAAGTCCAATGGATCATATTGCTTCAGTCTAAGCAGGTTCCTAACAAACATGGCACAGCTTTGTGAGTAACAACAGTCGCATGCTACCTTGTTCTCACAGAGGGAGGTGTGAAGTCAGACAAAAATGGAATGATCCTGGAATAGATAAGAAAGCGGCAGTTCCTGGAAACAATAAAGAATCATCAGTGTGTTATAGGGAAAGATACTTAAGTAGCACTTCCTTATTCATTGTTTAAATCTTAATGAATACATACTACACTAGCCATGGACCTGTGCATCTTCTGAATGTTTTTTTAGAAAAACAAAATGTTTATAGAGAAAGGGAACATGGTAACATATTTGCCTGCAGCTCACATGTTGGAGAAGTATCTCTAGAGCAGTGACTGTCAACCTTCCTAATTCTGTGATCCTTTACAGTTCCTCATGTGGTGATGACCTCCAACCACTAAATATTTCATTGTTATTTCATAACTGTAAATTTGCTACTGTTGTAAACCATAATGTAAATGTTTGATATGTGGGATATCTGATATGTGAACCCTGTAAAAGGATCATTCTACCTCCAAAGGGGTCACGTCTCACAGGTTGAGAATCGTAGCTCTAGGGCCAGAGGGTGTTATGGGTCTTTGCTGACACAGCTTTCTCCTTTTCCGCTATCACTGAACAACCTCATCACCATAACCTCTCCAGACCACCAGGAACAATCTTGTTAGGCCCCAGTATTGTCACCACAGCAACTCAGGAATCCCCATCATCCCAATTCTCACAGCCACATTGCTCTGCATGTTCCCTAGTCTGGCCTGGAGTCATACACAGTCCCAACTCTCAAACCTGTGTCTTCTGGTCCAGATCTGCTATCATTAGCATAAGTATTCATGGGCATAGGATCCTTCTGTTTTCCACCTGCACTGGGAGTTGATCCTGTGCCACAGCACTCCATACCCAAATATCTTCAGGAGAGACATGATCTTCCAGGAGTGTTGGCATGCCTGTGAGCACAGATAAGACCACCATTTCTGCTCACGGGGACCCGTCCTGAGCCCTCAGGACTCGGGAACCAAGGAATAGCCTGGGACAGGATCCTTCCAGTTTCTGTCTGCATCCAGAACTGACCCTGTGCCACAGCTCTCCATACTGAAATACCTCTGGGAGAGAACTGGTCTACCAAGAGTGCCAACTACCTGCATCGGCCTTGCCCAGTAGCCCAAGCTCTGGGTGGGACCCAGGCCATCACATCCACCTCTAAACCCAAAGCTGAGAAGCACCTAAAGAAATGTTTAACATCCTTAGTCATCAGGGAAATGCGTATCAAAACCACCCTGAGATTCTACCTCATACCAGTCAGAATGGCTAAGATCAGAAACTCAGGTGACAATAGATGCTGGTGAAGATGTGGAGAAAGAGGAACACTCCTCCATTGCTGGTGGGATTGGAAGCTGGTGCAACCACTGTGGATTTCAGTCTTGTGGTTCCTCAAAACATTGGACATAGTACTACCTGAGTATCCAGCTATACTACTCCTGAGCATATACCCAGAAGATGTTCCAACATGTAATAAGGACACATGCTCCACTATGTTCATAGCAGCCATATTTATAATAGCCAGAAGCTGAAAGAACCCAGATGTCCCTCAACAGAGGAATGGATACAGAAAATGTGGTACATTTACACAATGGAGTATATTCAGCTGTTAAAAACAGAAATTTGCAGGCAAATTGATAGAACTTGAAAATATCATCCTGAGTGAGGTAACTCAGTCACAAAAGAACATACATGGTATGTACTTACTGATAAGTGAATATTAGGCAAAAAGCTTGAAATACCCAAGATTCAACTCACAGACCATATGTAACCCAAGAAGTAGGAAGACCAAAGTGTATATGCTTCAGTGCTTCTTAGAAGCGTGAACAAAATACTCACAGTAGGAAATCTGGAGACAAAGTTTGGAGCAGAGACTCAAGGAAAGGCCATCCAGAGACTGCCCCACCTGAGACTCCATCCCATGTGAAGTCACGAAACCTGGATACTAATGTGGATGCCAAGAAGTGCTTGCTGATGAGACTGATGATATGACTGTCTCCTGAGAGGCTCTGCCAGTGACTGACAAATACAGAGGTGGATGCTCACAGCCAACCATTGGACTGAGTGCGGGGGTCCCGATGGAGGAGTTGGAGAAGGGACTGAAGGAGCTGAGGGGGTTTGCAGCCCCATGGAGGGAGCAACAGTGTCAACAGGCCAGACCCCCGGGGCTCCTGGGGACTGGACCACTAACCAAAGAGTACACATGGAGGAACATACGCCTCTGGCTGCATATTCGGCAGAGGATGGTCTTGTTGGACATCAGTGGGAGGAGAGGCCCTTGGGCCTGAGGGTAATCAATTCCCCAGTGTAGGGGAATGACAGGGCTGGAAGATGGGAATGGGTGGGTGGGTGCCCTCAAAGAGGCAGGGGAAGAGAGGATGGGATAGAGGGTTTCTAAAGGGGAGATCTGGACATGGGAAAACATTAGAAATGTAAATAAAGAAAATGTCTAATAAAAAAGAAAAGAAAAGGAAGTATAACTATTCTTCAGAGGCTCATGTACAGAAAACAATTGGTTCCCACAGAGATACTGCTGTGAGGTGGTGGTAGAGCCTAATGAGAGGACTTTAGGTCATTGGGAGGATGCCTTTAATGAGACTATGGTGCTCCAGTCTTTTCTTGGCCGTGAAGTAAACAGTTACTCTGCCACACACTCAATACCATTCCTATCTGGTACCTCTCTCAGAGGACTAAAAGCAATGGGTCAGCCTAATTACAAGTTACTCCTTTGAAATTGTAAGCAGCCTTTTCCCTTTTTAAATTGAATACTTCGTGTATTTTCTAATTTTATGCAAATATAATCTACTTTAAACATATTCCCACTCATTCCCTTATGCTTCCCTTTCTCCCTAGACAATGTTGCTTCTACTTTCATGACATCTGTATATATATAATTTCATGTATCTACATAAGCTCTAACCATAAATGAAAGGAAATATGTGATATTTATGTTTCTTTCTGAGACTTACTTAATTTGCCTAGTGTGATTATCTCCAGCTGCATCCATTTTCCTGCAAATGGCATGTTTCTTCTTTATGGCTGAAAAATATTCCACTGTGTATATATCCTACACTTTCCTAGTTGGTGCCATAACTTGGGTATTGCGAATAATGCTTTGGTAAAAGAGACTGCAAAAATCTCTGATATATATTAACTTGGAGCCATTCAAATAAATACCCAAGAGTGGAAGCATTTGGTCACATGACAGAGCTGATTCTCCTGACTGATCAGTCCAGACTGATTTTCATAGTGGCTACACCAGTTTAACATATCAGCAATGTGTTAGTGTCTAAAATACCCAACAAAGAGGAGATAGGACCTTTAGAAACCATATCCAGTGAATAGGAACAGCCCCCAGCTGAGGGATGAAGCCACCCACCCACCTCAAAAATATTAATCCAGAATTCTTCCTGTCAAAAGAAAATGCAGGGAACAGAGACTGAAGGAAAGGCCATCTAGAGACTGCCCCACCTAGGGATCCATTCCATCTACAGACACCAAACCCAGACACTATTGCTAATGCCAAGAAGCACTTGCTGACAGGAGCTTAGTAAAGCTGTCCCCTGAGAGGCTTTGACAGAGCCTGACCAATACAGATGCAGATGCCTGGATGCTCGCAGCTAACCATCAGACTGAGCTCGGTGACTCCAATGGAGAAGTTAGGGCAAGGACTGAAGGAGCTGAAGGGGTTTGCAACTCCATAGGAAGAAAAACAATATCAACCAACCAGACCCCCCCCCAGAGCTCCCAAGGACTAAACCACCAACCAAAGAGTACACATAGGGGGACACATGGCTCCAGCTGTATATTAGCACAAGATTGTCTTATTGGGCATCACTGAGCGGGGAGCCCCTTGGTCCTATGGAGGCTCCCAGAGTAGGGGAATGCTAGGGTGGTAAGGCAGGAGTGGGTAGGCGGGTGGGGGAGCACACACATAGAGGCAGGGGAGGGAATAGAGGGTTTCTGGAAGGGAAACTGGAAAGGGGCATACATTTGAAATATAAATAAATAAAATAACCAATAAAAAACTATCTGTCATTCTGACTAGCATTTATTGAGTATGAACATTTGCCCATGCTCAGTGGCTCGTCCTTTTGGAACTTCTGTTTTCATTAGCTCATTTATAGACTAAACAGGTTGTTTGGTGTTCTATTTCTTTTTGTAGTTCTTATGTATTAATCCTCTAGACATACAACTTGGAAACACTATTTCCCACCTTGTAGGATGTTCCTTCACTTACTCACTCAACTAATTGTTCCCTTGTTTGTATAGAAGTGCTTTTTAATTTCATGGGACCTCACTTGTCAGTTGTGGTCATCATTTACTGAATGTCTGGGGGGCTGATCACAGTCCTTGTCTAGGCTGATCTAATGAGGTGGTTTTGCTAGTTTTCATCTAGCAGTTTCAGAGTTTCAGGTCTTGAACTAAGATCTTTGATCCATTTGGAGTTAATTTTCACAGTGAGTGGATGATATATGTCTAACTTCCTTCTTTTACATGTAAATGTCCATTCTTGGCAGCACCATTTTTTGAAGATACTCATTTGTCTCCAGTGTCTTGTTGTTGTTGTGTTTTGTTTTAGTGTTTTTGTCCAAAATCCGGAGGCTGTAACTGTGTGGATTCCTATCTGTGTCCCTCTTAATGTTTCGATGACATATTTTTGTGCCAGTAGCATGGTGTTTTTTGTCACTATGGCTCTGTAGAATAACTCAGGAGCGGGTACAATGGAATCTCTACCATTGTTCTCCTTGCTCAGGATTGCACTGGCTATCCAGGGTCTTTTGTACTTCCATGTGAGTTTTGAGATAATTTTACTCTACTTCTGTGAACAATGAAATTGAAATTTTAATGGGGTTGTATTAAAATATTAATTCTTCCAGCTGGAGGCCTTCCCTTCTTCTAGTATCTTCTTCAGTTTTTCCATTGATGTTTTAGTTTTTCGTTACAGAAGTCTTTCACTCCTTGGTTAAATTTATTAGGGGGAGCTATTATTGTTTTTGTTTGTGGAGGCAATCATGGATGGACTAGTTTTTCTAATTTCTTTCTCTGCGTGCATGCTATTGGTATATAGGGAGGCTACTGATTTTATATATTAGTCCTGTGTCTTAACACTGCTAAAAGTGTTCGTCTGATCTAAGTGTCTTCTGGGGCAGCCTTTAGGGTTTTTGTATAGTATCATTATTATTTAAAAACAAGGATACTTTGACTTCTTCCTTTCCTTTTGTATTCTTTTTATTTCCTAGTCTTGTTATATTAAATGAGGGTGGAGAAAATGGACACCTTTGTCTTGTTCCTGACTTTAGTGGAAATGATTTCAGCATTCCCTATTTAGAATGATGTTGTCTATAGACAAGCTATATATAACCTTTATAAGTTGAGGTATGCTTTTTTCTATGCATATGTTCCTTTTATTTCTATTCCTTCAACTTCTTATAATTCTGGGATATTAAAGTTTGTAAAAAAAACTTTTTTACTGTATCTGTGAAAATATTCATGATTTCTGTCAAGTCTATTTATTTATGGTATTACATTTATTGACTTGAATTATGTTGAGAAATCCCTGAATTTCTGGACTGAAGTCAACAGTTTGCAAATATTTTTAATTAATTTATTCACTTTACCAATATCAGTCTTCCTCTCCTCCCAGTTCCCTCCATTCTTCCTTTCTCCTCTGAGAAGGAGGAGCCCTCTAGATATCACCCTTAACATCCACCTAGCTCCCTTTATCCTGACCCCACTCCAGCACATCAGTCACTGAAGGACTGGGTACCTCCTCTCTCACTGAGACCAAACAAGGCTGCCCAGTTAAGGGAATGAGATCCACAAGCAGACAACAAATTCAGGGACAGTCCCCAATCCATTTGTTCAGGACCCACATGAAGACCAAGCTGCACATCTGCTACATATATGCAGGGGTACCTAGGTCCAGTCCATGCTCACTCTGGTTGGTAGTTCAGCCTCTGGGAGTCCCTAAGTGTCCAGGTTAGTTGACTCTGTTCGTCTTCCTGTGGAGTCCCTATCCTATTCAGGTCCCTCAATTCTTCCCCCTCTTCCACAAGATTCCCAAGCTCCATCTAATATTTGCTGTGGGCTTCTGCATCTGTTTCTGTTGGCTGCTGAGTAGAGCCACTCAGAGGAGAGTTATGTTATGCTCCTGTCTGCAAGCATAACAGAGTATCATTAATAGGGTCAGGGATTGGTTCTTGCCCATGGTTTTGGGTCCCAATTTGGGCCAGTCGTTGGTTGGCCATTCCCTCTGTCTCTGCCTATCTTTGTCCCTGCACATCTTGTTGGAGGACATAATTTATGTTGAATACTTTGTGAGTGGGTTGCTGTCCTCATCCTTCAACTGGGAGTCCTGCCTGGCAATAGGAAGTAGTGGCAACCTTGGGATCCACATACTAGGAGTTTCAGCTACAGTCTCCCCTAATAGCTCCACTGGGACCTCCCCCATCTCAGGTCTCTGGCACATCCTAGAGAAGCCCCCTGCCCTGCTCACCACCAGTTTCCTTTACTAAGCTCTCCCCTGCTTTCCCTACACCTGGCCCCCCATGCTCCTCTCCTCCTCCCACCTTGTTCTCTCCCTCCCTACACCTCCAATATTTATTTTATTTTCCCTTCTGAGAAAGGTTCAACCAGCCTCCCTTCAACCCTCCTTGTTATTTGGGTTCTTTGAGTTTCTGGACTGTAGCATGGTTATCCTGTATTTTATATCCAGTATCCATTTATAAGTGAGTACATATTATGCATGTCCTCTTGGGTCTGAGTTACCTCACTCAGGATTATATTTTCTACTTCCATACATTTGCCTGTGAAAATCATGATGTTCTTTTTTTTTAATGGCTGAGTAATATTCCCATGTGTAAAGGAACCATATTTACTTTATCCATTCTTCACTTGAGGGACATCTAGATTTTTTCTATTTTCTGGTTATTAGTAATAAACCTGTTATGAACATAGTTGAGCAAGGGTTCTTTTGGTGTGGTAGAGCATCTTTTGGGTATGCCCAAGGGTGGTATAGCTGGATCTTGAAGTAGAACTATTCTAAACTTTCTGAGAAACCACCACATTGATTTCCTGAATGATTGAGCAAGTTTTCATTTCCAGCAGCAATGTAGGACTGTTCCTCTTGCTCCACTTCCTCATCAGCATGAGCTGTCACTTGAGCTTTTGATCTTAGTCATTCTAATGGGTGTGAGGTAGAATCGCAGAGTTGTTTTGATTTGCAGTTCCCTGGTGACTAAGGACTTTGAACATTTTAGGTGCTTCTTGGTCATTCGAGATTACGCTGTTGAAAATTCTCTAACTAGTTCTGTATCCCATTTTTAATTGGGTTATTTGGGTTGTTGGAGTCTAACTTCTTAAGTTCTTTATATATTTTAGATACTAGCCCTCTATCAGGTGTAGGGTTAGTAAAGACCTTTTCCCAATCTGTAGGCTGCAGTTTTGTCCTATTAACAGTATCCTTTGACTTACAGAAGCTTTTCAGTTTCATGAGGTCCCATTTATTAATTGTCTTAGTACCTGAGCCATTGGTGTTCCCTTCAGGAAGTTGGCTCCTGTATCAATGAGTCGAAGGTTCTATTCTGTTCTATAGGATTTAGTATATCTGGTTTTATCTTGAGGTCATTGATCTGTTTGGACTTGAGCTTTGTGCAGGGTGATAAATATGGACATATTTGCATTCTTCCACATTCAGACATCTAGCACCATTTGTTGGAGATATTCTCCCCTTTTCATTGTATGGTTTTGGCTTCTTTGTCAAAAATCAGGTGTCCATAGATGTGTGCGATGATTTTTGAACCTTTGATTCTGTTCCATTGATCAACCTGTCTATTTCTATACCAATGCCATACAGTTTTTATTACTACTGCTCTATAGTCTATAGTGAAGTCAGGAGAGGGGATACCTCCAGAAGTTCTTTTATTGTACATAATTATTTTAGCTATCTTGGGTTTGTTGTCTTTCCATACAAAGTTGAGAATTGTTACTTCAAGGTTTGTAAAGAATTGTGTTGGAATTTTGGTGGGAATTGCATTGACTTTATAGATCACTTTTGGTAGGATGGGTCATTTTTACTATTGTTATTCCTACCTATCCATGAGCATGGGAGATCTTTCCATCTTCTGATATCTTACTCAATTTCTTTCTTCAATGATTTTAAGTTCTCATCATACAGGTCTTTCACTTGCTTGGTTACAGTTACACCAAGATATTTTATATTATTTGTGGCTATTGTAAAGTATTTTGCTTCCCCAATTTCCTTATCAGTCAATTTATCATTTGTATAAAGAAGGACTACTGATTTCTTTGAGTTAATTTTGTATTCAGCTGAAGGTGTTTATGAGCTATAGGAGTTCTCTGGTAGAATAACTGGGGGGTCACTTATGTATACTGTTATATCATCTGCAAATAGTGATACTTTGACCTTGTCCTGTCCAATTTGTATTCTCTTGATCTCCTTTAGTTGTCTTACTGCTCTAGCTAGGACTTCAAGTACTAAGTCAAAGAGATAGGGAGAGAGTGAACAGCCTTGTCTTCTCTCCAATTTTAGTGGAATTGTTTTAAATTTCTCTTAATTTGATGTTAGCTATTAGCTTGTTGTATATTGCCTTTACTGTGTTTAGTTATGAACTTTGTATCCCTGATCTCTCCAAGACGTTTAACATATAGGGGTGTTGGATTTTGTCAAAGACTTTTTCAGTGTCTAATGAGATGATCATGTGGGTTTTTTCCTTTCAGTTTTTTTATATGGTGAATTACATTGTTGTGTTTTCATATATTGAATCACCCCCACATCCCTAGAATGAGGCCTACTTAATCATTGTGGATTATGTCTTTGATGTATTCTTGGATACAGTTTGTTAGAATTTTATTGAGTATTTTTGCATCAATGTTCATAAAGGAAAATGGCCTGAAATTCTTTCTTTGTTGAGTCTGTAAGTATCAGGGCAATGTTGTCCTCATACAGTGAGTTTGGCAAGTTTCCTTCTGTTTCTACTTTGTGGAATAGTTTGCATAGTACTGGCATTAGCTCTTCTTTGAAAGTCTGGTAGAATTCTGTGCTAAAACCATCTGGCCCTGTGGGGTTTTTTTGGGGGGTGGGGTGGGGTGGGAAACTTTTAATGACTCCTTCCTTTTTAAGGGTTATAGTACTATTTAGATAGTTTATCTGATCTTTATTTAATTTTGGTAAGTGGTATCTGTCTAGAAAACCATCCATTTCATTTACACTTTCTAATTTTGTGGTGTACAGGCATTTGAAGTAAGACCTTATGATTCTTTGTATTTTATCTGTATCCATTGTTATGTTTTCCTTTTCATTTCTGATTTTGTTAATTTGGATAGTCTGTCTTTTAGCTAGTTTGGCTAAGGGTTATCTATCTTGTTGATTTTCTCAAAGAACAAACTCTGGAACTCTTTGTTTCATTGATTCATTGTATTCTCTTTGTTTCTATTTTATTGATATCAGCCCTGAGTTTGACCATTTCCTGCTGAGTATATTTGCTTCTTTTTGTTTTAGAGCTTTTAGATGTGCTGTTAAGTCACTAGTATGAGAACTAACTTCTTTATGAAGGCAATTAATCCTATGAGCATTCCTCTTAGTACTAAGTCCCATAAAAAAGAAAGAAAGAAATTAAAGACTTTCTAGAATTAAATCAAAATGAAGGCACTTATTGTGTCCCATAAGTTTGGGTACATTGTGCCTTCATTTTTATTGAATTCTAGAAAGTCTTTAATTTATTTCTTTATTTTTTCCTGACCCACTGATCAATGGTAGAGAGATGTTCATTTCCATGAGTATGTAAGCTATCTGTTGTATCTGTTGTTGGTAAAGTCCAGCTTTAATCCATGGTAGTGTGATAGGATACAAGAGGCTATTTCAATTTTCTTGTCTCTGTTGAGGCTTGCTTTGTGACTGAGTAAATGCCCAATTTTGTATATAATTCCATAATGTTCTGAGAAGAAGGTATAATTTTCTGTGTTTGGGTAAAAGGTTGTGTAGATCTGTTAGGTCCATTTGATTCATAACCTCTGTTACTTTCATTATTTCTCTGTTTAGTTTCTGTCTCAATGACCATCAGTGAGAATAGGGTGTTGATGTCTCCCATCATAATGTGTGAGGTTCAATGTGTGATTTAAGCTTTAGTAATGCTTTTGTCATGAATGTGTGTGCCTTTGAATTTGCAGCATACATGTTCAGAATTAAGATGTCCTCTTGGTGGATTTTTCCTTTGAGTATGAAATGTCCTTCTGTATCTCTTTTGATTACATTTGGTTGAAAGTCTATTTTATTTGGTATTAGAATGGCTACTCCAGCTTGTTTCTTGGGTCCATTTGCTTGAAAACTCTTTTTCCCAGACCTTTATTCTGAGGTAATGGCTATCCTTGTTACTGAGGTGTGTTTCTTATATGGAGCAGAATAATGGATCCTCTTTATACATCCACTCTATTAGACTCTGTCTTTCTATCGGGGAATTCAGAGCATTGATGTTAAGAGATATTAATGACCAATGAATGTTAGTTCCTGTTACTTTGATGGTGGTGGTGGTAGTGTGTGTGTGTGTGTGTGTGTGTGTGTGTGTGTGTGTGTGTCTTCTTTTGGATTTGCTGCTGTGGAATTAATTATTTCTTGTGTTTTCTTGGGTATAGTTACACACTTTGTGTTGGGGTTTGATCTATAGTATCCTCTGTAGTGCTGAATTAGTGGAAAGATATTGCTTAAATTTGGTTTTTATGGAATTTCTTATATTATTCATCTATGGTAATTGAAAATTTTGCTGCGTATAGAGGTCTGGGCTGGCATCACTGATCTCTTAGAGATTATAAAACATCTGCCCAGGCTCTTCTGACCTTTAAAGTATCTGTTGAGAAGTCTAATGGAATTCTAATTATATGTTACTTGGATTTTATCCCTTGTGGCTTTTAATATTTTTTCTTTGTTCTGTACACTTAGTGTTTTGATTATTATGTGGTGGGAGGACTTTCTTTTTTTCATTTACTTTATTTGGTGTTACACAAGCTTCTTATACATTTATAGGCATGTCTTTCCTTAGGTTAGGGAACTTTTCTTCTATAATTTTGTTGAAGACATTTTCTGGGCCTTTGAGTTGGAAGTCTTCTCCTTCTATTCCTATTATTTTTAGGTTTAGTCTTTCCATGGTGTCCCAAATTTTCTGGATGTTTTGCATTAGAAACATTTTAGTTTTAGAATTTTCTGTCACTGAATTTCTTCTATGTTATCTTTTATTCCTGAGATTCTCTCTTCCATCTCTTGTATTCGGTTGGTGGTGCTTATGTCTATAGTTCCTGTTCTCTCTCCTAGGCTTTCCATCTCCAGGATTGCCTCAGTATGAGTTTTCTTTACTGTTTCTATTTCAATTTTCAGGTCTTTAACAATTTTATTCATTTCCTTCACTTGTTTTATTGCATTTTCCTGTATTTCTTTATATTTATTCATTCCCTCTTTAAGGGCCTCTACCTATTTGATAATATTTTCCTGTAGTTCTTTAATGGATTTATTCACTTCCTATTTAAAGGCCTCTATGATCATTATAAGATTACATTTAAAGTCATTTTCTTGTGACTCAGTTGTGTTAGGATATTCAGGGCTTGGTGTAGTAGGATAGCTGGGTTCTGGCAGTGCCATATTGCCCTGGCTTTTGTTGTCTGTGTTCTTCTGCTGGCCTTTAGCCATCTGACTCTCTCTAGTGTTTGCAGTCCTGGCAGTCCCTGATGGGAATAGGCCTCTGGGGCTGCAGTTAGAGCTTGATGTCAGCAGGTCTCTGGAATTGTAGGTAAAGTTGGTTGTCCTTGGTGGTAACAGGCTTCCAAGTACATAGGCAGAGCTGGTAGACCCTAATAGCTTCTGGCTACTAGTTTTCTCATATGGAGACAGGCATCCAGTGATGCATGTAGAGCTGGTGGTCCCCAACTGTGGCAGGTCTCTGTTTGTACTGGGCATCAGCAAGCCTCCAGAGATGTAGGTGGGGTTATGGCCCCAGAAATGGAGTCCAAAAGGGTGGAGTTTGCCACTGCTGGATTTGTGCAGAGTAGCCATCAGACAGGTGATTGGGGGTAGGAGGTCTTACCTGGTGGTCACTGATGACTTTGAGTGTCTAGGGTTGTGTTTAGAGGTGTGGAACCAGAAGGTGGAGCGCAAATGTGTCAGAGGATTACTAATGTTGCTGGGGAACCAGCAAGCAAGAGTTTGGGGGCTTGGAGAATTCAGCTGGTAGGCCCTGTGAGCAGCAGACCTCCAGAGATACCAGCAGAACTGTGGCCTAGGAAATGAAGTGCAGAAGCGGCCAGTTTGCAAATATTTTAATGAGAGTGTTTGCTCCATGCTTATCGGTGATATTTGTCTATAATTTTTTCTTTTGTTGTTGTTCTGTCTTTTTCTCATCTGGGAGGTTTCAATTTGAACTCTAATTTGTCAAATATAACAGTCAACCTCTACTTCTTCTCTAGTTCCATTTTCTATCCTTTTACCTTAAGATTACATTTATCTTTAATGATAATGTGTATTACTTGGAGACAACAAATAAATGGATCCTTTTAACCATTTTTGAGAAATTAAAATACATTTACATCATTTTCCCCTTCACTTTTCTTTTTTTTTAATTATTTTATTTTATTTTTTTTAATTTACATTCCAAATCATTTCCCCTTTCCCGTTTCCTCCCTCCCCGAAAGTCCCATAAGCCTCCTTCCCTCCCTCTTTTCTCTATTCAACCCCCTCTCATTACTCTGTCCTGGCGTTCCCCTACATCCAGTCTTTCCAGGACCAGGGGTCTCTCCTTCCATCTTCTTAGAAATCTATTGATATGCGGATTGTGTCTAGGGTATTCCGAGATTCTGGGTCAATATCCCCTTATCAGTGACTGCATACCATGTGTGTTATTTTGTGATTGGGTTACCTCACTAAGGATGATATTTTCAAGATCTAACCATTTGCCTAGGAATTTCGTGAATTCATTGTTTTTAATTGCAGAGTAGTATTCCATTGTGTAGATATACCACATCTTCTAAATCCATTCCTCCGTTGAGGGACATCTGGGTTCTTTCCAGCTTCTGGCTATTATAAATAAGGCTGCGATGAACATAGTGGAGCATGTGTCCTTATTGCATGCAGGTAAAGCCTCTGGGTATATGCCCAGGAGTGGTATAGCCGGATCCTCCGGGAGTGTCATGCCCAGTTTTCTGAGGAACCGCCAGACTGCTTTCCAGAGTGGTTGTACCAGCTTGCAATCCCACCAGCAGTGGAGGAGTGTTCCTCTTTCTCCACATCCTCTCCAACAACTGCTGTCTCCTGTGTTTTTGATCTTAGCTATCCTGACTGGTGTGAGATGGAATCTCAGGGTTGTTTTGATTTGCATTTCCCTAATGACAAAGGATGATGAACATCTCTTTAGGTGCTTCTCAGCCATTAGATATCCTTCAGGTGAGAACAATTTGTTTAGCTCTGTACCCCATTTTTTAATAGGGTTACTTGCCTCTCTGGAGTTTAACTTCTTGAGTTCTTTGTATATATTGGATATTAGCCCTCTGTCGGATGTAAGGTTGGTAAAGATTATTTCCCAGTTAGTTGGTTGCCGCTTTGTCTTTTTGACAGTGTCTTTTGCCTTGCAAAAACTTTGTAATTTAATGAGGTCCCATTTGTCTATTCTTGATCTTGGAGCATAAGCTATAGGAGTTCTGTTCAGGAAATTCTCCCCTGTACCCATATGTTCAAGGTTCTTCCCAAGTTTCCCTTCTATTAGTTTCAGTGTGTCTGGGTTTATGTGGAGATCTTTGATCCACTTAGAATTGAGCTTAGTGCAAGGAGATAAGAATGGGGCAATTTGCATTCTTCTGCATGTTGACCTCCAGCTGAGCCAGCACCATTTGTTGAAAAGGCTATCCTTTTTCCACTGGATGGTTTTAGCTCCTTTGTCAAAGATCAAGTGACCATAGGAGTGTGGATTCATTTCTGGGTCTTCAATTCTGTTCCATTGATCTACATGTCTGTCACTGTACCAATACCATGCGGTTTTTAACACTATTGCTCTGTAGTACAGCTTGAGGTCCGGGATACTGATTCCCCCAGAGGTTCTTTTACTCTTGAGAATAGTTTTAGCTATTCTGGGTTTTCTGTTATTCCAGATGAATTTTTGAATTGCTCTTTCTAACTCTATGAAGAATTGAGTTGGGATTTTGATGGGGATTGCATCGAATCTGTGTATTATTTTTGGTAAGATGCTCATTTTTACTATATTAATCCTGCCAATCCATGAGCATGGCAGATTTTTCCATCTTCTGAGGTCTTCTTCAATTTCTCTCTTCAGAGACTTGAAGTTCTTGTCATACAGATCTTTCACTTGTTTGGTTAGAGTCACACCAAGATACTTTATATGGTTTGTGGCTATCGTGAAGGGTATTATTTCTCTTACTTCTTTCTCAGCCTACTTATCCTTTGAGTATAGGAAGGCTTCTGACTTGCTTGAGTTCATTTTATATCCGGCCACTTTGCTGAAGTCGTTTATCAGCTGTAGGAGTTCTCTGGTGGAACTCTTTGGGTCGCTTAAGGATACTATCATATCGTCTGCAAATAGTGATAGTTTGACTTCTTCCTTTCCAATTTGTATCCTTTTGACCTCTTTTTGTTGTCTAATTGCTCTAGCTAGAACTTCAAGTACTATATTGAAAAGATATGGAGAGAGAGGGCAGCCTTGTCTAGTCCCTGATTTTAGTGGGATCGCTTCAAGTTTCTCTCCATTTAGATTGATGCTGGCTACCGGTTTGCTGTAAATTGCTTTTACTATGTTTAGATATGGGCCTTGAATTCCTGATCTTTCCAAGACCTTTAGCATGAAAGGATGCTGAATTTTGTCAAATGCTTTCTCAGCATCTAATGAGATGACCATGTGGTTTTTTTCTTTGAGATTGTTTATGTAGTGGATTACATTGATGGATTTCCTTATATTGAACCATCCCTGCATCCCTGGGATGAAGCCTACTTGATCGTGGTGAATGATCGTTTTGATGTGTTCTTGGATTCGGTTGGCAAGAATTTTATTGAGTATTTTTGCATCGATATTCATAAGAGAGATTGGCCTGAGATTCTCTTTCTTTGTCGGATCTTTGTGTGCTTTTGGTATTAGTGTAATTGTGGTTTCATAGAACGAGTTGGGTAGTGTTCCTTCTGTTTCTATTTTGTGGAATAGTTTGAAGAGTATTGGTGTTAGGTCTTCTTTGAAGGTCTGATAGAATTCTGCACTAAAACCATCTGGACCTGTGCTTTTTTTGGTTGGAAGACTTCCAATGACAACTTCTATTTCTTCAGGGGTTATAGGACGGTTTAGATGGTCTATTTGATCCTGATTTAATTTTGGTACTTGGTATCTGTCAAGGAAATTGTCCATTTCCTCAAGATTTTCTAGTTGTGTTGAATACAGGTTTTGTAGTAGGATCTGATGATTTTTTGAATTTCCTCAGTTTCTGTTGTTAACTCTCCCTTTTCATTTCTGATTTTATTAATTTGGATACTATCTCTGTGCCCTCTGGTTAGTCTGACTAAGGGCTTATCTATCTTGTTGATTTTCTCAAAGAACCAACTCCTCGTTTTGTTGATTCTTTGTATGGTTTTATTTGTTTCTACTTGATTGATTTCAGCCCTGAGTTTGATGATTTCCTGCCTTCTACTCCTCTTTGGTGTATTTGCTTCTTTTTGTTCCAGGGCTTTCAGGTGTGCCATTAAGCTGTTAGTGTATGCTGTCTCCCGTTTCTTTTGGGCGGCACTCAGGGCTATGAATTTTCCTCTTAGCACTGCTTTCATTGTGTCCCATAAATTAGGGTATGTTGTGCCTTCATTTTCATTAACTTTCAAAAAGTCTTTGATTTCTTTCTTTATTTCCACCTTGACCAAGTTATCATTGAGTAGAGCATTGTTCAGCCTCCATGTGTACATGGGTTTTCTTTTGTTTTTGTTGCCATTGAAGACCACCCTTATTCCATAGTGATCTGATAGGAGGCATGGGATTATTTCTATCTTCTTATTTCTGTTGAGGTCTGATTTGTGACCAATTATATGGTCAATTTTGGAGAAGGTACTATGAGGAGCTGAGAAGAAGGTGTATTCTTTAGCTCTAGGATGAAATGATCTATATATATCTGTTAGTTCCATTTGGTCCAAGGCTTCAATTAGATTCACTGTGTCCCTGTTTAGTTTCTGCTTTCCTGAACGATCCATTTCAGAGAGCGGGGTGTTGAAGTCACCCACTATTATTGTGTGCGGTGCAATGTGTGCTTTGAGTTTTAGTAAAGTTTCTTTTACGAATGAGGGTGCCCTTGCATTTGGAGCATAGATATTCAGAATTGAGAGTTCTTGATGGTGGATTTTTCCCTTGATCAATATGTAGTGTCCTTCTGTGTCATTTTTGATGACTTTCGGTTGAAAATCAATTTTATCTGATATTAGGATGGCTACTCCACCTCGTTTCTTGGGGCCATTTGCTTGTAAAATTGTTTTCCAGCCTTTTACTCTGAGGTAGTGTTTGTCTTTGACACTGAGGTGCGTTTCCTGCATGCAGCAAAATGCTGGGTCCTGTTTACGTATCCAGTCTGCTAGTCTATGTCTTTTAATTGGGGAATTGAGACCATTGATATTAAGAGAGATTAAGGCATAGTGATTATTGCCATCTGCCATTCTTGACGCTATCTTTATGTTTGAGTGGTTATCTACTTTTGGGTTTGATTCAAGAAGGTTATTATCTCATTTTTTCCAGGGTGTTGTTTCTCTCCCTGTATTGGAGGTTTCCACCTATTATCCGTTGCAGGGCTGGATTTGTGGAAAGATATTGTGAAAATTTGGTTTTATCATGGAATATCTTGGTCTCTCCATCTATGGTGATTGAGAGTTTTGCTGGGTATAGTAGTCTAGGCTGGCATTTGTGCTGTCTTAGTGTCTGCATGAGATCTGCCCAGGATCTTCCTGCTTTCATAGTCTCTGGTGAGAAGTCTGATGTGATTCGGATAGGTCTTCCTTTGTATGTTACTTGGCCCTTTTCTCTTACTGCTTTTAGTATTCTTTCTTTGTTTAGAACATTGGGTGTTTTGATTATTATGTGACGGGAGGTATTTCTGTTCTGGTCCAGTCTGTTTGGAGTTCTGTAGGCTTCTTGTACTTTCATCGGCATCTCTCTCTTTAGGTTAGGGAAGTTTTCCTCCATAATTTTGTTGAAGATGTTTACTGGCCCTTTAAGTTGCAAATCTTCACTCTCATCTATACCTATAATCCTTAGGTTTGGTCTTCTCATTGTGTCCTGGATTTCCTGGATGTTTTGGGTTATGCGTTTTTTGCATTTTGCATTTTCTTTGACTGTTGAGTCGATGCTTTCTATGGAATCGTCAGCACCTGAGATTCTTTCTTCCATCTCTTGTATTCTATTGTTGATGTTTGAATCTATGACTCCTGATTTCTTCCCAAGGTTTTCTATCTCCAAAGTTGTCTCCCTTTGTGATTTCTTAGTTGTTTCTACTTCCTTTTTTAGTTCCTGGATGGATTTGCTGAGATCCTTCACTTATTTGTTTGTATTTTCCTGTATTTCTTTAAGGTATTTTTGCATTACCTCTTTCAGGATTTCTTCCTGATGACCCACGTTCTCCTGCATTTCTCTGAGCGATTTTTGTGTTTCCTCCTCATGGGATTCCATCTGTTGATCCATCGTCTCCTGCATTTCTTTAAGCAGTTCTCGTGTTTCCTTTGTAAGGGCATCTAACCATTGATTCATTTCTTTAAGCAATTTTTGTATTGCCTCCTTATGGTCATCCATCTGTTGACCCATATTCTTCTGCATTTCTTTATGCAAATTTTTTGATTCCTTTGTGAGTGCATCTACCCGTTGATTCATCTCGTTAAGCGATTTTTGTGTTGTCTCCTTGTGTGCCTCCATCTTTGGATCCATGTTCTCCTGCATTTCTCTAAGCGATTTTTGTGTTTCCTTTGTAAGGGCTTCTAACCGTTGATTCATGGTCTCCTGTAACTCTTTATGAGATTTATTTGTGTCCTTCTTGTGATCCTCTAATAGCATCATGAGAAGAGATTTTAAATCCAGATCTTGTCTTTCGGGTGTGGTGGGGTATCCAGGACTTGCTGCTGTTGGAGAGTTGGGTTCGGATGGTCCCACATTACTTTGATTTCTGTTAGTAACATTCCTACCTTTGCCTTTTGCCATCTGGATACCTCTGGTGTTAGTTGGTCCTGTTGCCACTGGCTGTTGGTTGGACCTCCTTTGAGCCTGCAAAGCTATTTCTGCACCCCCTGGATTACCAGGATTCCCCTGGCACCGATTTCTGGGGCCTGCCTGCTCCTGAGTGACTTTGGAGCCCTAATGTGCCTTGCCCCAAGTGATCTTATATTGGGGAGGCCTTGCACATCCAAAGGCTCAGCCTAGTGGATTCCTGGAGCAGAGGTCGCCAAAGAGAGGCTGGTAGGCTCCTGCCCTGTGCAGGGGTGTGTGATCTCTCCTGGGGGGGGAGGGGGCGTCCCTCTGCCAGGCAGAAGTCCCACAGCAGAGCTGGCACACTGGTTACTGCAGATCAGCCCAGCACTTGGGAGCCGCATACACACAAGCCGCCCGAGACCCAAGCAATATTATGCCTGTCTGTCTCAGAACCTGGCCGTCCCAACCTCCCAGTCACTGGAGCAAAGATGGCGGAGGGCACTCTGCACACTCTCCGTGGCGCTGCTCACCCTGCAGAGGCGATGGTCTGCAGATCTGGCACCCAGACGACCACAGCGCTGACCCGTTCTCGGGCGCAGACGGAAGCCCCAACAGGCCATGTCCCAAGTGATGTTATATTGGGGATAGGGAGCTTGGGGTACCTGTCTCTTCAGTGCAGTCTGCGGGAACAGAGGTCGCGGAAGGGAAGCTGGTAGGCTCCCGCCCAGTGCGGGGTCCCTCTGCCAGGCAGAAGTCCCACAGCAGAGCTGGCGCGCTGGTTACTGCAGATCAGCCCAGCACTTGGGAGCCGCATACACACAAGCCGCCCGAGACCCAAGCGATATTATGCCTGTCTGTCTCAGAACCTGGCTGTCCCAACTTCCCAGTCACTGGAGCAAAGATCTCCCCTTCACTTTTCTTATCCCACCCACCTCCTAGCCCCACCTCCAACCCTGTAATCCCTTTCAAATTCATGGTCTTATTTTTTCTTTTGTTGTGACTGTTATACATACACAAGTATACACATACACACACACACTCACACACACACACTCACATACACACACACAATTTGCTCAGTTATTTAGTGTTACTTGTATGTATGTGATTTTGGAGCTCACCAATTGATATTGGATAACCAACTAGTGGGTTCATCCCTAGAGAAGACTATTTTTTCCACACCCAGAATTCATTAGTTGCCTGTAGTTCTCTGTCTAGGGTTGGGGCCCTATGAGATTTCTCCCTTCCACGTTAGCACATCCTTCTTCAAATGTTTAGGCAGCCATATTGTTGATGTATCATGAGTGAAGCTTCCTTGTCATTTCTAGGAGATATAATCTCTTAGCAGAATTCCTCTAACAATCTTCCTGTTCTTTGTTCTGTCATGAACCTTAGGTGGTGATTCAGATGTAATCACTGGGGTTAGACACTACATGATTAGTTAGTTATTCTCTGCATTTTGATTTCCATCTGTTGCAAAAAAAATTTTTTCCTTGATGAGACGTAAGAGTTGCACTTATCTATTGGTGTCTAATCTCGTAGTCTGTGTATTTGGATTGGAGAATTTAATCCTTTAATATTTATTAAAGTTACTGTTGAAGGATATCTAGTAATTCCTATCATTCTATTGATTTTGTGTTTACTGTCTTCCTATTCCTCTTCCACTTAATTACTCTGCTAAGATGGTTTCCTCTTTCCTTAGCATTATGGTTATGTTCATTTCTCTCTTCTGTCTAAAGAATTGACTCAAGTGATCCTCTGTAGGATTAGTGTTCACGATTCTTTCCATATGTTTTTTATCATAGGAAGTCTTTCTCCTTCAATTATAACATACAGTTTTGCTTAGTACACCTGTGTGCTTTGGCAATTATTTTCTTTGAATGCTTAGAATATATTATTCTGTTTTTCCTAGATTCAGAGCTTCTGTTCAGAAAGCTGTGTAACACTGATAGTTTGTCTGCACATATGACTTCATGAATTTCTCTTGCAACTTTCATCAGTTTTCATCATTTTTCCCAGAGTGCTTAGTTTAAAATACTAACTGTGTTCAAGTATTTTAGCTCCAGTATGGGGAATTTTATTCCTAGTTCTATCTGTTCGGTGCTCTAAAATCTTCCTGAATCTGGATATTTATATTCTCTAGATTTAAGTTGTTTTGTTTGTTTGTTTGTTTAGTCAGTTGATTATTTTGCTGTTGTTGCTTGTTTTACAATGGCTTTAATATTTTGTTGTTGTTATTTGTTTTATGATGGTTTTATTGAGTATATTGCTTATGCCTTTAGCTGAAACTCTTATCATGATTCATAAATTGATCTTTTAATAATGTCCCATAGAATGCACATTCTATTTTTTTATAATTTTATCATTGTTACTATCTGAATATCCAAATTCATATCTCTTGTTTCTGTCACTGATACTGTCTTCCACTTGATCCATTTACTCTACTGAGTTTCTTATTCAACTTACCGTGGTTTAATTTCTAAAATTTCAAGTTGATTTTTTTTCAGTACTTATATCTCTTTTGTGAATTTCTGTTTCATATCTTCTATTGACTATTTTATGTCCTTCAGGTGCTTGTCTGTATTCTTTTTAAATTTATTTAGGAATTTGTTTGTAGCCTCTTCCATTTTGTTAAATATAGTTATAAACACTTTAAAGTCTTTGGAATTGTCATGGCTTGAATATACTTGGCCCAAGGAGTGGCACTATTTGAAGGTGTGGCCTTGTTTTAGTAGTTGTTTCGCTGTGGGTGTAGACTGTAAGACCCTCATCCTAGCTTCCTAAAAGTCAGTATTCTGCTAACAGCCTTCAGACGAAGATGTAGAACTCTCAACTCCTCCTGCACCATGCCTACCTGGATGCTGCCATGTTCCTGCCTTGATGATAATGGACTGAACCCCTCGACATGTAAGCCGATCCCAATTAAATGTATAAGAGTTGTCTTGGTCATGAGATCTGTTCATAGCAGTAAAACCCTAAGACATGGATCTACTACTATGGAATTGGTATTTTTTTAGGTAGGGTTATACTGCCTGGATTGTATATATATGCATGCACTCTGGGACTTATGCATCCAGAGTTATTTCATTGATTGACTTTCTGTCAACTTCTGTAGCAAAGTCAGTGTGTACATGTCAGAAGTTAACCACTCAGTCTTGGGTATGATCCCCAATATTACTCCAGAATATAATATTAACTTTAGAAATAACCAAAATTGCTATTTAGGCCTATGTGCAGATGCCATAGTTGCCAGTTAAAAATGCCCATCCCTTTAACTTGAACAACTATTGAAGGATACATGGACAAGGCGTATACTAGGAAATGCATTACTTAGGTCAGGAGTGGAAGGGTAGAGTAAGGATAGAGATTGGTACTAGACCAACTGATAAAGCAATACTGTAGGATGGGATCTGGAAGGGGGAAGTTTAGATACTGTTATGCTCCATACAATTTAAAGACTATTAAATGAGAGGTTATAGCTGAGAATGAAAGCGGGGAGTGATAAAGACAAAATTAAAAGAGGTTGAAATTAGAGGGGAAATATTCGAGTTCTACATAGGACGAGCAGTAGAGTGTGCACTATAGCAGATGGGGTGGGGAAACAAACCACAATCCTCAGAGCTCACTGGGCAAGAGAGTGTGAGCTATTGATGTAAAGATGGAGATTAAACCTAACAGGATGTTAATGACAACAGAAAGACAAAGCATAATGAATGCACATTTGTTTTATAACCATCACATGGGCCAGAATTTCCTCTTTGGTGGTGTGGATTTTCAATGATTTTCTTCTCTGAGCTATATTTATATATCAAACTGAGTCTGATTAGGAAGGTTCAGTTTGCAATTCTGGTTCAAGCCTGTAAAACCTGATTTAGGAGATATATATATATCCTAATATATATCAGTGTTTCTCAACCTGTAGGTCACTATCCCTCTGAGGTTGAATGACCCCACAAGGATGAGAACTCCTTCCTAAGGCCATTAGAAAACAGATATGTATGATTTAAAACAGTAGCAAAATTATAGTTATGAAGTAGCAGTGAAAATAACGCTATGGTTGGGGGTCACCATAACGTGAGGAACTGTAATAAAGGGTCGCAGTGTTGGTAAGACTGTGAACCAATGATATGTGTCATCCGCAGAAGAGTTTAGACCTGTTATTTTACTATGGACTGAGTTTCTGACATAGTTAAGCTCTCAGCTCCTTCCTCATCAGCAGCACCCGTGTGTGGTAGAGAGAATGGGAGCCCTTGCTTTAGGTCCCTGTTGATCTCAGGAGCAGCGAGTCTGTCTCAGCCCTGCAGTGTCACATGACAGCCTTGGCCTGCACAGCCAGGACTGAAGCAGGCTCTCTATCCATGGGCATATATCAGACCCTTGATCCAATGTGGGCTTTTGGGCTGTTGCATGGTGGTGATGAGTGGGGCTTATGTTTGGAGTTCGTTGTTGTTTGTTTATAGTGTTGTGTTACAGCAATATAATTTCTTTTGTTAAGAAAACTCTTCTCTTTCTTGCACTAATCCAGAAGTTCTCTTTCCACTTGCCTTCCTGCAGTCCTCCACAAATCTATTGACAATCAAGAAACATAAACATACATGACCCATCTGCTTCTCACTTTTCCTTGAGGCCATTTTCAGACCCAACTCCCGGCTTTCCTGCACACAGTACCCTTCTTTCTCCCAACCCCTTCACCTTGCTTTATTTTCCTCCTAACACCAAGCCCAAGCCCGTAGGAGATGTAATTTACTCACTTGCTTATTGTTTGGGATGCAATCTGCCCCCAACAAGAATAAAAGCTACTTAACAGCAGGTCCTGGCTGTGCTTGGCATCTCTGATCTCCAGTGTCTAGAATCAGGCTGCTTCACAGAAGAGACTGTAAATGCTTGCTGAAAACACCTTTTTCCTGACAGTCAGTGTTAACAGAACAAATTGCTTACAAAATTTTGTTACAGGGCCTGTCTTTATCTAAAATACAAATATATGGGGAAAAACACAATTTAGATCCTTTTAGAAAGTAAAAGAGCAAGTCTGACCAAATGAGATAATAAAAGCTCATACACGGTGTCTATCATTAGTCACTTGAAAATTAAAGGAATTTTTAGTGAAGTTGCATTATTTATTTGTTTATTTGCTATCCATACGTATAGATATCTTACATCTGCAGATAGTAGGTCTTCCATGCAGAGCTCACTCTTTTATTGTATACAATATAAGCTGAAATTTACCCTAGTTTTCTTAATTGCTCTGTCCCTGCAACAGTTGTTTACAGTAAGCTTGAGCTAAATCGAATGAGTTCTCATAAGTTTCAAGTCCAAATATAATCAAAATCTCATTCCTTTCCCAGATCCATTCTGTCCTTATCACCTACATCGGAATGCTCCACTCATTGCTTGTATATTGAAGGACTCTTTCTCAACCCCTGGCCACCTGCCATTTCCCCTCCCTGGAATTCTCTTTACCCTCCGCTGATTGCCCTCATCTACCTCCTTAGCTCGTTTAGCTCTTTTCCTCTCATCCTTTATCTTCAATTTAAGATGGTCCTGATGCCCACATCTATGTTTTTCTTTATCCATCTCAAAGGATCCTTTTCTACTTTCAAAGGAACCACCACACTGCACGGTTCCTGTCTTCCTGTCTTCCTCCATGAGGCTATTTTATAAGGGTAAAGTTCAGGTCTGACTTAGGTACAGTTGAGGAATCCAGCCTTACCCCGTGTCTAACAGACAACAGATAAATGATTTTTTAAAAAAATGTGAAATGAGGCACAGTGTGAATCTCCTGGACAGTAAAGAGGGAGATGGGCAAAACTGAGATTCCACCAGTCTACTTCTGAATATGTGGCGATATGAGGATTGAATCAATGGCTGAGAAGAGCACGTTCTGTAAAGGCTGAGTCAGGTGGCTTATATGCGTCCCTGTAAGTCTCAAGTTCCGTGATACGTCTATTTTTCAGAGTTAGGTGTGGAAGGTAGCAGCGGCAGAGTAGGCGCACCGGAAGCATGAGTTTGCACCCATGTTTCACACCGGAAGCATGAGTTTGCACCCATGTTTCACACCGGAAGCATGAGTTTGCACCCATATTTCACACTGGAAGCATGAGTCTGCACCCATGTTTCATGCTGGAAACATGAGTTTTCACCCATGTTTCATGCTGGAAACATGAGTTTGCACCCTTGTTTCCTGAGTGTTCTTTCAGAATATACAGGTGCCCCACATCAGCTTAAGCTCCGTTCCTTTTGCTGGGCTCCAGATGCGGCAGGCCTGAGAGCTCATCTGACCTCTCTACTGTCCCTCAGGGATGGCTGTATGTGAGGGAGCCGAGATTATGGAAGCACACATGTCCTGTGTCGCACCTCTGAATCCTGTAGGACCCAAGCCTTGTTGTCAGCTTCTTCTCACGTTTGCTTTTCCTTTGAAGCCCATCTCAAGCATTGCGACATGTACAGCTTTATTTCTGTTGTATGACGTTTTTTTAATGAGTAGACATGAATGAAGGGATGTTCACTACAGATAGAATACCAATAACAAACAAAGAACCAATTATACCCAAGTCTAGCTTAACAAACCAGTGAAGTTATTACTTATAGAGTATTGATGGGGGCTTTTTACTGGAAAATGGGAGCCTCAACTCTGCATCACTGGGGTGATAACTCATTTGGAGTTCCCTGACTAATTTGACTGCCCCCCTTCCCCTGGCACGTAGTATCTGTTTATACGACCTTGTGGAAGGGCCTTGAATATCCTGTAATTTTCTGAGTTTTCTGAGCCTACTAAAGTTACATGAGCCTCTTAAGCCTTTACTTTTAAAGGCTCTTTAGCTTCCTGAGCCTGTTGCACCCTCGACCCCTACCAAGAAGGGAATGTTTCAATTTAGAGGAAATGGCCTACACAATGGTTTGTTTAACCGACGAGATCCCTAATAAGTATAATTAGATAATTCATTTGATTAAGATACTGACTTTCACATTAGGAATGAACCTAACACAAGTTGTGGCCTTTTGTTCCAGTAATTCCTATGCTGCCTTTCCTCTTGCCCAGATGATAGCAACACACTCTACAAAGCAAGATGATGAGACAGAGACGCTAAGGGGATGATCTAATCATTACTTGAAGAAAATTGCTTAGAGATTAAATCTCTAAACAGGAGAGACTAGAGACAATTTTAGCTCAGGTTTGTGACAGCTTGTCTCTATCTGATATACCACATATAAAACTGGAGTTATTTTTACTCTGTGAGCCTTGGGGGCTAATACAGGACACATGACACTAGAGCGAATGGGAGTGCTCAGTCCCTTTGTTCAGCACAGCTTTCCTAAAGTAGGAGAAGCATCCACTGTGAGCTAGACATGCCCTCCTGCCCTCGCAGATAACAGTCTGACAGCAATTCCCTTTCACATTAGTCCAAGAGAAAACATAGCCCTTAAGCCTAGAAGAGTCCCCAACTCTAGTCACAAGAGTAGCCACGTAAATATAGGACTCTCAACGGTGGTAGAGAATGTAACATTGTAGTGAATCTTAACTGTCTCGTTGCCTGCTGCCCCTACTTGAACTCTGTCTAGAACCCCCTGCCATAGGAACTGTGTTATGATCAGCTGGATCTATAGCTCTTCCAACAGCATAGACAAGCCAAAGCTTCCGTAGGTAATAAGGAATTGTAACTCTGAAGGTCAAAACTGACACTGGAATTGATAAGTTTTGAAGTAAACAAGGCAAACCTTTCTATGTATAACCACAACTGGGCCCCACCCAAATTCAGCTTACAATTTACCTTACCTGTTCTAGGGCCTGTATTCTCTCTGCTAGAGAGAGGGAGCAAATGGTCTGTAGTTACCTACACTTCTTTCAGCCTTGCCTGTTTGTCTTACAAGTACTGTCTATATTCCCAAAACCCCTTACATTCTGTTGCCATGGGGCATGTCCCAGTACAACTAATAGTTGGATGTCTTCACCACTTAGAGACCAGTCTTGTCTTAGACAATAATGCAAGAAGGAAAACGTGAGTCCATTTTCAAAGTCTGGTTTCCTAAGTCTAGAATATTAGAGTCAAGTTCTAAAAAAGCCCATCCAGATGTCCTGCCTGGTGTTCTTTCCACCAGCCTGGAGGAAGACAGATCTCTAACACCTCATACCACCCCCATGAACATCCAGTTTCCTCTCCAGTCCAAACAATCACAGACTTATCCTTTCTAAAAGATGAAACATTTTCCTATTGAAAACATTGGCCATTCTGGCATGAGGAAAACAACTGTTTTGTGATCATACATGACAGCGGAACCCCCTGGGAAGGCAGGGTTTGAATTTCTGCCTTTGAGGATGTTTGCCTTTCTTTTAAGAACCCAATATCAATTGTGCTATCTTCCCTCAACAAAAGAATTTACCCCAGAGGATAATATTTGTCCTGTTGGTGGATTATAACATCAAACAAGACGAACTTTCAAAGTTCAGGACTCTCTTTTTGTTTCTCTCAAGATTTCAAAGATATTAAGACAAGTTCCTTTTTGGCCACCAAGATCAAAGAGTTCCAGATTTCTTTTCCCCATGAAGCTTCCATAAGGAGGATGTTTCATGAGTGCTGTGTGTTATTTGCAGGATTACCTACATTAATTGAGGGAGAGGCCTACGACTCTCCTGGGTCTTTCAGTTGGCATCCTAGTAGCAGCAGGACCTTGGTACAAAGGCAAGTGCTCTGGTGTAAGGTAGGAGCACAATTCCAGCTCCACCTCCCCGGATGTTCTAGAAAACTGACATTCCTCCCCAAACCCTGCTTCCTTTTCAGTCAGTCCCTGGAACAGAGGAACCCAGTCAGTGTGGTTAACTATGTCTCCACGTTTAGCTTTATAATTCAGGTGAGACATGTCCTACAACACCCATTCTCTACAGAGCGCCTAACCTTCTGGGGAATCTCCCAGAAGGAACCACAGAATTTTTCTGGTCTGACCTTGTCCATCCTTCATATAAAGAACTGGAGATCTTTCTGTGGTGTACAGGCCACTTTGCTGCTTTAAACCAACAAGCCTTTTCTGGCCTTATTATGAATTTGTTCTAAATGGCAAAGCAATATGATTAAGAGGAAGTCCTAGTAGCTTTCATAGTGGGAAAACAATTCTTGAATAATTCCTGCAACCCAGGCATTGTACCAGGAACTGAGAGCCATACAGCTTGCTTCAGCCCTGAGAGATCTCATAGTGTGCCTTTGAAAATGATGAAGACCCAATGCTATGAAAGGAAATCTGTATACTTTAGAGACACCATGCCAATTCAGTTCCCATTGAGAACCACACTCCTGTTCTCTGTTAACTAGCTAGTTAGCTCTCTGTGATGAATAACTTGCTTTAGGGACATTAAAATATTGCCTGCTAATTTAAGAGAGGTGGAAGGAAGTGTGCTGGAACTAGGGACACAGGACTCCTGCAGTCCCAACTCCCTGGAGCACAGAGTCAGTGCATGCCCCAGCATCCCCAGAGAAAGGACTAGGTGTGTCAACCTTGTTACCCACATTTAGGCACTGTGCCCAGGCCGAGGATAAGCCTTCTGGTGGCCCTTTATGCAAAGAACCAGTTTGTGCAGTACTTGTGGGGCAGTGCCTCAAATTAACAGCAGTTAGCCAGTGTTTAGTGAGGTGACATTGCATTTTCAAGGCCCAGGCTTGGCTCCAGGAATCAGGCAGGTAAGGACATCCTGGGTGTGTATGAGAAGGGAGGGACCCAGGACTCTCCACACAGATTCCCAAGGAAGTGCTCCTACAGCTGAGATGAGCAGAAGCTTGGGAACCTAAGCAGGAGAGACCCACAGCAGAGGTCAGACCATAAAGGCTAATGCCACCTGCAGAAGGGACTTTACCCCCCTCAGCACATACCCAGTCAGTCAACCTTAAAACCATTTGACCTCCCAAGGAGCTCTTGATCCTTCATAACAACTCCTCAGAGAGCTCCTTTGCCTACACATCGCCTCTGAAATGGGATCTGGAATGAAGGCCAGCAGGTGGAAAGTGTTAGGTTCTGTCTAAGCTCCACCCCACCATTACCTGGCAACAGCCAGGTAGGCCTGGCCCACTATAAAAAGAGCTGCTCAGCCCCTCCTCTTCCTCTTACTCCTCTTGTTCTCTTGTTCCTCTCTGCCTCTCTGCCCCTCTTGGGCTCTCTTCCCCTCCCCTCTCTCTCCACATGGTCATGGCCAGCCTCTACTTCTCTACCTCTCCACTCTCTCTGCCTTTCTCTGCCTCCACTACCCCATTAATTCCCATCCTCTGCCCTGAATAAACTCTACTCTATACCATATCTGTGTGTGTGTGTGTGTGTGTGTGGTCCCTCAGGGGAAGGGATGCTTAGTATGGGCCCTTTGGGCACCCCCTTTCCCCACACCGCCGTATACCAGTCTCTCTAACCCTCCTTCTCTTTTTATGATCATAACAGAAAGGATACATAAACACATCATAGTGTTGTTAAAAACATGGCAGTTAAAAACTCTCAGGCTCTAAAGTCGGATTGCCTAGGTTCAAATCCTGGTTCCACTCTGTGCAAACTGATGAGAATCCAGCCTGCATGCTTCTGAAAAGTAGAGAAGCCACAGACTCATGGTATTGTTCGATTAAGTGGATAAATACAACCCAGGTTCATGGTCTACAATTAGCTATTATTATAGATAAGACATAGTCCTTGATTTCCAAATTCTTTACACTATAATGAGAGTTACAAGGAGATTACATGTGACACAGCAGCAAAAATGGGAGATAGTGTGTAATTCAGCCCCACATTGTGTTGTCCTAACTCTAGATCAGTGAGAATCACACAGAAGCCAGTTTGGCTGAGGCCCATCTGTAAGATGAGAGTTAGGCTGGGAGCATAGTTATGGAGTACGCAGGACAAGAGGCATGAGGGTTATGTGGTACAATGTTTGAATTTGGCTTTACTGATCACCAGCCATGGGATCTTGGTGCAAATGCTGAGATGGTTAAATTTTTGATGTTCGACTCACCTGGACTACGGACACAAACTTCTTATTTCAGGTCAAAGCATGGATACTTGATTGGTTATTATTCTGGATATTTGAGAGTGATTATGGGTAAAGTGAAATTAGTCAAAAGAGGAAAGCTAGTTGTTGCCCTAATATGCTTAGGCCTTATTCAGTCATTTGAAGGCCTGAATGGTATTTTTAAAGAGGCTAAGGAAGAATTTTTGTCTCTACTTGACTGTGTTCTATCTGAAACACTGACTTCTTAAGTTGAATCATTAGCTCTCTCCAAGACTCAAGACTGCTGGCCTTCAGATTCAAACTGCTTCTCTGGCCTCCTGGTCCTCAAGCCTTCACACCAACACTGGAACAAAAGCTACTGGCTTTCCAGCTTACCAACTCCAACCTAAAGATCTCAAACTGGGCTAAACTCCATAATTACATGAAACAATTCTCATCTGTCCATCTCTCCTTGCCGTTTGTCTTAGTTAGGGTTTTACTGCTGTGAACAGACACCATGGCCAGGCAACTCTATAAGGGCAATATTTAATTGGGGTTGGCTTACAGGTTCAGAGGTTCAGCCCATTATCATCAAGGTGGGTGGGAGCCTAGCAGCATCCAGGCAGGCATCGTACAGGAGGAGCTGAGAGTTCTGCATCTTCATCTGAAGGCTGCTAGTGGAAGACTGACTTCCAGGCAGCTAGGATGAAGGTCTTTTTTTTTCTAAGTTTTTTTATTTACATTCCAAATCATTTCCCCTTTCCCGTTTCCTCCCTCCCCGAAAGTCCCATAAGCCCCCTTCCCTCCCTCTTTTCCCCATTCAACCCTCTCTTGCTTCTCTGTCCTGGCGTTCCCCTACATCCAGTCTTTCCAGGACCAGGGGTCTCTCCTTCCATCTTCTTAGAAATCTATTGATATGCGGATTGTGTCTAGGGTATTCCGAGATTCTGGGTCAATATCCCCTTATCAGTGACTGCATACCATGTGTGTTCTTTTGTGATTGGGTTACCTCACTAAGGATGATATTTTCAAGTTCTGACCATTTGCCTAGGAATTTCGTGAATTCATTGTTTTTAATTGCAGAGTAGTATTCTATTGTGTAAATATACCACATCTTCTGAATCCATTCCTCCGTTGAGGGACATCTGGGTTCTTTCCAGCTTCTGGCTATTATAAATAAGGCTGCTATGAACATAGTGGAGCATGTGTCCTTATTGCATGCAGGTAAAGCCTCTGGGTATATGCCCAGGAGTGGTATAGCCGGATCCTCCGGGAGTGTCATGCCCAGTTTTCTGAGGAACCGCCAGATTGCTTTCCAGAGTGGTTGTATCAGCTTGCAATAGGATGAAGGTCTTAAAGCCCATACCCACAGTGACACACCTACTCCAACAAAGCCACACCTTTAAATAGTGCCACTCCCTGGACTGAGCGTGGACGCGCGCACACACACACACACACACACACACACACACACACACACACACACACGCATGCACATGCACACAGTTGGTTCTGTTTTTCTGAAGAACCTTAACTAAAGTAGGCACTAATATTTCTAAGGCCCAATTTTCCTCACCTGCCAAATAGGGAGCATTTGTACTTACTCACAGGACTGCTACCAAGACTCAATGAATTCTTGTACATGAGCATTGCTCTGGTACCTAACACATTAGAATGTTCACAAATATGAATCGTGAAAGAGTGCCAATGTCCTCTTCCAAGGACCACAAAGCACACACCCATAGCACAAGTCAGATGCATTACTCAGTAAAGGAGTGGAATGTACTTCATAAAGGCCACCTCAGGTCTTCCAAAAGATGTATTGGATTTGTTCTGAATTGCATGTTGTAAGAGAACTGGGATAAATCTGTAGCTATTAATCTTTAGTGGGGTGAATGGCTATGCACAAGTCCTAACATCCAGAACCTGTGAATGTGATCTTACTTGTAGAGAGCATCTCTATAGATGCAGGTAAAGGAAGGTTTAGGAGATGAGTTCCTGCTGCATGTCTTAGATGGAGAGTCTAAATCCGCTGGCAAGAGTCTTTATATGAGAAAAGAGGGAATGGGAGAAGCAGAAGATGGAGGCAAAGACTGGAGTGTTGTTCTACCAGCCAAGACACTGAAACCTCGAAGAGACCTGGCACAGATGTTTCCCAGTCTTTCAGGAAGATCCAGAACCTGGAAGAGAGACCTGGGGCAGATCTTTCCTGATGCTCCAGAAAGGTCCAGCCCTGATGATCCTCTCATTTTAGATTTCTGGCTAATAGTACTTTGAGAAAATGCATTTATACTATTTCAATGACTTTTGAGATCACTTCTAAAGGCAGTGGTAGGGTGCTAACACGAAGACCCTACGCTGTCATGCAGAGTGAGGCCCAGGGTGAAGCTCTAGCTGATAAAGAAACAAAGTAGTTATTTGGTTTTGTGCAGCTTAGATAGTGTTCATATTTTGTGTTCACATGTGGTTATCAAAAGCCTGGCTTCTATCCTACTATGTCACAATCAGGAGCTGGTCTTGTCTGATGGTAACATACAAGACAGTTCACGTTCAACAGAGCATCAAAACCAGTAAGGAGTTCCAGGCCAGCTCCTGGGTATCAGGGGCTACTTTTGTCTTTCTGAAAGAAATAACCCATGGGTCCTTAGCACTTTTCGATTGCCCTTCTGTGAGTGATAAGGGGCTAATCTTCCATTCTAGCCTTTTCTGGATATTAAGAAGTTGTTACGCATCAGATTCTAAAATGCATGTTTTGTCATTCCAAGAAATAAGTGACTTGGTTCAGAACATACCTGTAATACATTAATCTTGTGACAAATAAAACTCCCTCAGTTCTAAGTGTGGAGGGTTCAGTTTGGGGTTTGGGTTTTGGTTTTGTTTGTGATTTTTTTTCTTCACCACTCTTAGAGTTGTCAAAAGATCTGATGACAGTATGTGTCTGAGACATATGCCAGGTTATGATGCATGCCCAAGAGGCCTTTGTCATATGACAAGTGCTGAGATAAGTCAGCTGGAGAAGGGAAGCTTTCTGTGCCCTGCAAAGGTTTTGCAAAGATTTCCTTTACTCTTTGCTTTAGGAGCTGTGGTAAAGACATATGTGCATTGAGCTGACACATCTGGATTCTGCAATATTGGAGACTTACCTTCTTCTTCATCTTATTGCATATTTGTCAAGGCTTTCCACATGTGCTTGTGGCAACCTTCTGAAGGGTCTCAGACCTTTCACATGCTCTGTATTTCCTTATGAGCTAATGAGACCTTGAAGAAATGATATATAACAGTGACTGTTTTGCCTGTGACTCCCTGAATTTGAGCTTCTCAATTGAGATAAGCACAGGGATCCTGGGGACATTTCTCTGCATCTGTAATTGATGTGAGCCTCCACAGGCATAGGTCACAGATTGGTACATGGTCCTACAGCTGAACCATTCTAGTAGCACATGCAACATTGCCTCCCAATGCCAAACAAAGGTGTCTTATTGTCCTCAAGTGTGCAGTCATCTGTAATATATTATTCTCAATTACTGTATCAGGCAGGATGTTGTCAGCTGTAGCAACAAAAACTACAACTAAATGTGGCATAAACAAGGAGAGAAAACTTTTTTGGCATACCAAGAAGCTTACAGTTAGATCTCACCCTAGGTTAATGAATTCAATAATACAATAATATAGTTAGTCATTTTTTTTCCTGTACCCATTCTGTTTTTCACGGTCACTTCTCTTAAGTCAGCACTGAAGCTGGTGACCAAGATGATCGCAGCTCTATACATTCTTGCCCTCCCACAGGAATCAAACAAGGAGGCAAGAATGAAGATCTATCTTCTTTGTACATCTACTTAAAAGGGAGAGAACTTTTCCCCTGTCCACATCTAGCTGCACCTGAGCCAAACACAGTTAAAAAGATTGAAACTTGGCTCACTGACTTAAGTTTTTTTGTTTGTTTGTTGTTTGTTTTTGTTGTTTGCTGTTTTTGTTTCGTGGTATTTGTTTTGGGGGGTTTTGCAGGGGCAGGAAGGGTCATGAGGTGGGGCACATAGATCAACAGAACTTACTGTGCCTATTTATTTCTAAACTCAGGTCCAACAGCACCTTACACACTCTCTCAGGATTAATCTGCTTTGAGGTTAACTTGGAAACCCTCAAACTTTCATGTGGAAGTTCCTACTAAATTCAGCTAGAAGAAGGCTATGAACAAGAAGAAATAAAACATCAGTCTTTGCTCAGAAGCACAGCCTATAGAATGTATCTCTGGAAGGAGCACAAATAAAGCGTGAAGAGCACATCGCTGCTCCAGCCTTGCTTCCTCAGTGACTGGGCATCAGATGTGGCAGCAGGCTCCCTTTGTTCTTCCCCAGGCATCCTTATGCCCATGCTTCTGGTCGATGATGTTCAATTATAGTCTGGTTTTCCCAAGCTTGAGGGAAATGCAATTTTAGACGGAGATGGAAGAAACCACAGGGGAACGTTTCCACAGCCCAGAAATGGAACGATCAGGAGAATCAACTTCGTTAGGCTCACACCTGAGAGCTGGTGAGCATGATTGTGCCTCTCCAGGAGGTGAAGGTTCATGTTGAGCTGGATCATCTCCCTATGTGCTAGAGCTCCTCCAACATCCCTAGCATCTCACACTAGGGTTTTTCTCAATCTTTTTTTTTTTTGAAGACCACTCTTTCCTAAGGATGCTGGTATAATCAGGAAGCTGAAGTATCTCCTCAAGTTCCAAACTTATATTAAAGCAGTCTGCATGTCTGCACCCAGGTACTCAGAGGATTAGGCATATATGGGTCCTTGTTCTTTGTTGGCTATCTATTGTTATATAATGAACCACCCCAAAATGAAGTGGCTGCAAATCCACTCACATAGATCATTTACAATATGCCTTCCTCACTCATTAGCCTGGCGCCATGATTTTTCTCTACACATTAACTAGGGAGATTCAGATGTGGTGTGTACCCCACAGGTTTATTATGGTATTTTAGGGTCATTTTAGCTTATAGTTTTGGAGGTTCAAACCCATTTATGGTACTAACTGCTGCTTGGCTCTCATGAGGGCATTGTGGCAGGTGTTATCACAATAAAAGGAACATTCATAGGTAAGATCCCATGCTGAAGCAGGAAACCAGAGAGATCCAGAGGCCAGGCATGCTTCTGTACAATGATCCGCCTTGCTTCTGAGTGTGGTGATGATGGGAGGTAGTGCAACCCTTCAGAGCACAGGACTATATCATTGTGTCACTGCTCTCAGGGAGTCTGACATTGACAATATGGAGAGTTAGAGCCCTACAGGAGGGAAGAATGCTATACGAAAGCATGGCTGCCCTCATCAGAGTCAAGCAGAAGTTAGCACCATGGTTTTGGACCTCCAAAACTACCAGCTAAAATACCTCTTTTGTTTGCAAAGTACCCAACCTCAGTATTTTGTTATAGTAGCAGAACTCATAGATTACCTCATCCTGTGGAGATACACGGTGTCTGAGCCCCTCACAATAAGTACTTTTTGTGTGCTCCATTTATTATATGGTGACTGATTCCTAAGCATCAGGAAGCAAATTTTGTGAGCCATTTAAGGACTGTCCCCAAAGCTGGTATAGTCTTAATTATACTGTATTATAGTAACTGGACTTTCCTAAACTGAAGTAAGTAGAAAAGCCCAAGCCTTCAGTGGATTTGAAATTTGGTTAGGCAGCTTTGCCAAAGCACTCAGATGATACTGCGGTATCTGTCTTTGGTAGTATGGTGTATGTAGGGGGACACTATCCCCATTATTTCTCTATTCCTTTACATTATCAGTTCCTAAATGATATATTGCATAATGATGGGAAACCCTAACTTCACTATACAGGCTCCTGAGAAAACTGCAAGCAACCCAAAGGCTTATAATTCACTGAATAATGAGCTAAAGAAGTTCCAGTGACTGATTCTGACCCACATATTGTTCTTTAGTCCTCCCCACCCCTAACTCCCCTAACTCACAGGAGAGAGCAAAGCTATATGGTAGAAGCCATCACTCATTTGAGACACAGGATACCTGCCAAGACTATGGGAACCACTAGTGAGTATAAAATACAGCAATAGAGAAATACATGAATATGACCTCAAGAATGTGAAGTGATGAAGGGAAGGGATAAGTTAGAATAGAAAGATAAAGAAGGGGAGGAAGAGAGTTTGAGAATCTGCAACTGTACTGGCAACGCAAGTAGACAGCACTATCTGGCATCTCACAGAGTCACTGGGAGCATGTGATTTATGAACGCAGAAAAGTGAGTTTAATACAACAAGAACTAAGTCAAGCCAGCACAATGTCAATCCAGGCAAGCCATCAATGATATTAACTGCCTGTCACAGCTTCCATTATGTGCTATGCTTGCTTCTTAGTGCCACTTCCAAGGGAAACATAGCTGGGCATATGGGCACACATTCAAGTCTGTGAGGACAATTGTCCACTTCTTTCTCCAACCTATATTCATAAACAGTGTTCTCTAAAAGTCATGGTGTAGTCATATGATGACGGCTAAGCCATGGGCAAACATCCACTGTATAGCCATGGACTCGTTCCGTAGCTGATTCTGGAGACCTTACACACATTGGCAGCTGTTATTCCAGGGCTGAATAGACAAAGCTGAGCAGAAAAGGTAGAGTATGAGAAAGACAGAAAATAAAGAGATTCGTGACTACTTCAAATTGTGGTAGGTACATTGGAGAAAATAGTACCGTGGGGTAATATACTGGGCTATCAACAAATGGGGATATATTGGGCATGTGGGGATAGAGCCGGGTTTGTTTACAGGTGATAACAAGTAAGGTCACTCTGAGCAGGAACAGGAGCAATTGGGCAGATAACCAGTGACAAGGAGTCAGTCCACCGAGAGACCTGAAAGAGAAGACCTTCCTTGTTGAGGACAGTGCAACCAAATGGCTAGAAGGTGGGGACCTGTGAGCATTTGTGAAAGAAGGAATAGAGACAGGATGGCTGGAGCCAGATCAGCTGCAAGATTGTCTGAGGTGACACTGAGGAGTAGGCTTCACCATTAGTCAGAAAACAAGAGGTAGAAGGAGGGCAAAGGCACATTTGGAGGCAGGATGAATCTGGAAAGCAGTCTGGTGGTTCCTCAGAAAACTGGGCATGACACTCCCGGAGGATCTGGCTATACCACTCCTGGGCATATACCCAGAGGCTTCCCCTGCTTGCAATAAGGACACATGCTCCACTATGTTCATAGCAGCCTTATTTATAATAGCCAGAAGCTGGAAAGAACCCAGATGTCCCTCAACGGAGGAATGGATTCAGAAGATGTGGTATACCTACACAATGGAATACTACTCTGCAATTAAAAACAATGAATTCACGAAATTCCTAGGCAAATGGTCAGAACTTGAAAATATCACCCTTAGTGAGGTAATCCAATCACAAAAGAACACACATGGTATGCAGTCACTGATAAGGGGATATTAACCCAGAATCTCGGAATACCCTAGACACAATACGCATATCAATAGATTTCCAAGAAGATGGAAGGAGAGACCCCTGGTCCTGGAAAGACTGGATGTAGGGGAACGCCAGGACAGAGAAGCGAGAGGGGGTTGAATGGAGAAAAGATGGAGGGAAGGGGGCTTATGGGACTTTCGGGGAGGGAGGAAACGGGAAAGGGGAAATGATTTGGAATGTAAATAAAAAAAAACTTAGAAAATAAAAAAAAACACAAACAAAAAAAAAAGAGTGACCTTGTGAAGACATAGAAACTTAAAATCTTCTTGACTGTGATCGACTAAGAGGAATACATTTTATTTCTCTATCCAACACACACAGACATGCTGTACAGTGCTCCTCATTATTTATAGTTAACCTTGGTCCAAATATATGAATGGTTAAGTCCACAAGTAACTTAAAAGTTCAAGGTTGCATGTTGCTTTGAGCTAGGGGATGAAATCCTGCCTTGTCCTGTCCCATCCTGCCTGAGTGTGAGTCAATGCTCTGTGGTGTGTCTACCCTGTATATGCTACCTACTCTGTAGTGGTTGAAAGAGAAAGAAAGCACATTCGCACAACCTTTGCTGTGCCATGTATTTATAAATGCTCTATTTTGTTATTAAGTTATTATGTTAACCTCTTATGTGAAGTTTACCCATTATCTTTACTCTAGTCATGTGTTTACATGCGGAGGGAACAGTATGTATAAGACTTTGTACTAGCCATAATTTCTGTACCTACTAGATCTATTAAAATACATCCTCCATAGAAAATGTATATAAAGGACCAATTGTATGCATCATCTTAGCGAGGCTTTGGTACCCAGATATTTAGTCAATCACTTTCCTATATTTTTTTTGTGTGTGTGATTTTGGAGGGGGCATGGATAACACTAATATTTAGTAAACCATATTATCTTCCATAATGTGGGAGAGCCTCATCCAGCCAGTTAAAGACCATAAAGAAAATAGTCTGGGGTCCAAGTAAGAGGCGGCTCTTCCTCTGAGTATCTTCTAAGTATTCCGGTTTTCCTGATACATTTATCTAAGGATGAATTCACTTCTTACCCTAGCCTTTGCAACTAATTTTGGTTCCTCTTAATACTGTGCCTAGGACAGAACAGCTCAGCCTTTTGTTTACTTGTATTGTCGATAGCCAGAAGCTAGAAATAAACTCTGGGAAGAGGGTTCTTCAGCCAGGAAAGCTGCATCCAAGTTAGGCAAAAGGCCAATGGGTGGATGGTGCCACCAGTCTGCCCTCTGCTTGTCTATAAAACCTTAATACCATTTAAGACTAAGTATTTGGAGTGAGTCCACACCACTCCCTCTCCTCTGCGTTCAGAGACTGCCCTCAGGGACTCTTGGAACCACAGTGAGGTGATGTCGCAATGGGCTCAGATCAGTAAAAGAAATGGCAGGTCATAGGCCGTGCTGTGCAAATGAAAGTTCTGCCCAGAAACCAGATCAACAAGATGCATTCTCTCTTGATGCCAATCTGGTCCCTTGATGAAAAGGGATTTTTATTTTAGTTTCAGCTCTTGAGATCTAATCTGACTTTCTTTTGTAGATAGCAAAAATGCTTTTTTTTTTCTATCTAGAGTGGAGTTGTATCTGTGAGTGTTTCATTCTAAAATGCACCAAATGTGTGTCGGGGACATGACAATGCTCTCTACCTAGGAAAGACTTAATATCAGAGGATGAATGAACATAAAAATGGCTGATCACATCAACAAAGGCACAGAGATGAAGCAGGAAGGTGATGGAGTAGGATTAACACAGCACTTCCCAGGCTCTGACAACATAGTTCTCCCTTAAATAATTATACAGTTGAGTCAACTACACAGCAATGCAATCTGTGTCCCCATAACGTAGACTCAGATCTTTATCAGTACTGGAGAGGTACTGAGATGCCCTGCTGTGAAGAAACCTAGAATTTCTCAAAGCTGTTTACATACTGGATCCTTCTGTTGTTGACCACCACCAACATCTGCCCTGTGGAGCATTGGCAGTAAGCTGTTTTGGAAATGTATAGCCCAATTCAGCATGCAAGGGACTTTGGAATCAGCATGGGAGATTCTTGCTCACTCCCCAAATTCCCTTGGGCTGGGGTGCCAAGTGGAGGGTGCTGTTCTGCTGTTAGGCTACCTCTTTCTGCATAACAAGGAAATGTGGAAACTGTTGCACTGCTGGAAATCCCCTGCTGGACCCTCAGGGCAAGGCCTGAGTGAACTGAGTTCTGCTCTCAATCACGTTTTTTTCTTAAATCTGCTCACAAACAGCAAAGGAATCCATATGTGACACATTCTTGTTTGTTGTACCAAAGCAAGATAGGGGAAAATTTAAAACAGAGGGGTTTTATTCTTTAATATTGGTATGCATAGAGGTGGGCAACATTTAGACAAAGTTGTCTCCTTCTTCCATGTGTTTCTAGGATTAAGCTCAGTTTATCAGGCTTGTGCAACAAGCACCTTTACCCACTAAACAGTCTTGCCAGGCCCAAACCATGAGACTTTGACTGTTACGCAAAAGTCTAATTTCACTTCAGAATCACTTTCCATTTGTCAAAAGGTTGAGTGAAATTTCTAATGAAGATTCAAGTCAAATCTGAATTACTAAACCAGAAGAATTCCTTTGTGTAGTACCAACAAGAGGTAAAAAGTTGGTGCTTTGATGTAGCAAGCCTGCTCCACCAGGGCCCTGTACCTCCTTTCCTAGCCAAAGTCACTCCTCTGACACAAGTTCCCTCATCTGTCATGGGGCAATAACATGCACTTGGAAGTATTGTTGTTGAAATTCTGATAATGTGTTGAAAATGCCAAGGACAATACCTGACATGAATAACAGCCTTCTTCAAGATGAAATCTACTCAACAAGATTCTGCCAGTGGAACTACGAGAGCAAAGGCTTATAAAATGGGCCTGGTTTCAGAAATGTATCATTAATTCAGTCACCCTTTTATCCTGGAAAGGGCATTAATTTCCCTAACATAAAAGCAACACAATGTTAGATCACATACAAGCAGTCAGGATCATTCCTTCTCAGGCTTTACTTTCACTGGAGCAAGAGGACTTATAAAGGTAAATAAAGCAACCTCACACTATAGAACCACCCAGACTCTGGTGAGCAGTGTTCACAGAGCAGAATAAAAAATGAATGGAATGTTTGTGCTGGAGCTTTAATAAGAACTTAGCTAGTTTCTGTATTGCTGGCACTGAAGGCTATTGCCTCCCAGATGGAAAGTTGATCTTGATCTTTTTTGGCTCTGGGTCCATCTTCCCTTTTTCTCTTACACAAACTGTTTTTCATAGGTGAAAGTGCTCCTTGCTGCTTCCCTCAGTTTGAGGCATCAGGAAAGGCTCTTGGGGCAGTTCCATTCCATATGACCTAATAGAGAACTGAAGACCCTTCAGGCAACTCTAGAAGATACATGGTCTCTGTAAGTTACACCGAATCCAGAATCCAAGACAGGTCTGGACCCAGGTACCCTCCAAGCATGTTCTGATAGAATTGGAAATGCCAGTGATCATGAAGCATTTGCTTGTGTACTCAAAATGCCCAGGAGTTGCCCTCCTACTGTGTTGGCCTGTACATTGTCCCATGCCCTAAGCTTGGATCATACCCAACTATCCAAATAATCTTGATGCCTTTTTCTGGGGAGTGGAAGACTGGCAACCTACCAAGCCCTGGGTGAGTTGCCAAAGTCCTTGTTATGTAAGAAACCTGGTTGCCACCCTCATGAGTGTGGGAGTTTCATAATGCTGGGTCATTCCCCTGGTAGAAGTGATGTATGATTTGGTAGTTTCTAAAAGCAAAACCAGGATTACATGAAGATATGGGTTCAGTAAGATCTGCAAAAACAAAAATCTATGTCCTTTGAATTCTAACCAATGAGCCCGGAACATAATTTTCAACTGAGAACCTCTTGTCCCACCTGTTAAGAGTGCCTGTAACTTATTCAAGCTGGTTTATATTTTGAAATTATGGAGCCTTGACTAAAAATCTGGAAGAGATTTGTAGGGAACACCTCAAGCAACTAACAACAGTGACTATGAAGCCCATTGCAATGCTTGGTATCATGCCAGCATTTCAGGACTCACGTGCACTCCACCTGACTTTTTGAAGCAAATACTATTACTTCCCCATTCTACAAAAAGGAAAACAAGAACACAAACTGGATAGGTCCCTCATCCTGAGTCAAAAGGATCTCCACTCTTCTTCAAGCTTCCCATCCTAGAGTTCCAAGACACGAAATCCAGCCCTTGTCTCTCTTTCTCCTTCCTTACTCTCAGTTCCAGTTCCTCTCCCTCCCTTTCCTCCTCCCCCCTTCTCTGCCTCTCCCCACATCCAGTAAATCATTAAACTATCTTGCTAGATCCTACAGATATTTTAACCAGTCACCACCCTTTTCACCTGTAGAATGTGTCATCCAAACTGTTTTTCTGAGACACACATGGACTATGTTACTTCCTATTTTATAAAGGATATTAGTCATTTGAGTGCTGGACCCAAATCCTTGACTGTGTTGAAGAAACTGCTCAGTGCATCCTGATGAGAGTTGCTCACATGTTCCCTTCTTTCTGTGTAATGTACAACTTGACAACCAGACCTGGATTTGGCAGACCAGTTGCTCCAGCTCTGAGATGCCAAGTCTGTATCTGTGAAGAAGCCAAGAGAGTTGGGATATATAGCTATGGTGGCTAGTAGCCGGGGTCTGCAAGGAGTGATTTCTATCTGTATTAATATTAGAAACTCCATTTGTCTAAGGTCCTCAGCTTCCATGCCTGCCCATTGTTATCAGTTTTCTCCTGAGGTCTAGGGCCAATTGGACATTTGAGATTGAGTATCTCTCTTAGTTGTTGAAGAAAACCATAAATTCCATCATTAATGAGAGGTGGGTATTTGGCAAGCAAACAGAAGCTGGTAGACAAAGGAAGCCCAGACTCAAGCGTTTCCAGTGGACATGAAGTATAATGTGTCCATTGAAAGCACGTTTTTGGAAAATATTCTGCCACCCTAGAACAATGAGAACATTGGAAGGAATGGACTTCTTTTCTTGAAGAACATAAAGGAAGGGAACAACAATCTTAAGCAAGCAGACTATGGACTCATACCTTGGATTGAACCCAGGGACCTTCAACAGCTGTGTAAATGTTCATCTCTTTCAGAAACAGTACTCAAGAGCTGAAAACCAGAAGCATTGCTTGATACTATAGATCCCCAAGTCACCTCACTGGTTGAATTCACAGCCATGATGTGATTTGTATGTGTCTAAAACTGGGAAAAGTAAGTCCCATTCCCACATCTGCAAGAATAATGGTTACATTAAAGACTGTACGTTAGACAGAAATGAGGGAGCCAAGGTGGGGGGGTCAAGAACACCACAAGAAGATCTACAGAGACAACTAACCTGAGCCCATGGGGGCTCAGAGTCTGAACCACCAACCAAAGAGCATACAGGGGCTGGACCTAGACCCCTACGTGTTTGTAGCATATGTGTAACTTGGTCTTAACGTGGGTTCCCTAACGATTGTAGCAGAGGCTGTCTCTGACTGTTCCCTGCCATTAGATCCCCTTCCCCTAACTGGACTGCCTGATTGGGCTTCAGTGGGAGAGATTGTGCTTAGGCCTGCTGAGACTAGATGTCCCAGAGCAGGGTGGTACCCGGCGGGGGTTTGAGGGGTTTCACCTTCTCTGAGGAGAAGGGAAGGAGTAATTCAGGGAGGAATTCTTAAGGGTCAGACTGGGAGGAGAAGAGAAGGGAGGGGCTGTGATCATGATGTAAAGTGAATACATAAATTATTGGGAGGAGGGACCCCGCGCTGGGAGGGAGCCTGCCAGCTTTCCTTCCGCGACCTCTGTTCCCACGGACTGCGCTGGAGAGACGGGTACCCCAGGCTCCCTACCCCCAATATAACATCACTTGGGACACGGCCTGTTGGGGCTTCCGTCTGTGCCCGAGGGCGGGTCGGCGCTGTGGTCGTCTGGGTGCCAGATCGGCAGGCCATCGCGACTACAGGGTGAGCGGGGCCACGAAGAGTGCCCTCCGCCATCTGTGTTCCAGTGACTGGGAAGTTGGGACCGCCAGGCTCAGAGACAGACAGGCATGATATCTCTTTGGTCTCGGGCGGCTTGTGTGTAACCTGCTCCCAGGTGCTGGGCTGATGGGCAGTGACCAGCGCGCCAGATCTGCTGTGGGACTTCTGCCTGGCAGAGGGACGCCCCCTCCCCCCCCCAGGAGAGATCACACACCCCTGCACAGGGCAGGAGCCTGCCAGCCTCCCTTTGGCGACCTCTGCTCCAGGAATCCACTAGGCTGAGCCTTTAGATGTGCAAGGCCTCCCCAATATAAGATCACTTGGGGCAAGGCACATTAGGGCTCCAAAGTCACTCAGGAGCAGGCAGGCCCCAGAAATCGGTGCCAGGGGAATCCTGGTAATCCAGGGGGGGCAGAAATAGCTTTGCAGGCTCACAGGAGGTCCAACCAACAGCCAGTGGCAGCAGGACCAACTAACACCAGAGGTATCCAGATGGCAAAAGGCAAACGTAGGAATGTTACTAACAGTAATCAAAGTAATGTGGGACCATCCGAACCCAACTCTCCAACAGCAGCAAGTCCTGGATACCCCACCACACCCGAAAGACAAGATCTGGATTTAAAATCACTTCTCATGATGCTATTAGAGGATCACAAGAAGGACACAAATAAATCTCATAAAGAGTTACAGGAGACCATGAATCAACGGTTAGAAGCCCTTACAAAGGAAACACAAAAATCGCGTAGAGAAATGCGGGAAAACATGGATCAAAAGATGGAGGCACACAAGGAGACAACACAAAAATCGCTTAACGAGATGAATCAACGGGTAGATGCACTCACAAAGGAATCACAAAATTTGCATAAAGAAATGCAGAAGAATATGGGTCAACAGATGGATGCCCATAAGGAGGCAACACAAAAATTGCTTAAAGAAATGAATCAACGGTTAGATGCCCTTACAAAGGAAACACGAGAACTGCTTAAAGAAATGCAGGAGACGATGGATCAACAGATGGAATCCCATGAGGAGGAAACACAAAAATCGCTCAGAGAAATGCAGGAGAACGTGGGTCATCAGGAAGAAATCCTGAAAGAGGTTATGCAAAAATACCTTAAAGAAATACAGGAAAATACAAACAAACAAGTAAAGGATCTCAGCAAATCCATCCAGGAACTAAAAAAGGAAGTAGAAACAACTAAGAAATCACAAAGGGAGACAACTTTGGAGATAGAAAACCTTGGGAAGAAATCAGGAGTCATAGATGCAAACATCAACAATAGAATACAAGAGATGGAAGAAAGAATCTCAGGTGCTGAAGATTCCATAGAAAGCATCGACTCAACAGTCAAAGAAAATGCAAAATGCAAAAAACGCATAACCCAAAACATCCAGGAAATCCAGGACACAATGAGAAGACCAAACCTAAGGATTATAGGTATAGATGAGAGTGAAGATTTGCAACTTAAAGGGCCAGTAAACATCTTCAACAAAATTATGGAGGAAAACTTCCCTAACTTAAAGAGAGAGATGCCGATGAACGTACGAGAAGCCTACAGAACTCCAAACAGACTGGACCAGAACAGAAATACCTCCCGTCACATAATAATCAAAACACCGAATGTTCTAAACAAAGAAAGAATACTAAAAGCAGTAAGAGAAAAGGGCCAAGTAACATACAAAGGAAGACCTATCCGAATCACATCAGATTCTCACCAGAGACTATGAAAGCCAGAAGATCCTGGGCAGATCTCATGCAGACACTAAGACAGCACAAATACCAGCCTAGACTACTATACCCGGCAAAACTCTCAATCACCATAGATGGAGAGACCAAGATATTCCATGATAAAACCAAATTTTCACAATATCTTTCCACAAATCCAGCCCTGCAACGGATAATAGGTGGAAACCTCCAATACAGGGAGAGAAACAACACCCTGATAAAAATGAGATAATAACCTTCTTGAATCAAACCCAAAAGTAGATAACCACTCAAACATAAAGATAGCGTCAAGAATGGCAGATGGCAATAATCACTATGCCTTAATCTCTCTTAATATCAATGGTCTCAATTCCCCAATTAAAAGACATAGACTAGCAGACTGGATATGTAAACAGGACCCAGCATTTTGCTGCATGCAGGAAACGCACCTCAGTGTCAAAGACAAACACTACCTCAGAGTAAAAGGCTGGAAAACAATTTTACAAGCAAATGGCCCCAAGAAACGAGGTGGAGTAGCCATCCTAATATCGGATAAAGTTGATTTTCAACCTAAAGTCATCAAAAAAGACACAGAAGGACACTACATACTGATCAAGGGAAAAATCCACCATCAAGAACTCTCAATTCTGAATATCTATGCTCCAAATGCAAGGGCACCCTCATTCGTAAAAGAAACTTTACTAAAACTCAAAGCACACATCGCACCGCACACAATAATAGTGGGTGACTTCAACACCCCGCTCTCTGAAATGGATCGTTCAGGAAAGCAGAAACTAAACAGGGACACAGTGAATCTAATTGAAGACTTGGACCAAATGGAACTAACTGATATATATAGAACATTTCATCCTAGAGCTAAAGAATACACCTTCTTCTCAGCTCCTCATGGTACCTTCTCCAAAATTGACCATATAATTGGTCACAAATCAGACCTCAACAGATACAAGAAGATAGAACTAATCTCATGCCTCCTATCAGATCACTATGGAATAAGGGTGGCAACAAAAACAAAAGAAAACCCACATACACATGGAGGCTGAACAATGCTCTACTCAATGATAACTTGGTCAAGGTAGAAATAAAGAAAGAAATCAAAGACTTTTTGAAAGTTAATGAAAATGAAGGCACAACATACCCTAATTTATGGGACACAATGAAAGCAGTGCTAAGAGGAAAATTCATAGCCCTGAGTGCCACTAAAAAGAAACGGGATACAGCATACACTAACAGCTTAATGGCACACCTGAAAGCCCTGGAACATAAAGAAGCAAATACACCAAAGAGGAGTAGAAGGCAGGAAATCATCAAACTCAGGGCTGAAATCAATCAAGTAGAAACAAATAAAACCATACAAAGAATCAACAAAACGAGAGTTGGTTCTTTGAGAAAATCAACAAGATAGATAAGCCCTTAGCCAGACTAACCAGAGGGCACAGAGATAGTATCCAAATTAATAAAATCAGAAATGAAAAGGGAGAGATAACAACAGAAACTGAGGAAATTCAAAAAATCATCAGATCCTACTACAAAAACCTGTATTCAACACAACAAGAAAATCTTGAGGAAATGGACAATTTCCTTGACAGATACCAAGTACCAAAATTAAATCAGGATCAAATAGACCATTTAACCGTCCTATAACCCCTGAAGAAATAGAAGTTGTCATTGGAAGTCTTCCAACCAAAAAAAGCACAGGTCCAGATGGTTTTAGTGCAGAATTCTATCAGACCTTCAAAGAAGACCTAACACCAATACTCTTCAAACTGTTCCACAAAATAGAAACAGAAGGAACAGTACCCAAATCATTCTATGAAGCCACAATTACACTAATACCAAAAGCACACAAAGATCCGACAAAGAAAGAGAATCTCAGGCCAATCAATCTCTCTTATGAATATTGATGCAAAAATACTCAATAAAATTCTTGCCAACCGAATCCAAGAACACATCAAAACGATCATTCACTACGATCAAGTAGGCTTCATCCCAGGGATGCAGGGATGGTTCAATATAAGGAAATCCATCAATGTAATCCACTACATAAACAATCTCAAAGAAAAAAACCACATAGTCATCTCATTAGATGCTGAGAAAGCATTTGACAAAATTCAGCATCCTTTCATGCTAAAGGTCTTGGAAAGATCAGGAATTCAAGGCCCATATCTAAACACAGTAAAAGCAATTTACAGCAAACCAGTAGCCAGCATCAATCTAAATGGAGAGAAACTTGAAGCGATCCCACAAAATCAGGGACTAGACAAGGCTGCCCTCTCTCTCCATATCTTTTCAATATAGTACTTGAAGTTCTAGCTAGAGCAATTAGACAACAAAAAGAGGTCAAAGGGATACAAATTGGAAAGGAAGACGTCAAACTATCACTATTTGCAGACGATATGATAGTATACATAAGCGACCCAAAGAACTCCACCAGAGAACTCCTACAGCTGATAAACGACTTCAGCAAAGTGGCCGGATATAAAATCAACTCAAGCAAGTCAGAAGCCTTCCTATACTCAAAGAATAAGCAGGCTGAGAAAGAAGTAAGAGAAATAATACCCTTCACGATAGCCACAAACCATATTAAGTATCTTGGCGTGACTCTAACCAAACAAGTGAAAGATCTGTATGACAAGAACTTCAAGTCTCTGAAGAAAGAAATTGAAGAAGACCTCAGAAGATGGAAAAATCTGCCATGCTCATGGATTGGCAGGATTAATATAGTAAAAATGAGCATCTTACCAAAAGTAATACACAGATTCAATGCAATCCCCATCAAAATCCCAACTCAATTCTTCATAGAGTTAGAAAGAGCAATTCAAAAATTCATCTGGAATAACAGAAAACCCAGAATAGCTAAAACTATCCTCAAGAGTAAAAGAACCTCTGGGGGAATCAGTATCCCGGACCTCAAGCTGTACTACAGAGCAATAGTGTTAAAAACTGCATGGTATTGGTACAGTAACAGACATGTAGATCAATGGAACAGAATTGAAGATCCAGAAATGAATCCACACTCCTATGGTCACTTGATCTTTGACAAAGGATCTAAAACCATGCAGTGGAAAAAAGATAGCCTTTTCAACAAATGGTGCTGGCTCAGCTGGAGGTCAACATGTAGAAGAATGCAAATTGACCCATCCTTATCTCCTTGCACTAAGCTCAATTCTAAGTGGATCAAAGATCTCCACATAAAACCAGACACACTGAAACTAATAGAAGGGAAACTAGGGAAGAACCTTGAACATATGGGCACAGGGGAGAATTTCCTGAACAGAACTCCAATAGCTTATGCTCTAAGATCAAGAATAGACAAATGGGACCTCATTAAATTACAAAGTTTTTGCAAGGCAAAAGACACCGTCAAAAAGACAAAGCGGCAACCAACTAACTGGGAAATAATCTTTACCAACCTTACATCCGACAGAGGGCTAATATCCAAGATATACAAAGAACTCAAGAAGTTAAACTCCAGAGAGGCAAGTAACCCTATTAAAAAATGGGGTACAGAGCTACACAAAGAGTTCTCACCTGAAGAATATCTAATGGCTGAGAAGCACCTAAAGAGATGTTCATCATCCTTAGTCATTAGGGAAATGCAAATCAAAACAACCCTGAGATTCCATCTCATACCAGTCAGGATGGCTAAGATCAAAAACACAGGAGACAGCAGTTGTTGGCGAGGATGTGGAGAAAGAGGAACACTCCTCCACTGCTGGTTGAATTGCAGGCTGTTACAACCACTCTGGAAAGCAGTCTGGCGGTTCCTCAGAAAACTGGGCATGACACTCCCGGAGGATCCGGCTATACCACTCCTGGGCATATACCCAGAGACTTTACCTGCATTCAATAAGGACACATGCTCCACTATATTCATAGCAGCCTTATTTATAATAGCCAGAAGCCGGAAAGAACCCAGATGTCCCTCAACGGAGGAATGGATTCAGAAGATGTGGTATATCTACACAATGGAATACTACTCTGCAATTAAAAACAATGAATTCACGAAATTCCTAGGCAAATGGTCAGATCTTGAAAATATCATCCTTAGTGAGGTAACCCAATCACAAAAGAACACACATGGTATGCAGTCACTGATAAGGGGATATTGACCCAGAATCTCGGAATACCCTAGACACAATCAGCATATCAATAGATTTCTAAAAAGATGGAAGGAGAGACCCGTGGTCCTGGAAAGACTGGATGTAGGGGAACGCCAGGACAGAGTAACGAGAGGGGGTTGAATGGAGAAAAGAGGGAGGGAAGGGGGCTTATGGGACTTTCGGGGAGGGAGGAAACAGGAAAGGGGAAGTGATTTGGAATGTAAATTAAAAAAATGAAATAAAAAAAATTATTGGGAAAAAAACTATATGTTAATTTTGTTCTTCTAACAATCAGCAAAGCAGCAATGGGGCAGTGATGGCCATTCCCACTCTACATGTTTGGCTTCTGTGGAATGAAAATTCTGATCCCAACACAGGTATCTCCATGACAGGAAGAATGGAAGAGACATACACTTTTCTGCAGAAAGACACTGTGATACCATTATTTCTCCATCAGGAATTCCCCCTCCTTTTGGAATTGTAGGCATCTAGTAAAATATCTCTGAGTGATATGTCACAGATTTGAGAAAATTTAGAATGGGGCTGAAACATATGAACAGATAATGGGTCATCCTATGACCACAAGCATAGCAAGTGCCAGGAAGCCCCACAGAGCGCTGATCTGGCCATAAACCCTTCTGAGGACTTTTAGATTCTGAGCAGAAGTGAGGTCAGATCAGCTCAAAGGGCAAACCCACTTTCTTTGGATTTTAAACAAACAAATAAGAAAGAAAGAAACAGCCACAACAACAACAAAACCCCACACCAACAGCTCTGCTCCATATGCAGTTCTTGGCTCACGATCAACAATGCAGACTTTTACAAATGTCTGTGATCTCGGCAGGTAATCCCAGGGGTCCTATTTTGTGAGGAGAATTTCAGACTTTCAGCTCCTACCAGATGTATCCCAAAGCCCGTCACCAGGTCAAAATGTACATTCTGATTTCATCTCCTAATCTGAAGGTCTCAGTACCTTATTCAGAGCTTTCTGGTGCCTTCCATGTTCGTAGTCTGGATTTAAGTCTAGATTCCCCATTTCCTAACTGGGTAACCATACAAATTACTTCTCTCTTCTTCTAGTTCTATGTTAAGTGGGCATAAGAATGGTTCAGCTTTAAACATTGTCTTGCACAAATAGTATATAGCATTATACTTGCCCAGGGTCATATGTCTCTTATTTTTTGACTGGCACAATAAAAAAATCTTCCATCTTTGCTCCTGTTTCACAGTTTCAAGAATGTTCACACATGTAAGAAAGCCTGGTGATTCTCAGCCTTTGAACATTATGTTTATCAGACTGGTGCTTAGTTCAATCTCTAAACCCTTTTGCCCTTGGTCCAAGCAGTTTCCAGAATACTGCATCTGATGTTCCAGAGAGATAGGAAAGTGGCCAGGTTGGCTCTTTATCACAGTCTGCTCTCACATTAACTGATTGACCTCTCTTTCTCTTTGGTATTTATCCCACTGGTTCTGCCCAAACATCTCCCTTTTAGGACACAGTGAACTATATCAACAGTTCTGTTTTATTCTTTGCTGCATCCACTAAAAGGGACAGGGAAATTTTCAGAAAATGACCAGAAATTAAGAACTGTCTGCCTTTTGGCTTAAGGTGGTGAGTTTCAACTTTCTAATGCTGCAACCCTTTAATACAGTTACTCATGTTGTGGTGACCCCCTATCATAAAATTATTTTCATTGTTACTTTATAACTGTAATTTTGCTACTGTTACAAATCGTAATGTAATATCTGTGTTTTCCGATTCTCTTAGTCAATCCTTGTGGAAAGGTCATTTTATGCCCAAAGGAGTCATGACCCACAGGTTGGGAATCACTGCTATAAACAGTTATCTCTACTTTTGTCCTAAATAAACTAATGTTTCTACTTCTAACATTTATCCACAGAAGTACATGTATAACTGTAAAGAAATGTATATAAATGTTACATCAGAACACAGTTAACAGGGAAAAGTTATTTGAATGTCTGTGAATGAGGATAGCTTAAATATAGCATATCTCTGTACCAAGTAATCAGCCAGGAAAATGGTGCATTTGGTGAACATACACTCTAATGATAAGCCTAAATGCGTTCCTAGCCAGCAATAACAACTTCTCAAGGGAACCAACTTAAAATAAGAGAAAGGAACTTTTCACCACCTCATAGAGTTCCATAACATTTAAATTCTTCCAAGTGTGTATTTCTGTCATAATCATCTCAAAAGCAAAAGTTAAGTCATCACAACCTTTTGCCTTGAACTATATATGGTCTCATTGCTTTTGAATGCAAAGTAAATGTGCATTGCTTTGAAATTGATGTCAAATTTCTCTTAGGGTCTTCAACAAATGTTCCTGTTCCCATTCCCACTGGCATTACTTCTGAGAGCAGAGGCCAGCTTTGGAAGATCCTAGTAGCAGGAGGATTTTATCTTGTGAGATACACATACAGCAGTAGGAAGGCAAGTGTTGGATAAGGAGCTAAAAGCAGGCTAATTCTCATCACATTAACTTACAGGACAGTTCTCTTTCATTCATTCAAAAAGAATTTTACTGGAACCCTACTCTAAGTGCTATTCTTAGAACTAGAAATAGAGTAACAACCCAACCATCGACCATAGCTTTTCTTTCTATGGTTTCAATTTTCCATAATGTCAACTGTAGTTCAAAAATATTAAATGTAAAATTTAATTTGTGAATTTAATGAATCCATATATTCCATCAAATTTTAAATTCATAAATTTTAAATTCCAACCTGTTCTGTATGAGCACGATGAGATATCATGCCATCTGGCTCTGTCCCAGGTAGGCTATGAATCATCATAATTAAGTGTGCCCATACCGAGACACCTCCTGCCTATAAGTCATTTAGTCACTGTCTCAGCTGCCAGCAGTATCATAGTGTTGTGTTCAAGTAGCCTTTATGGAGTTACAAATTCTGTGTCATTTCATGACACAAGACTTGAATTGTTCAACATCATCACAAGAAGGACAACTACAGTATGATTAGATACTTGAGAGAAAGGCTGTATTTGTGTAAATTTTATTATAATTATTGTACTTTACTATTAATTGTTGTAATTCCCTGACTTAGTTTATGAACTTAAATTTTTCATAGGTAGTTCTGTGTATTTAGCTTTCCATTATTATAATGAAAAATATTAGAAGTCAGCTTGTAAAACAAAAATGCTTATTTTAGCTTCCATGTTTCGCTTCCATGTGTGGTCTCTAGCTTTGGGACTGTGGCAAGGCAGCACATCATAGAGGAAACACGATAACAACAAAACAACTTACATGGACAGGACACAAAATCTGAGACCTAATGTTCTCTCACCAGACTCTATCTCTTAAATATCCTATCACCTAATAATACCACCACTCTGGGGACCTATTCATTAACACATAGGGTTTGGTGTTATGTGTAATTTCAAAACTGTAGTTTCTGCTATAGAAAAGATGGAAGTAGCCACAGTTTCAGGCTCCCATGAAGGGCCCTGGGATTTACTGCTCATTCATAAGAAGATACAACTGTAACAAGTCTGTCAATGTTACACCTCAATAGACCATTCTTTCCAGCAGAAGTTCCTCTAATTAAAGAAAATAATTTCTCCTCTTCTGTTTCTCAATTAGTACCCTTTGTGCACTGAACATGGTTCTTCTGAGATCAGCCTTCTGAAACCAACCATGTGTGTTGTCAGAAGTATCTTGTCAGTAACTTTCAACCCTACTGGTGGTAAAAACACTTCATAACATACCTAACAGAGAAGCATGGAAGTCAGCTAATATCAAATACCTACAATGAAGCCACTGATGATTTAATGAATTGTAATGAGATCCCTGTCAAATGTTTAAATTTATATATTCCATCATCCAACAAATAGCATTGTCCCTAAGACCCTAAATTCAACCCAAGTTCAATAAATTACAAGAATATAAGGAAGAAATTAATAAAACATAGACTAGAAGAACAATACATTGAATCAATCAAATTAGGAGTTGCCTCTTTGAAAGATCAAGTTTTTCAAACTTCTAGCCAAACTAAGAAGAAGAAAAAGATTAAAATTAATTAAATTAGAAATAAAATGGAGACACGGGGCATACTATCAGTGGAGCAGCTGGGACGGAAGTCTTCCCAGTCGCCATTTGCACCAGGGAGCTGGGTGACTCCACAGCCTTCTGTGCACAGCCCACCAGGAAAGAGTGATCTCCCAGCAATGCTTTCACTTCTGACCTAAAGGTGAAATCTCCACCTCCTCTCTGGAGGGAAACAACTGGGAGCCCACAGGACATACAATCAGTGGAACAACTGGGACAGAGGTCTTCAGGCTGCCATTTGCACCAGGGAGCCAGGCCGCTCCACAGCCTTCTGTGCACAGACCCTGCCAGAAGAGAGTTGGTCTTACAGGCCCACAGGAGGGACAACTCCAGCCACAGACAGCAAGACCAACTAACACCAGAGATAACCAGATGGCAAAAGGCTATAAGAACCCTACCAACAGAAACCAAGGCTACTTGGCAACATCAGAACCCAGTTCTCCCACTACAGCAAGTCCCAGATACCCCCAACACACCAGAAAAGCAAGAGTTGGATTTAAAATTGTATCTCATGAGGCTGATAGAGGACTTTAAGAAGCTCTTAAATAACTCCCTTAAAGAAGTATAGGAAAACATCGGTCAACAGGTAAAAGCCCTTAAAGAGGAAACACAAAACTCCCTTAAAGAAACACAGGAGATCATGGGTCGACAGGCAGAAGCCCGTAAAGAGGAAACACAAAAATCCCTTAAAGAATTACAGGAAAACACAATCAAGTGAAGGAACTGAAAAAAAATCCAGAATCTAAAAGTGGAAGTAGAAACAGTAAAGAAATCACAAAGTGAGACATCTCTGAAGATAGAAAACCTTGGAAAGAATTCAGGAGTCATAGATGCAAGCATCCACAACAAAATACAAGAGACAGAAGAAAGAATCTCAGGTACTGAAGATACCATAGAAAACATTGACTCAACAGTCAAAGAAAATGCAAAATGCATAAAGCTTGTAACCCCAACATCCAGGAAATCCAGGACACAATGAGAAGACCAAACCTAAGGGTTATAGATATAGAAGAGAGCAAAGATTTACAACTTAAAAGGCCAGTAAATATCTTCAACAAAATTATAGAAGAAAACTTCCCTAACCTAAAGAAAGAGATGTCCATGATCATACAAGAAGCCTACAGAACTCCAAACAGACTGGACCAGACCAGAAAGTCCTCCCGGCACATAATAATCAAAACACCAAATGCACTAAACAAAAAAAAAAATATTAAAAGCAGTAAGGGAAAAAGGGAAAGTAACTTATAAAGGCAGGCCTATCAGAATTACACCAAACTTCTCACCAGAGATGATGAAAGCTAGAAGATCCTGGGTAGATCTCATGCAGACCCTAAGAGAACACAAATGCCAGCCCCAGACTACTATCGCCAGCAAAACTCTCAATCACCAAAGATGGAGAAAACAAGATATTCCATGATAAAACAAAATTTACACAATATCTGTCCACAAATCCAGCCCTACAAAGAATAATAGATGGAAAACACCAATACAAACCCAAAAGAAGACACCCACACAAACATAAAAATAGCATCAAAAATAACAGGAAGCAACAATCACTATTCCTTAATATCTCTTAACATCAATGGACTCAATTCCCTAATAAAAAGACAGACTAACAGAAATATGTTTCATGTAAATCTTCAATTTTATTAGAAAATGTTTGTGATTCCTCTTTCAACTAATTTAGTAATGTTTTTATGTCTACAATTTTATCTGCATTATTTTATGATAATCTTCAATTTTAACATGTTTTTCTGTATATTTCTTCTATTTTATCAGAAATATTTTCCATATAAATCTCTTATTTTATCACAAAATGTTTTTAATTCCACCTTCATTAATTTAAAAAGGTTTTTTATGTCTACCATTTTATCTGTATAATTTTCCATGAAATAGTCAATTTTAATATGTTTGTCTATATATTTCTTGAATATTATCAGAAATATTTTCCATGTAAATCTTCAATTTTACCTGAAAATGTCTAGGTGGTTAAAGATCTGTGTGGATCCACTGGAGATGGTGGCAGGGTGGTAAAGGGAGACTGTAGCAGGTGTTCTGCTACAGAGTTGAAGATAAGACTTGGGAATTGGATTTGGAGGAGCTGAGGGAGAAATGAAGATATGCACTTAGCCTCCATGTTTCCCCAGCAAGATGGTTTGTAGGTTTGAGAGGAATACCTGCACCAGTTGGGTCTTCTAATAATGCAGTAAGTTGGGAGAAGAATTTTTGGAGGGGAAGGTATGTGTGATTCACCAGAGATGGAGGCAGTAGAGGGATATGACTGCAGCTACCGGTCTACTTCAGAGCTGAGGATGAGAACAGGGGGTTGGATTCAGAGGAGCGAAGAGCTGAGGATCTTCAGTTAGCTTACCTGTTTCTCTGGTCATAGTCATTCTTGAGGAAGGTGAAGAATCTTCTAGCTATCTTGCTCTCTACCTTGTCACTTGCAGTGTAACTGTGTGCAATATTTAGAAAGGATTAAGTTGCAAGAGAATTGAGTCATTGTTTTCTTTTGGGAGACTAGTGATTAGGGCCCGGCTTCTATCCCTAGCCTTCTGAGAGGCTGCTATTGTTGGCCTGAACTATTCGTCAGCACACTTCTTGTTGGACCTCTCCTCTGCTGCCTTTTGGTGTGGGTCCCCAAGTCTAGTTGCTCTACCTTGAATGGACTCTGGTCAACTGTAGGTTGGGGACAGAAGATCTTGGGAGCTGGAATGTATATTTAAGACCCCTATGGGAGGTACTTGGTACTCTACAGTCCTTAGGTGGTTGGAGTTTGGAATGTCTGATGGGTGTATAGTACCTAAAGCACTGTTTAGAGCTTATGCTTAGCTCCTGTAACTTTACCTTTCCCAATTGGATTACTGATGCTGGTCCTAGAAGTAGTCACTGGGAACCCCTTCTATAAAATCTCTAATGCACAGCTTTTGTAGATTTACTCATAGGAGTCTTTTAAGCCAGCTAAACACAGCTATGTCAGTGGATACATTGGTTGCAGTCACAACAGCAAGTCCAGTTTGATGGTAGAGAATATGCATGAGTCCAGCATCAGAAGTTTCTTGAGGGCACTGATCAAGGTGAGGTGGGAAAGCAAGAAGTAGCTGAGTAGCTGATGGAGTGATAAAATATTTTCTCTTTATTTCCCAAACTGTAATCGGGCACTTGTTCCAACATGAATTCTAGTTTGCCAGCGTATCTGGAATTCCTTCAGCGGTGTGTGTGTGTGTGTGTGTGTGTGTGTGTGTGTGTGTGTGTGTGTTAACTATAAGTCTTCAGCAGGTGTCTTCCTCTGTCTTCTTCCACCTTTTTATTGAAAATAAATTTTTTATATAATATACTCTAATTACTGTTTCCACTCCCCATTCTTCTTATTTTTTGAGAATTTTTCATTCTGCATCAAATCAAGACTGACTGACATTGGGTTCTAGGAATCGACCTGCTTCCACCCACTCAGTACTGGAGTTACAAGCATGTGCCACTGCATCCTGCTTTTATGTGAGTGCTGGGAATCCAAACTCAGATCTTCATGCTTGGGTGGAAAAGACTTTACCAACTGTGCCATCTACCAGCCACTAGACCCTAATATTATTTCTTCCCTTTAATCTAGTATATTGGTGATGAAGTCCACCATGTCTTTCATCAATTTATTAAGTTTTTCATTTCTATTTTGTGTGTTCATTCTTTTGTTTCAGACTATCAGTTTGTGGTTTTTTTGTTTGTTTGTTTTTTAGTGGCTTTCCCATCCATATTTTGCCTTTCTTATTCAGACTGTCTATCCTCTTTGAGGTCATTAATCAGTTTTAAAACTAAACTTGAAAATTCTTTCTCCTACATTTAATGACTTCAGTATTTTTTGACTTAGGTATTGAATACATGTAAACATTGTAGGAGTCACATTACCTAATTTGTTGCCTGTGTTTCTAAGTTACAATTTGTGCATCCTTTGGCATGTATATCTCTTCTGATATTATTTGGTAGTTTTCTTAGTCTTTTTATTTCCAATTGAGGTCTCAAGCCCCAGTATCACTCAATGAAGAGAAGGCAACACCACCCAGACTATCCATTCAGGCTGGCCATGTGCAGGCTGAAGACCAGCGCAGACAAGTCTTGATGCCCAGTTTTAAGCAGGTCTACATTCCTTTGTTGCACTCAAGGAGCTACAGATTATTACACTGTGATTTGTGGCTGATGGACCAGAAATTTTCCTACTTGTTCCAAAAGCCACTAGTTTGTGATCCTGAGGATATCAATTGTCCAAGCTGAGAGGCTTCACCCCAATGTGTCAAATGGAGAAGTAGCAAAAAGACCACTGAGATACATTCCAGATGGGGAGAACTCAGATACTCCTGTACTTTGCTTTCTGGTTTCTGTACTTTCAGACCATGGCCACTGGTACACTACCACCTCCACCCCCACCCCTCTGGAGAGACAGACTGTGGAAATCAGTTGTTTTGCCAGACTAGGACTCCATGTTCTCAGTCCTCTATAGCAGCAAATTATTCACATCAGGGAGGTCACTGTGGAGGATGAGCAGTCCATTAGCTATGAGATAGGGGCTCTCAGTGTCAACTGTAGTCCACATTCCTTACCACAGAAGAGAGATCATAGACCTCAATATTCTTGACCACCTTCCTGCAGCTTAAGCGTCTCTCAGCTCATCTGTGTAGGACTCTCGTCCTCTCTAGAACTTCTGTCTTCTACCAACATGTGATTGAATGACCTCAGACTACTTGAGGTATGATTGTTTCTTGATTTCAGGTCACCAGAGTAGCCCAGTCTCAAACAATTGTCTCCTTCTCCAGATGGTATCAAACTGCAACTGTCTGAAATAGAGAGTTTCAAGACTGAGAAAATAGATCTCTGTCCCAATGTGGGCCTACCACATAGAAGGAGTCAGCCATGAAATCCTCCAGCTGGATTTAAAGTTCCTATGATCTGTGTGTGGGTTTGTCCTGTGGCTGGGACTGTTGGAACATCCTTTTGGCTTGCTATCTCCATTGATTTTTCCACTGACAGTAAATTGGCTATTTCCTTCTATCCTCCTGACTCCTTTCAAACTGAGTTCTCTCCTCTTTTCTAATGCCTTAAAACACAGGTGCTTTCCCCTTTCTGCTATATTACCCCATAACTCTTATTTCAGGTCTTGTTTCCCATGTGCTTTGGCATGATGTATTTTCACTTTGATTAAGTTCAATCAGCTTTGTAATTTCCCTTTGTGACTTCTTTTTTGTCTTATTAGTTTGGCACTAGTTTTCTTTTTTTTTTTTTCATTTTTTTTTATTTTGTTTTTTGGTTTTGGGGGTTTTTTTTGGTTTTTTTTATTTTTTATATTTTTATTTACATTCAAAATCAATTCCCCTTTCCCGTTTCCTCCCTCCCTGAAAGTCCCGTAAGCCCTCTTCCCTCCCTCTTTTCCTCATTCAACCCCTTCTTGCTTCTCTGTCGTGGCATTCCCCTACATCCAGTCTTTCCAGGACCAGGGGTCTCTCCTTCCATCTTCTTGGAAATCTGTTGATATGCGTATTATGTTTAGGTTATTCCGAGATTCTGGGTTAATATCCCCTTATCAGTGACTGCATACCATGTGTGTTCTTTTGTGATTGGGTTACCTCACTAAGGATGATATTTTCAAGTTCTGACCATTTGCCTAGGAATTTCGTGAATTCATTGTTTTTAACTGCAGAGTAGTATTCCATTGTGTAAATATACCACATCTTCTGAATCCATTCCTCCGTTGAGGGACATCTGGGTTCTTTCCAGCTTCTGGCTATTATAAATAAGGCTGCTATGAACATAGCAGAGCATGTGTCCTTATTGCATGCAGGTAAAGCCTCTGGGTATATGCCCAGGAGTGGTATAGCAGGATCCTCCGGGAGTGTCATGCCGTGTTTTTTGAGGAACCGCCAGACTGCTTTCCAGAGTGGTTGTACCAGCTTGCAATCCCACCAGCAATGGAGCAGTGTTCCTCTTTCTCCACATCCTTGCCAACAACTGCTGTCTCCTGTGTTTTTGATCTTAGCCATTCTGACTGGTGTGAGATGGAATCTCAGGGTTGTTTTGACTTGCATTTCCCTAATGACTAAGGATGATGAACATCTCTTTAGGTGCTTCTCAGCCATTAGATATTCTTCAGGTGAGAACTCTGTGTGTAGTTCTGTACCCCATTTTTAATAGGGTTACTTGCCTCTCTGGAGTTTAACTTCTTGAGTTCTTTGTGTATATTGGATATTAGCCCTCTGTCAGATGTAGGGTTGGTAAAGATCATTTCCCAGTTAGTTGGTTGCTGCTTTGTCTTTTTGACAGTGTCTTTTGCCTTGCAAAAACTTTGTAATTTAATGAAGTCCCATTTGTCAATTCTTGATCTTAGAGCATAAGCTATTGGAGTTCTATTCAGGAAATTCTCCCCTGTGCCCATATGTTCAAGGTTCTTCCCTGGTTTCCTTTCTATTATTTTCAGTGTGTCTGGTTTTATGTGGAGGTCCTTGATCCACTTAGAATTGAGCTTAGTGCAAGGAGATAAGAATGGGTCAATTTGCATTCTTCTGCATGTTGACCTCCAGTTGAGCCAGCACCATTTGTTGAAAAGGCTATCTTTTTTCCACTGGATGGTGTTAGCTCTTTTGTCAAAGATCAAGTGACCATAGGAGTGTGGACTAATTTCTGGGTCTTCAATTCTGTTCCATTGATCTACATGCCTGTCACTGTACCAATACCATGCGGTTTTTAACACTATTGCTCTGTAGTACAGCTTGAGGTTCGGGATACTGATTCCCCCAGAGGTTCTTTTACTCTTGAGAATAGTTTTAGCTACCCTGGGTTGTCTGTTATTCCAGATGAATTTTTGAATTGCTCTTTCTAACTCTATGAAGAATTGAGTTGGGATTTTGAACTTTTTAAAATTTAATGAAAATGAAGGCACATCATACCCTAATTTATGGGACACAATGAAAGCAGTGCTAAGAGGAAAATTCATAGCTCTGAGTGCCGCCAAAAAAGAAACGGGAGACAGCATACACTAGCAGCTTAATGGCACACCTGAAAGCCCTGGAACAAAAAGAAGCAAATACACCCAAGAGGAGTAGAAGGCAGGAAAATCATCAAATTCAGGGCTGAAATCAATCAAGTAGAAACAAATAAAACCATACAAAGAATCAACAAAACTAGGAGTTGGTTCTTTGAGAAAATCAACAAGATAGATAAGCCCTTAGCCAGACTAGCCAGAGGGCACAGAGACAGTATCCAAATTAAGAAAATCAGAAACAAAAAGGGAGAGATAACAACAGAAACTGAGGAAATTCAAAAAATCATCAGATCCTAGTACAAAAGCCTGTATTCAACACAACTAGAAAATCTCGAGGAAATGGACAATTTCCTTGACAGATACCAAATACCAAAATTAAATCAGGATCAAATAGACCATCTAAACCGTCCTATAACCCCTGAAGAAATAGAAGTTGTCATTGGAAGTCTTCCAACCAAAAAAAGCACAGGTCCAGATGGTTTTATTGCAGAATTCTATCAGATCTTCAAAGAAGACCTAACACCAATACTCTTCAAATTATTCCACAAAATAGAAACAGAAGGAACACTACCCAACTCATTCTATGAAGCCACAATTACACTAATACCAAAAGCACACAAAGATCCGACAAAGAAAGAGAATCTCAGGCCAATCAATCTCTCTTATGAATATTGATGCAAAAATACTCAATAAAATTCTTGCCAACCGAATCCAAGAACACATCAAAACGATCATTCACTACAATCAAGTAGGCTTCATCCCAGGGATGCAGGGATGGTTCAATATAAGGAAATCCATCAATGTAATCCACTACATAAACAATCTCAAAGAAAAAAACCACATGGTCATCTCATTAGATGCTGAGAAAGCATTTGACAAAATTCAGCATCCTTTCATGCTAAAGGTCTTGGAAAGATCAGGAATTCAAGGCCAATATCTAAACATAGTAAAAGCAATTTACAGCAAACTGGTAGCCAGCATCAATCTAAATGGAGATAAACTTGAAGCAATCCCACTAAAATCAGGGACTAGACAAGGCTGCCCTCTCTCTCCATATCTTTTCAATAGAGTACTTTGAAGTTCTAGCTAGAGCAATTAGACAACAAAAAGAGGTCAAAGGGATACAAATTGGAAAGGAAGAAGTCAAACTATCACTATTTGCAGACGATATGATAGTATACTTAAGCGACCCAAAGAACTCCACCAGAGAACTCCTAGAGCTGATAAACGACTTCAGCAAAGTGGCCGGATATAAAATCAACTCAAGCAAGTCAGAAGCCTTCCTATACTCAAAGGATAAGCAGGCTGAGAAAGAAGTAAGAGAAATGATACCCTTCACGATAGCCACAAACCATATAAAGTATCTCGGCGTGACTCTAACCAAACAAGTGAAAGATCTGTATGACAAAAACTTCAAGTCTCTGAAGAAAGAAATTGAAGAAGACATCAGAAGACGGAAAAATCTGCCTTGTTCATGGATTGGCAGGATTAATATAGTAAAAATGACCATCTTACCAAAAGTAATATACAGATTCAATGCAATCCCCATCAAAATCCCAACTCAATTCTTCATAGAGTTAGAAAGAGCAATTCAAAAATTCATCTGGAATAACAGAAAACCCAGAATAGCTAAAACTATTCTCAAGAGTAAAAGAACCTCTGGGGGAATCAGTATCCCGAACCTCAAGCTGTACTACAGAGCAATAGTGTTAAAAACCGCATGGTATTGGTACAGTGACAGGCATGTAGATCAATGGAACAGAATTGAAGACCCAGAAATGAATCCACACTCCCATGGTCACTTGATCTTTGACAAAGGAGCTAAAACCATCCAGTGGAAAAAAGATAGCCTTTTCAACAAATGGTGCTGGCTCAGCTGGAGGTCAACATGCAGAAGAATGCAAATTGACCCATTCTTATCTCCTTGCACTAAGCTCAATTCTAAGTGGATCAAGGATCTCCACCTAAAACCAGACACACTGAAACTAATAGAAGGGAAACTAGGGAAGAACCTTGAACATATGGGCACAGGGGAGAATTTCCTGAACAGAACTCCAATAGCTTATGCTCTAAGATCAAGAATAGACAAATGGGACTTCATTAAATTACAAAGTTTTTGCAAGGCAAAAGACACTGTCAAAAAGACAAAGTGGCAACCAACTAACTGGGAAATAATCTTTACCAACCTTACATCCGACAGAGGGCTAATATCCAATATATACAAAGAACTCAAGAAGTTAAACTCCAGAGAGGCAAGTAACCCTATTAAAAAATGGGGTACACAGCTACACACAGAGTTCTCACCTGAAGAATATCTAATGGCTGAGAAGCACCTAAAGAGATGTTCATCATCCTTAGTCATTAGGGAAATGCAAATCAAAACAACCCTGAGATTCCATCTCACACCAGTCAGGATGGCTAAGATCAAAAACACAGGAGACAGCAGTTGTTGGCAAGGATGTGGAGAAAGAGGAACACTCCTCCACTGCTGGTGGAATTGCAGGCTGGTACAACCACTCTGGAAAGCAGTCTGGCGGTTCCTCAGAAAACTGGGCATGACACTCCCGGAGGATCCGGCTATACCACTCCTGGGCATATACCCAGAGACTTTACCTGCATGCAATAAGGACACATGCTCCACTATGTTCATAGCAGCCTTATTTATAATAGCCAGAAGCTGGAAAGAACCCAGATGTCCCTCAACGGAGGAATGGATTCAGAAGATGTGGTATATCTACACAATGGAATACTACTCTGCAATTAAAAACAATGAATTCACGAAATTCCTAGGCAAATGGTCAGAACTTGAAAATATCATCCTTAGTGAGGTAACCCAATCACAAAAGAACACACATGGTATGCAGTCACTGATAAGGGGATATTGACCCAGAATCTCGGAATACCCTAGGCACAATCCGCATATCAATAGATTTCTAAAAAGATGGAAGGAGAGACCCCTGGTCCTGGAAAGACTGGATGTAGGGGAACGCCAGGACAGAGTAACGAGAGGGGGTTGAATGGAGAAAAGAGGGAGGGAAGGGGGCTTATGGGACTTTCGGGGAGGGAGGAAACGGGAAAGGAGAAGTGATTTGGAATGTAAATTAAAAAAATAAAAAAAATGGGGTACAGAGCTAAACAAAGAGTTCTCACCTGAAGAATATCTAATGGCTGAGAAGCACCTAAAGAGATGTTCATCATCCTTAGTCATTAGGGAAATGCAAATCAAAACAACCCTGAGATTCCATCTCACACCAGTCAGGATGGCTAAGATCAAAAACACAGGAGACAGCAGTTGTTGGCAAGGATGTGGAGAAAGAGGAACACTCCTCCACTGCCGGTGGAATTGCAGGCTGGTACAACCACTCTGGAAAGCAGTCTGGCGGTTCCTCCAAAAACTGGGCATGACACTTCCGGAGGATCCTGCTATACCACTCCTGGGCATATACCCAGAGGCTTTACCTGCATGCAATAAGGACACATGCTCCACTATGTTCATAGCAGCCTTATTTATAATAGCCAGAAGCTGGAAAGAACCCAGATGTCCCTCAACGGAGGAATGGATTCAGAAGATGTGGTATATCTACACAATGGAATACTACTCTGCAATTAAAAACAATGAATTCATGAAATTCCTAGGCAAATGGTAAGAACTTGAAAATATCATCCTTAGTGAGGTAACCCAATCACAAAAGAACACACATGGTATGCAGTCACTGATAAGGGGATATTGACCCAGAATCTCAGAATACCCTAGACACAATTCGCATATCAATAGATTTCTAAGAAGATGGAAGGAGAGACCCCTGGTCCTGGAAAGACTGGATGTAAGGGAATGCCAGGACAGAGAAACGAGATGGGGTTGAATGGAGAAAAGAGGGAGGGAAGGGGGCTTATGGGACTTTCGGGGAGGGAGGAAATGGGAAAGGGGAAATGATTTGGAATGTAAATTAAAAAAAATAAGAAAATAAAAAAAATTAAAAAAAAAAGAAGTTTAGTGCAGACAGACTCATCTTGTTAATGAAACTTGGTTGGTTCCCAGCAGAGCATCTTCTTGATTTTTCTGTGCTGTTTGGGTAGACCATCTCAGTGCAGAAATAGCACATGATAGTTATTCTCTGTAGTAAGAGCAGGAGAAATTGATGGTAAGGCCCTTTCGTCTCTTATGGGCTTGTATTTTTTATTTTTATATCTTTATTAACACTTTTCAGCTCATGCATACTCATGGGTACCACACACAGTTCTCCATGGCTTAATGATGTTTGATGTATTGTTTTAAAAAGATTTATTTTTTAAATTTTTATTATTTTAAATTGTGTGTGCATGTGCATGCACATGAATGCAGTGCCCACATAGGCCAAAAAAGGAATCCCCTTGAGTTTGGAGTTACAGTGTAGACTCATAGTAAGTCCTCTGCAAAAGCAGCAAGTTCTCTTAACTGCTGGGCCATCTGTCCAATTTCCCATGTTTTGTTTGAGGAGGTTGAGTTGTTTTCTGTGAGGGATGATGCTTCCTTGCTTCTGACTTTTTGATTGGAGAGCCTTTGGTATTGTTGCCGAATTGGTGATGTGCCGCTTACATGACCCTGTGACAAGAAATCCTTTAGTGCCCTGGTATCATTTGGCAATTGCTCTTACTTGGGACATCGAATCAGTTTTCACTGAGTGGTGGGTTTCTGGTAGGGCTTACAGTGTGTTTTGCAGACAACTGTGGGATGACATGAGTTATAAATTCTTCTTGCAGACTAATAGGCTTATGAAGATGTACAAGGGCAGCCCAATGCTCCAAGTTGAGGTGGAATCTATTCTAGAATGGACTCCCTAAGTCGGAGAGATACCAATTTAAATACCTTAAGATAGTCTCAACTGGGGCTCAGGACATAGCCCAGCCAATAAAGAGACTATTATGTAAGCTTGAGGATCTAAGATACGATCCCAGCACATAAAGGCCAGACATGGTGGTTCATGTGTTTAAAGCAATATTAGGATAGTAGGTCAGAGTTGGGGATCTCTGGAGTTCATACGCCAACCAGCACAACTGAACTGATGAACTCCAGGTTTAGTGAGAAACCCTGTGTCCAAATGGTAAGGTGGGAGGCCATCAAAGAAGACAACTGAGCTTGACCTCTGCTCTCCTTGTGCATCTGCATACACATGTGCATATTAACACACACACACAGACACACACACACACACACAGAAGATCATCTGAGTTAACTTTGGATTTTGGAGTGGGTGGGTGGAGGGATGGGGAATACAAATGAAAAACATCTTTAGGAATTGAGAGTGTTGATAGCAGATTACAGCTACATACAGTTTATGTAGTGAAACTTTGAATAATACAAAGCTAAAAATAATTTTGATGTAGAGGAATACCAGGACAGGGAAGCAGGGGAGGGTTGATTGGGGAAGGGGAGATGATTTATGGAATTTTCAGGGGAGGGGGGAACCAGGAGAGGGGACATTTGAAATCTAATAAAAAATAAAAAAAAATAATAATTTTGAAAAAAAATACTCAATAAAATTCTTGCCAACCGAATCCAAGAACACATCAAAACGATCATTCACCACGATCAAGTAGGCTTCATCCCAGGGATGCAGGGATGGTTCAATATAAGGAAATCCATCAATGTAATCCACTATATAAACAATCTCAAAGAAAAAACCACATGGTCATCTCATTAGATGCTGAGAAAGCATTTGACAAAATTCAGCATCCTTTCATGCTAAAGGTCTTGGAAAGATCAGGAATTCGAGGCCCATATCTAAACATAGTAAAAGCAATTTACAGCAAACTGGTAGCCAGCATCAATCTAAATGGAGAGAAACTTGAAGCAATCCACTAAAATCAGGGACTAGACAAGGCTGCCCTCTCTCTCCATATCTTTTCAATAGAGTACTTTGAAGTTCTAGCTAGAGCAATTAGACAACAAAAAGAGGTCAAAGGGATATAAATTGGAAAGGAAGAAGTCAAACTATCACTATTTGCAGACGATATGATAGTATACTTAAGCGACCCAAAGAACTCCACCAGAGAACTCCTACAGCTGATAAACAACTTCAGCAAAGTGGCCGGATATAAAATCAACTCAGGCAAGTCAGTAGCCTTCCTATACTCAAAGGATAAGCAGGCTGAGAAAGAAGTAAGAGAAATGATACCCTTCATGATAGCCACAAACCATATAAAGTATCTTGGTGTGACTCTAACCAAACAAGTGAAAGATCTGTATGACAAGAACTTCAAGTCTTTGAAGAAAGAAATTGAAGAAGACCTCAGAAGATGGAAAAATCTGCCATGCTAATGGATTGGCAGGATTCATATAGTAAAAATGACCATCTTGCCAAAAGCAATATACAGATTCAAGGCACTAGTTTTCTAATATTTGGGGATATCCCAGAGATAAATCTGTTCATCTCTCACCTATTTTTTGTAGCATCATTGTGTATACTTAGTAACAATTTGATCATTTGAAACCTATGAGGCCTTTTGTATGGTCTAGGAGACCTTCTAGTTTGGTGAATGACATGTGTCTGTTGTTGAGTGACATTTGGCTTAAAGGTCAGTGAGGTCACAGGGTGTTAATGTCCTATCAGGGATTCATGAGGTGTTTTTTGCTTTAGCCTTGCCTAGTGTTTTTAATTTGAGATATTTTATTGGGCTATTTATTATTTATAAATTATACTTAGTATTGGGAATTAAATAAAGGGCCTTATAAAAACCAGACAAGTGTTCTGCCAGTGAGCAATAGCCCTTGCCCTTCTGCCAGGTTTTCATTAGGGGAATTTTGAAATCTCTTACTGTGTCTGTAGGTTTATTTATGGAACTTTTAGTTCTGACAGTTTTTACTTCACATATTTTGAAATTCAATATTTGTGTATGAGGCATTTGTAATTGCTATATTTTCTCCATGAATTGAAATGGTTCTTGTTATTAAAAACAAAATCAAAGAAAAACTCCCCTTTGTTCCTAGGACTACCTTTTCTTCTTCTTTTTTTATGAAATAAATTACAGATTTTATTGTATTGGGATGTGGGGGAAAGAGGGCCTTTGACTTCTTTCAACTGCTGGCATTAAATATCTTTAAGACCGTTTAAATACTTCCATAAAGTGCTTGCCAAAGACCAGATTACCCCAGTATGTGACAGAGATGAAGCAAGAGATAAAACATTAAAGATATGTGGATTTTAGTCATAATATAGACTGATCAGATCAGTGATTTTTATAAAAGTCATAGGAATTCCAACCAATCATATTTTTTTTTTCAAATTTTACATTCCAATCACCATTTTTTATAAAAACCATGTGGAAGAATTCAGGAAACATCTTACCAGTCTGTGAAATGTTGGGAAAACTTAGTATTTCCATCTAAACAATAAGACCTCATTCTTACAACATTTCACAGACTGGTAAGATGTTCCCTGAATACTTCTTGGAAAAGACTTGCTACCTTTAAGACCATAATAACAGATTAGTGAGAGCATTGTATGCTAAATGATATCACAGAACATAGCCAGTTCAAATGTTGAGGCTATCTGAACACAGTTCCACAGCCAGGGAGAGGCAAACATGGGTCACCAAAATAGACTTGATAAATTATGAGACCCATGCTGTAATTTCAAACTGTTTAAGAACTAATATTCCAACAACACGGAGTTTCAAATTCTACTCCAAAGGAAAGTAGAAGCATTAAGTGTGTTTTCCCTTGTTGATTAGCAATGCCCATAGTGTTGTTCTTTTCTTTTTCTTTTTTTAATATTTTATTTATTTACATTTCAAATGTTATCTCCTTTCCTGGTTTCCCCTCCATACACCCCCCTATTCCATCCCCCATTCCCCCTGCTTCTATGAGGGTGCTCCCCCACCCACTCCCACCACACCACCCTGGCACTCACTGGGACACTGAGCCTTCACAGCACCAAGGGCCTCTCCTCCCGTTGATGCTAGATAAGCTCTTTGGTTGGTGGTTTAGTCCCTGGGAGCTCTGGGGGTCTGGTTGGTTGATATTGTTGTTCTTCCTATGGGGTTGCAAACCCCTTCAGCTCCTTCAGTCCTTTCATTCAGTCCTCCATTGGGGTCCCCGTGATGAGTCCAATGGTTGCCTGTGAGCATCCACATCTGTGTTTATCAGACTCTGTCAGAACCTCTCCGGAGACAGGTAGTACCTGTCAGCAAGTACTTCTTGGCATCAGCAATACTGTCTGGGTTTGGTGTCTGTATACAGGACCTATCCTCAGGTAGGGCAGTCTCTCGATGCCTTTCCTTCAGTCTCTGCCCCATACTTTGTTCCCGTATTTCCTTTGACAAGAGCAATTCTGGGTTAAAAATTTGGAGATGAATGGGCGACCCCATTCCTCAACCAGGGACCTTCCCTAACCTTTGGATATGGTCTCTACCGGTTCTCCTTCCTCCTTCTTGGGCATTTCAGCTAATCTCATCCCTTTTGGGTCCTGGGAGCCTCTTGCTTTCCTGGTATCTGGGACTTTCTGGTGGCTACCCCCAGTTCCCCATCCACCATTGCTATGTACCTCAGTTCAATTTCCTGACTCTCTGTATATTATCCCCTTCTCCCTTACCTGATATTTCCCCCCTTTCCCATCCCCCTTCTTTCTTCCTCCCAAGTCCCTCCCACCCAGTAGCTCCTGTGAGTATTTTGTTTCCCCTTCTAAGAAGTACTGAAGCATCCATACTTCGGTCTTCCTTCTTTTTGAACTTCATATGGTCTGTGAGTTGTATCATGGGTATTCCAAGCTTTTGGCCTAATATCCACTTATCAGTGAGTACATACCGTGTGTGTTCTTTTGTGACTGAATTTCTTCACTCAGGATATTTTCTAGTTCTCTCCATTTGTATGAATTTCATGAAGTCCTTGTTTTTAATAGCTGAGTAGTACTCCATTGTGTAAATGTACCGTGTTTTCTGTATCCATTCCTCTGTTGAGGGACATCTGGATTCTTTCCAGCTTCTGGCTATTATAAATAAGGCTGCTATGAACATAGTAGAGCATGTGTCCCTGTTATATGTTGGAGAATCTTTTGGGTATATGCCCAGGAGTGGTATAGCTGGGTCCTCAGGTAGTATTATGTCAAATTTACTGAGGAACCACCAGACTGATTTCCAGAGAGGTTGTACCAGCTTTCAATCCCACCAACAATGGAGGAGTGTTCCTCTTTCTCCACATCTTCTCCCTCATCTTCTATCACCTGGGTTTTTTATCTTAGCCATTCTAACTGGTGTGAGGCAGAATCTCAGGGTTGATTTGATTTGCATTTCCCTGATGGCTAAGGATGTTGAACTTTTTTAGGTGCTTCTCAGCCATTCGAGTTTCCTCCGTTAAGAATTCTCTGTTTAGCTCTGTTCCACATTTTTAATAGGGTTATTTGGTTCTCTTGAGTCTAACTTCTTGAGTTCTTTGTATATATTAGATATTAGCCCTCTATCAGATGTAGGATTAGTAAACATCTTTTCGAAATATGTTGGTTGCCATTTTGTCCTATTGACAGTGTCCTTTGCCTTACAGAAACTTTGAAATTTTACAAGGTCCCATTTGTCAATTCTTGATCTTAGAGCATAAGCCATTGCATACTGTTCAGAAAATGTTCCCATGTGCCCATGTGTTTGAGGCTTTTCCCCACTTTCTCTTCTATTAGATTCAGTGTATCTGGTTTTATGTGGAGGTCCTTGATCCACTTGGACTTGATCTTTGTACAGGGAGATAAGAATGGATCGATTTGCATTCTTCTACCTGCTAACTGCCTGTTGAACCAGCACCATTTGTTGAAAATGCTCTTCCACTAGACGGTTTTAGCTCCTTTGTCAAAGGTAAAGTGACCATAGGTGTGTAGGTTCATTTCTGGGTCTTCAATTCTATTCCATTGATCTTCCTACCTGTCTCTGTACCAATACCATGAAGTTTTTACCACAATTGCCCTGTGATACAGCTTGAGGTCAGGGATAGTGATTCCTCTAGAAGTTCTTTTATTGTTGAAAATAGTTTTCAAAATCCTGGGTTTTTGGTTATTCCAAATGAATTTGCATAATGCTCTTTGTAACTCTATGAAGAATTGAGTTGGAATTTTGATGGGAATTGCACTGAATCTCCTTGATAATCTTTTTCTTCTTCCTAAATTCACTTGTCTTCCATTTCATGCTATGAGTATGTGTATGTGTGTGTGCATGTGTGTGCATGTGTGTGCACCTCATTTTTCTTTATCAATGTACCTGTTGGATACCCCAGCTGATTTCATAGCCTGGCCTTCCATAAGGAGTGGGTGTCTCTGTTGTAAACTGCATTAGACTCTTCACTCACATTCCTGGGACTACAATTAGATCACATGGTACATTGGTTTTAATTTTTTTTTATAAAAATAGCATGCTATTTTTATAGTGGCTATGCTACTTTACACCCCACTAGCAGTTGTACATACTTCACAGGCATGGGCACACATATATGCACATGTGCATGCACACACACACACACACACACACTAGCTAGCTAGCATTTGACATTGTTTTTTTTTTTTACAGAATTTTCCAATTCTATCTTGTATCCTTTGCTAACTGACTATAATTATTTCTTTGCTTTTCTGTTAGTTAAGGATTTATAGTCAGAGTGTGATTTCCTGGTATTTACAATTGGTGTTTTCTTTAATTTTTCATATGACTGGGTGACTCCCTAAGAAGTACCTGCAGTGAGACACTACTGTCAGGAAACATTGACAGCTACTGTGTGTCTGGAAAATCCTTTACTTTGTCTGCAGTATAAAATTTATTTTGCAAAATAGAAATTTAACTTATTGCAGCACTTTCTTTTGATACTTTAAAATATGATCTTGCCATCTTCTTTTTCATTATCTCCAGTAAGAAATCTAATGTCTTTCTTCTGTAAACTTTTAATCTGGATGCTTTTAATTTTTCTCTTCATCACTAGATTTAGAAGTTTGATTTTTGAAGTTCCTTGATGCAAGTTTATTCTTATTTCTGACTGACAACCATGGAGTATCCTGAATCTATGGGTTTATTTGATTTTTATCAAAAATTAAAAATACATAGACTCATTTCCTTAAATACTCTTTGTATTCTGTGTACTTAGCTAGTTTGAAACTCCATATCTGATTTTTCATCCTGCCAGAATGTGTACCACTGTTTATTGTTTGGTATCTCTTTGTTTTATTTGGGTAATTTAGATAAGTATCTTCAAACTACCCTCTTCTTCTGTAGTAGTTAATCTGCATTTAATCCCATCCATGTCACTTATCTTGTACATTGACATTTCCTCCCTTTAGCCACATTTGTGCCTTTTTGTAGTCTGATGGTCTGTATCAAACCTGTGTAGCTTTCCTCTAGTTCCTTACTCTCATTCTAGACAGCCAAAGTGATGGTTTTAATGTTCCTCTTATCAATTCTGTCATCTGTCATTATAGATTGCTTCCTATCCAGTTATAGTTTTCATGGTCATCCCAAAACAGAAGGCTTCTTTTTCTACTATTTTATGTGTCCACTTTGGCTGAAGGGAAAGAAAGAAAGAAAGAAAGAAAGAAAGAAAGAAAGAAAGAAAGAAAGAAAGAAAGAAAGAAAGAAAGAAAGAAAGAAAGAGAGAGAAAGGAAGAGAGGAAGAAAGAAAGAAAGAAAGAAAGAAAGAAAGAAAGAAAGAAAGAAAGAAAGAAAGAAAGAAGAAAGAAAGACAGTTTCCCTATGTAGCTCTGGCCAGCCAGATACTCACTTTGAACACATAGAGATCCACCTGTGTCTGCCTCCCAAGTGTTGAGGCTCAAGGTAAAGCCACTATGCCAGGGGCATGGTTGAAAAAGTTTAAAAACGTAATGACTTATGTTCCTTTATAATTCCCTGGCCTAGATAAAAGGCTACCATTTTCATAATTTTAATCCGTTAATTGTCTGTAGGGAAACTGAAGTTAGAGTCCCATATTAGTTGAATTACTCAAGAGAGGAAATTACCCTTGGTGAGAGGATAGAGTCATGCGATCTTTTGAACTTTGGAAGTTAGTTGGTGGGGACAGGGAAGTCAGAGGAATCTGTTTCTGAATGTCTCAAAAAAGATGAGGAACTGAGTCCTTCTAAAAAATCACATGACCTTCTAAAGGACCCTATAGCTCATATGGGACCACAACCCCAACTAACACCTTGATTCCTATCCTACAAGATCATTAGAAGGAAAGATAACTCAACCTTGTTTGGACTTTGGTCTACAAAACTGTGGAATGACAATATCCACTCCCTTGAGGCACTATCTTAGGCAGTTTGGGCTTCTGTAACAAAGTATCAAGGACTAGGTAGGTTGATTATAAGCTACACAAACTGTTCTCTCCCCAAAGATCAGAAGGTCTTTGTGGGTAAGATTTTGTGATGCTATCTCCTGCCAATTTCCAATTGTATTTGCACATAGTGAAATGGGAATGACAGAGTGCTGGGGTCCCTTTTATACAAGTATTAATTATTTTCCCAATAAATAACCTACCAAAGGTTCTTTAATGCTTAATATTGTCAACTGAACAGGATCCAGAATCACCTAGGAGTGACCACGACTCTGTGAGTGCCTAGGTGACACTTTCTAGACTGGGCTAATTGAGGTGAAAAGACCCACCTAACATGTGAGTGGCACTGTTCCATACACTGAGGTCCTATGCTGAATACCAAGGAAAAACTGGCAGCTTTTGTTTCTCTGTAGACACAGTGTGATCAGCTGCCTCACGGTCCTGCCACTGTGACAACATGACTTCCTTGTCATGATGGGTTATAGCTTCAAACTGTGAGGAAAAAATAATTCCTTAAATTGCTTTTATCAGGTATTTTTCATACCAATGATAAAGTAAGTATTACAGTTCTACTTCCAAACACCATGACACTGGTATTAAAGAAACAAAAATCACCCAGTACATACTGGCAGAGTTAAGCTGTAAATTCTCCTGGTAATAGTTAATTATATGTCAATGTCTTGTCAACTGTCTTGTTTACATTCCTGAAAGTACTATTTTGCCCTTAGCACAGTTGAGTTATTAGTGACAGTTTAATCCCTTATTGGTTCCTTGTAAGCTTTCTTAGGGACAACCAGGGTAGTTTTTAGCCTAGGATGATGTTTTTCCCATGACTACTAAGACATCTATCTCCTGAATATGTTATACTGTTCTCCAAAAGTAGAACTTTCCACTCTTTCCACTCTGGCTGTTAGGAAGAGGGATTTTTTTTCAAGCCCTATGTGAGCTGTATACATTGAGTCCTGTGGTTTTCTTGCTAGGGCTTTGCCCAGCATTTTCTACTTCCTTCTGCCATGTGTACTTGCTGGCGCTCAACTAAAGACTCAACAAACCATTGTTGCAAGCAGAGTTCTCTCCTGTATAGCCTCTCTCTTCTCTGATACCTGTCTTGAAAGTCCCAGTCTCTTCATTCTCTCAGCTCTCTCGGCTTTGAGTCTAGGCAGTCAGCTGGGGCAACGGTATAGCTTACTTCATTCATTGTCATGCCCTTTATTACTTGACCCTTGATATGAATGTGGTCTTCCTGTTCTTGACTTTCAGTTGCTTAAAGAAGGATAAAGTAGGACTATGTTACTCCATCTTGCCAAAACTGACTGTATTTCTTTGCATTAAATTTTAGTCATCGTTCTACACATGCATTATAAATCCTTAGTTTTTCACAATCTGCATACATTTAATGTTGTCTTACTCACATAAAATACAGAAAACCCAAAGCCATCTGTTATGAACATTACCAGCCCATGATCTCCATCATTATTGTGTGTGTACTCACTCCATCTGCCTTTGGTAGTGTGTCATCCAGGATATTACTATCAGCTTAGAGTTATTATTCATATAAAAGAATTAAGAGGTAATATCAAAGAAAATATCCTTCTTCACTGACTTTTTAAAATGTTATTTATTCTTTTATGAAGATATGACCATTGTCAAGTACCCTTGAGGAACATCCTTTGTCATTCTGATAGTGAGGAATACTTTCAGTCTTATTTGCCTAAAAACATCTTTATTTTTCTTCATTCTTAAAGAACATTTTCTCTTCATATAGAATCTGGGTTGATACATTCCTTTATTGCATTAAGGATTTTTTTTAACGTCTTGTTGTTTTGTTTTGAGACAGTCACATGTAGCCCAGGTTGTACTTCTTATATAACTGAGGATGTGGCAGGCAAGGTTGGCCAGTTATAGACCATGAATCAAATCCTGTCCAAGGCCTGTGCCATGTTACCAATCCACTGGCTGGGGTTCTTTTATTCCACCTGGGTAGAAATGCTGAGAGGCAGACAGGAGCTCTTCAGTGCTATCTCTGACAGCTTTCATATCCCTCTGCATCACAACAGCAAGTAAAGGCAAGAGACAGGTTGGGGCAGCAGTAGGTAACCTGTCTAATATTACAGGTCTAGTGTAGGTTTTGGCTGCTAAAATTCTTAGCCCTCCAAGCAAGACAGCTCTTGCTTAGATCTTTGTATAAGCATCTTTAGCTCTACAAATATAATAACTCCTATGTAGATGTAGGCAGAGGATCCTCAGCCCTTGATGATAACTGGAAATGCAGCCTCAGGGCTTAGGTACTCAGGCTTCCTCAGCCTCTGGCAGTGTCTGCCATTACAGCTGGCACCAGTGTCAAGCCTCTCGCTGCTGTCTAGGTTCCTGCTGTCCACTGCCAGGCTTGCAGCTCCACCACTTCAGCAGCTCTCCGTGCATCCTGACACCATAGTGCCTTTTACCTTTGTCTACCAACCACCTCTACCACGTATCAAGGCCACTAGCTATTCCTATAGCTCTGCTCCTGTGGTCCTGCTGGTTGCCAGAGTCACACAGCTTCCATGGCTCCACCCCTGAAACTACCCATGCAGCCCGTGGTTCCCATAGTTCTCCTCCCTCACCTCCTTTGCTGCCATTAAAGCAGCTGGTTGGTCTCTCTCTGCCACAAGCTTCCCATCAACACCAATTCTGCTACTGCCACTTGGCTGTCCCTGCTATCCCTGCTTCTTTCTTCATGTTGTCACCCCAGCCTGCTCTACTAAAAGTAGGCCATGGAAGACCACTCAAGAAAAGGTCTTTAAGGACTGGTTTGGAAAGGAAAGAGATCCACAGAAGTGGGAAGGAGACAAGAGAGGGTAATGGGGAGTAGCTATGATTTTTTTTTAAAGTGCATTATATGCATACATGAAAAACCCCAGTGGAACCCATATATGTATATATAACTTAGTCTACACTAATAAAAACATTTTTAAAAAGAGCCATAATGCCGGGCAGTGGTGGCGCACTCCTTTAATCCCAGCACTTGGGAGGCAGAGGCAGGTGGATTTCTGAGTTTGAGGCCAGCCTGGTCTACAGAGTGAGTTCCAGGACAGCCAGGGCTACACAGAGAAACCCAGTCTCGAAAAACAAAAAAAAAAAAAGAGAGAGAGAGAGACTGAAACAAAAAGAGCCATAACATTTATGTAGCCAAAGACCCCTCCCTGTACCTAAACCTCTATAAGAACTCTAACATTTGTACCTATTGAGACCCTATAGCTTATTGGGTCTAATTTCATAACACCAGGGAAGGAGCATGACAGTGTCTCCCAGCCCATTCACCAGGTAAGCTGAACTGTATGCTTATATAGTCAAGAAAAGGTTTTGCACCAATCACAGCATAGCACTTATAACAGATCTCAGACAAGGCAAGCATATCCCTGGTCACAATGAGTAGGGGGAAATTTTAACATATTATGGTGTAGGTAAGCACACTAGTGAGTGATCCAGTTTGTCTGACGTATGGGTGACATGTACGAGGAGAGGGAAGGACTGTTATTTTTGATAAGGTGATATAAAGTAGGAATGCCAGATGAAAGTCTAATGCCAGGATAAATACTTTGGGTTTTATTTGACTAAGAGATGACTATAAATGTTTTCTGAGCAGTTAGGTGACAGAAGTAAATAATGAGATGTGACTGCTATAATGGCCTTCCCTTAGTATGCACTTTGCAAGTTTCCTGCAAAGGGGAATGTGGGCTGTCTAGTAGGATGTGTATTTGAACGAACTATAAGCATCTCTTATATCTATGGGTTCTACATCCATAGACCCAATGATGGGTCAGAAATATTGAGGGAAAGATTACGTCTGCGAATATCTATAGACCTTTTTATGAGAACTATTTATTTAGTATTTGCATTTTAGGTATTATAAGTAATTACAAGATGATTTAAGGTATTTGAGGTATGGGTAGGCTATATGCAAACACTATAGCACTTCATGTAAGGGTTTTGGACATCCATGGATTTGTTGTATCTTTTGGTGGACCTTAGGCACAGAGAAATGACTGTGGATACTTCCATTATTTCCTGTCACTGGCAACGTAGACAGGGAAGGCAGTTGGTAGTGATGAGTATTGCCTATGTCAGTAGCAAGAGTTTTGCATCTACTTCAGAACAGATGGAAAAGTATCACAGAAACGGGGTGAGAATGAGACCCACAGGCAGCAGCATCATTAAGCTTAGCCAAATCTCACAAACGTCTCACAGTTCTAAGGAAGCAATTTGGTTAAAAAAAAACAAACAAACAAACAAAAAACTTTGTGCCATGTTCTTTGTAGTCAAAACGGAAAAAAACAAAACAAAACAAAAAAACCACTATGCAGTCCAAGCACTATGAAAACAAAACCATTCTCCCATAGCATTGCATAAAGTAATTTTGAGTCAAGAGCCTCTGCTTCTTTAGATATTGAACCCCTCTGTCTATCATATTCTTATTCATATTTTCATTCTCTGTCTCCCTCCCTCCCCCATGTTTCTGTCTCTCTCCCCATTCTCTCTCTCTTTCTCTCTCTCTCCTGCCTCCATCTCTCTCTACCTCTCTCCTTCCCTCTCTCCCTCCTTTCTCCTCCTCCTTCCTCCCTCCTTCTTTCTCTCCCCCTCTCCCTCCTTCTTTCTCTCCCCCTCCCCCTCTCCCTCCCTCTCCCCTCCCCCTCTCCCTCCCTCTCCCCTCCCCCTGTCCCTCTCCCTCTGGCTTTTACTCAACCAATCTGCCAAATTTTACAATTCCAGTTCAGGCTGATATATAACCATGCCTCAGGGTTGCCACCTTGGAAAAAGAAAATTGTTTACCAATATTTTTTAAAAAGTATATAAAATATTACAGTGGATAGTAAACAATACAGGGAAGTTGGACACAAGAGTGCACACATGCCCTGTGCCTAATGTTCCTCAGGGAGAGTCAAAAACAAGCACACTGGAACATTAGATAATTGCAAAAAGTAGCAATGAGAAAACTATGAGTTTTATGGAAAGTTCCTGAAATGTTAAAACAAAGACAAGATGGCTGTGAAATCCTGGAAACTGCCTCAGTTGAGCCATGTGTGGTGGGACATGCCTGGTGAGACATGCCTGGTGGGTCATGCCCAGTGGGACATGCCTGGTGAGACATGCCTGGTGGGACATGCCTGGTGGGACATGCCTAGAATCCCAGTACTCAGAAGGCTAAGGCAGAACAATCCTGAGTTTAAGGGAAACTGTGTCGTACAGCAAAACCCTAACTCAAAACAAAACAGAAATTGCTAAAATTGACAAACTTAAAACAATGTTTTACTAGCTTAAATGACTCATTTCAAGCTAAAACTCTTGAGAAATATCAAGGTACTAGAGGAATACTGAAGAGAAGCCAGGCCTGCCAACAGTCACCTCTAATCTCAGCACTAAGGAGTCTGAGTCCAGAGACTATTGAGTTCAAGGCCAGCGTGGCCTGTATAGCAAGACTCTGTTTCAAAACAGAAACTAGAATTCATGAAGTAAAGAGCTAAGGATCTGTGGGCAGGGAATGAATCTTAACAAATTATAAGGAAAAAGCTAACTTGTTCCTAGTTTCCAAGGCTGGCCTCTGAAGATCTGCCACGCTCCACTTTCAGACAAAACATTTATCTATCTGAGGTCACAACATGACCCCATGGGGAAACTCAATAACTTTAATTAATGTTCCAGACCCAGCCACAGTCATGCAAGAGCATTAGGTCAAATGGTTTACTTAATTGAATAATGAAACGGATTCTTGGTCCCCCAGAGATAAAAGAATATAGGAAAAGGGTCATACAATGCTTTATGAAATAGCATCAACATAGACTTCCCAGGAAGATGTACTATAAAGACATAAGTAATGGAGGCTTTACTATAGTTACTGCCCAGTCCAAGCTCTCTTTTTTATTATTATTTATTTTATTTTTTTTAATTTACATTCCAAATCACTTCCCCTTTCCCGTTTCCTCCCTCCCCGAAAGTCCCATAAGCCCCCTTCCCTCCCTCTTTTCTCCATTCAACCCCCTCTCGTTACTCTGTCCTGGCGTTCCCCTACATCCAGTCTTTCCAGGACCAGAGGTCTCTCCTTCCATCTTCTTAGAAATCTATTGATATGCGGATTGTGTCTAGGGTTTTCCGAGATTCTGGGTCAATATCCCCTTATCAGTGACTGCATACCATGTGTGTTCTTTTGTGATTGGGTTACCTCACTAAGGATGATATTTTCAAGATCTGACCATTTGCCTAGGAATTTCGTGAATTCATTGTTTTTAATTGCAGAGTAGTATTCCATTGTGTAGATATACCACATCTTCTGAATCCATTCCTCCGTTGAGGGACATCTGGGTTCTTTCCAGCTTCTGGCTATTATAAATAAGGCTGCTATGAACATAGTGGAGCATGTGTCCTTATTGCATGCAGGTAAAGCCTCTGGGTATATGCCCAGGAGTGGTATAGCCGGATCCTCCGGGAGTGTCATGCCCAGTTTTCTGAGGAACCGCCAGACTGCTTTCCAGAGTGGTTGTACCAGCCTGCAATTCCACCAGCAGTGGAGGAGTGTTCCTCTTTCTCCACATCCTTGCCAACAACTGCTGTCTCCTGTGTTTTTGATCTTAGCCATCCTGACTGGTGTGAGATGGAATCTCAGGGTTGTTTTGATTTGCATTTCCCTAATGACTAAGGATGATGAACATCTCTTTAGGTGCTTCTCAGCCATTAGATATTCTTCAGGTGAGAACACTTTGTTTAGCTCTGTACCCCATTTTTTAATAGGGTTACTTGCCTCTCTGGAGTTTAACTTCTTGAGTTCTTTGTATATATTGGATATTAGCCCTCTGTCGGATGTAAGGTTGGTAAAGATCATTTCCCAGTTAGTTGGTTGCCGCTTTGTCTTTTTGACAGTGTCTTTTGCCTTGCAAAAACTTTGTAATTTAATGAGGTCCCGTTTGTCTATTCTTGATCTTAGAGCATAAGCTATTGGAGTTCTGTTCAGGAAATTCTCCCCTGTGCCCATATGTTCAAGGTTCTTCCCTAGTTTCCCTTCTATTAGTTTCAGTGTGTCTGGTTTTATGTGGAGATCTTTGATCCACTTAGAATTGAGCTTAGTGCAAGGAGATAAGAATGGGTCAATTTGCATTCTTCTGCATGTTGACCTCCAGCTGAGCCAGCACCATTTGTTGAAAAGGCTATCTTTTTTCCACTGCATGGTTTTAGCTCCTTTGTCAAAGATCAAGTGACCATAGGAGTGTGGATTCATTTCTGGGTCTTCAATTCTGTTCCATTGATCTACATGTCTGTTACTGTACCAATACCATGCGGTTTTTAACACTATTGCTCTGTAGTACAGCTTGAGGTCCGGAATACCGGTTCCCCCAGAGGTTCTTTTACTCTTGAGAATAGTTTTAGCTATTCTGGGTTTTCTGTTATTCCAGATGAATTTTTGAATTGCTCTTTCTAACTCTATGAAGAATTGAGTTGGGATTTTGATGGGGATTGCATTGAATCTGTGTATTACTTTTGGTAAGATGCTCATTTTTACTATATTAATCCTGCCAATCCATGAGCATGGCAGATTTTTCCATCTTCTGAGGTCTTCTTCAATTTCTCTCTTCAGAGACTTGAAGTTCTTGTCATACAGATCTTTCACTTGTTTGGTTAGAGTCACGCCAAGATACTTAATATGGTTTGTGGCTATCGTGAAGGGTATTATTTCTCTTACTTCTTTCTCAGCCTGCTTATCCTTTGAGTATAGGAAGGCTTCTGACTTGCTTGAGTTGATTTTATATCCGGCCACTTTGCTGAAGTCATTTATCAGCTGTAGGAGTTCTCTGGTGGAGTTCTTTGGGTCGCTTATGTATACTATCATATCGTCTGCAAATAGTGATAGTTTGACTTCTTCCTTTCCAATTTGTATCCCTTTGACCTCTTTTTGTTGTCTAATTGCTCTAGCTAGAACTTCAAGTACTATATTGAAAAGATATGGAGAGAGAGGGCAGCCTTGTCTAGTCCCTGATTTTAGTGGGATTGCTTCAAGTTTCTCTCCATTTAGATTGATGCTGGCTACCGGTTTGCTGTAAATTGCTTTTACTATGTTTAAATATGGGCCTTGAATTCCTGATCTTTCCAAGACTATTTTCAATATATAAGTAGTTATTTAAATGAAATTAAAGAAATTTAATTTAAAGAAATTTAACTGTTTACAGAAAGCAATATGAGGAATTAAAAGTCATAAGTTTTGAATCCTCTGCCTTAGCCATTCAATAACCAGGAAAAAAAAAGAATCATATAAGAAAATGAGGAGTTGGAGAGATGACTCAGTGGCTAAAAACACCTACTGACCTCACACAGGACTGGGGTTGGGTGCCCAGCCCCAACCTGTGGCCTTTCACATTCTTCTGTAACTTCAGTCCCTAGGGATCTTCTCATGACCTCCTGTAGGTACCATTTTAGTGCCCTCTTCTGACCTGTCAGTCTTCTACACACATTTGGTGCATATAAACTCACATAAGCATACAGACATAAATATATAAATTCAGGGCTATTGCAATGGCTCAGCAGTTAAAAGTGCCTTCTACTCTTGTAGAGGACTCAGGCTTGATTCCTAACGCCTATGCTGGATGGCTCACAACTATCTATAACTCCAGATCCAGGGGAATCCCAGTACATCTGGCCTCTACAGACATTTGCATTCATGGGCACATACATAGGCAAACACTTATACACATGATTAAATAAAAACAAATATCTTAATTATAGTAAATCTTTTGAAAAGTATTTTTTTAACATCCTGGGAAGGAATTTTGGAGATAGTCCCATATTAAGCTTAATTCTGATAGTGTTTGCATTGACAGGCCATAATCAATTCTAAAACTCTCTATAAATATTTTTTCTTATAAATAGAAATTGCTTCCATCACCAGCCTGAAGGTAGCAAATGCAGCTGGTTGCTTTATACCCCAAGACTGGTTCACTCAACCCCTACCATCTACTGCTGGTAACTGATCTGTCTCTCAGAGAAATTAGGTTTAGAGATAAAGGAAATGATTCTCTCAGCTGATACTCTATACACATAACTGCAAGCAAAGCCTGCTTCTCCTACTTTATATCCATCTATTTTAAATTTAATAATCAGGCCTCCCATTAGCTGTACAGCAATGCAAGAGACACAGACAGACACACGGTATCAACTATTGTTGTCTGACCTGTACCAATACCTCACCAGAAATGAGCCCAATTCTCATCACACATACAAACACAAACACACACATACACAAATACACACAGAGAGTCATAAAAAGGCACAAAAAAACACACACAAAAACATACACAAAAATACACAGATGCAAACACAAAAACAAAGAAACAAAGACAGACGCATAGGCATACACATATAGACTCAAATAGACACACAGGAACACATAGCGAAACACACACACAAAGACACAGACACAGCAGACACACATGAGTACAACCACACGCACATACAAAAACAACACATAGACAAACATACACAACACAGAGACATATGCAAAAGCACACATTAACACACACAAAGACACACAGATACAGATAGACATAAAGACATACAAACACACAGAAACATACACATATGTGCAAACACACACATACAGACACACAAACACAGAGACATAAACAGTCTTATACAGACACACACACACTACACAGACATACATACAGAGACACATACAAACTCACACAGACAGACAGGCACAGGCATACACACACACAGACTCATGTAGACACATTCATACACACACACACACACACACACACACACACATTTAGTGGTTATTTGACCATATGCATCAAGGATTTCTGCAAAGTTTAGCTTCCACTTGCAGGGCATTCATTGTAGATTTTTTTATAATAAATAAATGTATTGTTTATACCAAAAAATTTCTAGTGTTACAGAAAATTTGAAGATTGAATACTTGCTAAAGTTTTGTGCCATTTGTCTTTATTGTAGTCTCAATATTTTCAGCCTCAGGAGTTGTACGTGTGTGTCCTGTTCAAAGACTGCCCTGTCTCACTTCAAGACTACTTTTTATACAAGACTAACATTTAATGTAGCTAACTTCAGAGATTCCTTCCCATTTGCCCTTTTGTCTCATCCATCCTACTGAACTTCTTAAAACTGAAGTTGCTCAAAGCAGGGATTTGATGGGCAGAAGAGATGACTCAGTAGTTTAGAATAAGTACTTCTCTTATAAAGGACCATGTTTGATTCCCAGCACCCACATAAGACTGCTCACAACCATCTGTAACTCCAACTCCAGTGGATCCAGTGTGCCTGGCTTCCACAGGCAACTGCACTTGTGTACGTAGCCACACACAGACACATAACTAAAACTACTATAAATAAAATGGTATGAAAAGAGGGGAGCTGTCCTGAAGACTGTGATATAAGAGTCCTGCTTGAGTTTCACTTTGTGTGATCTACGCTGTAGATTTTCAACTCAAAATTGCGACATCAACTCTCTCCTACATGTCTAGTCCACTGATCCTGCCCTGTGGAATTTGGACTTGTTAGCCTCTGTAGTCATAAGGACCAACTCCTTAAACCCGCCTCACTTCCTCACATTTACAATATAAGATATATAAACATCCATGCCTGAAAAATAAATAATTCTCCATTCTCTGCTTTGTTGCATGTCATGGAATTCAAAAGTTGTCAGCAGTTCTTTACAAAGAAATCATTTTCTTCTGGATGAAATGAGAAGCAGTATTGAACTACAGAAATCATACTGTATGAAGAAGAAAATAATTAGCCCATGTCACATTCTTTGATCACTCAGGGCCTTGATGGTACCACCAAGAGCAGTGTAGAACAGAATTGCTGTATAGTCCTTGAATATGACCCTACAAGAAAGAACAGAATACCTATTCTCACCAGCCCTTTAAATCTAGTCTTTCTCTACCCCTCTTTCATGACCTTGGAGGGATATGGATAACTTTCTACACCTTTCTAGCCTCTCAGGAGCATTCAAATCTCTTCAAAATGGACTACAGCTGCCTGTCCTCTTCAATATTGACCAATTCCACATTTCTCACCCCTAAGGGTCTTTCTGCTTCTCAAATCTTCTTAGTATAGAAGGTTCTCTCTGCTATGAGTCCCTAGAGGAAGGCAAAGAGGGGCAGGACAAGGACTCCTTGCTGAACTTTGATGTGACTCTTCCAGAGACACTTGGCAGGATCTCGCTGCTGAGTGTAGGAAGTTGAGCACACAGACATCAGGAGGCTTCCCTTTGGATGCTGTGTAGGGCTGGCTTTCTTAAGAGAATGGGACCCACCCCTGGCAATGGGCAAAGAGACACCTTGTTGGTGGTGTTGCTCTTATATCAGCCAGGGGCAGAGCAGACAGCAGTCCTTTGTTCATCCTAGTTTGATGCCTGGCTTGGTGGCCAAAGCTGTTTCATGCCTAGGACACATAAAAAGAAAGAAAGAGAGAGAGAGAGAGAGAGAGAGAGAGAGGGAGAGAATGGAACATACTTAGAGAAAACAAACACAAGCTGAAGATCTTGATCATTTCCTGCCATATTTAAGTGCTGAACATTTATAAAAGAGAATTTCCAGAGAAATATTTAAGTCATATATATGGATCAGAGTTGCATCTTTGAAAGAGTGCAAACTTAGACTAGCAGAAGAACAAACGCTGTGGAGAACCACACTAGGTCTGCAGGCCCCACCTGGGAGCTCTCCAGGCTAGGTGCCACCAACTGCTCTTCTGTGTGGTTAGACTCATTGTTGGACTGGTTTTCAAGAAATTTACAGCCAGCATGGATGAACTGGCTCCAAGAGAAGATGGGGTGTTTCATATAAGGCACAAGAAGCATCAGCGGCAGTAGCCAGGAGCTCTGGCAGTTAACAACGCCCTACCTCATTTCTGCACTTGTCTTTTCTCAGATCATCTGCCTCTGTATATTCCCTTTCCTAGTGACAGGACACAGCCTAAAGTTCCTTCATGTTAATTACCAGTAGGTTCAGTCATCTAGAGAGAGACTGGGGTGAGTTTTAGGCCAAAGGCTAAATGCCTTGACAAGGATTTTCTATTAGCCTCTAGGCTACTCAACCATGGTTAAAGCCTGACCTACATTAGAACTAACATTGCAGCTCCTATATACTGCATGGATAAGCAAGAAGGAAGAAAATGGGATCAAATATATACAAATAAAATGGAATGGAGTGAAGCCAACAATTGCTCTCACACCTGCCCTAGTACCTCCCTCCAACTTTGGGAAGACATAGAGATGAGCTTTTCCTCATACAATGTCCCAAGAGTCCAGAATGATTTTTTGGCAGTGGATTTTAAAGACCAACATGGTTTCTGAATACAAAAGAAAGTAACAATAGGGACAGTAAAAACCCTAGTAACTGTATGATGAGTGAGCACAGATTTCCATCTCAGTGACAAGCCAGAGAAAGCCAGAGCAACCCTGAAGATCAGTAATCCTAGAGATAGGATGGAAGCACCCTTGAAAAGTTCCTGCCTTAGGAAATGATGCTTGCCTGGGTGTGAAAACACCAGTGGCTTGTTAAATGAACACTCAGGACAGAGACAGAGTACTCGGGCAGGGCCATGGGCTTTCCAGTGCTAATTTGACAAGTTTGAAGATAGGGAGATCAAAAGAGAAAATTATGAGAGAACAGATTAAGCCTATCCCCTCCACCCATCCCTTCACCCCAAGCCTCTGAAACAGACAATCTTAGCAATAGCCCCACTCTTAGTAAGGTAGAGGCGTCGTGAGGTCTAAAGTGTTTGTTGCTGGTGAGGAAGCTGTATGTTTGAGGAGCGATATTGAGAGGCTGTTTTCTATATAACTAATAAGAGGGTTTTTTATTTTTTACATTTGATCTATAGAGTACTTAATAAAACTAAATTTAATTAAAACAACTTACATATGAAATCATTACCAGACAGTCAAAATATGAATGTGTAAGAAACAAGCTACTGGCCAGGTTTTATGTATATAAATTTTATGACAGAAAGGGGATTATTTTCAAAATTCAGTATCTGGATACAGTGAGAATTACTGATCCAAGTTTATGTTCTGAGAAAGTGGCAATGGGTATGATAACAACAGGATTTTCTAATAAGAACCAAAGATAAAAGGAAAAAAAGGTCACCCTTAAGCTGTCCCATGGCATCCCTTCCAGCTTCCCTCCTTAGTCCTTTTCCACTTTATCAGCCCTGGTGTCTAGGATGGGCTTCTCTGCCCCTGCCCAAATATAGAAAGTCATCCTTGCATACCTGAGACACCTTCTCTCTTATTGCAAAGAAAGACTCACACTTTTTTATTTTAAATCCCTGTTGGTGTCTATAATAAACACACATAACTCGGTTGATGATGCCAAAGATATCTATCTATTCATAAAATTTTCTTGTTTCAGATACTGGAAATCCTTGACTGAAAGCAGAACTCAGCCACTGGTTTGCAAAGGAAAGGGACTGCTCCTCCGTTCACACGACCTCAAAGTGAAAACAGCACTTTTGTGATACAGGAACCCCAAACCTTGGTTTTGCTTCTGGAGAACAAAGCTTGCTGTTCCTCTTTGGTTTCCCCTGACTTTTTATCCAGGGTGTTAGTCATCCCCATTCTTTTTGCTTTTCTGACTCGTGGTGCTCCCAATGACTTCTCATACAGTATAGGTTTACTACAGCCAAACCCAAGAACAAAACGGGATCTTCGCTTCCAGTCACCGATCTATCTATATTTTCCTTTCTTTTGTGGTCATTGTAGTTCTGTCTGCTGGAGAATCTGGGACAGGGATTGTATGGAAGCCAAAGTCTTTAAAGTGAACTCAGCACAGTAAAATTTAAGAAAAAAAAACTTTTTTGAGATTTGTTTATGTTTTTAAGTGTATAAGTACATGTATGTCTGTGTACCATGTACATGCAGTGCCCATGGAAGCCAGAAGGGAATATTACATCTTCCTGAAATGTAACTACAGATTATTATGAGCTATCATAAAGGTATTAGGAATTGAACCTGGGTCCTCTGGGAGAGCAGTCAGTACGTTAATTGTTGAACCATCTCTCTAATCCAGAAAAACAATTTTGAAAGTGTTTTTCACTTGAATTCTCAGTAAGCACCATTGCAAAGCATTGCTACTGATTATAATATAGTGAATCACAGCTCATCCCCAGCTGAGTTTTCCTTCATCAGACAGGTTTCTTCCCTGTTTCTGTGTTATTCACATCTTGTTCCCAGGTAATCCAGTACAGTGCTTTCTAAACCCACAGCCTGTACAATTGTTCAAATAAGGATAACCCCATAGGCTTACATGTTTGCTTGGTCCCTAGTTGGTGAGACTATTTTGAAAAGTTTAGAAGATGTGGTCTTGTTGGAAGAGGTGTGTCACTGGGAGTGAGCTTTGAGGTTTCAAAAGCCCACACTATTCCCTGATCTCCCTCCCCCCTTCTCTCTCTCTTTTGTGCGCACGCGCGCCAATGAGATGTGAGTTCTCAGCTACTGCTCTAGCATCATACCCGCGTGCCTGCTGACATGGCGGTCATGAACTGACCCTCTGGAACAGTCACCCTCCTACAAACTATTTCCTTCCATACATTTTCATGGTCATGGTATCTCTACATTGTCTTAGTCATGGTGCTTCTTCAGAACAATAGAAAAGCAACTAAGACAGGCTGTTGATCAGCTAGAAGATATTGTCATGGACAAATGATTGTTTCTAACTCAGGAAGTGAAGCTTCTAGAGCAGATAATCTCTTCCAGTAGAGTTGGAAGAGAGATGATTATAATGGAAATCACATATCATAACTCATATATATCATCTATATATAGAGAAGTTCATTATATAGAATATATAAAACATGTGTTATATATAACAGAAATCGCATATCATAATGAACTTTTCTATATATTTTTTGAAAAGTTTTTTATATAATATATATGTTATATATAACATATATGCATAACATAGATAACATATATGTTATATGTATAACAGAAATCACATATCATAGCAAACATATATTAATCAATATAGATTTATATATACATATCATGATAAATTCATATATATCAACAATATGCATATACATATATAGTCTGTCTATTCTTCACCTATAAACTAGAATAGCAGAATGAAACCCGAGAATTGAAAAAATAAGACTTATTTATTTGGGAATACTTTCTATATGAAGCTGATGACCTTTGTTATACAATTAAGTAGAGAAAATAAGGATAGTATAAACCAACAGGAACTATGCCTCAAACCTCAAAGGAAGAAAAGAAAAAGAAAAAAGAATCAGGCTTAAAATTAATGTTGACCTAATTTGAATCGTAAAAAAAGAAAAAAAATGAGAAACCTAAATGGACTGGCTACACATCCTTGTCAATCAAAAGGGCAGAAATTATTAAAGGACCATAAAGTAGATGAAAAGGATTGGGGGAAAAGAAACACATAAGCATGCATTTGATGGTGTGAAAACACAACACTAGACCAAAAGGAGAAGGTGGGTAGCTTGCTCTAAGAAGCCAGACAGCCTTGACTCTATACTGCAACATAAGCACAGGAAAGGGGAAGCGATGACAAATGGTTCAGATCTCATTTCTGAGAAATGAAGAGTTGAGAAGAAGCAGAAAGAACTAAGTGGTATGCTCAAAGCACAGGATAAGGAACCTTGTAGATAGAGAAACTGAAAGAAAGGAACAGCATTACCCAACCCCAGGAAACATTTCATTCATCAGCCCATAACTGTCAAGTCTGAATACTTTCTCAGAAAGTCTTAAGGGGCTGGGCAGATGCGTCAGCTGATAAAGTGCTGACTTTGCAAGTATCAGGCATGCACAAACACACACACTCACACACACACACACACAGAGAGAGAGAGAGAGAGAGTTCAACATCAACACAAGCAATGTCTCTTGCAGTGCAGAGGCACTCTATGAAAGAGTGGAGAAGCTCTGCCTGCACAAGGGCTCTGGACTAGTGCAGAGTGCAGATGAGTCAGGCCTGACCTGATGTCAAAATAGAGGAGAGAGGCTTTCCAGCCACCCTCTCTCCACCTCTAAACATGTTGAGTGGCCACTGGAACTGACTGCTGTTTATCCACTTACATCTAACATGATATGCTTGGGTTCAGGATGTATTTGCATCTAAAAGACCAGCAAGCACTGGAGTGGTACTTGGCGTGGGACGATGACCACCACACTGAGAATATGGACGTGGGGACTAAGCCTGACTGAGAGAAGATAAAATACATGCGTCAGTTGCCTCTCATATGACTTCATAGCATACAGTGGCACTACATTAGCTCCTTTCCTTTGTCCAGAGCATGAATAACTATTCTCAAAAGGTGCAGGAAAGAGTGGTTAGCGAAGGGGTATTTGTAAATGTGTGTGTGAGCAGGGTTAAGGAAATCAACACAGCACTGTGAATCCTTCACCATGATCAGTCAGCCCAGGACCAGAAATGACAGCAAAATACAGTTTCCAGGGAGAACATGACTCTCTTCCATGTAGTACCAGCATCTTAGTTCCTGTGCCATTAAAATGTTCTGGGGTCAAGATCAGACGTGTCTTGTTCTGCCCCTCCACTAATTATTAGACACTACCACACATTTTAAGTTGCATATCTGGATTCTGACTTGGGTAGGATATTTTGTGGTTTTGATTGCCAGAGTTTTGATGAGAAGAACCTCTTTCTGGTCCATATTATAGTGGATCCCAGCCCCTTATATGTACAAACTATTGCAAGAGATTCATCCCATTTCTATTATTGAAGAGCAATGCTGTCTCTGTTTTGGTTTGTACTTCTTGCCTTCTAAGCCTGTTGAAAAAAAAAAATGCCACTCTGAGCTTTCCCTGGAGACGATGATTGCATTAATGACTTGCTTCAGTCTTCCCATTTAACCTGTATTGTCTCTTTCTGTGTGTCTTTATATTTTTTAAGCTATATTTTGCTAAATAAATTTAAAAAGTGGCAATATTGTCTTTCAAAGTACTCAATTTTTCTACTTTATTCTAGGATGTCTTACGTGATTAATGTGTGGAATAGGCCCTTAGCTTGTATTATTTGCTTATGAAGATAGGGTACCAATCTTCAGTTGCATAGTACTCCATCTTTAGATGTACTTACTCTAAAAACCAAGTCCTCAATCACCCTGAAGGAAGATACGCTCTTGGCAGAGTGTGATTCTGCCCTATGACAGGCTGCCAGCGTCCACCATTTGGACAGATGCAGCAGTCACTGCTTGCAGGGTCAACAGTAAGGTGGTGGTGGTGCCAGATGAGAGAGTCACAAGGATGAAAAAGAGGGAACTGCCTGTACCTCCTCTTCCCCACTTATCTGAAATCTGAACCTGGCATCAGCCAAAACACTGAATCCCGCAAAGAGAGCTAGGGGAGATATAAAACAGTCCAAGATGAAAGGACTGCATCCCCTAAAAAGCACATGCCACAAATGTATTTTAAACAGAAAAGGGTCTTGTGCACAATGTTAGTATAATGATGCCAAGAGCAAATGCTTAAATGGACCTGTTCCACCTCCTTTCCATTGACTGGGACAAAACCAGGAAACAAGAAAGCTGTGGTTAATGCATATTCACCTGGGTAAGTTTTCAGAAGAAATTATGAAGCAGAGAGACATTGAGAATGTGGGGATAGTGCTTTTTAGGGAGGGCTAAAAAAGAGGCAGCTAGAGAGGAGAATAGGCCTGTGTCAAAAGCATTGCAGGGAGCCAGTTAACAAATGTCTCCTAGTGACCACTCTAGACCCAGATTGATTGTAAGAGCTTTCAGATATAGACTAAATCAAGGGGGCTCCCAGACCAGAGTCAGCTACTTTTCACCTGCCAATACTTACACTGTGCAGGGAGGGATGCTGGAGAAACTCTGACAGCAGAGACATGAATATCATTGCAGTATATGATTACAGACTTCTCCTGACCCTTGACCACAGCCCAAACTTTCCTCTGGACACTTTTCTCCTCTCTACCCTACAGAGATTTCTGATTTTCTTGTTCTGAATGACAGTTCTCTTTCCTCTGTCTGCAAGTGACATTGATCTGAATTTTATTTTGTTTGTTTGTTTGTTTATTAGTTTTGCATTTCCTAGCCAAGACTCCAAATTTGTCCTTGCCTTCATCGACCCACATTCTGTTCTCCCCTGGCATTTATAACAGAGATGTCCTTCCTCCTTGCTTAGGCCCACTGCAGTCTATATAGCCCCCATTCTTTTGTTGTTGTTGTTTTGTTTTGTTTTGTTTTTGTTTGGGGTAGCATTGAGACAAGATCTAGTGTAGCCCTGCTTGACTTAGAGCTTCCTGTGGTGTTTTGAATGAGATTGTCCTCCATGGGCTTATATGCTTAAATAGTTGGTCTCTGGTTGGTGGAACTGTTTGGGAAGGGCTGGGAGGTATGGCATTGTTGGAAATAGATATGTCACTTAAGGGTGCACAAACCCTTTGAAATGGTGAGCACCACATAAACTCTTTCTTTGCCATGATCAAGGTATCTTATCACAGCAACAGAAAAGTAAGACAGGGCTTGATCACTCTAACTTTATCTCCAATCTCTAGAGTTCTGGGATTACAGGTATGTACCACCATACCTCGTCCTCAAATCAGACTCTTTCATTGGTTTTTTGTGAATTTTTGTAACACGCTAAACTTCTTACATTAAAATAATGATCAAAGTATGACAGTGCACAGTCCTAGAATCCCAGTATTCAGGGGGAGAGGCTGGGAGATGCTAAATTAAGAGACCATCCTGGGCTATATAGTGAGTTCCAGGCCAATCTGGGTTACCTACCAAGACCTTGTCTCAATGATAGTACTAGCACTAGTAATAACAATGACAAAAGAAAGGAGAAGGAGGAAGGAGTCAAAGAGATAGAGAAAGAGAATGAGAATAAAAAGCACAAGAAGAAAAAAAAGTCATTTTGAACTCACTTCTCTCCCTTGAGACTCCCTTTTACTTCTGGACTCATGGATGGGACTTACTGCATCTGCTTAGAACAGCCCCTGACCTCTCAACTTTTTGTTGGCTCTTGTTGTTGTTGTTGTTTTGAAAATATATTCTTCTCTCATTCAATTCATTCCAACCCAAATTCTACTCTGACCACCACCCCAGCTCCACCTCCCCCACCAATCCATTCCCCCTCAATTGCCTCTTCAGAAAAGAGTAGATCTCCAAGAGACAGCAGCCAAATAGGACAAAACAAGATAAGACAAATTGAAAGTCATCATATCAAGGCTGAACAAGGCAACCCAATGCGAGGGAAAAAAATCCCAAGAGTAGGCAAAAGGGTCAGAGATAAACCTGTTCCCACTGTTAGGAGTCCTGTAAAAACAGCAAGCTAACAACCACAACATAAATGCAGAGGACCTGGTGTAGACCCATGTAGGCCCTATGACTGCTGTATCAGTCTCTGTGAGCTCATGTGAGCCCTGATTAGTTGATTCAGTGGGCTATGTTCTCCTGGTGACCTCCAGCCCTTCTGACTCCTATAATTTTTCTGCCCCCTCTTCTGTAGGATTCCCTGATCTTCAAAGTGAGGAATCTGATGGAAACCTCCAATTCAGACTTTCTCACATATTGTCTGGCTGTGTGTCTCTGCACATTTACTACAAGAGAAGCCTTTCTGATGACAACCAGACAAAGCACTGGTCTATGAATATAGCAGAATATCATTAGGAATCATTTCATTGAATTTTTTTTCTCTTGCCACGTTTAGTTCTACCCTAGGTCTCTGGGCTGCCCTGTCTTTGGTTTGTAGCCATCCAGGCAGTGTAGGGTCTGAACTCCTTCTCATGGCATGGATCTCAAATTAAACCAAACCTTAGTTAGCCATTCACAAGCTCTGAGCCACCATTGCCCTAGCACATCTGGCGGTCAGGATAGATTGTACGACAATGGTTTCATGACTGAGTTGGTGTTCAGGTTTCTCTTTCCAGAGCCTGCAGAGCACCTTCTCATGCCAAAGAGGCTAGAATGTAGGAAAAAAGGCTCCAAGCCTGCACCAGCATGAGCTCTCTATACAAGGAGCCATGTGGAAGTTGTCCTTGGCCATGGAGTCCCTGCTTTCAGTTTTCAGAGAGCATTCTGCTCTCCAAGCATCAATCTGTGTTGTTTGGGATCTCTACTGGACCTTCTTGGCCAACAGTTTATCCAAACATAATCCAGTCCAACCATGGGAAGCCTTGCTTGGATACAAAAGATGGCCAGTTCAGACACCACATCCTCCATTACTAGGAGTCCTCACTAGGCTCACTCTCATAGAGTCCAGGAAATTTTCCCTGTACCAGGTTTTCACACTGCCCGCCAAATCCACTTCTCTCTTCCTACACTCTCTCCCTCCACCACCTTCATCCCCAATCCCACACATAATCTCTCTGTTCCCATCCCACCCATCCCTAGTCTATCTATTAAATCTATTTCCTCGTCCCAGGGAGATCCATGCTACACACACACACACACACACACACACACACACACACACACACACACTATAGCCCTTCTCTTTATCTAACCTCTCTGAGTCTGTTGATTATAGCTTATCATTTACTTAACAGTTAATGTCCACTTAAAGTGAATACATACCATATTTGTCTTTCTGAGTCTGGGTTACCTCACTCAGGATGATATTTTTTCTAGTGTCTTTGTAAGATGAAGCTGACTTTGTGTATACACCCAAAGAGTGGTTTGTATAGCTGGATGTTGATGTAGATCAATTCCTGATTTTCTGAGAAACTGACATAAAGATTTCTATAGTAGTTGTACAGGTTTGTACTCCCACTAGCAACAGAGGAGTATTCCCCTTGTTCCACATCCTTGCCATTATGAGCTGTCTCTTGTGTTTTGATTTTAGCCATTCTGATAGGTGTAAAATGGAATCTCAAAGTAGTTTGATTTGCATTTCTGAAGTGGAAACTTAAGGGTTCTTTGGAAAGTCAGTTGGATGGTGTTTGGTGGGGCAAATGTGAGGGAATATATAGCTGAAGTGGACACAGGTGAAAGACTAAGGCAGACTCGTGAAGGAAGGTTTCACTGAAGCCAACACAGGAGAGAGGGTATTCTGCTAAAGCAAGCATGTGAAAGGACATGTGATGATGGATTCTTTGCTAAGGACACTGCTGCACTTCTTGTTCCTTGCTCGGACTCAGGCTGCTTGGCACAGTGATGTCAGCTGAGACAGATGTACATACTGAGACAAGACCTGGGGAGGACATGTGATGTTTGGGGTATAAAAGGACTCATCAGACAGTGACAGGCTGAGCTAGGTTTGCTTATAGGGCTAGCTGTGCAGTGCTTGCTTGTGGGTCTCTCATCTTTGCTGACCCTGAGAAAGGCACTACCAAGAACTTCTCTGGGCGTTCTTACTGGCCCCTCCTGCCTACTTGTGCCAAGACTGAGGCCTGGCTGCCTCTGCTAGGTAGTGGCACCACTGCTAATTTGTGTTCACTATCCGAACTCAATCAAACTGGACTGCTGGTGTATTCATGAAGTGTTTGTGAGTGGATTGAGCTGCCTCTGCTGAACCTGTGAACTGAACTGCCAGTTTCCAGACAGCACAGGTGGGGACTGCTCCAAAGAACCTTTCTAAACAGGTCCACTTCCCCCCCCATATCCTTTCCTTTCTACTACCTCTGGTGGGTGGTGGGCTAAAAGGGAGGTTAAAGCATTTAAGGATCATCATTAAAAATAAGACTTTGAAAAACTTAAAGTTACACATTTTCCTGATGGCTAAGGATGTTGAATATTTCTTTAAGTGTTTCTCACCCATTTGTGATTCTGCTGTTGAGCATTCTCTGTTTAGATACATATCCCATTTTTAATTGAATTATTTTTTTAACTATCTAGTTTCTTGATATATATATATATATATATATATATTAGATATTAGTCTTCTATCAGATGTGTAGTTGATTAAAATATTTTCCCATTCCATAGGCTGCCAGTTTATTCAATGGACAGTGTCTTTTGCCTTACAGAAGTTTTTCAATTTCAAGAGGTCCCACTTGTTAATTGTTGATCTTTGTATTTGTGCTACATGTGTTCTGTTCTGAAGGTTGACTCCTTTGCCAGTACATTCGAGACTGTTCCCCCAGTTTCTGTTCTGTTAGGTTCAATGTGTCTAGTTATATATTGAGGTCTTTGATCCACTTGGGATTAAGTTTGTGCAGAGTGATAAATAAGGATCTGTGTGCATTCTTCTAGATGCAGACATCCAGTTTGACCAGTACCATTTGTTGATGATGCTTTCTTTTTCCAGTATGTATTTGTGACTTCTTTTTCAAAATCAGGTGTCCATAGGTTTGTGAGTTTATGACTGGATCTTCAATTCCATTCCATTCATCAACATGTCTGTTTTTATGCCAATGCCATGGGGTTTTCATTACTGTAGCTCTATAGGACAACTTGAAAGTGGGGATGGTGATTCCTCTGGCAGCTTTTGTTGTTGTTCAAGATTTTTTTCTTTAGCTATCCTAGGCTTTTGTTTTATCATAGAAGTTGAGAATTGTCCTTTCAAGGTCTGTAAAGAATTGTGTTGAAATTTTCATGGGGATTACATTGAATCTATAAAATGCTTCTTGTAGAATGAACATTTTTATTATATTAATCCTACTGATTCAAGAGCATGGGAAATCTTTCCATCTTCTAATACCTTCTTCAACTTCTTTCTTAAAAAACTTGAAGTGTTAGCATACAAGTCTTTTATTCACTTGGTTAGAGTTGTCACAGGTATTTTATATTATTTGAGGCTATTCGTGAAGGGTGCTATTTCCATGATTTTTCCCCCCAGTCAATTTGTCATTTGTATATAGGAGGACTGACATTTTTTTAGTTAATCTTGTATCCAACTACTTTGCTGAAGGAGTTTCATAGTAGAAACTCATGTATACTATTATATGTATTCTAGGATCACTTGTATATATAATCTACAAATAGTGATACTTTGATTTCTTTCCTTCCGAACTATATACCCTTCAGTTGACTTATTGCTCTAGCTAAAACTTCAAGTAATATGTTACAGAGATATGGAAAGAGTGGGAAGCCTTGTCTTGTCCCTGATTTTAGTAGAATTGCTTTGAGCTTCTCTCCATTTAATTTGATGTTGGATATAGGCTTTCCTTTAATATGTTTAGGTATGTCCCTTATATCCCTGATCTCTCCAATACTTTTATGTTGAAGGGGTGTTGGATTGTGTCAAAGGCTTCTTTTTTTCAAGAGATGACCATGTTTTTTTTCTTTAGTTTATTTATATGGTATCATGGTGGCTGTGTCTTCATAAAATGAATTAAGCAATGTTCTTTTTGTTTCTACTAGTGGAATAATTTGGAGAGTATTGGTATTAGCTCTTCTTTGAAAGTCTGATAGAATTCTATGCTAAGACAATCTTGCCCTGGGCTTTTTTCTGGTTGGAAGACTTTTTAATGATTTCTTCTATTTCACCAGGGGTTATAGGTTGATTTAAATTGATTTAACTTTGGTAAGTGGTATCTATCAAAACAACTACATATTTCTTTTAGATTTTTCAGTTTCATGGAGTACAGGTTTTTAATGTGCGCCTTAAGAAATTGGGTCAATTCTCATTACTCAGATAAGTTGCTGAAGAAAAAGAAGACATTTGGAGCACTCTTTCATTCTACAGGATCTAGGGATTTCCAGCAACATCATCTGAAGCTGGAGATCTGGCATGAAGACAAAGAAAATGGATGAGAGGTGGGAAGAAAGAGGAGACCCCTGCCCGCAAGGAACTGTTTTGTGCTTTTCTGGCAGATAGGCAAGAATTTCAGCATAACTGACAAAATTGACATTGCTGATATGGAGACCACATTCCCCTTTCTGGAAGATTACAAACAAGAGTCTTCAAACAGCAGATGAGCATGTTTGATGCCAAAATGCGTGTGATCTTGAATTGATCACTTTGCCCCTTCGTGGCCCTAACAATGCACCTCCTTAGACACCTACTTCACTTACTACAGGAAACTCTTCAAGGGAAACATGTAAGCCATTGCATGTTTTCTTACATGATTTAAACTTGGCTCAAACTTTCAATCTGGTTGTAAATTGCATCCTTTGAGACACTCAAATGCCACAAAAGCACATACCTCAGTCAAGATCTCTGCTTCATCTGAATAGGATGGAGTCTTTGAAACTCCTCCAGCATGGTGTATAGCTGAGACAGAAGCTAAAGGATCAGAAGTTCAAGGTCATTCTCAGCTGTAGATTCACCATGTGACCCTTAATAGATATTGTTCTCTAGTACCAAACTTACACTGTCTCTGAAATCGTTTGTATGTCTAAGGTCGTTTTCTTGTTTGTGTTACAAACCATGGTTTTCCACCTTTCTCTGTCTGCTCAGACTCATTTTTCCTGTTATGGTTCACAATTTTATACTTTTTTTCTAAGTATTTGAAGAAGGGAAGCAAGTATCTCTGTTTTACTGAGACCTAACAATTCAATTTAAAGGATTACATTTCTTTGTAGTAACAGATTGTTGTTCTTTTATTCCATTCTCCCACCTCCCTCACCCCAGTTTCCCTGCAATATCTCTTATTAGAAATTTTACCTTCTGCGTGTTTCTGGAAATTTGTGTTTTGAGGACTAAATCTGACAACACAGAGAACCCAGCATAGAACTGCCAAATACCTTTTTGTCTAGTTCCTAAAACATTCATACATATGTCATTAGAAATTTTACTCCTATCATTTTTTTCTTTCTCTGAGTCCTTTTGCTATGCTTGAGGCATAGAATTAATAGCACTCTTTATTTCTGTTGGTCTCCTCCACAGTCAAACCATCGCTGATCTATTACTCATTCAGCATTTGCTCTGTGCCAAGTGCTATAGTCGGAGCTAAGACTGTGGTGGGGAGGCTGTGCCACAGGGGAATCATCTAGAAGGAAATGAAAATCCATCATCTATTGAATAGTAGGCCATAGCAGTGGTGTGAATAAAAGATACTAGAAGTTACTTTAACATCTAAAGGTGGCTTAAGCTTGAACTGATAGTCCTGAGGCTGCTTCCCAGAAGTGTTGAATTGAGTCCAATGGAAGAGCAGACAGTAACTAGGTAAAGGTGAAGATAGGAGCATATAGAGAAGAAGAATCATTTGTGTCAGTAGCCTGAGTCGGATAAGAACACAGCATATTCCAGGAACTGAAAGAAAACCAATATGTCTGCAACCTTAGTAAAAGTGAACCTGAGTTTGCTTCTGAACAAATAGAACAAGGAATCATCAAAACAGCCCAGCAGAAAAAGATCCTTGCTGCCAAGCCTGATGACCTGAGTTCAGTCCTCAGACCCCACATGGTGGAAGGAGACAATCCACTCTCTCAAATTGTTGTCTGGCCTCCAAGTACATGAGCATATTTGCACACAAAGATAACTAAATAGTCGTGAAAAATATGACAACGGGCATGTTTATTTCCTCATATTACATTAGTGGCAATGCATTTTGATAGAAATAGACTTTGCTGGCTTTCAGGAAACAAGAAGTGTATCAGACAATCCATGTGACAGGAAGTAGAGTGGTACTGCTATGAACATGGTTTGTCCTTCATAGTAGAGGCGCCACCCATGTATTGGAAATGTTGACGCTGTCAACCTTTAAGAGGTGTAGTCTAGTCAGAGTTCACTGTCAGCCCTTCCTTGAAGTATGGCTTCTTTTTTAATCAGTTTAACCCATTTCTTTGTGGGGGAAAAAAAGAAGCTGTAGATTCTATATAGATTTAATGGTCTGGCACACAGCTTTAAAGCCATTCTTGAAACTTGAATATTGTTGGCACAGGGATCTTGTTGTCTGATACTAGCTTATCTTCTGAGAGAAAACAGAACGCAATATGATCATAACATAAAATATTGAAGAGATGGTTAACAAACTTGTTGGTTCAGTGGGAAATTGGCCAACCCTTGTGTTGAGAAGATAGGGCTCAACTGTTCCTTAGAACAAAACCTCCTGTCCAGTTGCTTTGCACATGTGACACATGGAAATGGGGCTTCTGGGATTCATCAGTGTTTATCTAATTTGAGCAGAAGCAGACTTCTTTGATTCTAGAAGACCAGTGGGGCTAACCTTGACAGAAATCCCTCTGAAGTACAGAAAACCTATTTCCCAGATTTGACTTAACAACAGATATCTTTTTAGGACATCTCACATGGTAAGTCTTACTCTGTACCTGCCAAGAAAATCTGTGATGGATAGACTGGTCATAGAGGAAACCTGCTGTGCAGATACCAGGATCTCATTGTCAAATCTGATTCCTTTTCATACTATTAGATCTTCTGTCAGAGAGACTAAATCAGTTGGTTGCCTGTTAAGAGATTCTCAATCCTTAGCCAGATCGACTTTGAGGGACCTGGTGGAATCAATTCTGAACCTGACATGCTGAGGATTGGATCTAATGTCATGAGATGCATTATTATTGAACTCTCTTCACATAAGAAAAAATATGTTGTGATATTCAGTTTTTTATCTTCATTTTCCATACATATTATTTATTGGGTTTTTTCCTCCTCTTCTCCTTCTCCTCCTCCTCTTCTTCCTCCTCTTCCTTGTCCTCTTCCTCTTTTTGTTTCTTCTACTTTATTTATTTATTTATTTATTTATTTATTTATTTATTTGGCAGAACTGCATGCATCCCAGGCAAACCTGAAACTCCTTAAGTAGCCAAAGACAGCTGTAGTGGTTTGAATAGGAATGGCCCCCATAGACACATGTGTTTGAATGCTTGGCCCATATGGAGTAGCACTATTAGGAGGTTTGGCCTTATTAAAAGAGGTGTGGCCTTGTTGAAAGAAGTATGTCACTGTGGGGGTAGGCTTTGAGGTTTTAGAAGCCTAGGCAAGGCCTAGTGACTGTCTTTTCCTGCAGTTTGTGGATTAAGATGTAGAACTTTCGGCTACCTTTCTAGCACCATGTTGGTCTGCATGCCACCATACTTCCCACCATGACAATAAGTGACTAAACCTCTGAAATGTAGGTCAGCCCCCAATTAAATGTTTTCCTTTATAAAAGTTGCCATGGTTATAGAGTCTCTTCATAGCAATAAAACCCTAAGACAGTGGTCTTGAACTCCTGATCCTCCCACAGTTTCCTCCACCATCCTGGGATTACAGACAAGGACCACTATGCACCTGTGTAGTGCTGTGCTCATACTCAGGGTTCTATGCATGTTAGGCAAGCACTCTACCCTAGCCTTGTACTAATATACATCCTAACCCTATTTACAACATGGAAAATACCAGTAAGAAACACCCTATTTAAGTGAATATTTAGTGTTTGTTTTCTAAAAAAAATTTATTTCTGTGTATAATTCCCCAATAAATGGACAATAGCAAAGGAAGAAAGTTGCATATGATAAATTTCTCCAGAAGTCATTCCTCTGAAGGAAGCCCATTGGTCTCTCCCCAAAGCTTGGATTGTGTAGACTTGTCCCAAGGTATCCTACGATTTCAGAAACATGGGGAGGGAAGAGCCACCATGTCATCATCGGCACCAGGCAGAACAAAACTGGAGAAACTGAGTGTTACAAATGTTACTGAAGAAACAACTGGACATTTCAGAACCGAGACTGAAGAATGGAGTACAGATTTATTCCTGAGCATTAATATAGAAGCTTCGGAGGTTGGGTACCCATTTAGACATCAGGCGGAAGATGACAAAATCCAGATAATCATCTAAAACTCTCTAAGGCAAGAGACGGTCTCACAACTGTCTAGTAAGAACCTCAAGCTCAATAGAAGGGAAACTAGGGAAGAACCTTGAACATATGGGCACAGGGGAGAATTTCCTGAATAGAACTCCAATAGCTTATACTCTAAGATCAAGAATAGACAAATGGGACCTCATTAAATTACAAAGTTTTTGCAAGGCAAAAGACACCGTCAAAAAGACAAAGCGGCAACCAACTAACTGGGAAATGATCTTTACCAACCTTACATCCGACAGAGGGCTAATATCCAAGATATACAAAGAACTCAAGAAGTTAAACTCCAGAGAGGCAAGTAACCCTATTAAAAAATGGGGTACAGAGCTACACAAAGAGTTCTCACCTGAAGAATATCTAATGGCTGAGAAGCACCTAAAGAGATGTTCATCATCCTTAGTCATTAGGGAAATGCAAATCAAAACAACCCTGAGATTCCATCTCACACCAGTCAGGATGGCTAAGATCAAAAACACAGGAGACAGCAGTTGTTGGCGAGGATGTGGAGAAAGAGGAACACTCCTCCACTGCTGGTGGAATTGCAGGCTGGTACAACCACTCTGGAAAGCAGTCTGGCGGCTCCTCAGAAAACTGGGCATGACACTTCCGGAGGATCCGGCTATACCACTCCTGGGCATATACCCAGAGACTTTACCTGCATGCAATAAGGACACATGCTCCACTATATTCATAGCAGCCTTATTTATAATAGCCAGAAGCTGGAAAGAACCCAGATGTCCCTCAACGGAGGAATGGATTCAGAAGATGTGGTATATTTACACAATGGAATACTACTCTGCAATTAAAAACAATGAATTCACGAAATTCCTAGGCAAATGGTCAGAACTTGAAAATATCATCCTTAGTGAGGTAACCCAATCACAAAAGATCACACATGGTATGAAGTCACTGATAAGGGGATATTGACCCAGAATCTCAGAATACCCTAGACACAATCAGCATATCAATAGATTTCTAAAAAGATGGAAGGAGAGACCCCTGGTCCTGGAAAGACTGGATGTAGGGGAACGCCAGGACAGAGTAATGAGAGGGGGTTGAACAGAGAAAAGAGGGAGGGAAGGGGGCTTATGGGACTTTCGGGGAGGGAGGAAACGGGAAAGGGGAAGTGATTTGGAATGTAAATTAAAAAAACAAAATAAAATTAAATTAAAAAAAAAATAAAGTAATTGGTCACTGGGAAAAAAAAAAAAAAAGAACCTCAAGCTCACACTGCACAAACTAAACTTCTGACTAGCTCCTCTAACCATGTTGTCCATAACTTTCCTAAGGGAGCCATGCAATCTTTAAAGTCAGAGTCTGAGAATCATCACCTCCCGACAGATGTCCCTCCACAAATCTCCCATTCCTCCACCCTTCTCAATGTGTCCTGTTTCCTCTGTTTCCAAATACCTCTGATCCCTTTTCTCTCTTCCCAGTCACACTCCCTTGGTCCAAGACACATTCTTTCCTACACAAACTATAACAAATGCTGAACTCTTGTTCTTTTTGTTTTTGTTTTCTCTTAGGATTATTAAAAACTTTTTATTGATTCTTTGTACCTTTCACTTCAACCACCCATGTCCCTCTCATCTTCCCATCCCCTCATATCCACCCTTCACTCAACTCCCACCCAAAAAACAAAACATACAAACAAATAAACTAACAAAAATATAGAAAAACATCTCAATGTGGAAGCTGTAATATATTCCAGTGTGTCCCACAGTATACCCCTCTGTCCACACATCTTCACTTGCAAATGTTCATTGCAATGAGTCATTGGGCTGGTTTGGGGTTTCTGGCTTCTGTGACACCATCAATACTGGATTCTCACCAGGACTACTCCTAGTAATCCTGTTGTTGCCCTGTGTCATGGAGATCCTGCAGCTTTGGATCAGCAGGACTGGCCAGCTCAGAGCTCTGGATCTGGGCGTGGGTGGTAACTAAGCTGGTCAGCTGGCAAGGGACAGGGCCAGCTCACCCCTTCTCATGACCCCAGGGCCAGTTCTCCAGACTGCCGCAGGTGGTAAAGGGGGGAGGAGAATCACCTCTTCCTTCCAGTCCATTCCACAGCAGAGTTGTGGTGGGGCCAGCTCACCGGCACTCTCACCCTCAGCGCTGGTTCATCCAAGACCCCTCGTCCAGGCGAGGTGCAGGGTCTGCTCGACTGGTGCAGCCACAGGTGAGAGGTGAAGCCAGCTTTCCAGAGTGCTGTAGCCAGTGAGGGGCAGGGCCAGTTCTGCACAGCCCCTAGACATCCACATGGTCCCCAGGAGCTGTCCTGACCAAGGTCAACTGCATGGTCTCTAGAAGTAAAATGAGCCACAGACATCGACACTGACCTTTGCCACTACATAGTCATCCCCAGATACGGCCACTATTGGCCACTCAGGCTAGGACCTAACCATAGCCCCAAATGGCAGGGCTAGCAGCTCACAACCGGCTACTCCTCCTCTCCACCCTTGAGTCTCCAGTTTCATCTCTCTTCATAAGGCTCAAGCTCCTCCCCTTTTCTTTCTCTCCTGTCTGACCACCACATATTTGCACATTGTGGTGGGTCCTACTGCAAGATTGCCACGCGGCTGAACAGCCAGCCCCTAGGTGACATCCTCCGTCCTATATCCTACCTGTGCCGGATGCAAAAGGGCAGGTCTGAGGATGGCATGGCATTCTGAAGGTCTCTGTCTTCCTCCTCCTTTGCTGCTGCACTGCTTGATGGTAGGGGGTACTCTGGGTGTCTATAGCCCGCCTGTGCTGTGGGACAGAGGGCGGGTCTGTGAACATCTTTCCCAGCATGTACCGAGTGGCTTGGAGAAACGTAGGTCTCTGTCTTACTCCTTTGGCCACCAAACTGTCTGGATTTGATTTGATTTGATTTAAATTGATTTTATACGTCCTAGGCACAAAACAGCTTTGGCCACCAAGCCAGGCATCAAGCTAGGATGAACGAAGGACTGCCCTCTGCTCCGCCCCTGACTGATATAAAGGCATCACCACCAACAAGGTGTCTCTTTGCCCACTGCCAGGGGGTCCATGCTTGTTTATAACACCCACATTTTACTCTGTAGATATCACATTGATGTACAGTTGGGAGGCAACTTTTAGAACTTGTGTAGTGGTTTACAAGAGAAATGACTCCAAAAACTTAGATAAAGGTTCGCAGTTGGCAGCACTGTCCAGGGTGTTGTGGAAGCTGGGATAGGGGTACGATTAAGATCCTGCAGCTCTGGATCAGCTCTGGCCAACTCAGAGCTCTGGATCTGGGTGTGGGTGGTAGCTGAGCTGGTCAGCTGGCAAGGCAAGGCCAGATCACCCCTTCTCATGACCCCAGGGCCTTGTTGGAGTGGGTGTGCCTTTCTGAGAGGAGCTGTGTTACTGAGGCAGACTTTGAGGTCTCAGAAGCTTAAGCTACACCTAGTGTGGCATTCACTTCTGCTGCCTGCGGACCCAGATGAAGAACTCTCAGCTCCTTCTCCAGCACCATGACTGCCTGCATGCTGCCACTGTGTTTCCCACCATGATGATCATGAACTAAATCTCTGAGCTGTTAATTAGCCTCAGTTCACGGTTTTTCTTTATGAGAGTTGCCATGGCCGTGGTTAGCAATAAACCACTACCTAAGACAGAAGTTGGTACCATGGACTGTGGTGTTGTTGTGATAGGCCTGACCATGCTTTTGTTAGGAGGAATGTGGACTTAGTGACTTTGGATTAGAAAAAAGCAATTGAATGCTTTAAGTGGACTAAATGGGCCATCCTTGTAGGAGCATGGAAGACAATGGTGCTGAGGGTAATTTGAACTGTGGGTGCCTGGCTCAAGATATTTCTGAGGAGAAGAATGTTAGTGTGTGGCCTAGAGACTGTTCTTGTGATATTTTGGTAGAGAATATGGCTGGGGTTTTTGGGTTTGGTTGTTGTTGTTTAGTTTTTTTGTTTGTTTGTTTGTTTGTTTTGCGCCCTTGTCCAAAAATTCTACCTTACCCTAAATTGAAGATTTTTGGCCCAGTTGGATTGGGTCTAGAGACTGAGGTCCAGGACAGTCAAGCTTAGGCACTAAAACCATCAAAACCAGAAAGCTGAAGATGAAATTGAATGAAAGTTTGATATTCCAGCTCCAGCAAGCAGCAAAGTGTGGTAGTTTCTGCCGCGAGGTTCTGGCTTTACAGTCAAGGATAGAAGAAAGGGGTTATAAAATCTTTCACCACTACTAAGGCAAGCCACCAAGCAGGATGTCAGGGTTGGCCTTGCCTGGAGGCCCAGAAAGGCCAATGTGTGAAGCTATAAAGGTGAAGTCTGGATCACCTTGGAGACCCCAAAATGTTGAAGATGCCAAAGCCATAGGATACCTGCCAGAGAGAGCTGCTAACAGGAAGTGGAACCAGACCAAGAGAACAAAGTGTGTTGCAGTCAACAAAGCTGAAGGGAGTTGGAGATCGGAAGAGCATTTTGGCATCAGACAAGGAGATGCAGAGTTTGGAGTTTGCCCGTTTGTGTCTTGTTTTGGCCCAGTATTTTCTTACTCTGCTTCCTTTTGGAATGGCATATATATATATATATATATATATATATATATATATATATATATATATATCCTATGCCATTGCTTGTTGGAAGTATGCAATCTGCTTTTTTCATTTTGGTTTTACAGAGGATTACAGTTAAGAGACTGCATGAGTCTCAGAAGAGACTTTGAACTTGGACTTTTAAACAAAGTTTAAGACTTATAGACTATGAGGATTTTTTAAGCTGGACTAAACTCATTTTGCATTATGATATAGCTACAAGCCTATGGCGGCCAGGGAATGAAGTATGGTGGTTTGAATAAAAAAAAAAACCACCCCCTCAATAGGCCCATGAGGAGTGGCACTATTAAGAACTGTGGCCTTGTTGGAGTAGGTGTGGCTTTGTTGGAGGAGGTGTGTCGTTGGGGGTAGGCTTTGAGGTCTAGAATCTCTAGCAAGTCCTAGTGTCCCACTGTCATATCCTGCTGCCTGCTGATCCAGATGCAGAACTCTTAGCTACCTCTTCAATACCATGGCTGCCTGCATGTCACCATGCTTGTAGACATGAGAATGATGGACTAAACCTCTGAACTGTAAGGCAGCCCTAACTAAATATTTTCCTTTATAAGAGTTGCCATGGTCATGGTGCCTCTTCACAACAATAGAAACAAACCCTAACTAAGACAAACATTTTGCCAAATCAGTTGCATTGATTGTTTATGTATCTGCTACTATCATACTATATGAAATTAAGTACATAGTTAATGCTTTCAGGTGGGGGCAATAAAAATCTATTGAATAGAAGCTCTCTCATTAGCTATCCAGTTATTCAGATACAATGGCTCAAGCATGTAATTCTCAGTCAAAAAAACCAAGGCAGAGGCAAGTTGTGAACTCATAAATCTCTGTGAGTTCAAAGCCAATTTAGTCTACAAAGCAAGTTCCATTTTAGTCTACAAAGCAAAGAACATTCAGGGCTGTTACACAGAGAAGCCCTGTCTTTAAGCCTCCCCAGTCAAAGAAAGAAAGAAAGAAAGAAAGAAAGAAAGAAAGAAAGAAAGAAAGAAAGAAAGAAAGAAAGAAAGAAAGAACTCTACAGTAAGTGGACATACATAAATAAATAAATAAATAAATAAATAAATAGATCTCTACAGTAAGTGGGCATTTGAAAGCCCAGAGGCAAGAAGAGGTTTCGAGTTAAGTTGAAGTGAAGGAGTGGGAGATTAGCCACACCTTCTCTTTTTCTGAGCCTAGGAGAAGAAGAAAGTGTCTGGGGTCATTGGGATTCAGAAGTTCCACTTCAGTGACATCTGTGGAGTCTCTATGAAGGCTTCTTTCTCTCAGTACATAGCCAATGTCTGTGTCTCTGATTCGTCTCTGCTCTTACTGGGGCAGGACTTAGGTGATCCCATCAGCCCTGGTCTGGAATGCCAAAGCCTCTGTGGCAGAAGGAAGGGGGAGATGGAAAAATCACATTCCAGCTCATAACAGTCCTCCCACACATCATCTTGGGCCACATTTTTTGGCCAAAGCCACTCAGAGGCTCATAACTAAGTTCAGCAGAGTGTGACTGTAGGAGAGGGACTGTGTATATAAGCGAGCAAGGGAATAAGAAGGGATGTCAGATCGGAGTGAAGAGTACCATGTGTCACAGGGCCATCTTCATTGATTCAGTAAATATTTACCAACCCCCTAATATGTATCTAGTACTGCACTTTCCTCTGGAAGCAGATCTGTACATAGGGTATACATCTGCTCTCATAGATATTTAGGGAGATATTTAGATATTCCTACCTAATAGCCTTAGATTTATTTAAACTATAGACTACTACATCATCTTCCAAGAGAAGGGGATGGATGGTCCGAGGTAAGGATTTGAGGGGAAGGGTGATTTTTTTTAAATAACTGCTAAGCAAAATGGGAAAAGAAGCTGAAGTCAGGGGTGGGACAGATACCAGGTTTCCAGATGACATACTATGCCTGCTATGGATGGCTAGCTCACACCTATGTGATGTGCTCTATTAGTGTATAATAGCCTGCCTACTTTAAAATGCTCTATAGTAAAGGTCTGAAGACTTTGAGAAAAACTAGAAAGAGGCGATCTCCATAATAGAAAAGATAGAGTCCAAGGTAGGTGGGGTTATGTGTTAAATATAAGTGTGCCCATAGGCTTGTGTGCTAAAGGTTTGATCCCCAAATGCTGGGACAGGGTTGGGAGGTCCTGGAAACTATTAAATGGGGCTTATGCAGAGGAGACAAGTCACTAGTAGTGGTTTTTTTTTAATCCCTATCCTATATCTTGTCCCCAACCCATTCTTCCTGCCTCTCTCTGCTTCCTATCGTTCATATGGGACAAGTTTTTCTCTACTTTGCCCTTCAACTATGATGAAGGCCAAGAAACACAGAGTGAAGCAAGTGGCCACAACCTGAGAACTCTCAAACAATGAGCCAAGATGGTGCTCTCATCAGGTGACTTCTTTGAGACATTTGCTACATGATATAGCTGTAGCGATGAACGACTAGTATAGTAGATAGATAGATAGATAGATAGATAGATAGATAGATAGATAGATAGATAGATAGATAGATAGATAGGTGGATGGGTGGGTGGGTGGATGGATGGATGGATGGATGGATGGATAGATGATAGATAGATAGATAGATAGATAGATAGATAGATAGATAGATAGGTGGATGGGTGGGTGGGTGGATGGATGGATGGATGGATGGATGGATGGATGGATGGATGGATGGATGGATAGATAGATAGATAGATAGATAGATAGATAGATAGATAGATAGATAGATAGATAGATAGATAGATAGAACCACATATTACTAGGGAATCTGGGACTCCCTTTTATAGATTCTTAGTCTCATTTATAACCCAGAACCAAAAATAGAGCTTAAAAACAACCTATTAGAGTTTGAGGGGGTAAAACATCACCATCAACAGGACAGGAAAGCTGAAAATCTTGGCTGTTAAAGACCAGAGACAGAGAAAAGAAAGAGAAAGTCCTGCCTTATGTAAGTAAGCATCCTAATAGTGAGTGTGTAGGGGTAGCCTCACAGAAAGCATGAGAAGGACCATGATATCACAGACAGCATGCCCATGTTTTGGAAAAAGAAGAAAAAAAGAAAGGTTGGACTTTTCTGAATAACTCAGAAAAGTCAGGCAGGCTTTGCAGAGCTGCTTGGTGGTGACTGTCAGCAGAGGCAGGGTTTCTAGGGAAGATACGTAGAGTATCTTCGTTAAGGAAATAATTATTCTCCTATATCTTAGCCTGGCTTTAGGTGGATCAGCCTTTCTGAGGTAGGGTGGGATGGTCTCTTGGCCAGGAGATTGACAAGTCCTTTTAGACTAACTCTTATGAAAACAAACTGACATGGCAATATTTTTGGGTTTTGGAACAGTTCAGAGTGTCGTGTCTCCATCCAAGTCCAGAGGTAGATTCCATTCTTTTGACCAGGAGGAAATAGTTTCAATGAAGCTCTATTATCCATCCTCAGTGGTCTCCAAGGCTACTGAACACTGTGATTTCTACTACCAAGACAGTTCACAAGCGATTGGAATTAGTTTATGAAAGGAATTTGGAAAAGTTTAAAGCCTGATCATGCAATAAAAGCTGAAAGTCATTCTATCTGGAGCTGAAGAGACGTGAATACTGGGGTTTTTTAAAAGGACAAATAGTAAAGACTTACAAAGCTTCATATGGGAATAAGAAATCTATTAGGATTTGAATTGGAGGCACTCCCCTTCCATGGTGACAAGGAGCTCCTCTACATTTTGTCCACACTGTAATAAGACTTATATAGAGCTAGGCTTAAGAATGACGCAATGATGAATGTGACAGAGGAAAGGACATGGTAATCCAGCATTCACATCCTTCGTGTTGTTGCAACTGGACACTTAGCAACATGTACACTGAGAATTAGAAGCTTAATGCAGAACAGAAATATTTAAAAACATGTACTCTTTCAAGAAAGGGAACAAATTCAAAGCTGTGGACAGGAAGATGTGGTTGTTAAAGCAATTGTGAAATTATAAAGAGACTGAACAGTCTGTGATGGGGCAATAGGACTATGTCTTGAGAGCATCTCCGGAATGGGGATTCACCTCAACCTGAGTTCCAGGGTATAAAAACGTAGAATCATTTTAAAAGATTCCACTTGAGAGAGGAGCACCACTGGGCACCCTACTTGCTTCTCAGATAGGAAGTCGTTTTCTCTGGATTCCCTTCACCTTGCTTAGTTACCCAGATATTTGGAGGCGGCTGCTACTGTGGTCAAAGGAAAGCGGCTGCAGAAGAGCACAGGGCAGACTTGGTGTTGTCCACATGATGCTGGTTTTATAGCTCTGCAGAACGCAACAATCATAGATCCAGAGGCCTCCACCAAGTCAAGCCTGAGAAGTCAGTCAATGTATCCTTTGGTTGGGTTCCCACAGGTAATCCTGTGAGGATGACATGTGAAACTGTAAGAGTAAAACTGAAGATATAGTAGAAAGATGCTAGGTACATGGGACATTTCCATGAAAAGCTGCATGCAAAGATCATAGCCAGCCCAAAAAGAAACCTTATGGGCCACAATAAGAATGGTTTTCCAAGTTCAATTCGTCAAAAGAAATGCTATAGAGATGGTTGTGCTACTACTATTCCTTGATATTTGCTATTGTAAGTTATTTTATTTTTGAATATTTTATTCAGGGATAAATCACGATTTTATAACATTATGAGGAACAATGAGTTATTTTGCATATGTAGACTATGTGAAATGTCTTGTAAATCAGTATAAAGAATTTCATATTATTAATATTTAAATATAATTGCTTTGATAAACTGTGCTTACATAAACTAATTAAAGCACATAGTTGAAACAGCTATTTTTTAAAAAGATTTAAACTGTGTCAGACACTTGTGGCTTATATACTTATAACATGACAGCACTGTTTCTTCTTAGGTCAGTGACAAACACTGAAGAGTGATTACCTGTTCACTTACAGGGAAACAAAACAAAGTGAATCTTCAGGGACTTTCAAGGCAAGATTAGATATTAAACCCAAGTGAGAATTACATCTGATAACAGAGATAAGATAGGTACCTGACAATCGGTTGAGAAAACAAACATTGTATTTAATCTATACAATCTGTTCTATATAGTCTGTAGGCCTTCAGTCCTATAGGAAGAACTAAATAATATCTGACATGTGGCCTGTACTTTTCATTACCTTGGGTACAGATGTAGTCAAAACCTAGCCTTCAGTAGGCTTAAGGTAAAGATATAGTTTACATTTAATGTACATGCCAAATTATATAAATAGGTATTTTATAAACGTGGACTGACAAAAACTAAGGTTTTTAATTGTTTACTATTTAATAAAATTAATTCCATATTTAAAAAACAATGGCTATCCAAGCCTCAGAGTTTACATCCTGTCTGCACGCAACCCCAATTGCCAGACATGAAGTTATGCAGCTGTAGGATTTGATTTGTGTCTTGCCATGTTTCTGATTTGCTTTGTTTCTATCCCTCATCTCTGTGTTCCCATTTCTCTTTTGGAGAACGGGAATGCTTACTCTGTACCATTGTATCTTGAAAGCTAAAATTTTGTTTTGAGCCCTGCAGAGAGCTTGGACTTGAAGTTTTGAGTCATTAAGGATTCTTGAAGATGGAGTAAATGTGTTTTAGACATCAGATGGTGATCAGTCTTTGAGACCAGGAGTAAAACGCTATGGTTTGAATAGGAAATGCCCGCTAGTGGTTCATGTGTTGAAAGTTTGTCAGCTGATGGTAATATTTTGTAAGATGATAGAAATGTTATGATTTGGAACCTTGCTAGAAGAAGGTAACCAGGGTATGTTCTTGGGACAATACCTTGTCTCCATCCCCTCCCTCTCCTCATCACCCCATTTTTGACTTCCATGAAGTGAAAACCTTTCCTCTATCACTCATTCCGCCATGATTTACTCCAAGTCCAAAAACACAACACGGAGTGATATGGACCAAACTCTGAAACTATGAGCCAAATAGATGTTTCCTCTTTTAAAACTGTTTAAAACCGTTTCACTAAGGTATTTCCACGTTGTCAAATATCTAACACATGTAGTAAGAATATATAGCAAGTCAGATGGGGCAAATTGGGGTCTGGGGCAAAGGCCTTGAGAACCAGAGCCAGTGTACGAGGAGGGGAATGAGTGACACTCAAAGCCAGATTTTAGTGATCAGAAAGCAGACCACTGAAGTTTATGGTTTCACTGACGGGAAGTCTTTTATCTGGAAAAGTAGAGAACGGAAACTGATCAAATGAACATTATCCAGGCCTTAATCATTCCTCAGAAGTTGTTCCTGTAGAGAAGGGTTATATTCACATGCAATTTTATGTTAATCTTACAATCAAATGCTGAGCCTGCTAGGGATCATGAACTACCTCTGATTCCATCTCCCTCCACTTCAGACCCCAACTACTTTATAGCTGCTAAGTAAAAGAGTTCAAGTGAATAGAAAGAAGGTCTGCTTTTGAAGCTCTTAGTGCTTTAATACAGCGTGGTGTCTGTGCGAGGTGCAGACATGTTCCTTTTGGGCTGACCGTATTAGGATAGTTTCTTGCTATCCTGATCTCTAACAGTCAGAATATTCACTCTTTTGGTATTGGGATATTATAAATATGCCCAGGGTAAAATGGTGTTCATTGCCTAATCATGCAAACTAAGCTGGAAACAATGAGACATGAAAATGAATACAAAAAATCCCAGGACAAAAGGAGACGGAATTCAGAATCATTTCAAAAGGGAAGGTATTCTTAGTTAAGTTTTAGATGAAGAATTTATGATTCACCAGTTTTAGTGTAGAATCCCTTCACCTCAGCCTGTGCAGCCATTAATCTGCCTTCTTTCACCACGTTTTTTACCTGTTCTAAACTCTCATATAGTATTCATATAATATGTAAACTGTCATGTTCAGTTTCTTCAAGAATATTCTTCATATGTCAAATATAAGCTAGGGAACATCAAAGAAAATATGTCTTACCATCTGAGTGTCCTTCATTTGGATTCATCCTAAGTAAAAACTCCTAAAGAAAACTAGAGTCTATGCGCAAGCTATATTTTTTTTCTAATATCCCTTAAAATAATTATTGAAATTAAGAATGTCTCTCTAGATACCACTAATATGCATCTGCTATAGCATAAGTGATTATCTTGGCATCCTCTAATAATCCTAACAGGCTTATTGTCTCAGCCTGTGATTTGGACTTTAGAATCTTAGACCAGTAGCTATTGGCAAAATTTATAAGTAACGATGACAACTGAACCCTATATAACATTGCAATGTATGCATGTTTACCTTTCTTTTAAAGATGAGCCTAAACATTTTAGCTGTGCTACACATGTTCCTGCTGCCTTAGCTACTTTATTATTGTAGTGACAAAATGCCATGACCAAGGAAACTTATAAAAGAAAGCATTTAATTGAGGAATCACAGTTCCAGAAAGCTAGAACACCCCATCCCAGTGGGGCACATGGCAGGAGGCAGGCAGGAAGGGCATTGAAGCAATAGCTGAGAGCTTAAAACAAGTACAAGTCAAAGAGAGCTCAGGGAAATAACACGGGCTTTTGAAACCTCAAAGCCCACCTGTAGTGCACCTTCTCCAACAAGGCTATACCTCCTAATTTCCCACACAGTTCCATCAACTAGGGAACTATTGGCCTATGAAGGCTGGAGTGGTTTGAGTATACTTGGCTCATGAGAGGTGGCACTATTAGGAGGTGTAGCCTTGTTGGAGTAGATGTGGCCCTGTTAGCCCATCGTATGTCACTGTGTAGGCAGGCTTTGAGGGCTCCTAGTGCTCAACCTCTGACTTCCTCCTCACTGCCTTCTGATCAAAATGTAGAACTCTCAGCTCCTCCAGTACCATGTCTACCTGCACACTGTCATGCTTTCTGCCATGATGATAATGGACTTAACCTCTGAAACTGTAGGCCAGTCCCAATTAAATTGTTGTCCTTTATAAAAGTTGCCTTGGTCATGGTGTCTTTTCATAGCAATGAAATCCTAACTTAGACAGGCCATTCTCATTCAAACCACAATATTCTTCTCTATATTAAAATGCAAAATGTATTTAGTCCAACTTCAGAGGTCCCCATAATTCAAAGATTTAATACAGTTAAAAATCCAAAGTCTGTTTTGAGACTCAGGGCAATCTCAAGGCATATTACAGACTTCCAACATTCAATGGCACAGAATATACATTACCATTCCAAAAAGGAGGGACTGCACTTCTCTTTTGGGCAGGTTCTACTCCCTGTCTGCATGTCTTCTTGGCAGATATCCCACTACTCTAGTGTAATGGTTTGTATATGCTCAGCCCAGGAGAAGCACTATCAGAAGGCATGGCCCTGTTGGAGTAGGTGTGGCTTTGTTGGAGTAGTTGTGTCACTGTGGGCCTGGGTTTTAAGACCCTCATCCTTGCTGCCTGAAAGCCAGTATTCTGCTAGCAGCCTTCAGATGAAGATATAGAACTCTCAGCTCCTCCTGCACCATGTCTGCCTAGATGCTGCCATGTTCCAGCCTTGATGATAACAGACTGGACCTCTGAACCTATAAACCAGCCCCAAGGAAATGACCTTTATAAGACTTATCTTGGTTATGGTATCTGTTCACAGCAATAAAACCCTAAGACATCTGACATTTCCAATATGGTGGGACCTCTAACACAACAAGGATTCCCTGGCCACATATCTGGACTCGGCAGCTTTCCTTAACCTCTTAACCTCGGAAGATCCACATCCCCCTCTACTCCTACATCCTTCAAGACTAAAGCCAGGACCATGCAACTGATGCTGCCAAATTCTTCTGCCTGTTCAAGATGGAACCTGAACACTTCCTTGATATACATTTGCCTAACTTTTGATTTGTTGAGGCTTTTTAGAACCAGATAATTCCTTAGGTGTTTTTACAAACTGCAGGATTAGCTGGGTACAGGGTCTCTACCCCTGAGGGCACCATTTGGTTTATTCCGTTTCTCCCAAACCCAGAATAAACCATGATTCCAATATTACATTTCCTCTTGCTCCTTTCCTCTTCAAACTCTTTCCCACCTCTCCTCCCCAGGCAGGGTTTCTCTATGCTGCTCTGTCTTGGAACTCACTTTACATATTAGTCTGGCCTCAAACTCAGAGGTCTGCCTGCTTCTGCCTCCTGGCAGGATTGAAGACGAGCACTACCACACCCAGCTTACAAACCCTCCATTTGTGCTTCTTTTTGCCCTGCTCGCTCTCTCTCATTATAGATCTGCATAAGTGTGATTACTAATAACCATGCTACAGAGTCAATGCCAGGCTGTCTTGAAGTCTCTGACAAAGAAATTAGTCCAAAACTTTTACCGAGGGACCTTAGCCACTTAAATAAGGGAAAGCTCTAAGCTGTATTCATGAAGGTCCCGTTGTACATCTGCCTCTATGAGAGTTGTTGCTAAGGAATGAATGTAAAGATGATGGAGGGAGAGGAGAGCACCATTGTCAGGGGTTGGAGATGGGACAGCTCTATGCCTACTTCTCCACTGTTGTTTTGTTGGTTTAATGAGGTGAAATCACATTAGGTTGGAATATCTTGAAATACAAAAGTATACCACAGATTGCCTGAAAAACAAGAGAAGCTCAGCATCACCCACTTTGGTTGTAGTAAGATCCTGATCCCCAATTTCTTCTATGTGATTGACCTATAGACTGACAGACTGATCAAGAGCTCTGAATAAGTGGACAGGACCTACTTGAATCAGGTATTTATTATTTGTGATGTGGTAATCCACGAGAAACAGTTAGATCTTTGACATGCTACTAAAGGTGCCAACTAAATTCTTCCCTCAAGTTATCTTTCAGTAAATATTATTTCAAAATGAAATCTTGGTTTTATATCTGGGAATAATTTCATACCACAGTTCTAAACCCCAATTCATTCAAAACCAGCCCGGTTTAAACATACAGTTGTACAAGAACATGCCAAATTCTACCTTTGGCAATGCGGTTTTCTACTGGTAACACGATTTGTGTGGTAGTCAGCTTTCATCATTTCGACAAAATGCCTGATCAAATCAACTCTGAAGGAGGAAAAAGGTTGATTCTGGCTCAGTTTCAGTTCACAGTTGCTCGGCCCTGTTGCTTTGTGCTTGTGGAGGCAATGGCACATCTCATCTGAAGAGAAAGAGAAGGGGTAAGGTAAGTGTTCCAACATTCCCCATCTCAATTAAGGAACTACCTCTACTCAGATCCCAACTCTTAAAGGTTGATCTGCTCCCCTCATCAGTCCACGCTAGCATATAGGCCTTTTGGGGGGAGGGGCATTTAAGATCCAAACTCTAACAACTTCAATAGGCACCTTTTCCTCTCACAATCGCTGTGGGACTGAGCCAGTATTTCTGCAGACACTATTCTTGAACTTGTCTAGCAGTTTCAGAACACTTCCAATGTTAGCACTTTTACATTTTTCATTTTTATACAGGGAAAAACCTCAAAGACTGCAAGATCAAATTTTGTTTTTAAAAACGCTATCGTAAATAAAGACTACTTTGTAATTAGAATCTTAATTTTTTTCTGCATAAAACAACCTAAAATAGCGGTCAATATGGACTCTGTAGCTGAGCTCTTTGACCCTTTGAAAGGTGTTCGGCTTTTCCTGGAGAAAAGTCTAAACAGTCCTTTGTGTCTTAAGGTGAAGGTTTAATTCAACCCTCTCAGACAATAAAGGGACAAGGCCAAACTGAATATAATATTGTTGGGAAGTAAAAGGCAAAAAGAAACTACTAACTTGATGCAGGCTGTGCCAGTTTAGTTATACCAATTTCCCCCTGCTATGTGTATTCTATAAAAACAAAACAACAGCAAAACCCAAATCTTAGAATTCTTAAATGTTATTAAACATGCAAAGGGAATTTTAGTTTTATGCAAAACAAAATTTGCAACTATGTATGTGAAAACTGAACAAGAGGGCAGGCTCGTGGAAGTTGGATGACGTCATCATACGTCATTTCGCTTATTTGGGAGGTTTAATGATTTAAAGAAAAAAACAGATCCACTTTAAGACTTGGCTGGATGCCTTTTACTTCCCAACAATATTAGATTCAATTTGGTCTCGTCCCTACATTGTCTGAGTAGGTTGAATTTAACCTTCCCCTAAGACTGTTTAGACTTTTCTCCAGGAAAAGTCAAACAGCCTTCAAAGGATCAAAGAGCTCAGCTACAGAGAGAGCGGGGAGAAAAGCAAGTCCACGCACCAGGGGAACTCAGACCTCAAGCAGATCTTCTGATTTTAAAGGAAAATCTAGAGGATCAGGATCGACAAGACGGATGGGGATCAAAGATTCCATCCATAATCCAAGCAGGAGACAAAGGTAATTCAGCGCGTGCGGGAACAGGGAGACGACAGTGGGTGGCTCCTTGGCCTTAGCTGGTGGCGTGACTCCAACAAGACTCTCAGGACGAGCAGGGACTGGGTAGGACAAGAGGAAGGTCCGGGTTGGGGCGGGCAAAGAGGCTCACGGCAGGAGGGGCGAGGCTGGGAACGCCCAAGCCACGCCCATGCAGCAAACCACGCCCCTCAGAGGCAGGCGCCCAGGTCACGCGCTGGGGTGACCATCGGCTTTAGGCCCGGGGCGGGCGCCGCTGAGGCAGAGCGCGTGCCTCACGTCCTCCTCATTTCCCCCGCCCCTGCGTTGCGCACGCGCAGCCGTGCCCCGCCCCTTGTCCCCGGGATGGGCGGGGCGCGGAGCCGCCGGGAAAGCCGCCGGAGCGCGCTGGGCTGGGTAGCGCGCTAGCCTCCGCCGCCGCGTCACGGACCTGCCCGCCCTCCCGGCCCCTCCCCGCGCTCCGTTCCCTGCTCTCCCGCCCCCCTGCGAGCGAGCGGTGACTTAAGCAACGGAGCGCAGCGAAGCCCATTTTTCTCTTTGCTCGCAGCCGCGCCGGGCAGCTCGTGGCGCGGCGCCTCCGCTCCGGCCCGAGATGAATGCTGCGGCAGAAGCCGAGTTCAACATCCTGCTGGCCACCGACTCGTACAAGGTGGAGTTGCGATGGGGATCTCAGGGCCGGGGGCGGCGGGAGCTAGGGCGGCGGGATGGGGCAGGTGGAGGAGCCGCAACGCGGTGGCTGAAGGATGGAGGCGCGGGCCGGAGGCGGGGCCTGCGCCGCGGCGGGGGCGCGGCCGGAGGCTCGGCGGGCTGGGCGCACGCTGCAGCTACCGTAGCCGCCGGCGGCCTTGGCTCTTGGACAGGGTGGACTGGATGAGACCACGGGACGATCGGGCTGGTTAGGTAACAGCCCCTGGCTCGGCAGGTACGGTCCTGCCCTGGGGAGCTCGGGGAGAGGTCCTGGTGGTGTGCCCCTCACCCAGCCAGTGGTCCCAGCGCAGAGCATAAACCCGGCCCCGGGAGCCGCGTCTGATTCAGCCGTCCCACTCGGTAGGGTTGCATTTCGAACTCCCTTGCACCTAGGGATCATTCACGTGCCTGACCCCTGATTGCAGAGGCCAGTGTGTTCTGGCTCTTCTGGATCACTACGTGATTTCTGTGAAATGGAAAGTGAAACACCAAGAGGTAAAGGAACTGGAGTTCTAACCCTGGAGAACTTGTGGGGAGAGTAAAATGGCACATTGCTTTAAGGTGCCTATTGAGTTGGCACTTGCACTAATTCCATTTGAAATGCACCTTAGCCAACAGAGGAGTGATGAAGAAATGCGCCGCCCCCCCCCCCAACTATGTTAAGTGAACTGCACTCATCTTAAGCTAAGTTTGTTAGCCAAGACGCCTTAAAGGTAAAATGTCTAGTAGTACCATCACTAGAACAGAATAAATTTTAGCTTTCAAGTTTAGTATTTACTTGAACATCGTGGTGGTTTTGAGTATAGCGATTTAGGCGTAGTACTCCCGTGTTTTTGTTTTGGTTCTTTGCTTTTTACTTTTTTAACCCTGTAATCTGTATATTTCTGAGTCCCATCTTGCTTACATACTAATTTGTCCATTTTTTGCAAACTATTGTAAGTAGGTAAGTTTTCATTTTAAAAGATCCAAGATTTTATCAACAGGTGGTCTTTCACATGGAATTTTATTTTATTTCATTTTAGTTTTTCGAGGCAGAGTTTCTGTGTAGCAGCCCTGGCTGTTCTAGAACTTGCTTTGTAAACCAGGCTGGCCTTGAACTCAGAGATCTGCCTGCCTCTGCCTCCTGAGTCCTGGAATTAAAGGCATGTGCCTCCATAGCCAACTTCAGATGGGATTTTAAAGTGGAAATCACCTTTGCAAGGTCATTACCATTTCTGTTGTGGTACTGGAGACCCTAAAATCTCTGCTTGATTTAGTTAAGTTGAGGCGTTTTTTGGGTATCCTTAGTGATTTTAGAAAAGTCTCATTTTGTAAAAGTAAAATATAAGTAAGTATCCCCAAATAATTTTTAGTTATTTTACTGTATTATGTATAAATGATGGAATGTAAATGGGAAATATAAACAGACAAACAGACGTAAAAGGCGAGGCGTAGGAGGGCACATCTTTATTTTAATCCCAACCTCAGAAACCAGAGAGGCAGGCTTCTGTGAGGTCCAGGCTGGCAAGCTCTACATAGCAGATAATGAGCAGCTGGGGCTACAAGGTTTATCAAAAAGAAAGCAGTTGCTTCTCCAGCCATGGTGAATACCAAACGCGAAGCAGGTTGCAGTGGTGTTTTGGAGATGCTTCTAGTTAATAAGTGACCTTAAAGCTTTCCAGTGTCCTGCTTATCTGCATGAATTTAATTTGCATATAATAAATTTTATTCCCGTCCAGTCTCATGGGACTAATATAAAGTATTTATCCTTTACTTTTTGTCTTTTTAATCCTAGGTAGAGAGGAAGCAAGAATGCTAAACACGAGATTACAATGAAAATTCTTTTATTTGGCAATTATATATTCTTGTCAGATCTCAAAGATTCATGGCTGTTTAGGAGAATGGCTGGCTGATGAAGAGATTTCTTCTAAGATTAAAGGGAAAATCGTTTCCTAAACTACACCAAGCAGAGACGGTGGTGGCCATGCATATAGCCACATGTGGGATACATTTTCACAGTGTCCTTAAGAAAGGGCAGGACACTCAGGGCTAGTGGAGGAGCATTTGAAACACACTTCCATTTCTGGGATCTCGTATTTCATTATGTGTAATAAGGACCTGAGAACGCAGGCAAATGCAATTCTTCAGTTGCATCTTGAGTTCATTTTCCAAATAAAAAGGACCTGCTTTTACGTCTTCAATCATTTATATTTTCAGAATTGCTTAGGGCACATTTCCTACCCAGCTTTAGTGACGTTGCACTAACCTAACTAGGGGAAGATGGGCATAAGCCTCGACAGCCATTGCAGTGGTCAGATTGCATTCGGGACTTTCCTGTAAAGGAGACATGGCTTTTCTTTTTAGCTTACCTCTGGGATAATCAGTTTCCAAATAATCAAAAAGCAGTCAAAGATGATTTTCTTTTGGATTCCACAAAACTGTATACCTTTTTTCTTAATAAACGCCTACAGCAGAGAATAGTTTTAACATGTTTTCAACATTTTATCTCTAGCAGATTAGCAGAAGACACTGTCATTGTGCTATGGCTGGAGAAGACAGAATACACAAAAGTAGTCCTTCAGCAGTGTTCAGGTCTCATCACACCACTGAGAAATGTGCCGCCAGGGGAACTTGCTTCTCAGAGGCTCCCTAGGCTGGCGATGTAGAGCTCGGCAAGAGTGCTAATGCATAGTGAAGGAACCCGGAGGGGAGCAGCAGTGTGTTACAATCCAGAGTGGAGAAAGGTTGGTTTTAGGGACGCTTCCAAGAGCTGCCTAACTTCCTTGTAGCGATGAAGCTGTCAGACATTGTGTTCTCCGATGGCTAAGGAACACAGGAAGTTGAGAGTTATTGCAGAAGAGATTTGGGAGAGATGAGAATCATATGACCAGGTTAGTTCTGACTGGAACTTCCAGTCTTTTCCTCTCACTGGTTCCCAGTTTTTGTAATTGCCTCTTTTGTGCTGAGTAAGCACTGAACGTGGGACCCATGGTACCAGTGAGGAGAGGCACTGCTAGGACTCAGCGGGTTTTTCTCATGTCCTTAAAGACATGTATGTAGCAGTCATTGACATAACTCTGTAATCCTAGCAGTGAGAAAGTAGAGATAGGAGGCCACCCTTGCTTACATAGGTATTTCTTTAAGTACATTTTATAAGTTGTAGGGAAAACTTGGACAATTTGAAATAAGACAGTAAAGCTGTCAACATCGGGTAAAAACAAAGGTGCTTGCTCCACGTGGTGGAAGGAGAGAACCAACTCCTGCAAGTGGTTTATGCTTCGGAGCTAATTAGCAACAGATTATTTTCTGTGGCAGCAAATTTCCAGGGCTTTACAAACTTTAAAAACTCCTGGAAAGCAGATAATTTTTACTGTTTTTTTTTTCTTTTTCATACATTAGCCATAGTAAGGCCGGAGGTCAGCCAGGATGGGGATAGTAGAGCCTATCCTGATGCTGTTGGCACTGCCCATATAATATAACTTATTCTGTGGCCTTGAGTATGTTAGCCCTTTGTATTTTAAACTTTGGCTCTTAATTATTTCTTATCAGTTAAAAATACTGAAGAAGTGAGCAAGTGCCAGTTGCCTTTGGTGATTTGATATCAGTTTAGAAGGAAAGATCTTGAGAAACTTTCTCAGGCCAACCTTTGGAACACCTTAAAGGAGCACCTAGGGAAAAGTACACCTAATTCCCTGCCTTAGTCAGTGTTCTATTGCTGTGAGGAGACACTCTGACTATGGCAACTCTCAAAAGACATTTAATTGGGGTGGCTTATAGTTCAGATGTTCAGTCCATTATCATCATGGTGAAGCATGGCAACACACAGGCAGACATGCTGGAGAAGCTGAGAGTTCTACATCTTTGTCCAAAGGCAGCAAAGGGAGACTGTGTTACACCGGGTGTAGCTTGAGCATAGGAGATCTCAAATCCCACACCCACAGTGAGCACATTTCCTCCAATAAGACCTCAGTTACTCCAACAATGCCACATGTCCTAATAGTGCCACTCCCTATGACCAAGCATTTAAATAGAGCCTACAGGGACCTTATTCTTATTCAAACCACCACATTCCCCCTGGAGGATTCTGCTTACTTTAAATATGCCTTTATCCTCAATCCCCATATACTGGGGCAAGGGTAGAAACCCTAGGAAATGGAATGTACTCGAGAAGTTGCTTGGCTAACAACCCACATTGGAGAAAACTCCCCTTGTTAAAACCTTTTTATTCTAGGCATTGAAAGTTATTGTCTAGCACCTAATCTTTCTAGAAGCGTTATAGGGGCTTTTTTTAATTTTTTTTTTAACTAAAAAAAAATATAAAACCGTATGGATATGTCGCCTCCATGCATGTCCGTTTACCATATGTGTGCCAGGTGCCTCTAGATTCCCTGGAACTGGAATTACAGACAGAAGTAAGCTGCCACGTGGGTGCTAGGAACTGAAATCCAGTGCTCATAATCACTGAGCCATCTTTCCAGGCCCTGAGCTTATCTTTTCATCAGGAAAGCTTGTGCAATGAAGTTCTGTTAAAGGCTATATTCACAGGCCCCTGTGTTCTTAACAGAGCTGTTAGCCACAGGAGGGCCCTGCCAGTTCAGGGAACAATTACTAGTAATATTGCCTAGGAATGTGAAGAATTTTGTATTTCTCATAGAATCAATTTATCTGGCAATAGAAATCAAGGCAGTGTTAAAATTAAGAGGAGTCAAGATCTTCCTTCTCATACACTTAATTCTGAGCACATGAAACTGATTAGTCTTGTTTTATGTTGAAGACTGAGCTCTTGATTTTCCCACTTATCCCTCTCATAGTCTTCATTGACTCAATAAATGAACTCTTTCTTTGAGAAGAAGCTGAAGTAGAATTTGTTACAGACCTGTGGTTGGTCTGGTACTCACTAGGTAGCCCAGGCTGGCCTTCCAGCTCAAGGCAACCTTCCTGCCTTACCGGAGTGCTGGCATTTCAGGTGTGTGCCACTGCTCCTGGTTTAAATGGCACCATTGTTAGCCCAGTTGCTCAAGCCAAACTTTAGGAGGTATCTGTAATGCCCCATTGCTTTCCGCATCCAGTTCCACCCCTTCTTTACCTCCAGAAATACTGAGTAGGTCTTTTCCTTATCTGACTTAGTTGTGGGCTGTAACTCCTTAATTCCTGACTCTGCTCTGAGCATCCTGTAATCCGTGTTTCTCTTTCTGTCTGCAAGATTGATTGTTTTATGCTGTTGTGTGTGTATGTATGGCACACACTTCCAGCCCCAGCCCCCAGACTGGAACATTGTGAAGAGGGGCTAGGAGTTGTAGCTGAGTGTTAGAGCATGTACTTACCATATGTAAGAGCCTAGATTCAGTTCCCAGCATTAAAAAGAAAATGTGAATCAGGTTACATTTACCCCAGCTTAAGACATAGTGGCTTCCATTGCACTTAATATACAATGGGAGCTCCTTCTTAATACCTGTGCCTGTCTGTGATCTCTTACCTATATTGACCTTACCAGTTCCAAGGACCAACAACACTGACCATTATTCTGTACTGTCCCTTATGCCAAAGAGTTTCCTGTCTTGCTGTTTGAGTCTTGTTCACATGTCACCACCTTGGAAAAATTCTCCCTAGGTCCCCTTAAAGATAATTGCCAGGTCCCTTCTGCCCTGTCCTCAATTTTTCATAGCATCCATCTTAATCTGGAGTTACTTTGTCTAAGTATTGGTTTTCTCTCACCCTTCTCATTAGCACTGGAAGAACTAGGACTGTGTCTGCCTATTTTCTATCCTCCCCTCAGCATCTGAAACCTTAAGGCCGGGCACATAGAACAAACAGGTTATGTGTTTGTGAATGAACTGACTAGTTAAGTCATATTCCCGTTTGTGATGAAGTTCAGCGATCACATTAGCTGAAAGTAAAGAGTGCAGCAAACTAGTAAAGCTAGAGTTGCTCTCTATTGACTGTATTCTTGGAGTAATATTTACTGAGACTCTGCTTTTAAAAAATAGTACTCATCAACCATTGTGTATTCCCATATAACTAGATCTAATCATCACCATATTATCATGTTTCGTGTTCACAGGTTAACAGTTCTCTTTCATGGTTAATTACCTGTCGATTTGCATAGGCATTTTAAATTCCTAACCCATATTCTTTAAACTTTAAAATTTCTCTTAAGATTGTAAAATATGAGTCATTTCTACTTCAATAGCCTATGCAACTTTGAAATAAATGTATCTTTTTTAACATAGGAAACATTCTATGTATTTAGGCAAAAGTGGGTTATAAAGCACTATAAAAAAGTATCCTCAACAAAGCTTTAAAAATTAAATACTTGTGGGTGAAGACATGGCTCAGTAGTTAAGAGCACTAGCTGCTCTTGGAAAGAAGTTCCCAGCATCCACATGGTGACTCAACCTTCTGGTCCGATGCCCTCTTCTGGCCTCCTCAGGCACTGCATGAGTGTGGTAACACTCATACACATAAAATAAATAATCTTTAAAAAAAAAATTAAGGGCTTTAGTTGTTTTACAGAAGTGTAACTGTGATGGGAAGTTTTATTATACTTTTAGACCCTGGTAGAGCTAAATGAGTTAGAGATATTCCATTTTGTCTCTTTTGACTTAGAAGAAAATCAATTAATTTGCCTTGTATATTATGTATGTGATATGTATGTGCCAGTTTGCATGCTTCTGGGCTATTCAGTTTGTACACACATGGTGCATGAACATGTGTGGTCGCCAGAGATTAATGTCTGGTATCTTCCTCAGTTGTTCTCCAAAATAACATTGAAATGGGGTCTCCCCTGAGCCTAGAGCTCAACAGTTTGGTTAGCCCAGCTAGCCAGTTTGTTCTGTGGACCCTGTCTGCATCCCAATGATGGGATTGCAGTTGGGCCACCACTTGCTTGCATTTATCTAAGTGTCAATCATCCACATGGTTCTCATGCTTGTACAGCAAGAGTTTGCGCACTGACCCATCCCCCAGCCTGCCTTACAAATTGTAACATCTGGTAGGAGATAGATACACTGTTAAGTGTATATGGACTCAGATCAGGGTAGATGTTGTGAAATACTGCTATGACCCTGAGTTTTATAAAGCATGTACTGTGTGATCCAGACCTTCATTTCATTTTTCCTTTTCTTCTACGTCGGAACCAAGTTACAACCAAGTTACAAGGTTGTAGCTTGGAGGACATTGTGGTTTACATATATCTCGGGTATATTTTAAGTGTGGGTCACCTTTTTCCCTAGTGAGCGTAACTCTTAACTGAAATGTCATTTATAAATAGACTTACCTTGGGCTTTTTGTTTGGTTGTTTGGTTAACTTGCATTGTGGTAGATTAATGGGTTTAATTACTGTGGTTCTGTATTAGCTTTCTCTTTTAGTTTTTGTAGCTTTTCTTAAACAGACAGTGGTATCAGGCCATGAGCTCCTGTGCCTTTTATTATGGTTTTCTGCTGTACCTAAACAAAATGTTGCTGCAAGACCCAGGCTCTCAAAGTCTGTGTTACTGTAAAGATTTACCCCCACACACCTTTGTCTGCATGCCAGCATGCCTTGCTGGGGAGGAAGCACAGAGGATGGTTGTTCAGAAATAACAGTGGAAAGACATTTATTTTAGAGGGATAATGTTGAGCTACAAAGATTCTTTAGAATAGAGTCGAGCTTCACTGAGATTGAGATTGTGCAGCCAAAGAAACACTGGCTGTCCTAAACCTGAAATCACAGTTCAGCAGGGGATTTAGTGTGAGCTGTGCTCACCCATGAAGCTTGGCCCGCCGTGGCTGTGACTTACCCTGTACCTTAAATGTTAAAGCTTCTCTTACACATACTACTCTAGTTGTTTGTCAGGGACTTTGTACATTTACAAATAAATGACTTATTTATACAGTTAATTGCCTTTGTGTAACAAGAACACCAAAACAAAATTGAAAGCTTAGTGAATAACTTTTCTTCTGATGGAAGTTAAGTTTTTAATAGCAGCCTTGACCAAGTTCATAGAGTAGAAGCTATTAGGAGCTTTCGTGTTTTTAAACTCATAAGGGTTAAGATCATATAGAAATTTACCTTTCAAAAACAACGTGAGAAATAACAAAATGGGAGTTTCTGGTTCGGTTTTAGATGTTTTACTACATTTTATATTTATGTATGTGTAGGGACATGTGTGCTATGGTGCTCATGTAGAGGTAAGAGAGTGACCTGCAGGAATCTGTTCTCGCCTACCGCATGTGTTCCAGGGATCGAACTTAGGTCATCAGAATTATTAACAGCAAGTACCTTTATCTACTAAGCCATCTCAACAACTCCTAAAACAAGCTTCCTTCCTATTTGCTTTTCATTATTTTTGCTGCTACTATTGCTTTAATCCAGGTTTCTGTAGAACATTGTGGCAGTCAAGAGCATCCTTAGTGCTAAATGGTTGCATAAAGAGGTGGGTCACAAGGAGACATTGACTTGACATGTTGCATAGTAATGGTATAGGTTGGACGTTCTTGATCCAAACTGAAACATCTTAAGCATGGATGTCCAGGGTCAAAATTCCAAACTTGACCTCATAAAACAAGTCACAGTCAAAATATGGCGGCCAGGAGGATGGCCTATTGAGTAAAGTGCTCGCTGCACAGGCCTCAGAGAGCCTGAGTTTGATCTCCAACACCTGACATGAAAAGCCAGGCATGTGGGCACCTGCTCACAATGCCAGCTGGTGCAGCTGAATTGATGAGCTCTAGGTTTGATGAGAGATACTGTCTTAAAAGTAGGGCAGTGAGTGACTGAGGAAGACAAGAAGTCACCTCTGGCCTCCACACACCTGCATGCACATGCACACACACCACACAAACATGCACACAGAAATGATAAAAGTATTTTTCCTGTAGGCAGGTCTTACCCCCAAATACAAGTACAGTCAAGTATCTCAAAGCCCCAAACCTGAAGTACCCCCAGTCTCAAGCATTTAACCAAAAGCAAACAAGTGCACACACCCTGTGTGCGTTGGCTGTCCTGGTCCCTTTGATATGGTCTGTGCACCTCAGACTGCAAGAAAGGCTGCACTCTAAGACCAAGTGAGGTACTTTCCACCAGAAGGGTTTTAAGCACACTTCGTGTAATCTGGTCACTTGTTTGACTGTAAGATAAGGTATCTTTAGAAGGACTTTGGTGATATGCTTGTATCTTGCTCTGAGTCGCCAGGGTGAGAGGTTGACCAGTAGCAAGTGAAAAAAAGAGCACTTTTCTGATTTGGAAATAATTTGAAGGCTTGTCTGTTGTGCTTTGATTCTACTCTTAGTGTTTCCTAATGAAAGTATTTTTCTTTATATAGGTTACTCACTATAAACAATACCCACCCAACACAAGCAAAGTTTATTCCTACTTTGAATGCCGAGAAAAGAAGACAGAAAACTCCAAAGTAAGGAAGGTGAAATACGAGGAAACAGTATTTTATGGGTTGCAGTACATTCTTAATAAGTACTTAAAAGGTATTGCTTTTCCCAGTACATTTAAAACACTGCTTTTATGTAACTTCATATTTTTCTATATTGCTATGTTCTGTTATTTGAAGTAACTTTGAGTAATCTAATTTTGATATTTAATTACATTTGATTACCACTTTAGTTGTTGTTTTGGAAGGTTTGGTTCTGGTTAGTTTTGTTTGTTTGTTTGGGTTATTTTTTAATAATAATAACATTATTATTATTATCATACCTTATTATTATTATCATATCTATAGCCTAGGCTGGCCTTAAATTTGGTAAGTAGCTCAGGCTGTCCTAAAATTCACAGCAGCCTCCTACCTCAGCCTCCCAAATGTTAACATTATAGTGTTAAGCTATCATCATACTTAACTGCTTTTGTAAAATATTTTTGATTTGTTAATTTAAATGCATTAAATTTTAGAATTTGGAGTGTGTGTGTGGAGGGGGGGTTGTGTTTTAAGATGGAGAAAGGTTTTCTTAAACATACATTTCCAAAGTAAGTTTAGGGCAGTCAGTAGTATTCCTAGGTCATTCTTGTTTACTCATAGATTTAACCATTCACTAACAGCTATTTACTATTCACTAAGGGATTTACTGTTAATCCAGAAACTCCTTTTGAATTTCAGTAGGTTTAACTAGAATATTTTTATATTGCTTCAGATATACCCTAAACTTTCATTTTTCAAAACTATTTATAATAGTGGGTTTATTTCTAAATGCATTTTAAAACAGAAATCCCCACTCCTTAGTAATTTTCAGGGGTGGGTTGTTTGTTGAGGCCATTTACGGCATATTATGTAATGGAGTTTCTAGGCAGAGAATCAGATCCAAAGACCTTACACATCTAGAAGTTTCTGAAACAAAATAATTTCAATTGAGTACAGATTAAGTTTAATTTTTCTGCAAATGATAGTTATTTTAAGTTCAGATAGGTCAGACATGCGTTACTGAAAACCCAGCTAGGAGTAAAAGTTCTACTATCTGAAAAAGACTATACAGGGTATTTTAAATAGTTTATATTTAAGGATTTGTATTTGTTTCTAAAGATAGATTGTAAATTTGTATTCAGTTCTATGACTTTGTAAGTTATTATATAAGTAGTATTCATACTGCGCTGCATTGATTACCTACATCTTATACACATATGCACATACGCTGCATTGATTGCCTACTCTGCCCACATGTGCAGTGCTCCATTATTGCCTACATTGCACACAACTGCACACACATGCTACATTGGTTGCCTACTCTACATGAACATGTGCTCCATTCATTGCCTACTTTGCACATATACACACGCACACATGCTACGTTGGTTGCCTACTTTAGAGTACTGCTTCTTAAACTTCTACCATTGACAATTCCTTCTTAACCCAAGGAATATTTACACAATCCTGAATATATAAGTATGTAAAACAGATATATAAAGTAAACATTAGCTGATTTCAAAAAAACAAAAAACTTCATAATGCATCTAATGTTACCTTTTATTAAGTACTAAACATTAATGTACCTTTGCTTATTTTTACCTAAAGAGTTAAATCTTAGCTGAATAGTTGAAACTGAAGAATATAGAGAATCTTCAACATATTTTAAAGTCAATATTTTGATTTTAAAATCACCAGTGCTAAGACTGCCACTTCATATAGATATGTAGTACAAATGGCAGAAGTGTGTTTAGGGTCCCAATTATTGGGAGTTCTGTCCTAATCCCAAACCAAATGCATAGAAGAACTTTTTATGAAACTCAGATCAGCAACTTAAACAGCAGTTTTAAAATCAAACACTAACACAGTACAGTACAAGCATACACTAGCTTAAATGCATACTTAGGAGAGGCATTAGGAAAACACTAGAAGTCAATTTTCTGTGCTTAAACCATTGTGTTTCTGTAAGAGCAGAGAGTACTGTGTATATAGTAAAAATATTGCAGTTTGTTTCAAAGCTGAGCAAGATATCTTAGGCAGCATTTGTTGACGTTGTATGGTATGACACAAAGTGCACGTGTGTGTTCAGACCCCACTGGATCAAGCTGCATGATCTAACACAGGTGAGCACTGCCAAAAAAGTACCTTGAATTCATTGTGTTTGGTTTTGAATTAACTGATGCTTGTACATTCAGAAGGTTTTACTGTTGTCAAATCGTTATAAAACCACCTACCTACCCTTTAGTTTCCCATCCCTATCTGTACTTTAAGAAATTGCTCTAGACCAGTATGTTCTAAATAACTGTGTGTCTTAAACCATGTATTTCTTCTCATTGTCCTGTAAGTAGGTACTGTACCCCATCCTCATTGTATAGATGGAAAAGCTAGCTAAAAATGAGAGTGGATAGAAATTGACTAATTGTGAAAATTACTGATTTCTCAACCCCAGAGACATCTCTGAAGAAAGTTCACTTGGAAAATAAAAGCTATTGCTTTTCTTAAGTTTAACGATCTCTAAAAGCATTGTTTATTTTATTTTAATACTATATAAACCGTTTTCTGTTCTCTACTTGCTGGTTTTAGTTTTCCAAGACAGAATCTCACCATGTAACCCAGGCTGGCTTCAGAACTCATGATTCTCCTGCCTTGGCTTCCTGAATACTTCATTTATGAGCCTCAGTCGCTATCCTTGGCGGCTCCTGTGCTTTTAAAGTAGATGAACATTTATGCTTAGGGTGAACTCCTGGAAGTACAGGTTCCATTTCTGAATCTGCTTTTGAGCTGGTGGAGTTGGTTCATCCTCCCTGTACCTTTCAGTCATGAACTGGGTGAGAGAGCTGACAACACTGCTGTGCTGACTCAGCATTCATAACGTAAACACCACCTTTGTGTGCTTCCAGGTAAAGTAGTGACCAAAGAGAAAATCCAGGAGGCCAAAGAAGTGTACAGAGAACATTTCCAAGATGATGTTTTTAATGAAAGAGGATGGAACTACATCCTTGAGGTAAAAATGGTTGTCAGTGTTTATCTGTTTTGGTTTTGGTTTAATTCAAAATTTCTTGCCGTGGAATTTGAATAGGAAATTCAGCTATAACTAAAGCTTTTTGTTGATGATCTCAATATAATGGTTATTTTTAGATATACTTAACAATAATCTGTATGTAACATTTGGTTCTCTCCTGTAGTGTGAATCACTAACCAATAGTTTACAGTAAACCTAAGTAATATGCTATGTGACTTAAGATATAAATAACTCATTTTTTTGAAAGATAATTTAATATATTTCTGGAAAACACACCTTAGAAATGCGAATAGATTAGTAATTTTTAAAGGGTATGGTTACTTGGCAGTTTCAGAATAGATGCTGTAAATCTATTACAACATAATTCTGGGAACTGTCTCTCACCAAGTAGTCAGACTTGTTTGCTGTGACTCCTGGGAGTTGATGCTTGTACAATAATGTCCTGAACTTCCAGGTACCAGGAATTGAATTATAAGACCAAGACTTAGTCTAGTGTTTCCTCTACACTAATTACACTACACTACACTAAAATTAGAATATGCAGAGCAAACCCAAAGTATTAGAAATACTTTTAGTTTTCATGCTTATAGTGACAAGAGTTTTATGGTAAAATGAGGTACCTGTGGGTCTTTGATAAAGTCAGAACCATACCATATTGCATAAGCGTGCCAGCTGAGCTAATGTGTGCTTGCCATCACTCCCTTCTGGGATGGTCTCTGTGAAGATAACATGCAATGATGAGTCTGTAATTTCTGGTGGCCAGTATTGATTATGGATATAGGAACTCTTAGGGTTCACTGGACATAATCTGGCCTAGCTCAATTTACAATCAGGTCTAGAGCTGTTAAATGACTCCCCAAGGTCTTGCAGATGAGTTTGAGATCAAACCAGGATGTGTAAGCAGTGTTCTGCTACATCATCGTGCCTCCAGTGTTATTCATTGGAAATAGTTTTTTCTCATTTAAATGTTGTGCCTTGAATCATATAAACTCTTATGATTTCTTCAAAACTTGCCTTCTACACAAGGGTTAACTGTAGCTTTCAGCTTGAGAAAGGATGCGAGGGGGACACTGACCTAGGTAGTTTGCTGTTGCTGTGCTAAGTAAGACACCATGACCAAGGCAACTTATAGAAGAGTTTATTGTAGCATACAGTTTCAAAAGTTGAGTATGTGACCATCATAGCAGGGAACTGATGGAGCAGAAGCTTAGAGCTTACTTACATCCTTCTCCACAAGGCAGGGAAAAATGCCCATTCCATCCCCAAGTGACACCTCCAACAAGGCCACACCTCCTGATCCTTCCCAAACAGTTCTACCACTGGGAATCGGGTATTCAAATACATGAGGTTATGGGGGCTATAACCTAGACTCAGGGTCTTTGTGGTTTTAAAAGTCTGCTGTCAGATACCAGATAAGCTTACTTAAAATTCTTCTATAGTTAGTGACTTCCTCTTCTCTGTGTGTTCTCTAACACTAGTCTGTAGTCTTTCCTTCTTCTTTCCTCTATGGGAAGGACCTGTGTCAAGCAAGTTGTTTTGTAGGATGTTTTTAGAGTATGTTAGAATGAATTTACTCTCACTTTTCTGAACAAGTAGGGGGAAATGCTGTGTTGATCGTAAATGGTAGGTGTTCTTAGCAGAAACAGCATGAATTTAAAGAGCTGGATTGGTGCCTAAGTTGTTAATCATTTTAACTCACTTTAGAAGCTGCAGGATACACTAAGTAGATTAGTGCTAATGATTTAACAACATCTATACCTTCTGCAGTGCCAAAATTTAGTTTCCATAAAGTGTAAAAACAACTCAATACAACAGGCAACTGAGTATCGCCTGTTGAATGAATGAATGTATTGTTGCCTCCTGCCAGAAATACGATGGTCATCTCCCAATTGAAGTAAAGGCTGTTCCCGAGGGCTCTGTCATCCCCAGGGGGAACGTGCTGTTCACAGTGGAAAACACAGACCCAGAGTGCTACTGGCTTACCAACTGGATTGAGGTGAGCAGAACTTTTGCTTTTTTTTTTTTTTTCCAGAATTTTTCAGAATTCTGGTTGTTTTTTTGTTTTGTTTTGTTTTGTTTTGTTTTTGTGGGTGGGTGGTTTGGCTTGGATTGGTTTGGATGTTTTTGAGTGTGTGACTAAAGATGAGAGTTCATTGAACTAGGAAACTGGTGAGGTTGCTACTACTGGTAAAGCTGTGTGATCTACAGTTAACTCCTGTTTCAGCTTCCTTATCACTAAATGATACTTTTAGTTTCTTTTAATGAAATCTGGTCTTAGGAGATTCTGTCTAAATCAGATGACTGATATTGGTTACTTAAAGCTCAGTTGACATCTACATACAATTTTTTGTGTGTTTCTTTTGGCAATGCCTGGGCCAGAATCCAGGGCTTAGTGCACACTAGGCAACTCTCCCAGTAGACTACACGTCCTGCTCTCTTTTCAAAAAGGTTTTTGGGGCAAGGTTTCACTAAGTTACCTTAAGTCGCAATTAAGGCAGTCCTTGAATTGACTGTCCTCCTGCCTCTGCCTCACGAACAGCTGTTACACCAGGCCAGCTAATCCCTTCCTTGTCTTTTTCCATGTAAACTAGCTTAGAGCAAAATGAGAGAAATAGTCCAAGTCCATTTTTCATAACTACAGACTTCTGGTGGACATTCTGTTCTAGTTAGAGTCAGTCCATTCACTGATTTTGTGTGTGTGTGTGTGTGTGTGTGTGTGTGTGTGAAGTTTTCAGCTTCTAAATATAGACATATTCTGTGTTCATACTGTTTAATTTCCAAATCTAAAAGAGGGGCATATATTTGGTCTGGGTTTTTGGGAGTGGGGGTTGGGGGGATGTTCCTTACATATATCTCTTAAGTGGTTCCACGTTGCTACGGTTACGGTTTTGGTGATGATAATACTGGCTTCTTGATGGATTACTATATAGTTATTGATAGAGAAAATAACCAACCCAGCAAGCAACAATAAAACACCCCATTGCTGAATGGTGTTTGAATAGTTAACATCAGCATTTCAGTATTGATAGAAGTAATTTATTATGCTGCATAACAGAAGATTTTGAAAAACTAAGACCCAAGAATATATTTAAAATATAGTTTACTAAGTTGACAGGGAATTTAAAATGTTGTTAAACTCTTGATGGGTCATCAACTAATGGCAGGCCTAAAAAAGCTAGAAAAAAAGGTACAGTAGGCTAAAATAGAAGTTTCAATAGTCTATACTGTATAGTAAAACTTTGAAATAACTGAATTAACTGTGTGTGGGTGACAAAGGAATCTTAGTTTGTGTTCAGAGATTTTAATTTTAAAAGACTATAAAACCACAAAAGTAGGAGAATGGTTTGGGGGATTTAGTTTTGGTGGTACCAGAGATGGAACCCAGAGCACAGGACCTCGTACATGCTAAACACATACTTGTTGCACTGAACTGTATCCCCCACCTTATAGTAGAGTGGTTCATAACCACACTATCTCAGCGTGTACATTCAGACTAGCATTTTATCTTCAAAGCCAAGCAAGCACATGGATCACTTAGTTTGCAACTGAGTAGTCCATTGGGAAGGCCTGTGATTAGTTGGACTTCCCAAAAGGCAGATCAAGAGTAGAGAAATGGGAGCTGGAGGGGCTTAGTGATTAAAGTGGAGTCCAGATCCCAAGAACCCATGTAAATGCTAGGTGAGATTGAGAGCCCACCTGTAAATTCAGCCTTGGAAGGCAGATAGAGGGAATCCTCAGGGCAAGTTAGTCAGGGAGACTAGCTCTGGGTTTGATTGAGAGACCCTGCCTCGATGAATAAGATGGAAGAACAATCCTGGATGATTCCCAACATGAAGCTCAGGTACCTACATGCACACACACACATACGACACACACTTGAAAAATGCGAAAGGGGAGAGTAAATAGTTCACCTTCCCTTTAGAGCTTTTCTATATTGATCATCTTCTGAGAGTGACTATTTGGTGTATTTTACTAAGGAACCACAATGTGAAGGAAAAAAAAAGTCTATCAGAGAGCTGGGAGTGGAGGTTAATAAGAGTATTTGCTGTGGCACCAGTGTGAGAATCTAAATCCCATTGTTCTGTAACCACATAAAAAGCCAGCAAGGCTGTGCACACCTGCAATACCAATGCTTGGCTAGAGTTGGGGGACAGGCAGAGAGAGTGCTAGAGTGTCCTGGCAGTCGGTCAGCCTCACCAAAAATCAGTGGGTTGCAACTTCAAAAGAGAAATGTCCATCTCCTCAATGGGACAAGGCAGAGGATAGAAGAGAACAGCCATTCCCACCTCTTGCCTCCACAAAGACACACACATTGCTAAACAGAAGTGCACAGTCACTGTATCTTTTGTTATCCCTACTCTCACCAGTCCTCCGCTCAGTTTCCCATTGTGTACTTAAAATCTGTTGCCAGATCCAGCAAACACTACTTACAAACTTGAACATGCTCTCCCTTTAAGAGATTTAACATAACACCCAAATAGTTCAGTTCTATTTCGGAGTGTGTGTTTGAAATACTGAATAGCCTCACTGACTGCTACTCACCTGCATTAAGTGTTGGTGCCAGGAGAAGTCTTAGTCCTTTCCAACCAGATTTCCAGCTAAGTTTAAGAGGCTAGAAGCTCTGCAGACCATCTCAGGCATACAAAGGGGCTGAGGAACAAACACATTAGGCCAGATACTCCCTTCTGACCAAAAAAACCTAGAATGAAACCTTTCTACTACTGAAAGATGATTTTAAAAAGTAACTAGTTAGTTAGTAAATGTTGGTGTTGAAGAATTGCCACTCAAACCATACAAACCTGATCTCTGTTAAACAAAAATAGTTTATTGAACACATAACATAATACTACTGAATGTTCAGGAACACAGAAAGGACTCAGAAGCCTAATTGTGCTACTAAACTCTTGGGATAAGCTTTTTATAGGAAAAAATAGGTTCAAAAGTTTAAAGGGCAAGGAGGGAAGCAGTTGGCTTACAGAGTTATTAGCTAACCTTTAAGCCGATTGGTCCTGAGTAAGGTAAGGGGGTGGTGGATGGATGGTAAACAGGAAAATTTCAAAATAGTGAGATAATAAAGCATGAGTATTAAAATCATAACTTTTTGGCATATTAGTAGCATTCTTAGTGTCAGCCACAAGAAGCACAGTGAGCACATATGTAGGTGTAGGAAGTGCTGCCTGGTGGTCAGCCCTGACTCAAGATATTTAGACATGACTGTTCATATTGACCTTTGATTTGATAGGTCCTACATAAAGCTTAGTGGAAGTTCTTAAGATTAGCAAATCTCATATAGAACATTCATACAGAACAAAACAAGGTATGGGGTCAGGATGACCTTGTTCTAAGCCAAGTCACTTCTCTGTGTCAATGACTGGCAGGCATGTTACACCAACTATATGAAATAGCTGGCAGGCAGGGAACAAAATGGCTACAAGTGTTTGGAGGTCAGGGAGGAGAGAGGGATGTCAGACCATATGAGTGAAGAATGATTGAAGTGAGCCTGAAGCTCACTTAGGAATGATATCCAGTGACAGTGTGAAGCACAGGTCACAGAGGCTAGGAAGCTCATGATTGGCAGTGGAATCAGACAAGCAATTCTGAGAGCAGATGGGTCAGAGGTGGGAATTGCATCAGCTTGGTTGTCTAGCAAACTATTCCCAGACTTAGTAGTTTTACACAGCTACTGTTCCTTGTGCTTTTATGATCCCCAGATGTTCCTCAGGTCTTGCTTGGATTTAAACACCTGCATTCTGCTAAGCCAGGCAGCCTCTCAGGCAGACAGATGCACAGACACACAGAGACAAAGAGATAGACATGATTGATCACAGGATAGCCCAAAATCAAGATGTGAGGACTGGAGCTTCAAATGAGAAGAGCTTAGAGGGCCATATCGATTCAACCACAGGAGTCTAAAGCCACAGTAGTTTTGTTTTTTTTTTAAGATGAGCAGATTGTCATGTTTAAGATGAAATAATCTCTTTCCACTTGTTTTATTTACTGATCACTTAGCTTTATATTTAGTACATTTGGTTTATAAAATTTATATCAGAAATGAACTGTCTTTTTCATCCAGCTCAGTAATCATTACCATTTTAGTAATATCTTCTAGCCTTTTCTAAAGTAGATTGGAAGCTACATCTGGTAATATACTATCAGGCTTCAAACATAAAAATGGGAATTTATCATTCTAGAATAAAGTGTAATACATTCCCAAGCCAAATTCACCAGTGTGATTCCAGTGGTTACACATCAGTCTGAATTTGGAGTTTCCTAGCAGTCAAAAAAAGCGAAACTGAAGAATAGTTCTTACTAGAAAGTAAGAACCTAACAATTCTAACACTTCCTCACATAAATATTTACACAACTTTTTTATAACAAGCTTTGATAGGTAGCATTCTCTAATATCAGTAGCCCTACTAGAACCAAGCCGGTCTGAAGGAGTAAAGATATGACTACTTTAAATAAGTACTTTGTAGAATCTAGTGCATAAGTCAGAGCTGGTTTGTGGGCCTGTTTGGTACAAGTCCACACAAGTAAAGAAATCAAGAATAAGCATTAGGGACTTAGGACAATGTGATGTTGCCTCAATATTAACTGATCCATCATCAGGCATTCAAAATATGATTTGTTTCTTTGGAGTTTGAATCAAAACTTTTGTTAGGAGTTGTCTCCTTGAGGCTTAGAGAGTTTACTTATCTCTGCTTACAGTGATGAGCGATGGACTACATCTGTAGTGCACGTCCTATGTCTCCTCAGGTGGACTACATCTATAATGCACATCCTACCTGTCTCCTCAGGTGGACTACATCTGTAGTGCACGTCCTACCTGTCTCCTCAGGTGAACTACGTCTGTAGTGCACGTCCTACCTGTCTCCTCAGGTGGACTACGTCTATAGTGCACGTCCTACCTGTCTCCTCAGATGGACTACATCTGTAGTATACATCCTACCTGCCTCCTCAGGTGGACTACATCTGTAGTGCACGTCCTACCTGCCTCCTCAGGTGGACTACATCTGTAGTGCACGTCCTACCTGCTTCCTCAGGTGGACTACATCTATAATGCACGTCCTACCTGTCTCCTCAGGTGAACTACATCTGTAGTGCACGTCCTACCTGTCTCCTCAGTAGTGCACGTCCTACCTGTCTCCTCAGGTGAACTACGTCTGTAGTGCATGTCCTACCTGTCTCCTCAGGTGGACTACGTCTATAATGCACGTCCTACCTGTCTCCTCAGGTGGACTACATCTGTAGTGCACGTCCTACCTGCCTCAGGTGGACTACATCTGTAGTGCACGTCCTACCTGCCTCCTCAGGTGGACTACATCTATAGTGCACGTCCTACCTGTCTCCTCAGGTGGACTACATCTGTAGTGCACGTCCTACCCGTCTCCTCAGGTGGACTACATCTGTAGTGCACGTCCTACCCGCCTCCTCAGGTGGACTACATCTGTAGTGCACGTCCTACCCGTCTCCTCAGGTGGACTACATCTGTAGTGCACGTCCTACCTGCCTCCTCAGGTGGACTACATCTGTAGTGCACGTCCTACCTGCCTCCTCAGGTGGACTACATCTGTAGTGCACGTCCTACCTGCCTCCTCAGGTGGACTACATCTGTAGTATACATCCTACCTGCCTCCTCAGGTGGACTACGTCTGTAGTGCACGTCCTACCTGCCTCCTCAGGTGGACTACGTCTATAGTGCACGTCCTACCTGTCTCCTCAGGTGGACTACATCTGTAGTGCACATCCTGCCTGTCTCCTCAGGTGGACTACATCTGTAGTGCACGTCCTGCCTGTCTCCTCAGGTGGACTATATCTGTAGTGTACATCCTATCTATTGCCTCAGAGAGCCCACTGAAGTTTCTAGGAGTCCAGATGTACAGGATGTTCCTTCTAAGAAAGCTATGATTTCCCCAAAAGGACCCCAATATTTTGTTAATAATGTGGTTATTTTTTGTTACAGACTATTCTTGTTCAGTCCTGGTATCCAATTACTGTGGCCACAAATTCAAGAGAGCAGAAGAAAATACTGGCCAAATATTTGTTAGAAACTTCTGGTAATTTAGATGGTCTGGAATACAAGTTACACGACTTTGGTTACAGAGGAGTCTCTTCACAAGAGGTAAGGAACCAGACGAGCCTCATGGAACACAATGTGGACTGTCAGTGGTGTGTTTGCTACTTCTGTTGCTTTGAGAAAGCATCAAAACCAAAAGCAACAGATGGAAGAAAGGTAGGAGAGCCTGTCGTGGCAGGAGGTGTAACAGCAGGAGCAGGAAGCCAAGAGCTTACAGCTTCAAATACAAGCATGATGTAGAGTAAGAAAACTAGAAATGCTGTGAGGCTTGAAACCCTTGAAGCCTCCCACAGTGATGCACTTCCTCCAACAAGGCTGTACCTGCTAAACCTTCCCAAACACACCAGCAGTTGGAGACCAAGTGTGCAAATATCTGAGCCTGTACAGAACATTCTTATATAAACCGCTGCAGTGAGAGGCCTCTCTCAACTAGAATTATCACTGGGACTGAGCTTGCCTTTAAGTAGGCCATTTCTTGCAATTCTGGAGACATGGCAACAGATAACTCAATATCTGCTGTGTGTCATCCTGTTCCCAGTCGTGGAATATACCTCTTAGCACATGTTCCAGTGTTTATGTGTTAGATGGAGGGAAGACAGACAGGGGCAGCAGATGCTGATGCAGCATGGCACAAGTGCAAGGGTGAAAACACTGGGCGAGGTGCAGAAGTGGGACGGGGGCAAGTGGGATGGTACGTTCCTTCTCTGAATCTCGGTTTGTGGTTGATCTTCCAGACTGCTGGCATAGGGGCATCTGCTCATTTGGTTAACTTCAAAGGAACAGATACTGTGGCGGGAATTGCTCTAATTAAAAAATACTATGGGACAAAAGATCCTGTTCCAGGCTATTCTGTTCCAGCGGCAGAGCACAGGTAAAACTGAGTTTGTTCTCTTCTTCCTGTTTGCTATGTGAACACTCACCTTGCATGCACAGGGTCCTGGGTTCTATCTCTGGCCCTGCAAACAGACAAAATCGCTTTCTAAAACTTGTTTGAAGTTGTTGTTTGTAACTCAGCAACACCATATTTGACAACAGGGCCAGTAAACTTTTATGGTCGGTGCAAATTGGATGCACACACGTTTTACAAAGCTTAGTATCCACCTGGACTAGGATTTCCATCCAAACCTCAGTAAAAGAAGTGAAGACCTTTCCTGACACACCTAACAGTTGCCATATTGGTTTTATTTTAAGGAATGGTTTTTCGTTTGCTACACAGCACGTGCAGGTAGAGTTTTCTTCGTTAAGTGGAGGCTAGGAACGCCATGAGGACTGCGTACTTCTCTGCTTTTCTATGTGAGCTCTCCTGTCTCTGCCCAGGAAATTGTCATCTGGACCTGGTATTTCAAGTCTAGGCTAAAATAATAATCATTTAATAAGAAGTTCTGGTTCTCTTGTGTCCCTTCTTTGCTCTTACTAAGCCAAAGGTACACTAGGAAATTACAGTCCAGGTTGCAGCCAGTTGGGCCCCTTTATGGGAAGAAAACCGCGTATATATGAGTATATGTCTCTGGTTCTTAGCTTCCTTTCCTATATCATTCAGGAATGCTTACAGTTCTGTGCATTTGGGTATATGATCTGAGCCTTATCACTCTGATAATTTTAACTCACCAGCTTTCATGTACAAGGCAGTCAGTCTGCTTGGTGCTGCAAGGGACAGAAAGATACAAAGCTGACCCTCTCAAGATAAAAATAGTTCACTAGTCACAGTCGGCTCTGTTTGCTAAGCATTTTTATTTAAAGAAGCACAATTAGGGTGTAGTAGTCTCAAACAAGTTGAGAAAGGTTCGTATCCATTGGCCAGATCAAAAAAGCTTTTACAGGGACAATATGTAGACTCTTGACCTCATAAGGGAATAGTAACATTTGGTTGAACATTTTCTGAGTGATACTTTTTTGTTTTACTGTCTACTAAGCATTATGATAGAGTATGCACATGCCTTAGGGACTAAGGGCTGAAACAGGTATATTAAAGTAGATTGAGAAGTTGGGTGAGGGTTAATTTATTAAGAACCTTCATGTTGAGCGTTAACTGTGTGTACATCATGATGGTTTGCTTGTTTGTTTGTTTGTTAATGCAGGGTCTCCTGTAGCTCAGGCTGGTCTCAAAGAAGTAGATCCTGAAGTTTTGAGCAAATGATATATTAGAGATAGATTTTAGGTTATTTGGATAACAGGAAAATAGAAAAAGTAGAAGCTAGGCTTTCTAGGAAGTAGTATAGGAAACAGTAGTCTGAGGAGGTTAGGTCTGGAGCTAGGTGGTTAAATGAATGCAAAGAAGTTAATAAACGAGATAAAATTGCTAAAATAGATTATTTGAATTGTGATACAGAATAGATTCAGCTAACATTAAGGACACTGCTGTATAGGAAGGCCTCTTGAGTACTTTTTCATAAAAGTTTTAAAATTAAGCAAAAGAATATTATGGGTGTTGTCTGATGAAAGTTATTTGTGTTTTTATTAGTCTGTGCCCTTATCTTGTAAATTTTTAATGTAGTAATCGCATAGTAGGCTGTCAACTGAATAAGTTTTGGAATAATAAGCACATGAGTATACCATGAGTAAAGACAAGGAGTCTCCTAGGGCTTCTGGGTTAAATGGAAAGGACACTATGCATGCACAGGATGGAACTCCAGTGTGTTTTATGATCCTGTAATATTTTCTGTATTTGACTAAAAACCTGCTTGACTTAACAGCTGACCCAGTAGCCTTGGCACATAATTCATCTCTTTCCTTCCATTCTTCTATTCAACTACACAAAAGGAGATGCTACCATTTTACAACAGAAGGCCGTTTAGAATAAATGCTAACATCTAAAATAGCTCGAAAGCATTACTGCTATTGTAGATACTTCCTTACAGGATTTGACTCTGAAAATGAAAAGTGATTCAGTTATGCACCTTCTCCCCTCAGATTCTGGAATGGTGTCAGCCTAATCTGATGACTGGAGTCTGGGGAAATGCCATCAGTAAAACACAGGGCTGTGATCATAGAAGTGCTGTCCACACAGCAAGTCTGTGGAGTAAATAAAGACTTCCAGTCTGTACCAGAGAGCCAGGTTCCTGAGTAGATGAAGGAGAAAGGAGAGCAGCAGGAAAATGAAGAAATTCCAAACCTCCTCCTGATGACTGAAATTGACAGGGTAGTAGGCCTATATACATGGATAGCAGTCTTGGGGCTGTTGAGACTGAGTCAGTCAATTTGAGCTACATAAGCAGTAATGCCTGACTTTAGGAGTCTGTTCTTGCATTGTGTATCTCTCCAGGGTCGATCACTGAGCTTAATTCTCTGACTTAAATGTCCTCTCTAGGAAAGGAGCAGTTCTGATGAAAGTGGCCTTCTTGTCTGTGTCTCCCCTATAGCATGCAGACAGCTGTGTGAAGTAGAGACGTGATGTGACTCCTGGTTTGTAAGAAGAGCATTATGACATGACTTGTATAAATAGGCCTTTCTCAGTTTCAATGAGTGTAGTCTTATAGTCCTCCAATGCACCTGCCAGCTACTCCTAACAGCCATTGACAGAAAAAAGGTATTTACCTTAGGTAGGCCTTTAGGATAAAAAGAATAATATAAAATAACAACTTCTGAGTTAAATGAATATAGTTCTGTTAGTTGGCTTTCCATCCTTATCAAGGAGTGCCTCAGGAAATTGACTTAAAGGATGAACAAAATATGGTTTCCTAGTAGAAACTTTTACATTTTGTTTTCTATCTTAAATTACATTATGTTCAAACTAACTTACCTATAGGTAAACTACATCACTGCCTGTTACTGGACATTGTAAGATATAACAGGTATAAGTTATAGTTATTTGGCTGTACATACTGTGATAAAGTATTAGATAATTGCTTTTAGATAAAAGATTTTGCAAGGTGAAAAAGGCAGATATGTCTTTTGGTATATAGTTTTAGAAATTCATATAAAAGAACCAAGTGCTAGCATTGCCAAGCAAAAATGGGAGTGTGTATTCACCCTTTCTGACATCTGGCATGAAGTATGGAAGGCTAGCTGCACGTGCTTTGAGTGGATTGAGGGATACTGAAACAGAAAAACCAGTTTATTACTGATTAACTATTGATTTAAGAGCTAAGTAGTAATCAACTTGTAGTGTTAAAAACAAAGTGACCAAGGAGTGGTTTGACCCAAATATTTCATTTGCCTTCTGATGTACGCTTATTAAACTGGATCTCCTTCCCTGTAACACTGAAGATGTGTTATAATGAACAGGTGGTTAATGATGCTTCAGGAATAGGTCATGTGTCCGTCTAAGTAAGTCTGTCTCTTCAATTTGTCTTCTAGTACCATAACGGCTTGGGGGAAAGACCATGAAAAAGATGCTTTTGAACACATAGTAACGCAGTTCTCATCAGTGCCTGTGTCTGTGGTCAGCGATAGCTATGACATTTATAATGCGTGTGAGAAAATATGGGGTGAAGACCTGAGACATCTAATAGTATCAAGAAGTACAGAGGCACCACTAATCATCAGACCTGATTCTGGAAATCCGCTTGACACTGTACTGAAGGTAAATTGTAATGTGTATCACTAGGACGCCTGGACACAGCTGCTTCACTACTCATTGTATAGACAGCATTCCCAGGCTCTCTGGAAAAGTCGTCTACTTTCCAGAGTTGTAACTCAGAGGGAGAGCGCAAAAGATTTGCCCAAGGTCACACATTAATTGCATAGAAGGATATAAAGGTCGGTTTATTTATATATTGTCAAGTAGACAATTAAGGACTGTTAATACTTCCTTCTGTGCTATCAGAATTAGTAGCCGTACCATCAATCAGACTACTCACGGCTTATCTCACTTATTAGAAGTCATTATTACAACTTTGAGGATGTTAGTACAGAGGCATGTGTTCAGGGTATAAGGAATACAGATACTTCAGAACTGCCTTTCGGGTCATGTGTGGCTAGACATAGCACTGCTTCTTAATAAGCAGAGGAAGGCCTTTTGGTGTTCAGGGTCTGATTTGTCTTTTTTACAAAGTATTCATCACAGCCAGAGTTCATTGATGCCTTCTATTAGAGAACTACTGTGTGGTGCTTTACACCAAAATGTTTGCTTTAATCTTAGAGAGAGAGAGAACGAGAGAGAGAACCCTTTGGTAGCTTTCACCATTGAAAAACATGGAAATGGGGTCCTCGTAACCAGTGAGGCCTCTCAGCTAGTGAGCAGACGATATGTCACTGTTCACTTGTAGGAAGTGGGAGCATAGATTGCAGGGTCTTTTTTATTCTGTAAACAGCCCAGTGTCAGTGCCTTAGCCTGAAGTAGTTCATGGTTGGCAAACTAAACCACTTTTACATTTCCATTGTGATAGTTACAAGAATAAGGAAAGCCATTTACATAGGCTTTTTTTTTCTTTTTTTTTTTATTTTCTAAGGTTTTTTTTTATTTACATTCCAAATCATTTCCCCTTTCCCGCTTCCTCCCTCCCCAAAAGTCCCATAAGCCCCCTTCCCTCCCTCTTTTCTCCATTCAACCCCCTCTCGTTTCTCTGTCCTGGGGTTCCCCTACATCCAGTCTTTCCAGGACCAGGGGTCTCTCCTTCCATCTTCTTAGAAATCTATTGATATGCGAATTGTGTCTAGGGTATTCCGAGATTCTGGGTTAATATCCCCTTATCAGTGACTGCATACCATGTGTGTGTTCTTTTGTGATTGGGTTACCTCACTAAGGATGATATTTTCAAGTTCTGACCATTTGCCTAGGAATTTCGTGAATTCATTGTTTTTAATTGCAGAGTAGTATTCCATTCTGTACATATACCACATCTTCTGAATCCATTCCTCCGTTGAGGGACATCTGGGTTCTTTCCAGCTTCTGGCTATTATAAATAAGGCAGCTATGAACATAGCGGAGCATGTGTCCTTATTGCATGCAGGTAAAGCCTCTGGGTATATGCCCAGGAGTGGTATAGCCGGATCCTCTGGGAGTGTCATGCCCAGTTTTCTGAGGAACCGCCAGACTGCTTTCCAGAGTGGTTGTACCAGCTTGCAATTCCACCAGCAGTGGAGGAGTGTTCCTCTTTCTCCACATCCTCGCCAACAACTGCTGTCTCCTGTGTTTTTGATCTTAGCCATTCTGACTGGTGTGAGATGGAATCTCAGGGTTGTTTTGATTTGCATTTCCCTAATGACTAAGGATGATGAACATCTCTTTAGGTGCTTCTCAGCCATTAGATATTCTTCAGGTGAGAACTCTTTGTTTAGCTCTGTACCCCAATTTTTAATAGGGTTACTTGCCTCTCTGGAGTTTAACTTCGTGAGTTTAAGCAGGCTGAGAAAGAAGTAAGAGAAATGATACCCTTCATGATAGCCACAAACCATATAAAGTATCTTGGCGTGACTCTAACCAAACAAGTGAAAGATCTGTATGACAAGAACTTCAAGTCTCTGAAGAAAGAAATTGAAGAAGACCTCAGAAGATGGAAAAATCTGCCATGCTCATGGATTGGCAGGATTAATATAGTAAAACTGACCATCTTACCAAAAGTAATATACAGATTCAATGCAATCCCCATCAAAATCCTAACTCAATTCTTCATAGAGTTAGAAAGAGCAATTCAAAAATTCATCTGGAATAACAGAAAACCCAGAATAGCTAAAACTATTCTCAAGAGTAAAAGAACCTCTGGGGGAATCAGTATCCCGGACCTCAAACTGTACTACAGAGCAATAGTGTTAAAAACCGCATGGTATTGGTACAGTGACAGGCATGTAGATCAATGGAACAGAATTGAAGACCCAGAAATGAATCCACACTCCTATGGTCACTTGATCTTTGACAAAGAAGCTAAAACCATCCAGTGGAAAAAAAGATAGCCTTTTCAACAAATGGTGCTGGCTCAACTGGAGGTCAACATGCAGAAGAATGCAAATTGACCCATTCTTATCTCCTTGTACTAAGCTCAATTCCAAGTGGATCAAGGATCTCCATATAAAACCAGACACACTGAAACTAATAGAAAGGAAACTAGGGAAGAACCTTGAACATATGGGCACAGGGGAGAATTTCCTGAACAGAACTCCAATAGCTTATGCTCTAAGATCAAGAATAGACAAATGGGACCTCATTAAATTACAAAGTTTTTGCAAGGCAAAAGACACTGTCAAAAAGACAAAGCGGCAACCAACTAACTGGGAAATGATCTTTACCAACCCTACGTCCGACAGAGGGCTAATATCCAATATATAAAAAGAACTCAAGAAGTTAAACTCCAGAGAGGCTTTTTTTTTTTAATTAAGATCTTCAAGCAGTTTATGTTAGGGAGTAATTATTGTCTGAAGTGGGTGTGTCTGATGGCTCTTCCATGTCTGACCCTGACCACGGTTTCCTGAACAAATTCAAATCTGTATTAAGCATTTGAGCTGCTTTACAGTCGTAAGCAGCAGTCGTTGGATAGAGTGGCTTAAGTACTACCTGAGTTAGCGTCAGGGAGCCAAGAGCTTTGGGCAGCTACACATTATTATATACACTTTGTTTGTTTTTATTGTGATGGTTGCATTTCTCTCAGCATTGTGATCCAAATGTCAAACATGTATAAACGAAGCAGAATAAACCCAAATCAAAGTAATTTGTTGTGTCATTCCCTATATTCTACTTTAAGTATGTGTTGGTTTAATATTATGGATTTTTTTTTCTTGAATCTGCATAATTTGAAAGATGTAAAGAAAACAGGCATGTTTTGTGCGACTTCAATGACATGAATTAACTGAACTAGGAAAGAGCACACCTGTTTCTAATATGGTTAAAAGGTATTGGAAACAAACTTTTTATAATTTTATACATGGTTTAAGATTAAGTAATTGAATTTTTACTTCTCAAAATTGTTTTAACAAGGAAAAATTTTTTTAGCTCAGGGAGCACCCCCTACCCTCTCCCTGTTTTAGTTACTTATGTCATGTGGTTTTCTCACACAGGTCTTAGATATTTTAGGCAAGAAGTTTCCTATTACTGAGAACTCGAAAGGCTACAAGTTGCTGCCACCTTATCTTAGAGTCATTCAAGGAGATGGAGTGGATATCAATACTTTACAGGAGGTATGTGTTTTACATGAATGTACCAATAACAAAATCCCCATTCTTAAAACAGCTTTTTTTTTCATAAACAGCCTATTAAATTTTAAATGCAATTGTGAGTCGTATTTAAATTATTTATAATGGCAAATACTTTGGGGTAGTACTTAAAGCTTAGAAATAATAGTAGCTTAAATATTGAAACAACAGCCAGAGCATATTTCTCCAGGCCTCTAGCTACCTTCTGACAGGACTCTAAAGAGAAAGAAAAATAAAGGCTCTTGTTTGCAGAGCCCAGAGTGTGTATAAGAATTGGTGTTCATTGGTAGAATGACAGAATCTAGGTAGATTCACTTGGGAACAGAGTCCCAATGAGGGATTATCTAGTCCAGGTCGGTGTTTGAGCTGGTGGGTTGGTATTTTGATCACATCAATTGAGGTGGGAAGACCCACCCATTGTTGACAATTCCCTGGGTTTGGGTCCTGTCCTGTCTTGACTTCCCTACGGTAAGGGACTGTAACTTGGAATTGTGATCCAAATAAACCTGTCTCCTTGAGTTGCTTTCTCAGGATGTTTTATTACATCAGGCAAAGAAACTATAAGGTAGTGTGTCTTCAAGATTACATCAATTTCAAAAGATTGATTTGAAAATGAGAGCTTTGTTGTATAATCATATTTCTATGGTCTCCTGTGTTCCAGAGTGAGGTCTCTGGAGTTTTGCAGGAATAGAATGAAGGTGCTTCTCCCTACCCTCCCAAACTACCTTGCTTAAGTGGGAATTCCCTCTGCTTTAAGACACTGGGTCTTGGGACATTAGAAGCTGTTGTGTGAGAAGGACTAAGTATCAGTAGGACCGCCTACAAGGGATGGAGGAGAACCCTGAGTATAGAAATTGGGGCTGGCACATTTACTTGTTCTAAACCCCCTCACTCAGCTACCTTTCTCAATAGAGCCCAGGCCCACCTCTCTGTGAATGGTACTGTTCACAGTGTGATGGGCCCTCCTGCATCAGTTAGCAATTAAGAAAATGTCCCATAGACCTGGCTGTAGGCAATTCTTCAGTTGAAGTTCCCTCTCCCTGTAACTCTTGGCTTGTGTCAAGATGACAACTGAAGGTAACCGTCTGTGACAAGTAGTTTTCTGTTGATGCACATACGTTCACAGGTACAGGAAGAATATCTTAAATTTGTTCACAAAGCCAAGCAGGTGGAAGAAACCCACACCTAGAGGATAGCGCCTGAGTTTTTCATGTTGGAAATAAGTCTCATGTGCTTTTAGACGCAGGCAGTGGTAGTCATCTTAACGGTTTCTCTCTACATACCCAAAACAGACTCTTTAATCTTGGTAAAAATGGGGAGGGGTGCTTTATTTAACAAGTTGCTGCTTTTCCTGGACTGGCAACCTCGCCCCTTCGAGTTCCCTGTCAACACTCATTCTCCCTCGAGCATCCTGCTCTAGCTTCTACTGTGGAGAAGCCAAAGATCTGTGTAGTAGACAAAATAGAGCACCCTGGTTCTGTTGGTGTCTGGGGACTTGATCTCCCTGACTGCCATCAGCTTCTCTCCACCAGAGTGACTTCCTAATGTCATTAAATTAGTACTGACTCCTCAAAGTTCATAAAAGGAGGATCTCTTTGAAGTCTGACAGATTCCCAAGGCTTTTATTCTCTAATTATGATGTCTTACACTGTCAGGTCAGTGTGGCTTTCCTTTCCCTTCAGCTGTCCCTCACCTTATCTTGGAACCCTTCTGTCTACATCTCTTGGATGTTTCTATGAATTCAAACTTGAATGAATTACAACTTTGGTATAAATGCTAAAAACGAATTACTTTTTTAACATACATAAAAACATAACATTATACAGTGGAGCAAAACTATGTGAATATTAGCAGATAGCTCAATCCTAAGGGCTCCTGATCCAACTTAAATATGTATGAAAGTTCTGTATGAAATAGGAAAATGGTTTATGAAATAAGAGTAAAAATTTGCCCATTTACATACACTTTGATTTTTTTTCTTCTGATTTGTGGGGGGGTTTTTTTGTTTTTGTTTTTGTGGGTTTTTTTTTTCTGACTTTTTATAACCTTGAGTGGAAAAACGTTAGCTGGCATACAGTGATATGAAATTCAGCTCTCCTTTTCGTGATTGTACACCAGGTGGCGGGTCTGAAGCCATATATTTATTCTCCTGCCTCTCCATGGGAAGCAAGCAGTCTTCTGCCTTTTCTCTTCTACTTGCATTTCTTTTGTATTAAGATTCACTTCTTTCATAGTCATCTCAGTGAAAACTCTGGTTAGGGACCTTCTATACCTTTGGGTTTGGGTAAGTAGTTGTTGATTCAGACTTCAAGAGTCTGACTGAGTATTTTAGGCCTTATTTAAAGTACAGCACAATTTGGGAAAAAAACTTTCTGGCGATACTAACTCAATCTTAAGACACTCTTTGTAAGGTACTTGTGACATCTTCCATAAACATGGGATCTATAGATTGTCAAAAAGATACGTTCTGTAGATTGGCGAACTGATAATAAGGATCTGGGAAAGGATCCAATGTGATCTCAGCCCCACAGGAAGTGCAGAGGTCACTAGGCTATGAACCACATCTGCTCCTAGCCTTCTGAGCAGAAATCAGGTGATGTGCCTCTCTCCCTGGGAAAAGGCAACCCTGTGTGTTTACATGCCTGTTCCCCTCGTGCTTATCTGTGAGCACAAGGGTCTCCATGCCTCCCACAGAGCACAGTAATAAATATACGCAAGACGAAATTTGTATAAAAGCTAAAGGAATCACTTCAGTAAAATAAACTGATTTTATATTCTTATTGGAAAACATTCGGTATAAAAAAACCCACAGAAAAATTAGATGGTTGGATTTTTAAAAATGATCAAGCTTCTCGGTATTGGATTAGTAGCATGTGATGCTATTTGGGATTTCCATTCCTTTTACAACTTTGAAAATCAAGAGAAAAGATCAATTTGAGACTTAGTCTGTTCAGAGAACATATAAATGATATGTGGGGAGAATGTGAAAATGATTCATTTTAAGGCTGTAACTGGGGCACCAAGCGGTTGAAATGGCCATTGTCACTACTGTTACCTACAAGCAATTATATGCTCTTACCAATTACAGATCCGTTATCTGTGGCTTATAGTAATTGTTACACATAGTAACACAGTGCACTGGGATTTTTTTGTGATGATTAGAAATCCCAAGTGTGTAGTACTTTGGGGCAAGTATTTCAGCCTTGTTGATGGCATTGGGCAGTGGTTTTTGAGATGGCTAGGAAAGAGAGCTTACAAAGCCTTAAGTGTATATAGCCAGTCTTCTCACACCACTCCCGCATCCCAACCACAGTGGCCTCTGCAAGTGAAATCCCCGCCTTCCACACACCCACGTTAACGCCTTTCTCATCTTGAGTGGGACTTTAGAAAGAAAACATCTTCTATTACCTGTCTAGGCCTCTAAGTACCTAAGTATCGAGTGATACAAAACAGCTGTAGGAGTTTCACAGTATTGTCCTTTGAGAATAACCTCCGTCATCTTTGTTTTTAATCTTCTAGATTGTAGAGGGAATGAAACAAAAAAAGTGGAGTATTGAGAATATCTCCTTCGGTTCTGGCGGCGCTCTGCTACAGAAGTTAACCAGAGACCTCTTGAATTGCTCCTTCAAGTGCAGCTATGTTGTAACCAATGGCCTTGGGGTATGACCTTCAGCTTTCTATGTCCTTACTTATGTGTATCTAGGAGAAGTACAGTGAGGGCCATGTCAGGGCAGTGTGCTGCTGGGCTGTCAGATGTTGACGGGCACTACCTAACCTAGAAACAGGGAAAGAAAGGTGTCGGCTGGTAACAGGAGACACGGGAACCAATAAACGGAACCATTTAAGGGAACGAGTGTTGATCCCTCTCTTTGGAGAGTTATTCCACTGTATGGTATATACCTTTGTATGAAGAAGTTGGTTCTGTTTGGGTAAGATTAAGACTGCCAGCTCGCCTGACCATCACATACTAAAGGTGATCCAGTATGTCACAGTCAAGACTGTATTCTGAGGTGGAGTTTGAGCTTCTGGTTTTGTTACCAGAATCCCGTTCAGTGGCAGTAGTGTAGCTGGGCAGTGACCCCTTTCATCATCTCTTAAAGGCTGAGTGAGGAGTCTGTGGAGTAGGGGTAAGGGAGAGCTAAGAGCCCTGAGGAACAGAGCAGGCACGATGGCTCAGCAGACAGGCTCTTCCTCCCATGCAAGTTCAATCCCCAGAACCCACATAGAGGGGGAGGAGAGAACCAGCTCCACAGAGTTGTGCTTTGACCACGTTCACATACGTAAACAGTAGTTACAAATAAATCTTGAAGAAACCCTGTGTGCAGCGTCCACCTTCCTTTGGAGAGTCCTAAGGATGTCTTATTTCTTGCTCGTCTGTTGCTGGTGCCATCTGCCTGAGTTTTCCTAATACACATTGTACTGTCTTCGGAGTCTTTTAAGTCGTTTTTGTTAGTGGTCTGAGTCAGGGTCTTGCAGTGTGACCCTGCCTGGAATAGAACTTGCGGCACCCCTTTTGTCTGTGCTTCACGTGTCTGTGCCACCGTGCTCAGCAGGCTCTCCAACCGTGTGTGTGTGTGTGTGTGTGTGTGTGTGTGCGTGCGCTCAGCAGGCTCTCCAACCGTGTGTGTGTGTGTGTGTGTGTGTGTGTGTGTGTGTGTGTGCGCGCGCGCTCAGCAGGCTCTCCAACCGTGTGTGTGCTCAGCAGGCTCTCCAACCATGTGTGTGTGTGTGTGTGTTTCTGTCTGCATGTACACACACATGACTGTATATGTACATTGCCTCATTCACATTAGACTAGTACCCCACCTCTGAGCTTTATCTCCAGTGTCTTACTAAGATAAAGTAATGAAAGAGGAAGGTTAGACAACAAGAGTGTCTTTATCTTAAACACCCTAGTTCCCTGTACAGTTTGTAAACACGTCTGTTATGTAAGGGTAACTCAATACATTTCTCTAGATCATCCTATAAAAGATAGCCAAGATGTTGGTTTCCACGGCATGACTGTTTTGAAGGAAGCAGACTAATGAGTTACGTTTCTAACAGCCAGTTGTAGGCTAATGTAGCTACATACTCAACACTACAGACTTTTAAAACTTGTATATAATACACTTTAAAAATAGAACAATCTTGAGTCTAGCTAGTGGTCCAACCCAAGGCCTTGTTTGCAGGCGAGAGCTCCAGCATTGAGCTGTATATATGTTTTTAAGACATTCAGTGGGAGATGATTTATCATTTTTCTCTTAATTTGGATTTCTCAGGTTAATGTCTTTAAGGACCCAGTTGCTGATCCCAACAAAAGGTCAAAAAAGGGCCGGTTATCTTTACATAGGACACCAGCGGGGAACTTTGTTACACTTGAAGAAGGAAAAGGAGACCTTGAGGAATATGGTCATGTACGTATCTGTTGACTGGGTTTTAAAATGGTAGTGAAATGGCTTTACAAATTAAGAAAAGGGAGTTTTGTGTTATTCTTTCAAATTGTTTTAAGAACCGTCGTAACAGTGAAATAATTTTTCCCACAGTGACCAGCATGACCGATATTGATGTAATTTCATAATAGACGCAATAACCAAATTCCAAACATTTTGATGGGCAGTGTTTCTTTAGAACTTAATAATAACCACTTCAGAAGGTTTTCTTTAGTCTTAATTGATTTTCAGGGAATTCTGAGCTTAAAAATATAAATAGATAAGGCAAATTATCTTAGTATCATAGAAATGGAATGGCTCATTCAGATTCTCACTGAGTTTTCTGATCCTAGTTAACTGAACTGAAAACACATGAGGCATGTGTGCTGAAGTAGGCTGTGTGATCTAATAGTTTTCAGCATAAGTACACTTCACATTTGTGTACTAAAAGGTTAGAAGATCTCTAAGCCACTAGATGGGAGGGGGGCTTCAGTTTAAGAGGAAAAACTTCTCATGAGTGTATTCTTCAAATATGAGTACACATTTACTGCTGTTATGCCTTAATACTGTGCAAATCTGACTGCTTACAAATTGCTTTTATTTCATTATGTCTTTTAATATTTGGGGTTGGAATAAAATATTCCTTCTATGAAAACCATATGAATTGGTAGATCAGGCTTGTAGAATTAAATCTCTTTATTAGTCCACCAGCAATTCTTTGAGTAGATTTTACAAAGCAATTGGAGCTACCAAGGCTCTGTTGTATTGGGTCATCTCAAATGAAGGAAAGTTGAGACTAAGTCAAATGAAACATGGATTGAACAGTGCTCGAGAGCATCTGTCCAGTGTCCTAGTGTCCAGTCATAAGCTGGTAGCCTCTGTGATCATCAGACATTTTGGTCAATGCTTAAAACCCAGCACTTTCTGGTAGTTATTGAAACTTACAAAAGAAAATGCTACATTTAGAGCACTAATTTGGAGCACACAAGATGCCAGCTAACATCATGTGCACTATAAGAAAGAACATTAAGAAGAAATAAAGTAGATGTTTCATATAGAAATTAGATTGTCCAGGGCCTTAGGGAAGGTGAGTGCTCATCCTTTGTTGATTCTTGTCTGTGGCCTTGCAGTTACGGTCTTTATGTCACTCAGTCACTATAAATGAGACAAAAATCAATACCTGCTTCTCTGTTTCTGTCTTGGGTTGGGTTTTTGGATTTTATCCATTTTTAAGGTGAAAATTTAATGGCTAACATATTTATTAAACTTGTAGATTGGCAGGTCTAAGCAATACTGAGGCGCTTGGCCAGACTCTGAGTAGTAACTACCAAGACTACTTGCAGTTCTCCCAGGCAAACATTTTTTTCAGCCGTAGAAAAGATGAGGCATCTGATGGTTTGCCTCTCCCTTTAAGAAAACCAGTCTAAACGTGTTTATCATAATCTCACTGTCGTTGACACTCTCGACAGCTTTGGGTTTTTGACCTCTTAAGTAAATTGGCCAAAGCATGATCTAAATATTTGGTAGATGGTCTTTTTAATAACAAAATTTACATTCTGCAGGATCTTCTCCACACGGTTTTCAAGAATGGGAAGGTGACAAAAAGCTACTCATTTGATGAAGTCAGAAAAAATGCACAGCTGAATATTGAGCAGGATGTGGCGCCTCATTAGGCTTCATGTGGCCGGGTTGTTATGTGTGCAGTGTGTGTGCATACATGCAAGTGTGTGCACCTGTGCGTATGTACTAACACGTTCATTGTACAGATGTGTGCGTTTGTGTTTAGGATACACTGCAGCCAGATTATTTGTTGGTTTATGGACATACTGCCCTTTTTATTTTTTTCCCAGTGTTTAGATGATCTCAAATTAGAAAACACTTATAACCATGTACAAGATTAATGCTGAAGTAAGCTTTTTAGGGCCCTTTGCTAATAGATAGTAACTCAATCTGATGTTGATCTTTTCACAAATAACAGAACCAAGAAACTTTTATATATAACTACAGATCACATAAAACAGATTTGCATAAAATTACCATGCCTGCTTTATGTTTATATTTAACTTGTATTTTTGTACAAATGAGATTGTGTAAGATATATTTAAAGTTTCAGTGATTTAACAGTCTGTTTCCAACTTTTCATGATTTTTATGAGCACAGACTTTCAAGAAAATACTTGAAATAAATTACATTGCCTTTTGTCCATTAATCAGCAAATAAAACATGGCCTTAACAAAGTTGTTTGTGTTGTTGTACATTTGGAAATTATGTCAGGACATATACCCAACAGAATTACTAGCATCACTGCCCTTGTAGAATATGCAGTAATCATTCTCCATTGAAGAGAATAATGGTTCTTCCTCGAATGTTTAGGCATTGTACAGTTCTGTGCCCTGGTCATTGTATTGTACCAGTGACGCCAAATCCCAAAGGCCTGCTCTGCAATTTTATATGTCGGGTATTGCCTGTGGCTCTAATATGCACCTCAAGATTTTAAGAAGATAATGTTTTTAGAGAGAATTTCTGCTTCCACTATAGAATATATACATAAATGTAAAATATTGAAAGTGGAAGTAGTGTATTTTAAAGTAATTACACTTCTGAATTTATTTTTCATATTCTATAGTTGGTATGACTTAAATGAATTTCTGGAGTGGGTAGTGAGTGTACTTATTTTAAATGTTTTGATTCTGTTATATTTTCATTAAGTTTTTTAAAAATTAAATTGGATATTAAACTGTATGGACATCATTCATTAATTTTAAATTAAACCCTCAGTAACTAATATTTAATCAAGTTCTTGATGTTATCCCCAATGGAGAGCATGATTTTTAAGAAGCATCTTACTTTATGCAGAGACTTAGCTAAATTTAAAGTACTCATCCTCAAAATGTTTATGGTGATTTACTGCTAAGTCCTGAGTCAGCCATTGCACTCAACAAGACACCAGTCTCTTTGAGGTGACTTCCTAGGTCACCTGTAGGTGACACTACACAGTTCTAAGCCAGGGTTGGCCAGCCTCCCCTGCTGGCCAACTTCACACTGCTTCATTTTTAATTACACACTATCTAAGGCTGTTGCCCACTTAGGTGGCAGCAGTTGAGTAGTTGCAATAGAGACCGCATAGTCCTCAAAGCCTGGAATGCTCACCACAAATCACGGAGAGCTCGCTAGCCTGGGTTCTAAGAAAAGGAGTAAGCCTTTGCATTTTAAGAGAGATGTTGGCTTTTCTGGGAAGGAAGGAAGTTGAATTTTACGGAGTGTCTCTTGTTCTTTCTCACTTAAGAGTCTGATAGTAGAAAACTGATTTAGGAAAGTTTTAACAACTTGCCATTAAGATAGAATATTAAAAGCCATAAATCATGTAAATTAATTTCATGAGGAAGCACATGAGGTAAATTAGAGGGTTAGCAGGTGATCCTAAAGCTTAGAACAATACGCATTACTCATTGTTAGTAATCTTTATTTTGTAATACATGAAAAATATATATCTTAAACTAACTTTTAAAAAGATGGAACTTAAGTAGTGTGGTCATGGTGTACTACATGCCTGTAATCCCAGAAATGAGACAGACACAGAGGGATCAGAAACCAGCATCATACTTGACTACATAGCAAACTTTAGGCTAGCCTGTGCTACCTGGCTCAAGAAAAGTAAAATGTACCTAAGATTAGTAGTACTGCAGAGACATGTCTGTGTGGGTATAGGCGTAGTCAGTACTTGAGGGGTTAAGTTCAAAACCAGCCTGAGCTATATAGATCCTCGTGTCTCCTCCCAGAAAGGACAGGTACTGCTTCACAAAGCTTTGTAGAGTACTACACAAAACTCACTGGTGTCACACTGCAAGCAGTGTTTTTGTGTTGTGTGAATCCCACCAGCTGCACATGCCAGTTTCGTCTTGAAACATGTAGGGTAAACTAGTAGTTTCCGTCTGTGCACAGCGTGGGTCCAGAGATAGAAGGAGTCATCTCTCTTGGCTCCGGTCCCCTTGGAACAGATCCATTTTGGATTTCTGTCACTAAGCAGTATTTGGCCATCCCCATTCTGAGTACCAAATAGTTAACATGAATGTCAAACGGAGTTGTATGTGCGTGTCACCCTTAGATCAGACTAACCCTTAAGACACTAGATTTGCAGTTGACATTGGTCCCCTCAATCCATAACTTTGAAGTAGGCAGTAGAATTTGTGTTATTTGTACCCTCTACTTAAAGTAAAAGGTTTTTATGAGTAGCCCTTTCTTTCTTGAAATGGAAAAAAAAAAGCTTTTATAGTGAAATCCATCTTGGAAAATTAGAGAAAAATAGCAAGATGTTTGTTGTTGTATTTACCATACCTTAGAACTCACACTTAAACTAGTATTTTGTAGTTTTACATTCCTTTTTAACTCATTCAGTGGAGAATATCAGACTCTCTCCCAAGTTGTATGTTAAGTCAATTCTAATATGTATTCAGCATCAAAGACAAACATGTAATAAACATGGAAATAAAGTTTAGTTCTATTAGTGAAATGTTAAATTTGACTGTGTGTGTCAGATGCCATTTCCAGACCTGCCTCTTCTAGGTATCTCTCCAAAGACTCAGGATGAGAGGAGGGTGTGGTGAAGATGACTCCGTTTTCCACCTTCAGCAGCTCTGGATGGCAGTACCATTTACTAAGAGTGCTGGGAGGGTAACAGGTTTAGGGGACTTGGGGACATTTAAATGCAAAGAGTAAATAGGTATCTGGAGATACAGAAGGGCCTCCAGGCATGTGTACAGTGGGTGTGTGTGTGGGTGTGGGTGCAGGTGTTCGTTGGGGACACACAGGAGGTGACAGTTCTAGAGTGTGGAGCCGGAGTTGGCACCCCCACCCCCACTGCCACCAAGTCCAGCCCACCATCTGTTTTGTAGATAGTTTTATTGAAACATAGTCCTACCCATTCACTTAGCAGCGGTCACCATGTTTTCATGCTGGAGCAGCAGAGCCTGCAAAACTGTCACCCTTCGATCAGACTGGACTAACCTTAAGATTTGCAGTTGACATTGGTCCCCTCAATCCATAACTTTGAAGTAGGCAGTAGAATTTGTATTATTTGTACCCTCTACTTAAAAGGTTTTTATGAGTAGCCCTGCAAAGCTGAGATAGTCCGCTACCTTACATTTCTAGAAAAGGAATGTCCAGCCAATAACGAAGGACCCACGAGGTGAACTCTTGAAGGTCGAGTGCAGAACATAAGGTAGCAGAGGATACTGATCAGTGTCAACTAAAGAGAAAGGAAGTCGGTACAGTCAAAGTTCTCTCTCGGAGATGGTGAAAAGATAGCAGGTAAAAGGGCTTGCTGCACAAGCATGGGGACCCAAGTTCAAATCCTCAGCACCCAGAACAGGCTGGGTAAGTTTGGCACATGCCTAAGACATCAACTGGATAACTCGAAATACCACAAACAAAAGCAGGGGCCTGAGACACAGACTAGTAAGTTCTCTAAAAAAAAAAAAAAGTTGAAACAGATGCCAGGAATGAGATTTTTAAATGATGTAATATTTGAAAAGAGGGTTGATAGAATATGAGAACTTTAAAAATGCAAATGCTATAGAAGAGACCAATGACTTGGAATGTGGTTCTGAAGGAATTGTTCAGCATAGGAAGAAGTGGGATTAAATTTTTTTTAAAAAACGCAAACAAACTGAAAAAGACCCAACATTGGTCTTAAGAATATTCTAGAAGCAGGAAGAAGAGTAGAAGTTATATTTTAAGAACTTAGACCAGCAAAAAATAGGATGGCAATATACACGTACATACATACATACATACATACATGCACATGCACACACATACACATACATAACAAACAGGCAGACATACTGACAGACTAATGGGACAAAATTGAGAATCCAGAAATAAATCCACACAGTACCTGATTCTACAGTGAAGAAAAGACAGCCTCTTCCACAAATGGTGCTGGGAAATGGGATGCCCAAGTGTAGAAAAATAAAATTGGAATATTTCCCATCCTGTATAGAAATAAACTAATGAAGACCTCCATGTAAGAGAGTAGACTTGAAATACTAGACTATGTGGGCACAGACACTAAGTAGAACTTGGGAGCTCAAGAAAAATAGCTAAGATGACATGGGACCTACAAATGGGAGCTCTCTGCTATCCATCTAACAGGAGATGAATATCCAGAATATACAAAGAACTCAAAAAAACAAGAAAATAACTCCCCAGAGAGTAAGAGTTGAACAGACTTTTCAAAAGAAGTGGAAATCGCCAATAAATAAACACATGGAGTGGGGGAGTCAGTTTTCTCCGCTGCTGGAGAAATACAAAGTGAGGTGACGGTGAGAGCCCATCCCATCCCAATAAGAATGGTTATTATCAACAATACATTAACAGATGGCTGGGGGAGAGGGGAGTCTGTTGGAGGGAATATAAGTCAGTGCTGCCACTGCGGAAGGCAGTGCGGGAGTTTTACACATGATTTTTTTTGTAATGGAAATTACCAGTCAGATGTATAATCAAAGTGACCATCATTATTGAAAGGTACTTGTACATTTATGTTTATGGCTGCACTGTTTACAATAGCCCAGTTATGGAAAGATCTGAGGTGTTCCTTCACAACAGGTGTGTGTGTGTGTGTGTGTGTGTGTGTGTGTGTGTGTGTGTGTGTGTGTGTGTGTGTACACAGTGGCTTTTGATTCAGCCCTAAAGAGCAACAAGCCTCCAGCAGGAAGGTGGATGGAACTGAAAAGCAGTATCTGCTTGGGCAGATAAGGCAAACTCTTTCTCATTTACGGGATCTTTTTTTAAGGTGTGAATGCAGAGGGAACCTACAGGAGGAGAATAGTAATGGCCTAACAGAATCTCGAGGGCGTCGTATATCTGTGAAAGTGTCTTAATGAAGGCTAAGGTGGAGTCACAAAGTGGACCAGCATGGGACACATAGTCAGATCCTGCCTTCAATTCCATACCTTGTTTGTCCTAAGGCTTCAGGACTCACCTGAACTGGGGAAAGCAGCCATCTGAAGATTAAGTGAATGCTCAGCAAAGTAAGTCACACCCAGAGAAGAGCAGAAGAGCAGAGGGTATCGTTGAAGGCACAGGACGGGGTGTGCAGATCTGAGTGGAATGCAGTGGTTAACACACGGAAATGTGGAAGCCTATTATTTCATAGACTTGCTAATAAAAATATCGAGGAAAGCCAGAACAAAACATGTTCTAAGGAAAGAGATCATTAACTACCTCAGCAGATGCAGCAGGTGCCATTGTCTTAAGACAACCTCGTTCCCACTAAAACAGTTTCAAGAATAAGGATAAAAGGAGTTCTGTCACAACCCCAAAAGTTGAAATTCTTCATGTTACCATTTCAGAAAATTCTAAGGGAGTGGGGGGAAGGGGGAGGGGTAGTGAGAGTACACCCTAAACCTAGCAGACACTGGCTAACAGAAACAATAGTGAATAGCAGTGTGCCCCGAATTAAATGAAATAGCGTAAGTCAGGAGCAAAGTAAGAGTTAGAGGTATTCTGAAGTGCTTTAGTTCTCAGGAAGCGTGGCTAAAGCTACTGGTCCATTTTAGAACTTAATGAACATGCACATATTGACCAAGTAGACATGGAAGTAACTATATTGCTTTCAGACTAACAGGAAAAGGCCAGATGTGTATATGCTTTTTAAAATAAATGAGGAAAGCAGGTGGAACAATTAGCCAAATAAACAAGATTAATCATGAATTTTATGTACATAATGGGAAACATATATACCCTAAACATATTGCAAGATAAATGTATTAAGAATCTATTTGCCATTTACAAAAGCCACATCCGAAACGGAGTTGGAAACATCTTTAAAGGAACACTTGGCTGTGGTCATAGCTGTACTTTTCCTGTGGTCAGATGGCTCATGTATCCAGGGTTGCTGACGTCACTCATCCCCAGAACAGTGTGCCAGCAAAGTGTGGCACCCCAAAGGAACAGAGCATTCCAACACCAGGCTGTGGCTTATTTACCAAGCCTTGGGGAAAATAAAGCTTAGACAGACAATGCCCTCTCTTCTCAGAGGAGCCATGTTTGGAAATGTCAGAGGGCAAGTTAATGCAGGAAAAGACGCATTCTGAGAAACAGCAACTGATCTTCCCCGTTTTTTCTAGGTTCTCATGCTTCTGAAGTCTGATTCTCACATTCATTTTCTGCACTTGTGTGGGGTCTTGGTATATTAGTCTTTCACTGATAGGTGGAAGATGGAAGGGAATAATTAGATTACCTGTGGGTTTTTCTGAACCACAGACATTTACTCCTAAAAATCTGATGCATGCAGGAATATGACAGTGGGGAGGTCTTACCGAGATACCTGCTTGAGAACCACCGTTCTGTGGACAGCTTCCCGAGCACTGATGCAGGACTTTACCCCTGGGACCAAGGCTATCTTCCCCTGTGTTAGCGTGTTATCTGCCCTGCTTAGGAAACAAGGCTCAGCACAGGATGGCCAAGAATGGTCCTCTGAGGCTTATAAAACTTGTCATCACCCTAGCCTGCCTGTGGATGGAAAGGCCACTGTGTTTTTCCTACAGGAAGCAAAGAGGAGGATAACTTAACTGAGAAAGACAGCTCACATGATTTCCAGACTGCAAATCTCCTGACCAGTCCAAACACATCCTTTCCTGCCTTTTGCACATAGTAACTCCAAGGCAGTTGTATCATAAAATTTACCTGGAATAAAAAAATTCTAGATTTTTCTGAGTTACTTTTATTCTCTATAATATCTAAAAAAGTATTGCTTTTGGTATCAAGCAAGGAAAACAGTATTACACAATTTCAAGTGCTGAGGCAGACGGAGGCATGCCCAGGGCTTCTCAGAGAATGAGGAGTGTCTCTGATTGCCTGGTGGTGGGTGAGCAGGGCTTTCCATTGTCTTGGACTACTTGCCCACCTTGGGAGTGGGGTGGGGACAGGCAACAAACTAAACAACAACTGAATTTCATATTTTGTGTGTGTGAGACTTCAGGAGAGGGGACAGGGATGGGAGGAGTAGATATACCTCATTCCTCTCAGGTGGCTTTGAAACAAAGAACAGAGAAAATTATTTTAAGATTTGGAAAAAAATACATACATACATACATACAATAGGCATTGTGAATAGTTGATTATTTCGGAGCCATTAAGTCAAGAGAGACTAACTTGATAAGTGAGACTTTTAACTCATTGGCTGGAACTATTTCTTTGGCAAGCCCTTGCCTGGTTCTGCCCACTAGGTTAGAGCATATGCCCTAGGGTTGAAGCTGGGGCTTGATGTACAGAGCACACTCAGATGTCGCATACTGGGAGAAGAGGCTCATTATCCAGAACTCTGCCTCACTTCACCCTGCCCCACCGAGCACTGTCAAGCCAAGATTCATTCTCTGCTGTACTTCTGCTCAGTACACCCCAAATCCTCATCTCATCAAGCCAAAAACTGGTGCTTTTTAAGACATTAATAATAATAATAATAATAATAGCAATAATAATAGCAACTGTTCAGCCTTTCATCTGCAATTGTGGGAAATTCCTGACTGATATTTCCTCCTATTGTCCTAGAAAAGGGTCTGTCAGGAAGCGCCATTTGACTCCTAGCCTGCCTCTTGTGGTTCTGACTATATTCATCAACCAGGTCAAAACAGACCGTTTCTCCTCACTGTCTGTCCATATATAGCATCTGACTCCAGATACGGTTTTCTTGTCACTTCCTCCAGTAGGTCCCTTCCAGGAAACACGTTTGAGAACCTACAGACAGATGTCACTTTGGTTCTGCCCTACTATGAGATGCCTGGCCACTGTGTACCGTGTCTGCATGTGACCACACAGTCATAAATGTATAAGTGGATGTGTGTCTGTAGCTCTTCTGCTAAAGTCACACTCAGCTTTTAGGGACCAGGTAACTGCATTTCTTGGTTGTCAGGCTCCATGTTTCCTTTTTCTGGAGCCTCACCTGACCCACTCCCTTGAGACAGACTAGCCAAAGCATTTCCAGTTATTTTTAGTTTCTTTGGCTGCTGACTCGGACTGTTTGGAAGGAGGCAATATGACGGTTTGATTGGTCTGTCTCAAACCACAGCTCAGGCAGTGACGGCCACAGCATTGAGCAAGGGTAGAAAATACATCCATAGGATGGATGATCTTGCCAATGGACAGAGAGGACAAATGGACCAGACTGCAGGTGGTTCATCTGGCAAGGGAGAAAAGGGCATCTTAGCCAGTGGGCCTGGACTCTGGAGCAAAGTCATCTGCATAAGAAGAGCCAGCCAGTGGCTTCCTCCCAAGCTTCCCTCCCTCCCTCAGGGATGTTCTGGTGTCTGAGAACTGCAGTTAACTGAGAGGACTCATTCAGGCCCTGAACTTGGGGAAACTGCCATACTTACTCCCTGGTGATGCTGACAGCCTCCCCAAGCTAAGAACCTCCATCGGACTGTGCCCTCTGAGGTGGAATACTTGAAGTCATGTGACTCTTGCTGAGCTATCCAATCAGCATAACATCTGATCTGGCTTTACCTAAAGGAGTGTTTTAAAGAATGTAGAATGGAGAGACAGACAGAACTGTTGGGGTCCAAGAGTTGCCTCACAAGCCACAAGCACTCTGATCTCAGTCAGATAGGGAGAGTTTATCAAGCATACACCACAAGACTGGTTGACCAGGGCCATGGTCCAGCCCGGGAATTGAACCATGACCCTGAGTTAAGACCCAGGGTTTTTAAGTCCAAATCCACAAATATCTATGCCAAGTTATTTCACCAGTCAGGATTTAGGGATGGGGTATTTCCTTGGGAACATGTCTTTGTTATACACTTTTCCTGCCCCCGGTGGTTGAGGTATTCAACTGTGGCAGGAGACTTGCCTTGTCTAATAGTCACATTTTAGCTTGTCTACCAGGATGGGACTTGCTTAAAATTCTTGTCTTAACTTGACAACTAGGATGTTAGTTACCCACATACATGTCTCTTTCTGCCAAGTAGGGTGTCAGTTTCTAGGGAGGTCTTGAGAACTTAAACTTAACTTGACCACTACTCAAAATGTAAGTCTGTATAGTTCTTATATTGGGGCAAGTGTCTCTCTTATGTTGGGGTCCATCCCAGGGGTAGTTTATTAAGTTAAATACATAAAAACTTATACATAGATACAGGAAGTGCTGTTGGGTCATTGATTCGGGCCCACGATTATTGTGAGTAACTATACAAAGCAGTACTTTTTTTTATTGAATATATTCTTCATTTACATTTCAAATGTTATACCCCTTCCCGGTTTTCCCCCTCCCCAAAATCCCCAACCCATCCTCCCACCCCCTGCCTCCAAGAATATGCTCCTCCTCCCAACCCACTCCCATGACCCCCACTAGATTTCCCCACACTGGGACCTCTATTGAGCCTTCACAGGACCAAGGACCTCTCCTTCCACTGATGCCCAACGAGGCATTCCTCTGCCAATCTTTTGGCTGGAACCACGTGTACCCATTGGTTGATGGCTTAGTCCCTGGGAGCCCTGGGTTGTCTGATTGGCCGACATTGTCGTTCTTCCCATGGGGCTGCAAACCCCCCATCCCCAGCTCCTCCAGTCTGCCCTCCAACTCCTCTATAGTGAACCCCGTGCTCAGTCCAATGGTTGGCTGCCAGTATTCACCTCTGTATCTGTAAGGCTCTGGCAGGGTCCCTCCAAAAGACAACCATAAATGGCTTCTTTTGGTACACACTTCTTGTCATCCATAGTAGTTTCGGGGTTTGGTGACTGTTTATAGGATGAATCCCCAGGTAGGAGAGTCTCTGGGTGGCCTTTCCCTCAGTCTCTGCTCCACTCTTTGTCTCCATAGTTGTTCCTGTGATTATTTTGTTCCCTTTCTCAGAGGAACCAAATCATCCCCACTTTGGTCTACCTTCTTCTTGAGCTTCCTGTAGTCTGTGAATTGTAACATGTTTATTTTGCGCTTTTGGGCTAATATCCACGTATCAGTGAGTGCATACCATGTGTGTTCTTTTGTGATTGAGTTACTTCACTCAGGATGAAAATGTGCTAAGAATGAAAGCAGTGCTAAGAGGAAAACTCATAGCTCTAAGTGCCTCCAAAAAGAAATTGGAGAGAGCGTACACTAGCAGCTTGAAACACAACAAAGATGAAGATACATCCAGCAAACAGAGGTTTAATAGTTTTCTTTAGAATATTAAAACAACTTCAGAAATTTAGAAAGTAATTTAATATTGACAATTAGTAGATACTAATATATGTACTTTTTGGTTGGTGGTTTAGTCTCTGGGAGCTCTGGTGGGTCCAGTTGGTTGATATTGTTCTTTCTATGGGGTTGCCTTACATATTTTTGTATTTTAATGTTCACCCTGTTATGATCATTATTTATACATTTTAAGTAGTAGTACATGTATACTGTATGCTTCTACAACTTAAATTAAACTACAATTAGAGATTTACTCAATATATTTGGATTTCCAGTAGTTTTTATATGGTAAAGTATGTACAGTAAAGTTTTAAATTGGCCACTTAAGGTAGTGTAGGTTTTTGAGTCGATTTTGTTTTATGCTGTAGCCATCTGTAAATTTTGGTACATTTATCAGTTAGGAAATGAAAATAGAAATGGATCTTATTTTTCCTTGTGAAATATGTTTGCTTATTTCAAAATCATATAAAAACATTCAATTTCTTGTCAATAATATTGAAATCACATTTTTTTTACAAGCTTTAATTTTATATAACAACATTGCAAGTAAGTTATATTATTATAATTTATACAATGATCTCATATTGTTATAATTAACAAATGTTTGGATTTATTTTAGTTCATAGTTCATCTCACAAATCTCCATCACATGGATTTTTTATGAAAATAGTCACTTATATCAATAGGAAAAGATTGACTATTTTTGAGCCACCATATGGTTGCTGGGAATTGAACTCTGAACCTCTGGAAGAGCAGCCAGTGCTCTTAACTGCTGAACCATCGCTCTTTTGATTTATAACAATATAGTAATAACCCGATACATATGTTAGTATCCACTCTCATAGTCTTAAGCATATTGATTGTCTCCCATGGTTGTTTAAATGACCCATGCCCTTATATACTTTCTGCAAATGATGGTAACTCTAGAAACTTGATTAAAAATGAATCTGTACTCCTTCAGCATGCCTGTGGATCACACATCTCCCACCTGCCTTCTGGCACTCCCTCAACCCCTGCTAAGGTGGGGACACTGGGCTCATGCCATCAACTCCACTCAGCCCCAAGACCTGTCTGAAGACTAGCTATCTCACGCCTTCCATCAGCCTCCCTCTCCAGTCCCACTTTATCAGCTGAGATCCGAGACTCCCATCACCCACTCCACAAGCTCGCTGCCTGAGAAACCCCAAGTACCTCTCCAGATCCCTGAAGCTGTGACAATATTCTAACTTCACAGGACATCTGTGACTGTCTTGGAACACCCACAATTTCCTTTATAAAGCCAATATAACCCTGATATCAGAACCAGACAAAGACAAAGTAAAAAATTATAGGCCAATATCGCTGATGAACATAGATACAAACACTCTCAAATAATACTTGCAAATTGAATCCCAAAACACATCAAAAAGCTTATTCTCCATGATCAAATCAACTTCACGCCAGAGATGCACTGATGGCTCAGTGTTCGTGCATCAATAAATGAATCCACCATGTGAACAAACTTCTGGCAAATTCAGGGATGTGGGATACATATCTCAACATAACAAAGGCCATGCACTGTAAGCTCACAGTCGGTATCATGCTAAACCAGAAAAGCAAAGCATTTCCACGAGAACGAGGAACAAGACATAGCTATTCACGCTCCTCTACAGTATAGTGCTTGAAGTCTTAGCTAGAGCAGTAAGCCAAGTTAAGGAGATAAAGAGAGTATAAACAGGAAAGGAAGTCAAGTTATCATTATATAAAGACAAGATTCTATATATAAAAGAGGAAATATCTTCATATAATTACAGTTTTGACTGAGACTAGTGTCACTGTTTGCTACCATTCCAGATGTACCATGGAAGTTTTGATGTACCATGACTTTACACTAATGTTGAAAATATTTGATTTTTACCTAATCTTACTGATATCAAACTCTATTTTATTTAACAATCACTCATATTGTTTTGAACAAGACATTTGACACCACCTAATTGCCATATTGGAGGAGGCAAGATGTCTGCAAAGAAGTACCCATCACTCCTTTGTTCCTTACAAAGAGAGTCAAAGAAATAGGATATGGCCCTAGTCAGCTCAGTGGCCATAGAGGAGCCCTTGGCTTCTACAGAACAGAAACAGAAACTTTTAAAAGTCCAGAGACCTGGGACATCAGCTCAGCAAGAGAAACAAGATTCTAGCTGCTGACATCATAGCACTGAGGGTAAAGGGTCATGGAGAGAAGAGTACCAGAAACTCAGCTCAGACACTGGCAGCCCTAACTGTGGAGAAGTTCATGGCCTTTTATACATCCACAGTCTAAATTCCTACAATGCTGGGAATCTGACCAGTAGTCTGATTTTGGAGAAGAAATTAACTTATCCCAGCAACCCTCTGGGTGCTGTAGCCAGGAATCATCTTAAAGAGCCATCCTGAGAATTCAGACAGCATGGTGCCATTTCTGAGTCCCCACAGACTACACTGGCCAGGTTTGGCTGGATGGAGTGACTGACACAAACCCACTGAGAGGACTGCATGGGACAGAACAGGAGAACCAGGGATGAGGGAGCGTCCCCTGACCTAGAGTGGCTAAGCCACACATGGTTTTTCATGGGTAATGTGCACATTTTCTACCACCTCTCTCCCAGTGCCATTCACAGGCAATGCCCCATATCAAAGCAGAGAATAAAGTGAGCTATGCCATTGTGACCCTTGTTATTGACCTCTGAGGTGCACATCTTCCAGGTCCACAGAGAATTTCAGTTCAGGGATGGCTATGTTCTGCTCTCCCATGCTCCTGAAGATACCTCAGAGTTTTACACAGCTTAGCTGTGACCCATTCCATCCTTAGTGAACTTAAACTATAGACAAGGAGGAAAAGCCCACCAGGCACACATTCTAAGAACACCATAGAGAATCTAATGAGCGTATCTCCCATAGGCAAAGATACTTGAATTTGTATTCCCCATTTGGTGTACTATGTGGGGAGCTTTGGAAGGTGTGATCCTTTTAGAGGATATATGGCTCTGGAGGCAGGCTTTGAGAGTTAAAGATTCTATGTCATTTCCAGTTTGTTTTCTCTCTCTTCTCCCCCTCCCCTTCTCCCTCCCCCTCCCTCTCCCTCTCATTCTCCCTCCTCTACCTCTCCCTCTCCCTCCTCTCCCTCACCCTCTCCCTTTTCCACTCCCTCTCCCCCTCCCCCCTTCTCTCTCTCTCTCTCTCTCTCTCTCTCTCTCTCTCTCTCTCTCTCTCTCTCTCTCTCTCTCTCTCTCTGCTTGGTACTTGTTGCTCAAGATGTGAGTCACCTACTGCTTGCTGTCATGCTGGAGTGTAATTCTTCTAGAACCATAAGCCCAAGTAAACTTCCCTCCGTAAGTGGCCTTATGTGTGGTGTTTTATCACAGCAACAGAAAATAACTAGAGAAACTGCTAGCACCTGCTTTGTTCTCTTCCTACCATCTCCTGCGAGATACAGCTGAAAGGGAGTTTACCTGGCTTTAACTGTTACCTATGCCCATTCCATTTTTGCATGTGTCACAGCTAAAAGAATCAGAGACCTGCTCCCAGCAGGCATGCCCATGATAGCATCTGAGAATAACACAACTTTTCCTGCATCCATGTGATCCCTGCCTCAGTCACCCCCAGCGCCTTGTCTGATCCTACTCTGTAGATAAAACTAGGTGGTGTTGCCACTGTAGAGTGCTGTGACCCTCTCCCTGCTTCTCTCTGTGAAACACCTCTGTGCCTAATCAGAAGACAGGTGCTTCTAGCTCCTTACTACTACTGGAACCACTACCAATGCCCACAGAAGTCTCAATTACCTGACAGGGGTTACAACATACATGGTAGGAGTAACTACACAGGGTGCACCCTACATGCTCAGCTATATGCTATACCTGCCTGAACTGCCAATATTCCTACTCATGCCTGAGTCGCAGAGACAGAGGTCTCTCCAACTCCAATATTGTAAATGCTTTGCCCAAACTCACAAATCACGTTGAGGCCATAGGGAGATTATGTGATGATACTTAGATAAAATTAAACTCAAAACTGCACAAAAGCTGACAGCCCACAGTATCTCTTTGGGAGACAGCTGTTTACTGATGAAGCATCCTATAAATGTGCCAGAGACATTCTTTTCACCGGATGTACAGTTACTATCACAGAAACATAAAAAATGTGTACATAAAGGTAATATGGTGCCTCCTAAGATAATTTGCTACTGACTGCCAGTCCATGTATATCAAAGTGTATGAAATGACTGAGGACTCACTCACAAAAATGACTTTAAAAAACATCAGTGATCAAGAGCATGATATAACCAATTAGATGAAATTGGAAGGCAATTCACAGTAGGAGTGAGAAATTAAGCAAAGAGAAAGAGATCTCTTTGAACCAGTTTTGAAACTGAAGGGTTCTATAAGTCAGATTTTAAAAAATAGTTGACAGCCTCAACAACAGACTGGCTCAAGCAGGAGAACAGTGGAGCCTGAAGGCAGAACCTTAAGCAGCTGGCCTTTCTAATGTGCGTGGTGTTCTGTCTGTATGTGTATATGTACGGCACCTGCATGCATTGCCTATGGAGGTCTGAAGAGGACAACAGATCTCCCTGTTCTCCCTGGAACTGGAGTTCCAGACAGTTGTTAGCTGGAAGAACAGTAAGTGTTCTGAGGCACTGATGCATCTCTCCATCCCAGGCAGAAACCAATGTGGTTAGAACCCCACATTACAACATAAATAAAGGAAAGGAAGAAAAACTGAAGAAAGCATACAGGGTCATGGGGCACCTGCACATCAAGGCCAGGTGTGGTGGCTCATGTCTTTAATACCAGCACTCTGGAGACAGAAGTGGGTGGGTCTCTGTGAGTTCTAGCCCAGTCAATGCTATACAATGAAACCCTGTCTCAAAAACAAGCAAAACAAACAAAAAGACATGCATTTAAATGTCTAGGTCATCATTGGCATACCTTTCTTGGTTTGCTTTCTATTTATGTGATAAATATCATAACCAAAAGCAATTTGGAGAAGATGGGTTTATTGCATCTCACAGCTTATAGTCCATCATCCAGGGCAGTTAGGGCAGGAACTCCAGACTACAGCCAGAAGTTCAGAACTGAAGCAGAGATCATGAAGAATACAGACTGGCTCTGCTTGCCACTTTAGTCCATCAGGAACCACCCACCCAGGGGTAGCACCACTCACAGTGGGCTCGGCTCTCCCACATCATTAATCAAGAAAATGCTCTACAGAATTACCTACAGGTTAATCTGATGGTGGCAATCTTCTTCCCAGAAGACTCTAGTTTGTATCAAGATGACAGACAGAAACAAAACAAATCTACCCAACCCAATACACTAAAGTGACTGGTGGTGGTGCTTGGGAGAACTTAGGAGAATGAAAATCTATTCAGTGAAACAAACAGAAAACTTTACTAATCTTATAAAAGACAATAGGCATCTGGGATAATTATTTAACCCCAAATAGATGTGACCACAAGAGAGCCCAGTCATAGAATATTATAGTCAAATTGTCCAAAATACAAGGCAAGTTTTTAAAACTGTAAAAGAAAATTAGCAATCCACACTTTGTAAGTAGCATCTTCAGAGCAGTAGCAGATTTCCCAGCACAATCTCACAGGCCAGGAGCACGCAATGATTGACAGGGAGCATGTGGGGAAAGGAGCATGCAATGATTGACAGGGAGCATGCAATGACAGGGAGAGTGCAATGCGCAGAGAGCATGCAATGAGGGGGATCTTACAATGATTGACAGAGAGCATGTACAATGATTGACAGGGAGCATGCAATGAGCAGAGAGCATGCAGTGATGCATTTTAAGTCCTAAATGATGGTGGCTGCCATCCAGGCTAACTATACCCAGGAAAATGATCTTCAGAATTAAAAGAGAAATAAAGACGACCTAGGGCAGCAGAACTAGGGGAACTCATGACCCTCAGATCAGCTTTATGAAAGAGGACTGACAGAGTCCTACAACTAGTAGAAGCATGGTCGCTGCCATCCTGATAGCATATGAAGAGCTAGATCCCACTTGAAATTAAAGAAATGAAAAACAAAAACTCATCAAATCATTCATCAGCCACAAAGATGAATGACAGGAATAATCAAAACAACTAAAGAAACCAACAAAATGACTGATACAAGTTCGTATCTTTCATTAATATAACTCAGAATGTAACTGGTCTTTATTCTCCAGTTAAAAGATACAGATTAGCCCCTCCCCTGGGCTCTATATTCTGGCCCACAATACCAGATGCTTTGCCAGAGGCCAGGCCACTTCTAGTAACCCCACATTAGACAGAGACACTAAAAGCCAGAAGGGCATGGAAAGAATGTCTTTCAGACTCTAACAATCCACAAATATCAGCCGAAACTACTATACCCAGCAAAACTATTTTTTTGGTGTGGTTGCAATTTTTTTATTAGATTTTTGCTTTATTTACACTTCAAATGGTATTACCCTTCCTCATTATCCCTCTGAAAATCCGCTATCCCATCCCCCTCCCCCTGTTTATCAGCTCCCCTCCCCCACTTTTCTGACCTGGCATTCCCCTGCACTGGAGTGTCGAGCCTTCATAGGACCAATGGCCTCTTCTCTCATTTATCTCTGAAGTGGCCATCTTCTGCTGCATATGTAGCTAGAGCCATGGGTCGCTCCATGTGTACTCTTTGGTTGGTGGTTTAGTTCCTGGGAAATCTGGGGGTACTGGCTGGTATATATTATTGTTCCTCCTGTGGGGCTGAAAACCTCTTCTGCTCCTTTGGTCCTTTCTCGAGCTGCTCCGTTGGGGACCCTATATTCAGTCTATTGGTTGGCTCTGAGCCATGGGTATTTTGTTCCACCTTCTAAGAAGGAACAAATTTGGTCTTCCTTCTTCTTGAGCTTCATGTGGTATGAGTTGTATCTTGGGTATTCCAAGCTTTTGGGCTAATATCCACTTATCAGCGAGTGCATACCATGTGTGTTCTTTTGTGAATGGGTTATCTCACTCAGGATGATATTTTCTAGCTCCATTCATTTGCCTAAGAATTTCATGGATTCATTGTTTTTAATACCTGAGTAGTACTCCATTGAGTAAATGTACCACATTTTCTGTATCCATTCCTCTGTTGAGGGACATCTGGGTTCTTTCCAGCTTCTGGCTATTATAAATAAAGCTGCTATGAACAAAGTGGAGCATGTGTCCTTATTACATGTTGGAACATCTTCTGGGTATATGCCCAAGAATGGTATAGCTGGATCCTCAGGTAGTACTATGTCCAATTTTCTCAATAGATACAAGAAAAGTAAAATAACCCTCTGACCACCATGAATTAAAGTTGGACTTCACCAACAACAGAAACAACAGGAGCCTACAAAATCATGGAACCTGAACAACTCCACTCAATGGCCACTGGGTCAAGGAAGAAATAAAGAAATAAATTAAAGGCTTTCAAGATTCAATGGAAATGAAGGCACAAATACCCAAACTTATGGGACACGATGAAAGTAGTGCTAAGAGGAAAATTCACAGCACTAAGTACCTTCATAAGAAAATTAGTGAGATCTATACTAGTGATGTCACAGAACAACTGAAAACTCTAGATCAGAAAGGAGAGGAATAGACATCAGGAAATAATCAAACTCAGGGCTAAAATCAATAAAATAGAAACAAAGAGACCAATACAAAAAAATCAGACTAAGGGTTTGTTCTTTGAGAAAATCCACAAGATAGACAAACCCTTATACAAGCTAACTAAAAGGCAGAGAGAGAACCTCCCAATGAACAAATCAGAAATGAGAAGAGGGACATAACAATAGATACTGAGGAAATTCAAAGAATCATTAAGTCTTACTTCAAAAACCTGTCCTCCACAAAACTGGAAAATCTACAAGAAATGGACAATTTTCTAAAGAGATACCACTAACCAAAATTAAATCAAGATCAAATAAACAATCTAAATAGACCTATAATCCCTAAGGAAATAGAAGTAGTCATTAAATGTCTTACTACAACAACACAAAACAAAACAAAACAACAAAACCACAAGGCCAGATGGTTTTAGCACAAAATTCTACCAGATTTTCAAGGAGGTAATACCAATACTCCTCAAAATATTCCACAAAATAGAAACTGAAGGAACACTGTCAAATTTATCTTATGAGGCCACAGTCACCCTGATGCCCAAACCACAAAAAGACTTAATAAAGAAAGAGAATTTCATACCAATTTCTCTCATGAATATTGATACAAAAATACTCAATAAAATACTCACAAACCAAATCCATGAACACATCAAAAATAGATCATCCACCATGATCAAGTAGGCTTTATCCTAGAGAGGCAGGGATGGTCCAGCATACAAAAATCTGACAAGTTAATTTACCATATAAACAAACTGAAAGAAAAAAAACCACACACACACACACATGATCATCCCAGTAGATGCTGACCAAGGCTTTGACAAAATACAACACACCTTCATGATAAAAAGTCTTAGAGAGATCAGGGTTAGAGGCCCATACCTAAACAAAATAAAGGCAGTACACAGCAACCTAATAAACCAAGATCAAATTAAATGGAAAGAAATTTAAAGCAATCCCACTAAAATCAGGGGCAAGACAAGGCTGTCCACTCTCTACATATCTATTCAACTTGAAGTTTTAGCTAAAACAATCAGACAACCAAAGGAGATAAAGGAATAAAAATTAGAAAGGAAGAAGTCAAAGTTTTGTTATTCCCAAATGATATGATAGTATACATAAATGACCCCAAAAATTCTAACAGGGAACTTGTACAGCTGATAATCATCTTCAGCAAAGTGGCTGGATACAAAATTAACTTTAAAAAATCAGTAGCCCTCCTATATATAAATGAGCTGAAAAAGAAATCAGGGAAGCAATATCCTTCCCTGGTTATAAAATATCCTCATGTAACTCTAGCCAGGCAAGTGGTGACCTATATGACAAGAACTTTAAGTCTTTGAAGAAAGAAAGTGAAGAAGTTATTAGAAGATGAAAAGATCTCCCATGCTCATGAATCAGTAAGATTAACATTAAAATTGGCCATCCTACCAAAACCAATGTACAGATTTAATGCAATTCCCGTCAAAATTTCAACTAATTCTTTATAGATATTGAAAGAACAACACTCAACTTCATATGGAAAAACAAAAAGTCTAGGATAACTAAAACAATCCTGTACAGTAAAAGAACTTCCAAAAGTATCTGCACCCCCTATTTCAAGTTGTACTACAGAGCAATAGTAGTACTAAAAACCACATGGTATTGGCATGAAAACATATAGGTTGATCAATGGATTTGAATTAAAGACACAGAAGTAAATCCACACACCTATGATCACTTCATTTTTGACAAAGAAGCCAAAATTATACAATGGAAAAAAGAAAGCTCCTCAGCAGAGCCTCCTAAAGAAGAAACGCAGTCTTTTAAACATGCTGTCTGTCTGTGATACACACCTGTACTCCCCGACCTCAGGAGGCTGAGGTGAGTGAGTTGACGGCAGTATGGACTATGGAATGAGACTATGTCTCAAAATAACATACATACATGCTTGCTTACCTCTGAGCATCTTCTGCTGTTATCGCTAGATGCACTTCAGCCATCACCAGATGGCTTGACCTCTTCTATGCATCATTTTTTCATGACTATACCTAGTGGCAGCAAAGACATGGAGAAATCTTGTCATCCTTTCTACCAAGATCAGAGCCAGATTAAAGAGTAACAGTGACTAGTGTGCAGAAAGGGTACATCGCCAAGGGATGTCTTTTAAGATACTATCAGAGAAACCATAACTTTATCTTGAATGTGAGTGTGAACAGAACTGTGACCCAGATAAATAATTTAGGGTTAGTTCCTTATGGAGTCCTCAAGACACCAAAGTTGCTCACACATATGCCAGACCAGGCTCCTGAAAGCAGCCTCCTCTCCTTGCTCAAAAGCAGCTGAAGGGTCCACTAAACTCAGAGCAGAGAAAGACACCCAGGAAAGCCAGAAACTCACCTTACACACCCTGGGGACAACCTATTAATGCTGAGAAGGAGTCTCCGGCCTCACAGTCATCCGAGGTCTACCACTGACTCCCCAGTAGACCCTGGAGAGGGAGATGCAGTGAGTCAGTCAGGGAGGAACAGATCCTCGCATCTTTTTTCTCATGCTAACTTTACAAATGGAATCTCTCCTTATCTTTTCTTAAACACTACATTAAAATGAAGCCAGCCCTTGATCTGGATAAGGGATGAAATAAGAAGACAGCTCTGTGTTGTGCTTCTTTCACTCCAGAGCAGCACAGGCTCAGCCCCCAGCTGATCTTCTAAGGGCTGAGCCTGGCTGATTCCCAGGCCGCACTAAACGCTAGCTGAAAATCAGGACACAAACCACAGATTAGTAACGGTTTGAATGATCCTTGCAGGCTTCCCGTGCAGCTGATCCCAACCTCTTGCTGGACACTCGGGGTGACTTGCAGCAAAAGCTGCCTTTGTTTGTTCGCTTCCTGACTTGATCTGGTCTAGAAAGGATACCTCCTACCAGGACCTTTAATAATAGCGGCACTAACAGGTGACAAGCGACTTCTGCAAACACTGTTACATTTGTGCTAGCAACCCTATGAGCAATGGAGGGCAAGTAATGTACTCCTTGTTCTGTAGATCATGAACAGGCTGAAATTCAAAGCAATTAAGCTAGTAACCAAGAAACAGGCACTTGAAATGTAACTTAGATATAACTTAATCCAAGGATATGGACCTTAAAGGTTATTACCCTCCTGTCTTAGTTATGGTTTCTGTTGCTATGACGAAACACCAAGATCAAAAGAGAAAAGTTGAGGAGGAAAGGGTTTATTTGGTTTATACTTTCAAATTGTAGTCCATCACTGAAGGAAGAAGTCAGAACAGGAACTCAAACAGGGCAAGAACCTGGAGGCAGGAGTTGATGCAGAGGCCAAGGAGGGGTGCTGCTTATTGGCTTACTTCACATTGCTTGCTCAGCCTGCTTTCTTATAGAACCCAGGACCACCAGCCCAGGGATGGCCCCACCCACAATGGGCTGGGCCCTCCCACATCAATCACTAAGAAAATGGCCTACAAGCTTGTCAACAGTCAATCTTATGGAGGCATTTTCTTAATTGAGGTTCCCTCCTCTTAGATGACTTTAGCTTGTGCTAAACTGACACAAAACTATTCAACACACACACACACACACGCACACGCACACGCACACGTACCCGCACATGCACATTACTTTAACTAGGTACTTACAGACCTGGGAATTGACTGGCTAGTTAGGTAATGCAACCAGAGAAATCTGTGTTTCCAAGGTTACTATGAATTTGGTCTTTAAAGGGATGGCTCCAAAAAATTCGCAGTGACAAACCAGGAAAAGGAAACAAAAAAATATTAATGGAGTGAAGAGATGGTCATCCTGGGAGGCGAGCCACTGGAGATTAAACAACATCCTGCCACCTTCCAGAGGTGGGACTCGGCGACAATGAGCAAGAGAGTAAAGACTAAAACTGTTTAGTGTCCAAAACCAAGTAGGGAGTCTGTAAAGGACTGGGATAATTGTTCATACAAACTGGTGCTGCAGATACCAAAGACAACAGAGAACAAGGCGCCTCTTATGCTTCCGTAGAGAGGAGCACCTGAAGAGACACCATGTCTCAAACCTGTAGACACCTGATGACCCCAACCAAATAAGAGAATGTCACCACCTAATTGGAAAAAGTCCCAGACCCACTGGCTCTTCCCTTCCATGTTTCCCATGCATAAATAGACTCAGTCAAGCAGGGTCCTGGCATTGCAGCTTGAAATGACGCCCCGAGGAAAATAAGCAGAGGTTCTCACTCTTGAATGAGCTCTCAGAATGTGACCTTACTCAGAGAGGGGTTCCTTGCAGAGATGATAAAGGTGAAAGAGGCTGTCAGGGTCCTAATCCGATATTACGGGGGGTCCAGGTTTGTGTTGGAGGTTGTTGTTATTTTATGTGAATGAATGATACATCTATCAACTCACAGAGTGTCAATGATTGCCAGCAACTGACTGAAAGCAGAGAAGACGGACATGTGACTGATTTCCTCGCAGTCCCCAGGAAAGCCTTAATCTTGGATGTCTTGCATCCAGAACTGTGAGAGAAGAGTCTCTTTTGAGCCACCCAGACTACTCTTTTGCAGTGGCAGTCTGAGCAAACAAATGACCCGGCCACTCTTAGCTTCCCCTCTCTCAGCTACACACTTTCTGGTGAGTGACTGGAAGTCTTTGGAAGGGTGAAAACAGGAACCTCAGAGAGTCGGAACAAGAACTGATGATAGCTATCATTGTCTACCTCTTATTTTCACACATAAGGAAATGGAAGTTCAGAAGAAGGAAGAGGCTTGCCCAGGTTTTTACAAAAGCAAAGCCACAGTTTAAATACAGGTACCTTGACCTCCAGCCCATAACTCTTTCCATCAGGACCAAGCCTTACAGGACCTACAAAGGCAACCTTTTGGAAACTTCATGCTCAGCACTGGCTTCTTATGTGTGGGATTTGCAGCTAGAGTTAATTAAGGCCTAATAATTGGCAGGCGCATGGGGCAGCATTTAACAGGGTAGTGTTATGATTTTTCTCCCTAGGAAATCTAACAACACAACTGAGACACTAGGTGCTCCTCCTCTCTGTCAGTCCACCCTATTGCAGGTCCTTTCCTCTTGTTTTATTCCTCTGTAACCTTTCCTAAACCATGGAATTAGGAAAGCCGCAGAGGAATGGACCCTCCAATGAGCTCAAACACCAGATAAGAAGCAGAGACCTTGTCGCATCTTCCCAAAGAGTCTTATGGGTCTCTGTCTGAGTAGGTTTTCTGATCCTCCTAAATGCTCAAAAGATGCCCACATCCCTCTACTATGGCAGCATAAAAAGATACTGCTTGGCTACGTCTCTTTAGCTTTGCACTGTGGGCCCAAGTGGCTCCTTTCCAGACAGTGTAAGGAAATAACTTCATAAAGGAGATTCCAGCAGACCCTCTTCTCTGTCCTACTCAGCCAACTTGCCTAGTCTGAGGAGAGGCACTGGCTGAGTGAAAACCTGGTAAGGCTTGGCTTTGCCTGCCAAGATCAAAGTGAAGAAGGACATGTCCTCCCTGAGTGCCCTTCCCACAGCCTCCTGGGGTCTGAGCTTTCCATGATTGTGTATCTCTGAGCATGGAGAGACAGAGTCACAGAGAAAGCGGCCCAAGTTCCTGCTGAGCAGAGAACAGTCTTGAGTCTCCTGTACAAAGGATGCTAGAATCTTTATTTCGGATGCTCCCACACGGGTCTGGGGAAGCAAGAAGCCCAGCTCTTAACACACTGGAGGACCAGTCCACTGTCTTTCTCTCTAGGGCTGCTGTCATATAAGCTACCCCGATTCTGCCCTACAAAATAACCAGACAAAGCCTACCTGTAGTGCTCCGTGGCTATCCTTTGCTTAAGCCACATTTTCAGCACAGTGCCAGCAGACACTGACGTGAGAGCAAGGGTGTGTTCCATTTGCCTCCAAAGAATTCAGAGACGCCACTTAGTACAGCCTGGCCTTACTGCCCAATCGCTTGGCTTATTTCTGGCTCCAAAGAGGGCTGCTGTGAATCCAGATGTTGGTAATGTCAGCTTTCTGTCACTATAGCATACTTGAGACATACTAGTTATGAAGAAAAAGGGGGTTGATTAGCTCAGTTTGGGGACTTCAATGCCCAGATGGCATAAGGCTGCCTCTGTAAGCACACCCTCCCCAATTTAGGAGAGGGGACTATGGCACATGGTGGAAGTAATGATAAGAACAGTGGTGGGAAACAAAAAATGACACCCCAAAACAACAGGAATTTCCTGACTGGTGGGGCCGAAGTCAGGATCTTCTAACAGCCCTCATAAAGAACCAGTTCCTAAGGCCACTTGTGAGAACCAATGATGTTGGTTCTCGCCCACACGGGAGACCCAGTTTTTAACATACTGGGCCTTGAGAGGTATTCAACATCGAAGCCACACCAGTAACCACTTCTGTGTTTTTGTAAGTAGACTATGTACACACAAGTACACATGCATACACGTTCATGCATACGCATGAACACAACTGTTTTCTTCTACTCTCCCGCAATGTTCTTTCAGCCTCTTTTGTCTTTACCATCCTCAATGTTGCCGAGTATCAGTCATGTTAGGAAGAGTCCCCTTGGCCCATTAGACTGGCCGATGTCCCTATTCTGGGGAAGTTAGCTCTGGACTTAGAAGTTCAGGTCCAGTCAAGCTGTGCTCAACTCTACAGGGGACAGGACTCGGTCTATAGACAGAAGTCACTTTCCAAGAAGTGAATTAGAAAGTAGAGAAAGGTGTTCTGTGCCATGCGGGTGATAGATGGATTTGCGTAGAGTGCAAAAAGTGAAGGGAGCATACGTTCATATTCTCATGATGTTTTTATCACTCGTCTAAGAAAGTCCCTAAGGCTGCTTTTTGTGCTTGCTTTCTTGAAACTCTTTTGGTTTGAGTTCATGATAGATATTAAAGAATTAAATCAACTTTAAAATAGTAATAATTTGGAGTTGGAGAGAGAGCTCTGCAGTTAAAAGCACTGGCTGCTCTTCCAGAGGTCCTGAGTCAATTTCCAGCAACCACATGGTGGCTCACAACCATCTATAATGGGATCTGATGCCCTGCTCCGGCATACAGGCTCTATATGCAGACAGAGAACTCATATACATAAAATAAAAAAAAAAGAAATCCTAAAGTACCAATAATTTAAAATGTTCAAATAATAACAACAGCAGCACACACCTGAGAGTCGAGAATCTGGTATTCGCTCAGTCCTTGAGACTAGGTACCTCAGCAGTCAAAATCCCACTATGCTCTCTCTCACTGGGGAGAGATGACAACTGGCCGTTACCAGTCTGGTCCTGAAGCCCAGACGGTTCCTGGAGAGCTGCTGGTCCCAAGCTCAAAGTTTGGAAAACTTTTCTAAGTCTTGGTTCCTCTGGCCCATTTCTTTCTTCCCTCTGTGCCCTGGTGCATGTAGTACGGTAGTGAAATGGAGCCAACTCTGAGTGGTGGAAAAAGAGAAGCAGACACAGGCACGCTTCTGTCGACAATGCCTGTTGGCTCTGCTCCCTGTTCTCCGCTCTAATAACTCCCAGGAGACAGCAATGCGGGCAAATCCTCAGGCTGCCTAATTGAAATTGCAATGGTTGTCAAGCCCTTCAAGTCTTCCCAGTGGTGAGTTGGTGATTCAGATTTATTCCAATTTGGAAACATCAAACATCGTTGAGGTGAGCCTTGGAAGGCCACTGAGGGAACGCTAGAGCTGGAAAAAAGAATGACAGTCACCAGATCCCACCCCATCCCTGGGTTCATAAAACCATGGGGCTACTACAGTCAGGGCTGTAGACCTGGTCCCCAGGTAGGAAGTATTGACCAGGCCTACTTCTTGCTCCTGTATACTGCTCTTTTGGTTCCTACTGACAAGCTCCTCCTAACACCCTCCAATTCCCCCTCGAAGCTGTTTTAAGTCTTCCTCACTGGTGCCAAGAGCCTCACCAGCCCCAGCAGCTAGTTCCTTACATCCCTAGACCCAGTGCAGGGAAAAGACTAGAAACCTCTAAGGAATGCACATGATGGATGCTTTGCCTCACTAGCTAGTCTCCACAGCAAGACTGCACGACGTCCTCCCCAGATGCTTCCAATGTTAACAATCTTTGCAGCCTCTCCAAAACTACATGCACCTACACACAGCTATGACATCCTCTTCCAGGGCAGCCTGTATCCAATGAGAACGTGAAGGACCATCTTAGCACTGAGCTCCTAAGGAATAGCAGCGGTTGGCACTTACTAAGCCTAGGGCTTCCTGTCCTGTTGAATTCTATCCTCCCTCATAGGTATTCACCCACTCAGACTTCCTGAGAAGCCCCCCTGGAGACAGAAGCCGGAGACTAGCAAAACTGGGGTAAAGACAGATCAGATTCTTTCTGCAGGACGCCTGTGGATATCAAATTACTTCCTGTCACATGGGTTTCGTCATTACCGCAAACTACTATATCCTCCTTCCTTCCTTTCTTCCTTTCCTCTACTACTCTTCTTGTTGAGACCCCCCCTTAACGTTTCACTCTTTCTCAACAGCGCCACCATGGGGACCAAGTGTGTAACACACGGACTCAGGAAGACAGTCAAGCGGCAAAGCACAGCCCCAGGCTCACCCTCTTCCTTGAAGCAGGGTCTGTGATTCACAGGAGAGGAATCAAATTACAGCAAATCTCCCTCAATACAAGGCTGCCCCCCCAGATTATCCTGCATCAGAATAGTTCCCTGCTCCTGAGCCTTTCATTTCGGTCCCTTCAAAATGATGTCCAAGCTCTATAAATTATTTGCTCTATTTCTCAAAATGACACTGTGCCCCACAAATACTACTCATGAGTCGAGATCCTTATCCTGCCCAGCGATTGTTTTATCAAGTGTCCTAATTCGACAGGAAGTACTCAGGCCTTTCCATGTTAATTGAAACAATTTCAAACATCTGCTAGGGATAGGCTGTGCATTGCTCTGCTTTCCTGAGCCTGTCCCTGCTACTTTCTTTTGTTCTTCGCCCCCACTGTGTGCCTGTGAGAAGACAGCAGAGCCCAGGACACCCTCCTGCTCCATATGGGGGTGACTGGACCGAACCTGCTCTGGAGAAGAACAGGGAAGATGTCCAAGCCACTCCTAACCACTCAACAGGCGCGGCCGCATGGGTCGTCAGAAAGGGGAGGGCTTTAGTGACTTTCTAGCAGGGAATGGGGGCTCAGACCTGTAACCCCAGCACTGGAAGACAGAGGGAGGAAGAAAGGGAGCTTGAGATGAAAAAAAAAACCCAGTCCCAAACATAATAAAAATAAAAAGCAAAAAATATCTGCAAGTTTGAAGTGGAAGGAATATGTTTTAAAAGGACTTCCTGATGAGGGAGGTTGGTAGAATATTTTTTTCTTATTAAATTACATGAAGATATGTGTGTGTGTGTGTTTGTATATATATATATATATATATATATATATATATATTTCATATGCATTGCCTGTAATTTGCTCTTTTTCTAGCCCCTTAGGGTACAAGAAAACTGATATAGGGTTTTCCTTATTTTTTTAACGTTTTATTGATTCTTTGTGAATTTCGCACCATTTACCCCAATCCAACTCATCTTATCCCTCCATATCCATCCTGCACCCATCAACACCCCTCCAAAAGAAAACAAAAAGTAAACACAACAATAAATTTTAAAAGCTCTTTCCGTGGAAGTGGTGGTGTGTCCCACAGTGTCCCCTTTAACCCAAACAGCTTTCCTTGCAAATGTTCATTGCAATGAGTCATTGGTTTGGCTCAAGTTTGGCTTCTGCTCCACTATCAGTACTGGATTTTCATGGGGACTCCTCTCAGACAGCCTGCTGTTGCCCTGTGTCTTGGAGATCCTGCAGCTTTGGATCTGTAGGACCTGCCGTTTGAGTGTGTTCCAGCAGTTCACAGATGGGGTGGATGCTGGGGTGGGCCAACTTAAAGCTCTGGATCTGGGTCTGGGGAGTGGCTAAGTTGGTCCTCCCACAAGCTCAGCGCTCCTGCTTGTGGCAACTAGCAAGGGGTGGGACAGGCTGTCCTGAGCCCACACCACCAGGACCAGCTCTCCAGCACTGTCCCACCTAGGGGTGGGTCTGGCTCTCCTGAGTGCCACAGAAGTTGAGGGATGGGGCCATCTCTGTGCAGCCCACTGACATAAAAAATGACTCCAGGAGACAGCCCAGACCAGGGATGTCCACATGGCTTCTGGTAGTAACATGGACCACGAACATCAACACACGCACCTGCGGCTTCAAGGCCACCAACCCAGCTATGGTCCTCGAAGGCAGCACATGCCTGAACAGCACCGTGGCCTCA